>OW964558.2:30595602-31795602 GCA_943138885.2 Tholera decimalis | reverse complement strand
ACTAGCCTAGTTTTATTTTAAGTTATTCAGTCCAGCTATATAGGAATGGCATTGTATCATAGATATAGATAGACACATGTGCTCACAGAATAAGTTTAAGTAAAATACATATTTGTGTGACTAATTTTGGTGCAAAGTAGAGTAATTTGTATCAGCTATATGTAGTTTTGTTTTACTCCAGGAACCTTCTCGCGCATGCTCAGAATACCCTGCAAAAGTTTCATCATCTGATTGTGGGTTCAAAAACTCATACAGAGCAAACATACAAAGATTTTTATTTATTAAAAGGATTTATAGATCACTAGGAAAACTGTGCTACTCGTAACAGTAAACTACAAAATATCTGTAAAAGCTACTGCTTCAAAGCAAACATACCACAAACTGCAGTAGACATTCAAGACTTGAACTACACATAAAATGGTAGTAGTACATAAAGAAAGTTTTTATCTCAAATTATATCAAAGGCCTTTTGAGTTGCAGCGCAGTTGGAGATTGCTAGAAAATCCTTTAGGTTGTAGCCGAGCTTGATTGTGTCTCATGAAATAAAAGAAGACGTTAAAGTCGAATAGTTTCAAAGTTCAGTGAGGAACGTTATGAAACTTCCTGCAAGTGCACCGACAGAATTCGAATTAATTTAATAAACGGGAACTGTTCACGTTTTAAATCGGAAATCATTTTCGGATGACTTCATCTTCGAGAATTTGGTCTGTAATTTTAATTTAGTTTATAACTTCAGGGTTGGGTACTTAAAGTTCACATGTAATTATAATAAACCTCATAATATGAACATAAGAAACATTAATGGTTGGGCTAAATATTTTTTATTTTATTTTATTCAGAGCAAAACGTAACCTTGGCAATAAAAAAGATTGAAGGAGCAAATAGTTGTACAACAAAATATACCCTCATGTGTAAAGAGGCTCTCTTTAAATGCATGACTAAACTTTCCAATCTATGATAGAAAATAAAACATTCCTATTAATATATACCTATATGGATATTTTATTAGAATTGATATAGTTACGAATTTGATGTAACATAATGACGATAATGGTTTTTTTTTTCTATATTTTTAGAATAAAACTCTTAAACCCATCTTTAAAAAAAACAAATGCACAATAGCTGTCTTAGCGCACAGGATTATCTCTTACATCTAGATCTTTGGGTAGACAGAACAAAAGGAGTTCGATTTTCGTGTAACCTAAATTTATACTGCACAACAATATTGTAGATAAATGTGAAAGTGTGCAGGTTTGAATGTTTGTATATCGATCACATCACAACAAATAAGGTTGTGTATATATTTCCTGGGTAGCGGGAATGTTTGAACGAGATACCGCGGCCCCGGAACATAAGGGCAGTTGAAGGAACAGAGTGGGTTTTTAGTCAGTTGTCTGACACTTCCGCTCCATCCACAGCAGGAGGAGTCATTTATAAATTTTTCAACCCAGAAAAAAAAATGTGTGTTTATTTATGAGTTTTATGACGCACACTTTAAAATTGTAAACCAAATTTTATCTAAATCTAAAATTCGAAAAGAAATAAATCGAAAAGAAGAAGGAAGAAAGATTATACAGAAGATCTAGAGTTTTTATTCCAGTTTTATATTTCTAAAAAACGTTCTTGTCCTATCAGTATCATTACAGGCATGTATTGTAGATCGATTTTATGATAATGGGCTGTGTAAGGACTTAATGCATTTTATTCTGTGACCTAATTTATTTGGTATTTTAAGTAAAAATAGTACTTTTATTTCATGTTTTAAGAACGTTTTTTTACAACATTTGTTTACAATTACATTTCGGTATTTTAAGCATCTTAAATGACAAATTTTACCATGAATTGGCACGTAAATGTTATACTTACGTGCCAATTCATAGTAAAATTTGTCATTGCGCTAACTTTACTACCATTCTATGTACCGCGTAAATGCTAATAACTGACTTTCTCTCTCTGAGTTTAAATATCGATTTGGATGACCCTACAGCCCGATTTACACTTCAACAAGTACAGTAGCGAGTTAACTTGCATCATCGGCGAGTTAAGTTGTTATTGTAGTTTGAACGGCAAAAGCGAGTTAAGTAGTAGTACATTAACAACTTAACCGCCAATGACGCAAGTTAACTCGCTACTGTACTTGTTGAAGTGTAAATCGGGCTTTAGACTAGATACCGGGTAAAATTTTTTACTCACGTTTTCTTGAGATATTTTTTTATTATAAAAATCTGTTTACTACAATTGTATAATGCGATCAACAATAAAATTCTAGTTCCTATATTTTCGTTCAAAATAAATCGACATTCTTACGACTTTTCACAGATTCTCGACTGTTACTACAAATAATTTCTAGTTATCGAATTCTTATTTTCGCAGCTGAAACATAAGGGCCTGAGTGATTCCGCATCTCTCGGGACTTTCAATTTAGAATTGATCGTAGGAAGAATGAGGAAAAGAAGATTGATATTTGGGATTTTTCCCTAGCCCATTCGTATCGGAGGCCGCACAAGTGAGCGATCGCTGGCTCTGGCCCGAGCTAATGATACCCGGGGCTTATCGGCTTGGCTGTCGCGCGTCATTTTTATGGATTCTGCCAGTTTTATGTAAATTTGTTTTGTCAGCGAACGCACCTTGTTACAGCCCCGAAGCGAATCGTACCAATACCGAAAATATTGATATTTTTGTCAGCTTCCATCGTTTTCTGATAAAAAAAATATTTTTCATTTACAAATTCCAACTGTCACAAAAGTAATTCCATTTCATAACCTCATAATCATCGTAGTCAAACGCTTATACATACGTCCATAACATTTTATCATTAGGCACCGGTTCAGCACGAAACCCTTATTAATATTCATCGGAGTGGCTGTGTTACTGGATCGAGTTGCCTCGTACTTGTCAATGTAATTAAGGCGCTTCACACACGACGCACAATACGTAGGTAGGCTAACGTTATAATTATGAAGATTTGCACTATTCAAAACGGGAACGCATCTACCTATAGCTGACAATGAAGACTCCATATTCAATGAACGTGCTACTGATTGGATCTAACAAGCTTGTAGTAGAATGGAGTATTATTAGTCGTCATACTTCGCTTGCTATCACACCTGACGTAGCTTGTAGTTCCATATAATATGATCCATAATATTCGGCGAGGCGAGTTCTATGACCTTCTCAAATAGTGGTAAATTAATAATAATAAGTTACCTTTTATCATCTTTGTGTGTTTTATGTGTTTCGGGGAACGAATTGGAATTCGTTAATTAAAAATATTTATGAATATTTTGAGTGCGTGCCTTTGTTAGTAATAAGTATTGCTCATTAACATTCTTTTATAGGTAATTGTTGTTTTTATTACTTATGATTTTTAAGCATCGACCTTACCAAAATAACGAATATCAAAATCATAAAGATATCGAATTCCGGTGGTGCCGTCTATGTATACATATAACTAAAATAGCGAACGAGCGGTATCCAATTCTCGGAACTATTGTAGATTCACACACCCTTTGACGTCGCTACTCCATAATTCCATACATTATCCTCAATCCATTTCCCCGAGGTACTAAGACATCAGATATGGAGTAGAGCATTGATTCCACCGTGATTGATGTGTCCAAGCTCAACGGACTCAGTAATCTGATCCAATTGGGTGTGTTACCGAACTGTCGCGATTGCACGTGGCTAATCCAATTGATTGCATTATCATTCACATACCCTGGTACTAGGATAACATGAGGATACCTGTAGTGGTACTTTATGTCGATGTTTGAATAATTTATTTGCGTTATGTCAAATCGAGTTGTTGAGTTGTTTTATCAACTACTAGTACTCTCGCGGGGCTTCGCTCCCGTGGATTCTATCACGGTAAAAACATAACTCTCCTTTTTTGCAGTCGGGTAAAAAGTAGCCTATAACCTTCCTCAAGCTTCAAGCTACTTCCATACCAAATTTCATCCAAATCCACCCAGTACTTTCGAAGATTAGCGCGTTCAAGCAAACAAACAAACAAACTAACAAACTTTTCCGCTTTATAATATTAGTATAGATGGGATTTGGATGGATATGAGAAATTAATCTGTAAAATATTATCGTTACTTACTTGTTTGTAATTGTACGTTTTTCATTTAGCCATTCTCTACGCAATCTTCTTGATTTAATCTTAGCCTAGAATTTTGCCGAAAAAGACTTTAATACCAACAGAGCACTGAACTGGAAAAATCTATATAATGAAAGAAGCGCACAGTTTCCACGCTACAAAAGCTGAAAACATGATAACAGAAGTGGAACTAGAGCATTCAAGTACTAGGGCATCATATTTACAGTCGGTTTTTTTTTCTCTATTATAAAACTAGCGTTAAGTTCGCCTGATTGTAATTCGACCAGCGCATTATCGCGACTAGTGGGCGTGATAGATAAACGCGTCCCGCCACGGCTTGTTAAACAAATCTATGGTTTTTTATTGTTGGAGCTCTTGCTTTGCGGCCATGTTTTTCTGGTTCCGGACGCCTTTTGTTTCCTTTATAAGAAAGTGAGTTTAAAAGTGTCTTGACTTGAGTCCGTCTAGGAGGTTTGTTTAAACAAGTATAGCTTATCTATTCTAAGGAAATGGGATAGATGATTGTATTTAGTATCTTTACTTTATGTACAACGTAGACTCAACATTTTCACCAAAAGAAAATCAATGAATAAATAGTTTCGTTAAAATGTTGAGTACTTCTCTAATATAAATAATAATAATAATAAAATGTTTATTCAAAATCTTAAGGTAAATATTAAATACAATTTCGCTTAAATCTACATTAAGTTCACACATGTCATGTGCCTGAACTAGGTAATCCTGTTTTTCAGGCGAGAATAGGTATTTTTTTTAAATAATCACGTTTATATAAAATAAACTGTATATGGTCATCTTAGGTAATGTATAAAGGTGTAAATAATATGAAAATAAATTAGCAAAGAAATGCTATATACGCTTAATGGTTTTAGTCGTATTAAAATCTTTCGTATCGTAATAAAACTTGATTGTACTATAATGAAGTATTTTTTATTTGCAGGTAAACAGTCGTCTTCAGTTAAGAAAATTGTAATCAGAAGTGCTTCTGGAAAGGTAACGCTAGATAGACATTATAGAATTTACATACGAACTTTGACATAGGAGTGTTGAGAATTAGGTACGAAGCTTGGAAAGTTTCCAGAATGTTCTCTACGGTTTTGTACGTACTTTGTACTATACTCCTCTGGATTCCGAATTTGACGAATGGTTCGAGGCGAATCGATTATTATTATTAAACTGTTACCGCTTGTGGGAATACCGCAGAGCTTTCTCATTCACCTGGATTTTTAAAATAATGGATTCTGATGGATACCCAAATATTTCATTAATAGAGTAATAATTAATTTAACGACGAATTTAACATTGCCTTTTGTAAATAATATTTGTTAGCAATATTATACCAGTTCTAATGACTAAGGCTTATCACAATAATTAGTAATTAAATTAGTCTACAGAATACCCAAGTCTCAAATTTTATAGTTTCTCCCTTTGCTAGCTTAAATAATTGGAAATGTTAATTCTATCAAATATTCTAAACAATCCTTTACCTCTAATTTGTGGGTCAAAATCGAGTTCTCGGCTCAGAAACAGTGAAATGCTATTTGGGCACTCGATTAATTGGGACGCTCAGAATTATTCGAATAATTGGCAGTATTGCTCTGGTTCATACCAACAATTTGCAGTATTTTGAGTTGTATTCGACTTACTTAAAAGCCCGAAATCTCCATCAGTTTAATTTGTTTTAACTATCATCACTGTGTGTAGAATGAGGAGGGGGGGGTTAAATTGCTTATAAACTGGTTGTTTTATGTACAAGCACGGTCGGTGGATCAACTTAAGTGATGCATAAGATGTAATGTACGCAATGACCTCCCGATACCGTGATTGTAAATTTGCTGTAGTAAACAAAGTACAAAAGCAAACAATTATGGCTTCTAAAATCGCACGGTCAAAGTCTAAATTAGCGCGAAATTAGAGCAAGTTTGGTTTGGTTTTATATTTTAGACTTGATCGTTCTGCTTAAGAGTTATATTAGTCAGTGATAGCTCAATCTGATGCTAATATGGAAGTGGTAGTGATGATTTATACACGAAAATCAGTTTATGGGTCGTTTGACACGGATCCGATATCCGTCGCGCGTCGGCTGCACGTTAAAAGATTTACGAGGCAGCAAGTTTTGGAAGTCGTTAATTTTACTGACGCGTCGATAATCTTAACAAGATGTCGTGTTTGAGATCATTTCTTGTCGGAGGGTAGTTTAAAACCTCTTTTCTTTTTAAGGGCGATTAAGTGAAAGAATTCAATCTTAATTTTATTGTAATAAATCTCAACGTGTCAAAGTCACGTTCAGATTAGGAAATTATTTTAATTTGTGTCAAAAAATTATCTGTAGGTAACCTTAACAGGGCACCGAGCTTTTTATACACAAAAACGCGTTTTTATAACGGTTGTTTGAAGTAGTAAACAATTAAATTAAAGTCTAAGGAAATAAACTGGTACTATTGGGCATATATACTAGGCGGTATACACGATGGAAATATGATTTGATAAAGTTAACTTGATATAATAAATTCACAAAGTTACACTCTAAAAAACACAACAAACGCTTAGTACAGCGTGAATACTTCACGGAAGGTCATCAGTTTTTGAATAATAACAAAACTACATGTTTTACACAACGCATACATTTTACATTTTCAAAATGTTGATTTGTTTAACGATAAGAAGGAAATACATAAATTCGCGCGAGTTTTTCCATTTTATCCAGAGCCGCGTCGCTGTCTTGTCCGCTTTAGTCCTGCGTCGGCCATCGGACGGGGAGCTTGTGTCGCTTGCGCTTACGCACGGATTTAGTAACATAACGATGAAAATTGAATGAAAATTCATTGTAGCGTATTTGAAATGGGGAACAAAGTAAAGAAATCAAGACAGGGAAGGGGTTGGCGAAAAACCAGAAATCTCAGTCGACCGGCGCGCGATCCCCGCCGTGTTTTTATCTGTCTAGCCTAGCCAGCTCACGCACACATACACGGAGCGCATAGAATACCTACAATCGGTCTTCCTACAATCCTACTAACTACTACTAATAATACCTACAATCGATTAGCGCAAGAAACTCGGTGCGCCCTTAAGTCAGTAGGCCTTAAAATACGTGACAACAAAAGGTCTCGGTAAATACTATGACCTCTGTCTACAAAATTACAGGGGTGATTTTAAGTAAGAATATATAGTATATCTTTATTCACAACAAAACAAACTGACACCAACATCCTCTAAACCAAATGCCTCAACAACTGGATTTTGAAAGCAAACGCCACTTTACCTTTCTCAAAGCCGATCGGGTATAACTGGCATGGCATAGGGCACTCGGCCACACTAACCCACTGCCCCAAGGGTCGCCAATAACATCCAACATGTTATGAGACTATTTCCAACTTGTTCGAAACACAGTCACAGAGTCCTAACACGCATTTCTAGAAAAGCTTTGCGTGCGATAAGTATTTTATTACAATGGCCCTAAATAATGTCGAAAATAGCTTTTAGCTATCAGGGGACAGAATTTTTCGCATGTTTAAACATATTTCGATGTTTTTATTCGACATTGGAATTAAGGCTCCCTTAGACGCGTCGCTGAATTGTCGCGCCAAGACAAATACACTAGAGCTGTTTCAGTCTATCTGTCCATATGTCTACGCGATGATTGTTTTGGCAACTTGTTTTTTGACCGTTTTGTTTTCAAAATATAAGAAGAAAGAATAACTTCTGAGAACGAATTAATAAGATGTATTGTTTTTATTAGTTCTTATTTTTGTTATTGTATTATCTGCGTGGGCTTAATACGAAAATTATTTGTTATTTTAAGGAAAACATAATTTATTACCTAGATATTAAAGACAAAAATAACTTGGTTGGTTTAGTGGCCGTCTGGGGAGATAGCTCGAATACCTGCGAAAAATTAAATGTAAAAAAATATAGAGCTCAAAAGATTATGGGTATACAATAATAGCCGCATTATGAGTCGACCTTTCAGCAATGCCCAGATAACGGTTCCATTGCGTATAGAGATTCTTCTGTAGGTACCTCGGAAGACACGTTAAGCCATAGATCCCTTTTGTAATTTGGACTTGTTTATTAAACAGTTTCTACCTATAGATACTTAAAGAAGTTCAAATGACAGTCAGACAGAAACCAAGCGGTTAGGAGCAAGAAAAACTAACTCTAGTCATACCAAAGGCTTCTGTTAGACTGGCAGCTCTCCAGAAAAAAAGGTTAAGCAGACTATATTTTTGCTTCATCATCGATAACAATTGCTAATATCATAGATATGGGCGAGAACGTTTCCATAGTCTACTTTCCAACTAAATGCGTGCAGCGAACGAAATTAACATCTCGAGTCTCGACCCACTAAATTTACTTAATAAATAAGGTTAGTTTATCGGCAACCTGTTGAATTGTATTTATAGGCTCTTAGTTATCTCATGATCTAAGATTATTACGTTATCCTATCGTGACTTGTATTCCTTTAAGATTAAGTTTCAGAGCTCTAAGGCTTACGGATAATCTCTAACAACTGTCTATTAAAAACGATCATAAATAAAATATTAATTAATGTAGGCACTTCCCTAATCTTTTGTTTGAAAAACGAAAAAAACAATATTACGCTTTTATGTCGTAAGAGGTTTTGTGCGCGTTTACGTCAAACAAGATAAGTAGTTTGGGAAAATATAAAGAGGATTTATAGCCCCATAAGACAATAAGGACAGGCGGAACGGAGACATTTATCATGTTGATTATTTCTGAAATCGTCGTTGCCATAATATACCGATACATTAGGGATCCAATAAATTGGCCTAAACGCAGCGATCCTGGAGTCCCCTAGGCGTTTGGCGATCGACCAATGCATTGCTGAACTGCTGCATATGGCATAATAATGCCATTTGGTAAGAAATACGCCATTTGGCATTATCGATATGTGCCAATTGACCAGCCAAGTGGTACACATTGTAACGATGTGCTGTAATGCATACAATATGGGCTATAAGTAATTACCTGTCATGAACAAACGCATTACACTCGGATTCAGCGGTTTAGAAAATAATTGTTTGTGTTCGACTCCTTTTGTGTCAAATATAATGCGTATCCGTAAAAAGGAAGTGATACGGGTGGAAAATATTAGATTTATAATGAATGAAAAAATGAAATATTAAGCTAATATGTAGGTATGCGTATGTTTAAAGTGTATACGGTATACTTCTCAATCGTAAAATTTTTTTAGAAACTCTATAGGATCTTATTTTCCTACACCTGAAGATGTCTCGCATGTGGCCCAATATTATGCTGAGTTTGGTTTCTTTTTCTGAACGTATTATTGATGTTTGACTGATTTAGTTATTTTTTTCGTCATTAAATACGTTACATTTTAAGACTCAAACCCATCTCGCCTTCAAATGATAGCATATGCCATTTTCTGAAGCCGAAATAAAACATTTTTCTTGTAAGATTGATTAAAACTTTCGTTAAAACATGCGGAAATAATTCCATTGATACTGGGATGAAAATCGGTATTCTAAATAATTTTATGTAATAGGTATCTATTACTTTCTCTGTGTAGCTCGGATACGATAATACTACGACAACCGGCCTCTCCCAAGAATACCATTACTTATCGAGAACAACGAAAACCTCGTGAGGAAACGGGGAATAGATGGACGGCTGCCAAAACACAAAGTAATCAAGCGTGGTCAATGCCCCTTGCGTCTTTGTATAGTAAGAGACGATTGTCCTGAAACTAAATAGCTACAGGCTAATATTTTAAGTACCCACTAATCACTTGGCTTTTTTCCGCGGAATTGTTTTGATATCGTTTCGAAATACTTACTACCTGTTACGAACATATTTGCTAGATCAAAACTGGGTCATTTCAAAATTTGTGTTTTTTACTTATTCTTGAATTTATATATGTGTGACCATGACGCTTCTAACCAAATAAGCAGATTAACACTTAAATTTGAGAAAATTGAGAGGTCACGTTTGCAAGCAAAATGTTAAAATAGTTACGTATTTTAAAAGTCGAAATGAATATAAGGATAACTGAAAAATATAAGTGTTGAATTTAATAATTAATTAACCCCTTGCATGTCGCATGTTGAATGTACTATTTAATTTTTGGGTAGGACTTCAGAAAAAATGATAAATTGGCAATTTATGGCCATTATCATGGTATATATTATACCTTTCTGGCTTCGTTATGAGTTTATCTAACTATTTATATCATTCAATAAGCAAATCAAACTGACCTTATCTCGCAGTGATATGATATGTTTTCACTTTTATAATTTTCACTCCCATTCAAAGTCTTATACACGAAAAAACACATATTTACGAAAAAAGACACACGATAACACAATAATGTGTAGGCAATGTTAATACAAATTATTCCACTTAGACACTGTAAAAAGTAATAAAAACTATTTGATAACACAACGAAAAAGTCTGCTGCGTCACATCAAAAACCACAGATGCATTTTGTAAACATTTTTTTTCGTTCATTTTATTGGTGTTCCCTTTAAAATGTTACTAAAACCGGTCAACTATGAATCGATTAGTCGAATGTAAAGCCACATCGTGTTACTTGCAACATAAACGTAAAATACCATCGTCCAATGCGAGCCGTGACGTTATGTACAAACGGTGTACCGTTGACACTTGAGGGGTAGGTATAGTTATAATATTAATTAAATATTAAATGTTAGTCAAGAGCGGGCACATAAAAAGAAACAGTTATGAGCAAGCAATGCGCGTATAACCTTTTCGCAACTTGATTTGATTTAAGACCATGCAGGATGATTTACGGATACAGACTTGGGTCGAGTGTAGTGCTCGTCAATATCATTCGTCGATTCGCCGCGATAATATCGCCATGTAGATCCAAATTCATGGAGTTATATACCTACTATTCAACGAAGTGGCAGAACGATAATAAGGAATTGACATCTTACAGCTACTCACAATTTAGTACAGATCAAATCGCTATTATATTTTAAAAATTGTTCTAGTTATACAACAGAAAAGATTAAAAAAAAAACATCTTTAAAGCACTTTCATTTTCACCTGTTATTCAACATTCATACATAAAACAAAAACAATAGAATTGCTATTTGTGTCGTAATTGTGGTTAATTGGCATCTAAACGTCTTACCATTTGTCATAGCCTATAGAGAAATGAAACATTTTCGTATGAAATGAGTGGTTTAGCAATGGCTTGAACTCAACTAGCTAGTTCGTTGGAATATTAATATGTGCCATTACGTATGTAAAGAACCGGTTAATGCATGTTTTCTAGACATTTATTCGAAACTAGTTATTTAAAAGCAGGAAAAAAATATTTCTTTAATAGATTGCTAAACATAGCTGAGTAAACTGCATAAATTATATTTAGTTAAATATTGCTATTGACTAACGTCGAATAGTCCAAACTCATGTTTTGCTAATGTGCCATGGAGAGTAGAACACTAGGTGTCAAATCAGCAGACCTCGATCGAAACACCACACTGCGCTCCAACACGCTAATCGTTTATGTGGCTCGAAAGGCTTCCCAGGACACATCTGCCGCAAAAACTGGATTAACATACAGACAGCAACATGTACCGTGATCATTGGCGGGATCTGAGCGGGAGCATTTTGCCCAGCAGTGGGGCAGTTTGAGTTTAGACAAATGACCGGTTAAAACTTCGAGAGAATTAAAGATAACTTTATGCTCTACATTCTGTACCTATAACCATAGGGTGGTGAAAAAAACAAATACTTCCAAAGTATTTGTTTTTTGGGTACAAACGTATAATAGTCAAAGTAAATGTTTATTTATATTTACTAGTGGTCGCAGTGGCGTTTTCAGATCAGAACCATAATTATACTACCATAATTATGATATAAGACCATAATTTAAAATATTCCGAAAGTATTTTACTTGAATTATAAGTTTAAAAGTATGTATGAAATATGTTTATTAATGTAAACATGTTTCATACATACGTTTAAACTTAAGATCGCATAAATGCATCTCGCATCTTCGTAATTCTCGTAAAAAAAGTAACAAAGTTTTTGCTTCATGTATGTATATTGTATATAGAAGACTAGTACTCACGCGGGGCTTCGCTCCGGTGGATTCTATCTCGGTAAAAACATAACTCTCCTTTTTTGCAGTCGCGTAAAAAGTAGCCCATAACCTTCCTCGAGCTTCAAGCTACTTCCATGCCAAATTGCATCCAAATCCACCCAGTACTTTAGAAGATTAGCGCGTTCAAGCAAACAAACAAACAAACGAACTTTTCCGCTTTATAATATTATAGTATAGATTAGATCAAATATAATATATACTAAAACCTCAATGTTTTGTGTTTAGATTCCAATACCGTACAAAATATCTGGTTAATATTGTGTAATCACCTACAGAAATCTTTAATAACATTTTACGAGTATATCTCGATCATTAAACGTCAAACAGAGAAGTACTTAATACCCATTTACAATAAAATAATAGATGAAAGATAAGCCGCAGATGCATGCTGTTTTATGCCTTTTAAAACAAGATTAATATTTATAGTCAGTTACAATAGTTCGTCGCGAATACCTCCATTCCGGATCGATTCGGTCCATTTACGGATCTATAATTACAGACTTTATTTATTCCTTACTTAAGCCCTTCTACATTTTATTTTTACAATAAGAACAGGTCAAGTGCATCAGTAACAACTGGGTTCCGTACTATAAAACAAATTTGGTTCTGAGGTATTCTGTGATTCTAAGTCATAGGTTTTGTCAGTGTAGAAATTTGCGAATACGAACCGGCCTGGTTTCTATATTTCTTTTTATGCATATTTTTTCCATCATATTCATACAAACTTTGTTGCTCATATCCGTTGCTGGTTTTGCTATAAAGTGATAAAAATTACCAAGAAAAATGCAAAGAAAAAACTTTTGATTTATATGTTTTTCATATCTACAATAAATAAATACGTATTTACATATAAAATGTACCTCAAAATGTACTCATGTACATTTTATCCTATCTCATTAATAGTGTCGATAACTATGAACACAACTATAAAACAGTATTACAGCTTATGAATCTAAATTACTATAATAAGGCTAATAGTAATAATGATTCAGCCTATTAAGTTCCCACTGCCGTGACACAGGTAATAAATAGTAAATAAAAATACAGGCAGGCGAAGCCCTGACGTTGGCTAGTACAACACAAATACATAATAAAATTTCGATGGTCTCCCTATTCAAGATCCAAAGATTTAGTGTCAAAATGTCTCTCTAGCAAAATGTGTACTGTTCGAAGAATGTCTCTTCCTCATAATGTATGTGGCTTTTGTCGAATGATCGTTCTCAAAAAGTCACCAAATGGCAATGACTAAATGTCAAATGCAAAATGTCTCGTTATATAAAAATAAAGTTTTAGGATTAAAAACAAACTTTTTTAAATCCTTTATTATAGAAACTACTTACTAAATGTTATAAAGACTTACTAATTATGCTCCAGTTTTCACCACCCGAGAACGGAGCCCCAAAAATAAAGAGCTTGAATATTCAAAAACTCGAAGGCAGCCAAGCTTCCCATTTATGACAGGGCATTAAAAGCTTTCGATATTTTATGACTTAACATCATCTGATCGTGCCGTAAGGGGATAAGCCGACTTAACTTTATAGTCTGTTACGACGATCCGGTATTGCACCGATGACATGATTAAATTATTATTTGATAGTCTTACAAGACCGTCAGCTTTTATTCGTTTTAGGGGAATTGAAAAGGAAGTCGTTTGATGATTATAATTTGGCTGTCGTGATTACGGGAACTTTAGTCGATTTAATATATCATTTTTTATTGACAAAATAGTAATAAGGTAAAATAAGAAAATTATTCGTTTTTGATTTTTATTCAGGTACTTTCCTTACTTTATTTACTCACGATAGTTTTGATTAAAGAACAAAAAGATTCAAGTGATTTTAAACTAGAAATTAACTCGATACGCACTTACACATAAAATCAACTAAAAAAAATCATGGTAAGTACCTACATAATTGTAAAAATAAATAGGCCAGAAGCATTGACAAATAATTATTTGCATAAGCACGTGTATCCTCCATTCTGTGGTATTCATCTCCCGGTCAATCTGCAAAAACACATACTTAAGCAGATCTAATTGCGAGTCTTGGTTATTACCCGACTACGGCAAAGCCAAAGGAGGGTTATGATTTTGACAGGCTATGTATGTATGTATGTATGTATGTGTGTATGTTCATCTGTTCCCTCATAGCTCCAAAGCTGCTTATCGGAACTCGACAAATGAGGTATCGTTAGAACCGTCTTGACCGTCCGCTGAACATAGGCTACGTGACGTGTCACAAAACCCAATTTGGCGCCCTCTAGGGCCCAAAAAGTGTTTTGTTAAAAATAAAAATAAGATAAACACATCGGGTTTGATATCATTTGAAAGGGCGTCACATGCACATTTCCAAAAAATCGCTTAAATTTAAAGTGGCGCCATCTAGTGGACAAAAAATCATGTGTAAAAAAATAAAAATAAGATAGATACACCGTGTATGGTATCATTTGAAAGGGCTTCACTTGTACTTATCAAAAATATTGCTTAAAATTAACGTGGCGCCCTCTAGCGGTCAAAAAGTCATGTATAAAAAATAAAAGTGTATAAAAAATAAAAGTAAGATACCGTGTTTGGTATCATTTGAAAGGGCTTCACCTGAACTTATAAAAAATAAAGTAAATAGTATAGAAGCACAGTGATTTAACACCAAAATAGTTTAAATAATAAAAAGTAAAAAAACTAAAACCCGACTACGATAAAAAAATCGATGCTAAAAAGGATGAAACAAGATTTTCAGGATGCTGAAATAAACAAGGTTACTGGAAAAAGAAGAACAGAACAAAAATAAAAGCCGTAGTCACACGTTATATAGGATATCAACCGTAACAAAACAATTAATAACGTGACGTGTGACTACGGCTTTTATTTTTGTTCTGTTCTTGTTTTTCCAGTAACCTTGTTTATTTCAGCATCCTGAAAATCTTGTTTCATCCTTTTTAGTATCAATTTTTTTGTCGTAGTCGGGTTTTAGTTTTTTTACTTTTTTTTTTGCTATAGATAATATAGCAAAATAACCTATAAAGACTCAAGGAAATTATCACACAATAAATCATAGGAACACATACTGACGATCATATTAATAAATAACAGGCTTTCGGAAGCGCGTTACGGAGGCAAGATTCGAAAGTAATTACGCCACAATGACAGATGGTATGAAGCACAATTAAGAGTGATTCACGCGAGTACTATCCCACGCTTCGATATTATAATGATAGCTGAGTAACGTGCATGCCTCGTTTGTGGTAAATGTCTGTGATTTGATGTTGGCTGATGGCTTTATGTTTGATCATATAGCTACTCGCTGGTTATGGATGCCTGGTACTGTTACCAGCAGCCTAATCATTAATGTTGCCTTTTTGGGGGCACAGGCACCTCTCTACAAAAGGGCCGTTATTGAGTGTTTGGTTATAATTACAACGGTTTGCCTCATAAGGTTTTTCTTCCATGTTCGAGAGCAGTAAGCGCCTGTTCAACTACAATACTAATTATAATTAGTTAATAATATTGTTAAGATAATTTATTTATTTTGCTTCATGAAGATTTACATTTATCATAACATTGCGCTGAACACTACACTAGGATATCCTGTGTTGTGGGATCCAGCCTCTTTCGTCACATTTGCTCTTGTTATGTAAAACAATATATTCATATAGTTATACAAAGGCGTAGAATTTTATGGGTATTTGTGTATGTTTGCAAGTATGTTAAAGAGTGTATGTGTGAGGGTGTCAAATACGTAGTGTAAGATTGTGGTTCGTTTGGGATAGATTGTGTTTCAATGTTTCTAAGTGATTTAAGTTTAAATATTAATAAAAGTTTCAGTTTTAGTGTATTCCAAAACCGAAAACCAAGCTGTTACAGATGTTCTACAAACTCGTCTAGACATACGTATAATATTATTTCGATTCTCGTTAATTTTGGAATATAGATTTTGCTATAGATAGAGAGAATTTAGATACCACTATGTTTAATCGAACTGCGCGGCTGGCGGTTTATGTGTGCTTGGTATCTTTAATTATTGCGAACTGCGGCAGGTCGTCTCATTGTCCTGTATTTATCATAATAATTTGTGGTTTGCGCAACATGACCTCTGACTGCATACATGTTTATAAGTCATTAAAAACACATTAAAAAAATACTTAACGATTGACGCAGTAGATGTGGCCGGTGCGCTGCGTGTCGCAGATTCGATTCCCGGTCAAAATGTTTGTACGGCAATAAAACTTGAATCACACTGACGATAGTGTTGTATTTTCTTTTAAAGAAAGTCTCCAAACTAATTTTAAAACATCATTAGCAGTTTAAATTTAGATTGATAATAATTAAAACGAAGATCTAATCGATAATCTTTTGGAATGCAACCCACCTCAAAGATGCAAATAAAATATATGATGCGTAGTTGCGCCTTGTGCACTTAGAGTAATCATTTGCAGAAGATCCAACAATGATTAAGCTTTAATGATAGAAAAAAAATGCAATATAGCTGGTATATTAAAAGAGAAGGGTTCAAAATACATGAGGCTCAAATGAGTAACTCTGAGAGTTATTTACCGTCGCGAGACGTTTGGGTTATAGTTATAATAATCTCTTTTCCGTACTATCCAAGTTAATCACACCTACACATAACCGCTCACCATACTCTGCGTAAATTACATCATTTGTCTGCGTACAGTTAACCTCACTCATATATCTTACACAATAAATTAAATCTATAGAGCTATTAATTTCATTGTTGTATATTTCCCATTAACAAAGTTCTTTAATGTTGATTCTCTGCATATTCATATTTTGTCGTAAATTCTTGCAAGCATGGCGGTGGCGGCGTGTCGCGACCTCATACAAATGTTGCGCAAGCGCCGATGCAACCGATTGTAATGCACAGTTACGTTAGTAATTAACCATTCTTTTTATTTCATTACTCGATTGGCTTGTTCGGAATCTTGAAAGATGTTTTATTATTAGTAATTAGTAAGTGTTGTTCGTGTCAAGGTTTTTGTTGGGACAAGTCCAGGATGCAGGTTATTTTAGCACGTGTTCTTTCACTACCTAATTAAACTTTCAATGTCAATATACTAAAGTGTTCTAATTTGCATATTTATATTTAGCTCATTGGTAATTAGAAATACATTACTATCGAAATAAACTGCTTCCAACTCGAGGTAGAATTATGACGAACAAACCCAATATTTACAAAGACAATAAAAGCCGTGAATAATATTCTCATCGACAGGCTAATAACGCAACTGACAATAGGATCAAACGACTAAGTTTAGAAGCATACATATATTATGCTTAGGGCAGGTACACATACACGCGCAGTGTTTGGTGTTTATTGTCCGAGAATTTTGTGGGTCAAGGAGCTCTCCGTCTACGACCCTTGCCTTGCGCGGTAAATATTATGAGCACGCAGTCAGAAATAATCAGTGATTTTTCGTGAGATGCTACGGGGGGAATAGATCTTTTGATGCAAGTACGATATGTGATGTGAAGCTGGGAGATCTGCAGCGTTTTGGGTAATGGACAACTACTAGTTAGTTGCATAATGATGCATATAATTATGTTCTTTACACGTTTTCTATAATTGAAGCCTATTATTACCCATTTCTTGGAATATTTTATGTATAATTTCAAAAAGGAATCCAGATTCAGATCAGTATGTCTTACCCCTTGGCTGTCGGAAGGCCACCGGTGGCCTCTAAGCAATTTATTTTCAAGGTCGCGACGGTTGAGGGGTGTATGCATCCGATAGTGTAATCAGCCCATCAGTTTTATTTAGTGACGTAACCTAGTTGTTGAAAGGATGAACACCTTTTGGCTAGCTAGGACACTTGGGACCTGTAGCGTGGAAGCCAATTGCATACTATGTCACCCACCCTGTGAGCCTTTTGAGAGGCCACAGAACGTCACGTCTGTAATCCGGAAAGTATAATGTAGTGATGTTTCTAATAGTTAATTTGAAGACCTATGACTTAGAAATAACTGGACACAACTCTTGATTGAGGGCTTCAAGTATGCCAGGTGAAAAGCACGATAAAAAACAAACCTGTTTTTAAAGATTACAGCAACAATATTCTAACCTGCAACTATTGTAGTCTCAGCTTTAAATTAGTGGTGGGTTGGCAAGAGCACGAAGTGGCAATATGAAACAAGTTTGTACATCTTGAAATACGGTTAAAGCTGGTAATGTGCGAGGTTCTAAGATTGCTTCATTGATGATGGTGGCTGTAAACGATAGTGCCCGCCTATCGCTTGCCTGTACTATATTTACCCATTTCCCACAGTCGAAAGTTGAAATTATGAATTCATATTTGATTACACTGTACGTAAGTATAGGTTAGGGATATTATAAATTGCATATCAAATAAATAATCGCCTATCAATACATACTCATCATTTATATTCTTTTTTACATCAAATAACTTACTTCACTACAAATAAACTAAATGTTTAACAAAACTCAAACTGCAGATAATTCGAAATTATACATCAATATGACATTACTTTTTTCCTCATAATGCAATACAGTTAAATTTATTTTTGTACAAAAATACTACATACTTACATAGCATAAATACTGACTGCACAGCAAATTTTCCACATTTCATAGCAAAATAACTATCCCAGTCGCATATTAACCAGTGAGTACAACGAAACCTGTTCATCATATTTGTCTTAATTTTCAAGAAGCCATGCTCGGCAAATTTAAGGATTATTATAACAAAAAAATCCTTTTACATTGCATTATTTCTAAAAGCAGAACAAATTAACTGAAAAAAGGTTCGTGGCTTCGCGCGCTTTTTCGGCCAATTATTTTTGAGGCAACTAAGAACTTATTGGGCGACTAACTACTTGGTTACAAAAAATAATGACTTGGCAGCTAATATTAACAGACGGATATCAAACATTGTATTATTAGCAACTATTGGTTAACACCCCGACTCAGAGTACCCCGACTCGGATAGGTTAGGTTAGAAGGCTAAGGCGGGAGCGAAGCGGAGCGGAGCTCCCACCTTAGCCTTCGTGGTATTTTTTTTTTAACCACCTGGAAATAGAAGCCCCGCGAAGCGGGGCTCCGTCGATTTTGCGTAAAAACTGTTGTCGCCTAACAATAGATTCAGTCGCTACACCATAAAATCCGCCCCGCGAAAGCAAGACCCGCTTTAATAATTCAATAAATTACAATTTTGTATCTAATTTTATATTTTTTTTGCTGATCTCATTATGTGGTAATTAATAAATAATAAGACGACTGTGACTAATAAAATGCTGTTTTATTTGGAAAAACTGCTGTAAATAATATAAAAATAGAAGCTATATTTAAAAGAAAAAGCTGTGCATTGATGAAAAAGCTTTTGCTTTAGGAAAATTCGCTGTACGCTGCGAAAATAAATTGTAGTGTGTTTAGTGATATTTTGAGTTGAATATTTTGCTGTGAAATCAGTAATTTTGATGGGAATTCAGAATCTTATTGCATAGAAAAAGGATATTTATTGATTTGCGTTTAAATACTACCCTATAGGTTGTGTGATGTGTTATATTGTTTTGACACAAGAACTGTTTTCAATTTTGCGTTGAATTTTTATTAGGAAATTGTAACGTACGTAGTTTATAAAACAAACCATCAATATCCTCAAAGGGTTATTTACAACAGTAACCGCACCATTTTCAATTTCAGAAAATAACTTCCTAATTCAAAATTATTGCAACTGTAACATAGGTGAACCACAAAACTTAAAATTAAACCACTTCTCGCAGCCAGCCTTTATACAACGTAAAACCACAGAGTAACAGGAAACGGAACACGAGTTAAAGCTAATCCAATTTCAATGTTCGGTGTAAGTACTAATTCGTGACGCATGAGTATACTGTCTGTATGCCAACATCTCGTGTTTAGTTATTCTGTTAGGCTGTGGCGCCTTTGGGTTATAAGCTACTCGCTCGCTTACTTGTGGCGGAATTGAATACTGAACTTATGAAGGGTTAAAACAAATGTGTTCCATGTGTCGTTAGTTGAAATTGCGTTTTTAGGGGTTCCTTAGCCGAATTGAAATAAACGGAACCCTTACCTATATAGATTCGTCATGTCTGTTCGTCCGTATGTCACAGTCTTTTAATCCCGAAACTAATAGGACTACAAAGTTGAAACCTGGTAGGTAGATGTATTCTGTGAATCGCTTTATGATTTTTGTACAAAAACAAATATAAAATAAAAGAAGCTCCCCGACCTACATGGAAAAGAAGCTAAAAAATTTTTTCACCAAACCTATACGTGTATAGATCTATACATCTATATAAAACTTACAACAAATATTGGTTTGATGAGATACAAACGGCAGTTTTCGTGATTAAGAATTTTGTGATGACCACGTTTTTTGTTGACAAATATTTATATAAAAGACACATGTTATCTGTTATTTATTAAAACTAGTTTTTGCCCGCAAATTCAGTCGCGTGGAAATTACGCACTACCTCACAAGATAGATATTATTTAGATTATAAATAGATACCAATTTCTTTACAATATTGTTATTTAAGTGTGATTCAATTATTGGTGAACAATAAAGTATATTCTGTCTATCCATCTCTGTGTCGAAATTCATTTAGACCCGTTTAGCTATTTTGCCGTGATTACTTATAGTTACTTATAGTAACAAATTTGCTTACATCCATCCATCCTAAGCTTACATCTAAAATTTTGATTTACTATTATTAATATTGACAAGTTTATCTTCGTTTAACCGATACACACTTGGCTACAAATAGTTGCCAAGTTTTTCTTTAATACATTTGCTACCTTAAAAAGTATAAACAGCAAGTTGGTCAAACGCCTATTTGTGCAACAATGACACTGTTTAAAATCGTCTTGCATGTGGCAAAATTGTTTCAAAACTAAGATTAACTGATTGTTCTAAACAAGTAAACAACAACTTATTATACATATATATATACTTCTATAGTATTTAAATAAAGTTTTGACACATTGACTTAACAAACAAAGCTAGTATGCGTACAGCGTAGTGGTAAAGTTTACTCCTGAAACAATGTTTAGATTTATGTAATAGTTTAAGACTGTGCCGGTATTTACTTATTTATGAGTATGTGAAACTCAAGTTCGTGTGTTGGGTAATTTGGAGCTTGACAGGATTCTCCAGACTAACCAATGATTATTAAAAAACGCTATTATTTCTGATAGACATTTTTATATTAAATCTGATCCAATGCGATTGATTAAGCTTCTGAATTTAATAAATATTCTGTCCGTAAAAGTCATAAATTTAGGCTAAATTCTAACGTGCTCCAAATTAGCTTACGGTTCGGTTTAACTAGCTAGCTAGATTAAATATTGCTAAATGGTTCACCCATATTTGCCTATCTATGCAATATTCAACTATGTAAATTCATACATAAGCAAACTGCGCCATTCGGATCATAAATGATTACCTAATCATTCAATGTCTCATTAGTCATATCCATATGTGAGGAATTATTGATTTTAGTTACTCGGTATAATTGAATTTAATTCTGTTGATTAATCTACCGATAACCCATTTATCCGAATCAGACCAGTGATTTTAGTATTGAATGTGAAATTCTAGCTTCGTGTAAATTTTGTGTAGTATTTTGTGAGACAAATTTATGTTTTGATTGGAGTGATCAACTGTTTTATAGACTAATTCATTTTAAGGGCGTTGATTTCGTTCATTGTACGACTTTGATGTAAATTAAAAATATGAAATGGAAAGAAGATTTAAACAAAAACATCTGAAAGTTATCTACCCTAATGATATTTGAATGATAAATCATCTTTATTTTGCAAATTGGTTATTAAATAACAATTTACACGTAATTTTTTTTTCGTAAATATTAACTAGATGAGGCCGGTGAATGCAAAAGGTACCTACTGTGATTTCTGTAAACCTACAACACGAAAACGTGTTTTTTACTACCAATATTTTAATATGCCTGAAACGATACTTTGAAATACGTAACTGCTTCTGTGTCTCACAAGTTTTTACAGCTTCTGAAGGAGTTCCTTAATACTTGAGCAATGCACACAGCACAAGTTGTACGTAACAGCAATTAAAATTGTCGGGACATCGATTATGTCGCTATTATTATACAAGTATTACATATGTACGTGTGTAATGTCAGTGTGTAATGCACAAGTAAGCACGCAACTACCGAATCTCTTTTATACCTTGACCGACACACTTCACGGACTTTCTCGGTCAAGGTGAGGAAATGATAACAGCATCCTAATTCATTGTCTGAGGTAATATCTAAGCTTCATTTTAAGATTTTTTGGGATAAGATAGAATAGATTTACACGACTATCTATCCGCAAGGATATTAAGAAACTGGCCGTGAAAGACGCCTTGCAAATATCTGCTTGCAACAGTGCATACATATATAAATAGGTTTGTAATCGTTGTACGAGTAGTAAATATGTAGAACCTTGGAAGAAAAAAACAAAAAACCGGTATGTAGTTATCCGGATCTAGAAAAATAAAATGCTTAAACCGGGGTATAGTAAGTACTGATTATCGGGTATAATTATTAAGTTGTTTAAATAAATATTTCTAATTATTAATCTATCTCCTTTAATTTCTGTCCATCCAAAGGTTGTCTGTAAAAGATTGCCCTGTACGATAAGACTGCCCATTGTACACTAGTTTTATTATTTGTATCCTTAAATAAGGTGTACAATAAAGTATATAATAAATAATAAATATTTTCCCCTCATAGAAACAAGGCTTGTGACTCAGCAATACACTATGTAATGGAAGATGGTAGGTACATAGATGTAACGAGGTACCGTGAAACTTAAGGGCAGCTAAAGAAACAGGGTGGGTTTTTAGTCAGTGGAAGTCTGACACTCCCTTCTCCCACAACCCGAAAAAAAATGTAGGTACATTTGTCAACATGGAATGCAATTTACCTACAGTCTATTGATCTATTCGGATGCAGACAGTATTTACATTGAGATATAAAGATTGGTACGAGAACGTATGTACGTAACATTTCAATTGCTTATCAATTGGATTATTGACATTTTATGCAGTATAGATAAAGTAAATGCGTGCGTAAAACGTAAGCGTAGATACATACATATGTACTATCGACCAATCTTCTGCATGCTCACCTTTAAGGCTATAATTGCATGGCACGGCTTACAACTCGATCGCCTAATGCATGTATTTTGACCAACAGGATACACGAAGCGTATTTTAGTAGTGTTCATAATAGTAAGTATTAATATAATGTTACACGCCCTGTACTCACAAAATGCATATTGTCTCTAATTGGGCGAAACCAGGAAGGGATGTGGTTTGTCACTAGCTGCGCTTCCGCAGAAATATTTTCTTAAGTGAGCATGCGTATCTTTGGCCGATAGTACATACAGACCGCACATTTCATGGTCATAAGTCTAAAAGGCCGAAGGGACAAAAATGCATCTCATCAAATAATGTATTCCATGTCTTTCAGACAAGGAATATACAACGTGTAATAGAAAGGGCTGAAGACAACATATGATATGGAGTCTCTATGCATAGTTTCAGCTCTAAATAATAATATAATAATAATAATATGTTTATTTTCATTAATATGTTTACAAAGATGGCAAGTACAATGTAGGTACACATAATATGCATAAATAATATACTGGCTCCCAAACTAGGTTTATAGCCTGTGTCTTGGGGATCAGTGATTCCAATACAATCTTAGTAGATAAAATATCAGTTTCCACCAGTAACGAGGTTTTATAAAGATAACAAACAATATTATTATGATGATTAATCATGCAAAATAAAAATAAAAGAAATAATTAATGATAATAATTGGAGTGAGAGGGTGTGTGTTCTATTAGGAGTAGTGTAGAATATATGCGTGAGAAGTGTAGGTATATGTGTAGTTGAGTAGTGTGTATGAGTCTGTGCGTGTGTGATAAAACGAGGGGAGTTATGATTTAGGTATATGAGAAGAGCAGTTTTTCAATTTCGTCATATGATTTCTCAATCAGCCATTTTTTTTACTGTGTTTTTGCAATGGTGATAGTTTAAAGTGTGGATGCGGATAAACTTATTAATTTTATTATATAAAATATAACTTAGGTAAGTAAACTGGTGCCGTGCGAAAGTGGTTTTATGTCTGACTGGTGGAAGGACAATATCTGCGCGACGTTTTGTGCTTAGTGTGAAAGGTAATCGATGCTTTCTTAATACACATTGTAAGACATACATATAATCCTCTCACCGACAGAACCCTGCATTCCCTAAAAAGTTCCAATGTAGAGTGTCTATAGGGCTTACGGAACATAACTTTAAGAACTGCTCTCTGAGCTCTCTCTAATTTCAAAAAGTATGTCTTGCAAGCGCCACCCCTAGCTGGTAAACAATGTAGTAGAAGAGACTGACAGAGTGAGTAATAGACCATCGTTAGCGTTTCTGAGACAACCGAATCGCGAAGTTTCTTAAAGACGGAAATAAGTTTGCGTGTTCGACTAACTAGAGTATCAAGGTGTCTATACCAGTTCAGGTGTTTGTCAATCTGGACGCCCAAGTATTTTATACAGGGTGTGAACGTAAGAGCGGGACAAGTACAGCAAGAATTTCAAGAACAGGTATGAGCTATAACAGTAGGAGTTATATTAGGCTGGGTCTTATTGCTTACAGAAAATGAAACAAACTGCGTTTTTTCCACATTCAAGGTGAGCAAATTAATGTTAAACCAGTTCATAACAATGTCCAGGGCCGTCTGAGCGTATTTAGCAGTTTCGTTCCAATCATTGCCATGAAGAAGTAGGGCTGTATCATCAGCGTAGGTAAATATGGAGCAGTTTGTTAGTGAAAGTGAACACAGATCATTAATGTAGATGAGGAATAAGGTTGAGCCTAGAATGCTGCCTTGTGGAACGCCGTATTCAATTCTAGCTGTATCACTTATAACCTCATCCAATTGAACTTGTTGGGAACGGTTTTTCAGATAACTCGAAAAAATTTCAAGTGCAGGACCACGAATTCCCATCCGTTCCAGTTTTGATAGAAGTATGGGCGCAGAGACAGTGTCAAAAGCTTTTGAGATATCTAGAAATAAACCAAGACAACGCTTCTTATTATCCATACGCTTAGTAACGTCTTCAGAGAATGCAACAACTGCATCCTCAGTTGCGATTCCGGCTCTGAAACCATATTGGTTTTTGGAGAGAAGGTTATAAGCGTTGAGGTATTAAACCAAGTGGGAGTTCAATATCTTCTCCAGGATTTTGGAAATGGTCAGCAGAATAGATATGGGTCTATACTTTTGACACTGCCTCTGTCCCCACCCTTATGTATAGGGTGAACTAGAGCGGTTTTGAAAGAGTCTGGGAAATCCCCGTTAGAAATCGCAAGATTGCAGATATGGGTGATATAGGGGATTAGAATTTTGCGCGTAAGCTTCAATATATGCCCGGAAATACCGTCAATTCTAGCTACAGAACTTGATTTCAAATTAATTATCAATCGCTCTACTTCAGAATTGTCGGTTTCTAAGATACACATTGATTGACAAGTTGATTGTAAGCTTGAAGAAGGATCTGGCAAATTCTGAGGCTGTTGTATATTTGTGGCTAAATCTTTGCGTAGATTAACAAAGTAGTTATTGACTCTGTTTGCTGATGAAATAAGAAGCTCAAAGGATTGATACCAACATTATCGGTTTCATATGTTTCTTGAATACCAATAATAACAAACGTGTCACAGCATTACGAGGGTCAATAACTTTGCACGTCACTTGCCAATAACACGATAATCCTCTTCGTTTTCTTAATTTCAATAATTCGGTCTCTGGTAGGTATCAATGTATTTAAATTTCGAATAAGTTAGTTCTACATATATGGACATAGGATAGCAATACCAAGACTTGCGTCATTTTAGAGTTGTGATTTTTTAATCGCGGGGGCGTCAGCACCTCGCTCCCTTCGCTTGACCAGATGGGGTCCGCAGGGGCAGGTTAGCACCAGTCGGGGGCCGCGTTGAAGAGTTTTCAAGTGCTCTCGCCAGGCACCCAGACACAAGTGTGCCAGGAACTAACCCATGTTCCCTAATTTAGCCAGTTAGAGTTTGCAGACTTCTTCGCCTGTCCCAGCGCTGAGGCCATCCATGAAGATAAAGAAAACGTTCAGACTTATAAACGCACTAGTAGTCGAGTGGGACTTCACTCCCTTTAACTTTGCCACGATAAAACATAACCCTCCTTTATTTCAGTCGGGTAAAAAGTATTATATAACCTTTCTTGAGCTTCAAGCTACTTACATACCCCAATTTCATCCAAATCCACCCAGTACTTTCGAAAATTTGCGTGTTGAAACAAACAAACTTTTCCGCTTTATAATATTAGTATAAATTTGGTTATAATGCTTTGTCTATCTCTCACTAAAATCAGAAGTTGACAACTCATGTAAAGTTTAGCAACTCATAAGTGTCGGAGACGACACAGCGGTTTGCCTTGATGCCGGCTTGATGTGGGTTAACCGTTGCGGTCTTACGATTCGTTAAATTGCAGTATTATTACGCACTCGTATGACATTGGGTGGGAACGGTTTGAGTGTTGTTATGTAAGTGTTACGGCGTGTTTTTAGTAAGTTTACGCGTTACAATATGTGTATTGGTCGGATTGTTTATTGGAAAATTAAGCAATTGTAGTACCATATATATGATTTTTTAAAGGCGGTCTCGTTTTATTTTTGTGTGTATCAAACTTACCTGCCAGAAATATGTTTTGTTGTGTATTGTGAAAGAAATAAAAATAATATATTTAGTTATGCAAAACTGCATGCATGCATATTAAAATGAAGTCAAAATGTTCATATTCACATATATTATTTGTCATATAATATTATAAATATATTTGTCAATAATATAATTATATGAATTATCAAAGTTATGACTGCGACACACTTCATTATTTGTATAGGTACAATAGTTCACGTTTTCAGACTAAAAATTAACTATTTTTAGACTGAATATTTTATCTTAGGTAGTTATGAAACTAAATAAACTTAACTCATAACAAACTAAAATACAGCCTGAAACATTTCCTCAACGCTTTCAGCCGCTAAAAGTCAGCCCTCGGGTTACAGGAAGTGTCAACTAGCCTTTTCGAAAATTCTTTGACAACCCCTTCATACACTTAATTATTTTATCAAGCAAAACAAAAATATAAAATAGCGAAAAGAAAATAAATAATGGCTTCCCTAACAACTTCCGTTAATTAATATTAGCCGTAATTCAATTGTAATTATAAGTTTGTGACGCACGTTGATTTATTTTAGCTAAACAAAAAACAAGTTTTATGCCAGGGTAATATTTCTAGCGATATAAATAGTTATTGAAAGTTTGTTTTTGGTTTTTAATGAGTTGTTAAATGACTTGTCTTAACATAACTTATACAGTGTAACCTAGATTTACCGTTTTTAATTTATGAGTAAACCCATAAAACGAATGCTATATCAATGTAGAATTAAAACAGATATAAAATTAAGAATAAGTAAGTTTTATGTAGTTTTTAGTTGCTTTTTGAATGAATGTCCGATCTTCCGGCAACGTAAAAAAAACATAATTTGGTTAAATTTTGCTAACAACTTAACTCTACATTAGTTACTAACCTGAGGTTGAGTAACAAATATTTCATATATGTAACTGAGTCCGTGTTAGCAATTAACCCCGAATTTGTTAAATAACATTGGCTGGAGTAAGCGGGACTTATTCTATTGCATCCTTGCATTCATTCCATTCAAACCGGACAAAAAAAACTATTGTTTGTATATTATCTCCTAAATTTAGAATTACATAAAACTATTAAGAAACAAAACGGAATGTCCAACGTAGAAACGCAATAGAGTTAGCAAAAATAAGATTAGCAGGTACAGTCACAACGTAATATCGGTCGGCTGAAGCCAGTGCACTTCCCTAACTAAATTGTGCCGGCCGGCCGGAAATGTACCGTCACAATTTTGGGACATTTGCCCCGAGGCGTGGTAGAAGTCACTCGTGTAGTGGACACGCAACCTTTGTACGATGCTAATGGTGACAGTATTGTGGATTCCGAAGGTGACAACGAAGTTTCAGAAACGTTGTAGGCTCCTGACCTAAATATGAAGCATGGTTTTTGAAATGAACCTTGATTTTCGACTAAAATAGTTTAAGCCCAATACTTTTTATTCAACGGCCGTTATTGTACCACCATTAATAAAGGAGCATGTGAGCTTAAAATAATCCCTTTCTCGCCTAAAATACACAGCTGCCACGGGTAGGATTTAGAACCTGGAGAGTTCTTTTTTAAACGCATGGACTAAAATTGCAGTAGCCTATAGAAAAAGTGCTCAATCGATTGTGTTACCACGTAAATCGCTGCAAAACAACTTGTTGAAATAGTGATTTACTAACCTAACAGATATTCAATGTTAGTGCCCATTTGAGGCCAACTGCCCATTCACATATAGAGGATTTAAAAATTACCAGTGTCCCATTAATAGGGCCCAAACAATATAAAGAAGTTTCCATTGATTTAAATTAAAACGTCTATAGGGAACA
Organism: Tholera decimalis; assembly: GCA_943138885.2. Classification (NCBI taxonomy): domain Eukaryota; kingdom Metazoa; phylum Arthropoda; class Insecta; order Lepidoptera; family Noctuidae; genus Tholera; species Tholera decimalis. The sequence goes on along the minus strand of OW964558.2, from coordinate 31,766,797 downwards.
TCAATATTAGTAAACTAAATTATAACTATTCAACCTCAGCAGGCAAACTGAGTAAAACTTCACAATTAAATTCCATCACATGGCATGTAACACTCGATACAAACGTAACAATATGCTTCCTCCCCAGCCATTTATTTCTCAAAACAACATTATATATTATGATCAGCCTTCCATTACACAGTTGGTAGATCAGCTGTGTTTGCCGTGCCGTTCTTCTAACTGCAATAATAACATCTCATGCTAACAAACAAGTCCTTAAAGTTTCCTCAAAGATTTTCTGCATGCTCTTTTCATGTTAAATTGCTGACGTTAAATTTTCCGTCTCGTTTTTAAATCATGAATTGTAAGAAATGCTTTTCAAGGAAACTGTAATAATATTACTTTTTGTAAAGAACTAGAATCTAAATCGGATGAAAGGCTTTTGAAATAACAATTTGTTATAAAGTAGTGGTTTTAAAGAGTCGCGCTAACGAATCTCAATTGGTGCAACTGGAGAAGTTAAAAAGTTTTACATTTTGTTGAATATACGATTGATAGTTTGGGCAAGCAAGTCAAGAGTTTGCATCATAGTAAAAGCAAGAATATCTTATTTACTATACAATATAATGATGACAGTAGACTACCATGACAAGTCCGGAATGGGCAATAAAACCACTACTTTCTAAACTCTGTCCAAGCCCGATACAGTGTGCATAACAATTTTATCGATACATGGAGCACCTCGCGTAGTGGATAATAAAACAAAACACCAACACTAGATGTTGCGTCTGTGTCAGGAATCCAGTTGGATTGCGAATGGGCGGTCGTAAAACGAGTGTCATCTCATCATGGACGTGCGCTCCCCACTACAGCACCGATACCTCCGTTATTCCGTTTAGCATAATAGTGTTAGCATTGCTGACTCTATGTCGACACACACGTAGGTAGCTATTTTCGACGAAATTGGACAATATCGGAATATATCGATAGATTTCCATTCGCTGCGTATCACATTTTCTCATGAAAGGAAAGTGTTGTCTCATGTTTTTAAATTTCTTCAATTGCTATAGATGTGATTCGAGACATCAGATATGAAATTACGGAAAAAATATAATATAGTAAAAGATCGAAAAGTCAGCGGAGTGTACCTATGATTCTATATCTATAACCTTTGTGCTAGATTACAAAAATTCAACACATGGAAATGTCGTGACTATTAAAAAAAAACTATGATAACTTGTTTTCAATGACGTGTATTTAGTTTATAACTGATAGTAATATATTCCTTTTATTTGATGAACTAAAGATTAATATTGTTTTAATCAAATATTCCAAGCATTATCAAGTAAGTACGGTAAAAATACCGAACCCTATATCGAATCGAAATTCGAATATCGCCCAAAATCTAATTTTCTTTTCTTTTTCCTTTCAGGTAAATTCAAACACAAACGTTCAACATTTAATATTAAAACCGAGTCTGCTAGAGCTGTCCAATTTCACCGATACGATCGCATCACTGGTTCGTAGTTTTTTTGTATATTGTTCAGGTAACGCTGAAGTCATAATTATTTTACAACTTGCTCCTTCGTGTATAGATCGCTTTTGTCATCGTATAATATTATTGACATGAAACAAAAAATATCTTCTCATTTGATTAAACTAAATCAAAATTAATTAAACACAATTAATTTTAATTTAACACAGCCTTTGGCACAACGCTATTTTTAAAGTGATTTCCTGATTATGTTGATGATTTAGACTGGAAAGACTGGAAACTGGTGAGGGACCGGTTTCCAGTCATAATCATAATCAGAAGTTATTTCTTTAAATTGCCTAGGCAGAAAATAAGCATTTTTTGTTCAAGTAATAAATTGACATGAAGACTGTCGACCAAAATGTCCGCTCATAACTAGATGCAGCTAACTACCAGTAGTTAATTTAAATGGAACAATTGCCTATATGACTTCCACATTGCATTCATTGGGTAACATTGTCAAAGTTTAACAAATGGCATTCTGCAGGACCTACGGATTAGCTAGCCTTCTGAGGCATGGAAGAATCTTAATGTTTTAGACCCACTCACGCACTGTTCTCAGCAAGCATTGCCTTACCTAGAACATTGACTCATACGGCTGTTTTTATTGTTTTTATTTAAATTGATTTTATTTCATAAATAAACACGACTTTGTTTAAAAAAAAATACAGCTTTTATATTTGATTCAGTATTGGTAATATTGGCGAACCACACAACAGTTTGAATACCATCGTTTTTTCCTCTCTCAAAATTATTAATTGCGTTCATTACAATGCCATCACCGTTGCAATTACCGTCGACAGCGCGTTTATTATCCCTTATTACAGGTTATACAGCCGTAATATTCATTGCACACAATTTGTTTTCATTCATACTAATTGCAGGTGCAGTTATTTTCAGTTGCCCGCCAAAGGAAATAAAAACGTACACAGCTACACCGTTTATCATCACACGGAAGTTGTTACTATCAACTTTGTTAATGTGCTTGTTGGCAATATGCATGTTATTTGCACCTACATTTAAAATAGAAGGGCTTTTTTTTTCAACAGTAGGCAAGGATTGCTTTCTAAGGATAGTCTAAACGTGTCCGTTTGTAAGGTTTCGTACCTCATATTGTCAACCGTCCGGATTCTCGTGTAACTTAACAGGTAGACAAATTAATTAATTTACACAAAGCTTGAACAACAAATCGTCTGCTTAGTCTTTTCCTAACAAAGTTGGGGTCTGTTTTCATTCTTACCGGATGCCGCTGAGTAGGTACTGACGTTTTCCATGGACCAACTGCCTTTCCAACCTCCATAACTCAGTAGCTGGGGAACACGATACCCGTAATGACTTTCAAAGATGTATAAATGATAGCCGGGGTCAACGGTTTCTGATGGTCACCCATCCATAGACTTCGGTTACCGTTAAACCCCATTTAACAACCATTTGTAAATATAAATATTAAGACTTAGGTACAGTAAGCTTCAGAGAAAAAGAACCCCTTCGTGACGCGCCCGCCGCCGGCGCCGTCGCGTCGCTCAGGCGATATTCTTTAAGTCTTTGGGGGGTTCCTTTTCTCTGACGCTGACTGTACCATAGTTAATAATATAATCAGCCTAAAACGTTCCCACTGCTAAGGCATGGCTTCCTCACTATCAGAAGAAATTGGCCGTAATCCACCAAGCGGGCCTATTTTTTTATTATTGTTGATAAGCTCGGGTTTGACCACCGTCTCGTCTGATAGTAAGCGATGACATGGTCGAAGGTTAAGTACTCTTGCCTAGAAGTAATCTATTCACTCTTGAATTAAAGATGCCCAGGTTATATAGCTATCAGGAGACATAGACTCTGGCAGGGAATTGCACTAGCCTAGTCCGGTTAGTGGATTTTGCATGTATTTACATATTTTTTTTTTTATAATTGATAGGTTTCCGTTTGACTACCATCTCTCCTTTTGATCAAAAATAAATAATCATATGCCGTATAATTTAGACGGGACTTAATGGTTAATTGTAGTAGAAAGACGTGCGCTATGCGGATTTTTATATACAATCTCGTATATTAAAAGCGTTCAAATTAAGGTCGCAATATACATAGCAGTGACGATCAATGCCAAAAATTGACAATAATGTGGGAAAAATATAGGTGTTTTGTTCTTTGCGACTGCAGTGCGACCGCATTTTAGCTGTACTATTAATATCCTTTTGAGCAAATAAACCATTTTAAAATTACTTTGGTTTTTCGTATTCGCATTCTACAGGTAAGTTATTGATCAACAAGGTCAAGTAACACATTGACAGTAGCACCATGCCTCCATTCAATAATTGGTGTCGAAGAAAAGGAAAGGGACAAGCGATGAATGACTAAAATGTGCATAACATAGAAAACTTTCTAAGGGAAATATGTTGTGTCAATATCACGCGTCTCCGTGACGCTGTATTCGTTTACTCTTTCAATATATTTACACTTTCATTCCACAAGCATTTTGTTGACATTGTACTATGAATGTTCTACAATCTCCATAGCTGTAATGTTTAGTACGGTTTACTAATTTGGCTCAAGAAACCGAAAACTAAGATTATACCGACACAAAAACCTTTTCGATCAATGTAATGAATATATACGGACATATAAAATCAATCAATTAAAAAATCATAAATTACATAAAAAAAAACAATCATTAAATTACATAAAAAATCAAATAATGTGACATGACTGTTTTTATACTTTGCAAAAAAATAAAAACTTAGAATTATGAAATTTGCCAAAAAGTGATATAAATTAATCCCTAAATTGTAGTTTTATCATATTATTTTTATGTATCAAAAAGTTAGATATATTTAGAGTTTTAGAAATAACCGTGACGAAAAACGAAGCATGGAAATGTATCTTTCAACAGCAGAATGTGGACTTTTCTTATCGTCACAGAAATATTAATTACTGACTAACGACCAACTACAAGATAAGTAGCTAGGTGTTTAATTACTATGCGAACTTTTTCGGAAATCTATATTGTCTTACCCGTCCATCACTTGGCGGGTTTATAGTTACGACTGCAGTATGATGATTGCCCGAGTCAGTCGGTGGCGAACTTTTCCACGTTTAGATTATAACACAGCCATTGATCATCCAATGTTTGTGCGAAACATGCTTTCTATGCAATTAATTGTAGCCCTTTTCATAAAATTTATATGAAAATCCACCTCAATGTCAGAACACACTTTGTTCACGGTAAACCACTGCAATTTAATGCCTTTCATAGCTCCCGACAGGTTCTAATAGCTAAAATGATTTTAGTCACGTTCTATTAAAAGCCTTAGTTTGCTTAGCTTGCTTAATCGATTGGCTTTTTAAGTACTTCTACGTCACATACGTTGTTAAAACCAAGAATAAAGTTTTAATTTATTCGAATGATGACGTCATCAAGTTACGCTACGAATTTGGCTCCAAAATTCAGTGTTATAATTTGACGTAAAATTCAGGAAATTTAACCGACCTACAGTTTTAGCGAAAACCCCACAGCTGAAAGTATTTGAGAAGGCTAATTCCATGGAAGTGAGTGGGCTCACGCTAGAACAAGTTCGCGGGAGTAAATATGACAATTAGTTTCAAGCTTCATGAACGGGGTAATTTGCAAGAACTCACGAAGTTTTAGTACAGGTTATATGAGACGAGTATGCAGCAGCGGGAGTGTGTTTGAGAAACTGTTAATCGTGCGCAGGAAGTTTGTTCTAAAGCGATGATGCGCTTGTTCCTTTTCCTGAAAATTGGATCAGTGAAATATTTGGTTGGTATATATGCACACGGGGTTTCTAAGCAGATCGTTTTATTATCGTTATATATTAAGATTATGCGCTATTATAACTTTTCCAACGTCTAAAACTGCTAGAATTAATTATTAACTAGCTTCTGCCTGCAGCTTCCCGTATATTTTAAAATAAATTAGATATACCCAGACTGATATGATGACCAGACTGTATAGCTACAACGTGATCAAAAAAGTGTCATTGAAATCCGTCTAGTAGACCAAGCTTGGGTCCAAGTTCTCAGCGTCCGCAAAATTTCTTCATTTTTTTTTGTTAGTATCAATATATCAGTTTTTAGAATAGAATAGAATAGAATAGAAGTTTTATTAGCTCAAACATGTGTACACATACAGAATTTAATATAATACATGCATGCAAGATCTTAAAAATTGATTGGTTCACGACATGTCTGCCATTTCTCATGGCGTGCAAATATGTTTACATACAGGTACATAATGATTATTTCAATTCTACACACAATTTTACAATATAAACAAAATAATTAAATTAAATAATTTTACACAAATAAATCATAAAACAAAAGAAATTATAACATTCTTTTTTAATTTAATCACGGCACTGCGAAACTAATCAGTAATATCCTTGCTTTGTCACTGGCTGATTTCAATGTGCCGTGCTTCACCGAGGCTATGGGCACCTGGAAACTCGCTTGCCCGAATCTAAACCCACCCAACAATCCATCATTGTAGTGCAGTTCAAAGTGACTGTATTTCCACATCTACTGCAGAGCGAGCGCGCCTGCTGGCTGTGGGTGAATGGGAGTCTGGTCCCTGGCCTTATGCACTTCCGTTGGTAGGCACCTTGTTTGATGATACTACTTTCTACCTCGCTACTTCCCTTTGCTTAGGTCCTTTCTCTTGTTCTGATCATCGCTGCCACAGTGGCAATATTGTCAAGAGCGTTGGTCGGCGTTTCATGAGGCCATAGCACGCGATACAACGTGGCAATGCCGCCAGTCTTTTGGGCACATTACCAGTGGACAGCAATGCGTACGAAGTCCTGAACGCCATATTTTAAATATTTTTAGGTTTATGTATTTAAGGATTTTTATAAAAGTGTATATATTCAGAATTTCCTTAATATAGTCCCAATAAACCAAAAGTGTATTAATTTATAAGAAATGTTTCATGAAATTTTAGGTTAGGCAATTGTCCCACCGCCAGCGAGGAAACGATTAACTGTCGGCTTATTTCTGGCTCAAGAAACGTACAATAGGTATACTTTCTGTGTAAACAAGAGAGAGATGCATAAAGGAGTGGTGGTCATATAATCAAGAACGACTATTTAAAAACATGTTTTTTTTTAAACTTACGAGAATCACTTTTTGCATGTCTTTTTGTTTCTCTCTCGGTATCGCAAAATTATTCCACATTGTCGTAGCGCACAGTTATAACATGATTAATTCAATAATATAATAGATAAACCTTTTACATTATTGCAAACTTACTGGCTGGCCACATAATTAAGAACGCTGGATAGTTTATTTTTTTATTCAAATTTAAATAGAGAACACTCTATAACTAAGCCATTATTCGCGTAGTTTTGGTGCCATTTAGTGCTGTAAAAGTCAAAAAGTTGATTATTTTACATAAAAACAATGGGGAAAAATAAAATTTGCGATGAAAGCAAGGAAAGTGATAATAAAACTTCGTGATAAGAATTGGTAATATAAATAGATATATAAAAAGATAGCCGATCACCTGCAGTACTCAAAAACGATGATATTCCACGCTGTGAAGCATTTTAACACGTATCAAACAACTTCAAATATTCCACGTGTACCTAAACAGAGAAATTCATCTCGGCAAGACAATAGAAATATCGTGCATTTGACAAAACAATACCCTTATAAGGGGTCTAACGAGTTGAGAAAAGAATATTTTGGTGAAAACAACTCTTCAGCGATCTCAGCGCGCACTATCTGAAGGTGTTTGGTAGAAGCTAAATTAAACGGAAGGATAGCAAGAAAGGTATACATGTTGAAACGGTGTCATAGGCAAGCCCGGCTTGCATTTGCTATGGGGTATGAAAGCTGGACAGTACGACAGTGGAAAAATGTTCTTTTCTCTGACGAGACAAAAATTAACAGAGTATGTTCTGATGGGAGACGATATATTCGACGCCCTCCCAATACAGAATTCGACCCCAAGTATAAAAAAGTGACATTAAAGCATGGTGGTGCAAATGTGAAAAGAGGAATGCATATAAAATGCTTGAAATGGACAAAAACTGCGAATAGTCCTTAATTGATTTTTGATTTTTGATATAATGAAATAATTTTCATGTATGTTTAAGTAGGATATAAAAATATGCGAATCATTACAATATTTGACACTAGTAAGTGGCATTCAGCCAAACAGGAATTGCAAAATAATCCCTAACGAATTATTTTGCAGATTTAGTGCACAGTTATTATTCATTTAATATAATTCGACCTGTGTATTATAAATCTAATCAAAATAATATATGCATGTCAATATTAATTAAAATCAAATATTTTTTGAATAGAAAAGGAATCGTAGGCTGTATGAATCACATCTCCTTTGCCTTAACTACAGACAGACTAACAGTTTGAAATTCCTGCATTTTCGATTGTTTGTTTAGTTACTTGATTCTACAATAGCGCTTGCAAATTGAGTTACGTACGGATTGCTTTTTTATGGTATAACAACGACTGTGGTAATTTTTTAAGGACTTTGAGTTTAGTTGTGCACACGATACCCATTTTTGAACACGGACTTAGGTTGGAACTGCCTGAACGACGACTAGGCATCCTTAATCTAGACTTAATCAATATTTCAGAAAAAGGTTTGTAACTGACTTCTACCTTGTTTTTTTGATAATTATTGAAATTGTAGTGGGTTACTTACGATTTGTAGTAACATTTGGCGTATATTTCACTCTTGTTCATTTCTGGCATTTTTTTATATGGCTGATGGGCATTCCCTTTTGAGGGTGCTTCTCTGGTCATGGTGTTGGACCTGTTAGATTGATAGAAGGAAATATGGATCAGTTCCAATACAAAAATATACTGGAAGAAACAATGCTACCATATGCTGAAGACGTGCTTGCGATTATTTGGACATTTCAACACGACAATGATACCCAGCACACCGCACGCACGGTTAAAGAATTCCTCACGTCTCAATCAGTTTCTGTCTTACAATGGCCACCAAACAGTCCAGATTTAAATCCCATAGAGCATCTTTGGTGCAAAGACTTTAAGAAAAATGTTTCAAATCGACGGTGTGGTAACCTAAGTGATACAACGTTTTTTTAGAAGAATGGCGCTCTATTTCTCTTGAAATGTCAAAAATGTATAGTGTCAATGCCTCGCCGGTGTAAGGCAGTAATCAAAAGCCGTGGACACGCTACAAACTATTAACTTAAAATATATTGTATTAAATTGCAATTTTTAACATTATCACCGTCTTATTTAATGAGATTTTTAAAATCTAAAAATCTACTGTAACAACTCTCGTGCAGTTTAAGAATCGTTCTTAATTATTTTTCCAGCTTTATTACTATTTGAAATTGTAACTGTCGATAATAAATTAAATTTGTAAGGTAAATTGTAAGTGATTTTAATATTTACTCTTAATCCTGTTTACTCTATCCATATAGCTATTTCATAACATAATTAATTACTTTTGAGAAGGAACATAGAAGTACATATTACATTGTTTTTTTTTTAAATGTTTGGTACTACAAATCGTTCTTAATTCACCACCACCACCACCACTGTATATTAATAGTCGATCGCTGACTGTTCACACTGCCGGCGAGTACTCACTTCACTAGTTCCGTCGCTGAGCGACAAGAGCTGTCAAAGATAATACTCGCTCAGCGGTCACTTGGCAGTCAGAACTCACGCTGAGAGACCAACCAGATGATAGCTCAGCGACTAAACTATCGGAACAACACACTCGCTGCTCGCCAACTCGTTTTCAGATGCTAGCTCTACTAGCTACTCGTTCATCGTCGGCGGTGGGACAACTGCCTTACAAAGCGAATTTAACAAATATTATATTTTTCGGCTCTCATTAGGCTTCCAAACTTTGAGATATAAACCCTTAGGTATTAAAGCTTAAAAAGGTTCAAATAGTCCCAAAGAATTTACAACACTCAAACATTTAGAAGTAGTCCCAACGAACGAAATACCGCTTAACTTATACATATATAACTTTAAACATTGTAGGGATAAATTAAATAAAATGTAACGCTACGTACGCAATATGGCGTTTGCTGTTTCTTGTGTAGAAATTCCCTGCCCTATTTTAGTTTGGCCGCAAGTAAGTGCAAAATGTTCCTCGCTGCCCCGAACACCGTGCCAAGAACCGATGTTTATGATGGCATTCGTGTTTCCCTTTTTTAGGGTTCCGTAGCCGAATGGCAAAAAACGGAACCCTTATAGTTTCGATATGTCTGTCCGTCTGTCTGTCTGTCTGTCTGTCCGTCCATCCGTATGTCACAGCCATTTTATTCCGAAACTATTAAGACTATACATGTGAAACTTAGTAGGTGGATGTATTCTGTGAACCGCTTTCCGATTTTAAGAAAAAAAATAAAAAAAATATTTAAAATAAAGGGGGGTCCCCATACATGGAACTAAACTGAAAATATTTTTTTCATGAAACCTATGCGTGTGTGGTATCTTTAGACAGGTCTTTAAAAATTATATCAGGGTTTTTAAAACCACTTTTTCATAAAGTCAATAGTTTAAAAGATATAAGCTTCCAAAGTGGTAAAATGAGTCCCCCCCTCTAACTTCTATAATAATGGAGTGAAAAATCTAAAAAATATAAATATCTGTAGATCTTAATGTAAACTTTCAAGCAAAATTAGTTTTAACGAAATCGGGTTAGCAGTTTTTGAGATATAGCATATTTTATAAAACCGCAAATATAACTTTGTAATTCATACAAACACAACTTTGTAATTCATACAAACACTATGAAAAACAAAGTTATTTAGCGTAGTTGTAAAAATGTAAATAAGCTAGTTTTAAGAAATTTGTGTTAAGAAAATTAAACGTCTTATATATATATATATATATATATATATATATATATAATTTTTAAGTTTTTTTTTTAATTCGTCAAATAAATATAAATATTATATTATATTATTATAGTTACAACGGAACCCTTCATGAGCGAGTCTGACTCGCACTTGGCGAATTTTTTATTTTTGCACTCGTAATTTCAAATCTTTTATTAATTTATTTCATTCATAAACTTATGAATGTGTTGATTTTCTATCGACGACAATAAAAGGAGGAGGTTATCAAGTCGACACGTATATATGTTTTTGTGTGTATGATAACCAGTGATCGGTGTAGGTAGATTGAAATGGGGTCATTGATCCGAAACGTATATATTAATATGGACATTCCTCCGGAATTGGTGGATTATTGAAAAAAAAACCGGAACTTATGTAGGAATTTTATTCTGCCCGAGTGGAAGGAGTCATTTGATGATTTGCCATCCTCAAAAAAAAGGTAGGAATTGTAATAAAATGCTAAAAATAAAAAAAATAAAAATTAAAGCTTCGATCGGAATTAGATTGTTTTTATTATTCAACAGATAAATAATGAATTAATTTAGTTTTTATACCTTCCTTTAAATTTTAATTTGAGTAAGAATAATATCACTACCAACATTAACAATGTTTAATTGAATCCGGGAATACCGGAATTACTTTCCGGGAAAATGGCTTATCCATGTTATTCTTTCTGTGTGCATTTATGATACAAGTACCAAAAATCAATCTACCTACTCCGATCACTGATGATAACCGATTACTCGAAGACGGCTGAACCGATTTGGAAAAATCTTTTTTTGTTTGAAAGGGTATACTTTGAAATTGGTCCCATTGTCACCAAGTCAGGATCTGATGATGGGATCCTGGAGAAATCGAGGCAACTCTTCAAATATTATAGGCACACCTATAGTGATTTGAGTATTTTTTATAGTAACATGTGTAGTTTTATTATAATTCTTAAACAGTTTAAATTATTCCAGTATGGGGAGGTACGTTTAAAATTGTAATACTAAGAGCGGAACGCGCACAACAGGCAATACTTAGTGATGTCGTTCAAAATACGAATTTATCCCACTGGACTGCTATACTCGGAAGCTCAAGTACTTACAGTTCCCCAATATATATATCCCCCGTAACAGACTACGTAGACACAGGTTGTTACCAGTAAGCCCAGATTTAATAAGCAAACGCACTGGGTTTCCCGTTTGTAAAGTTCCCAAATGTCACACTAAACTAACGTCTAGACACTTTTGCCCAAAAGTGACTAGACGTAATTTTAGTCTGTTCAATTCAGTTCTGTTCTAGTGTTCATTTCTTGGATCTACAATAGAGCAAATAAAACTATCCCAATTTATAAGCTTATAATGACATAAGGTTAAACAAATTTTAAAACCATGGCTTCAGTCTTTGAGCTATGACGACATTAAAAAAATTATTTCATCAGTACAGTAAATTAAAAACACACACTCATGTTAACGCACATGCTTCCAGACACACACACACGCAATTACGCACATACACTCAAACTTACGCACACATACACGTTTCGCTTCTATTTCTTTTGTTCTCAATACCTTCTAATGTTACTTTTTGTTTGTAAATAAAAATTTAAAAGTGTATTAATGTAATGTAATAGGAGACTGATTCCTGTAACACAGGCTCGCTTAGCATAGGAGTCAGAGGCTTCACTTGAAATATGTAATATTTTTATGTTCAATAAATTATTTATTTATTTTATTTATGAACATTAAAAAACCGTAAAATTGACGACCTCTTCTCCTTCAGTATATTATAATATACATATTTGCCAAAAACTAAATTAGTATTAATTATTGTGAAATAGATGTGTTTAACTTTTGGTGTACAATAAAGTTTATTTTAATCTATTCTAAATACTAGCTTTTGCCCGCGACTTCGTTCACGTAGAGGTTTTTCCCGCGTAAATACTGATCGCGTGGGAATTTCGGGATAAAATGTGTGTATGTCCTTCCTACGATCCTAAACTATTCCCATGCCAAATTTCATCTAAATCGGTTCGCGGTTTAGGCGTGAAATGGTAACATACAGACAGACAGAGTTACTTTCGCATTTATAATATTATTAGTATTAGTAATATGGACAATAAAGCATAAACTTATTAATAAAAATAAATAAATACAATAAAAAAATCGACATTATTATACAACAGGGTAACTTTTATTATGCGACTAAAATAAAGAAGATGCCATAATACGTTGTTTTGACACTGAAAAAGCGGACATTGAAATTTGCCGTATTACACTTTGACCGTTGAGTAAAATTTTGAGACTAATTAAATCCAAATCACATATTGCTTCCTATAATCAGTCATAAAAACAATAATAACTAATCAATAAACTACTTACCAAAAATTTGATATCCCACTTTTTTAGCCTTCTTTACGTAATATTTTTACAATTTGTCAAAGAAAATTTTGGCACTTTTGACGTGTGTACCTAGACGTGAGTGACGCGATACTATTTGAAATGAGCGCATAATTTAGAATTAAGCACTCATTTTATGCGGACGGTTTTGAGACGTTAAGAGTGCATCTTGGGTTTTTAGTATATCAATGCTCTTAGGGGTTGATTTTTGATCGAATCGGTTTAGCGGTGAAACCGTTACAGACAGACTTACATATTAATAATTGTAAATATGGATTCTGTAGTGTCTCACGTAATGTCTTACAGAGCCCATAAAAATCTGATACTTAATATCTTTTTAAGACAATATTACCACCATTTTACTTAACGATAATTTCACTCAAGATAACATTAAATACTATTTAGGTTAACGTAAACACCAAAGTTTGAGCATTACTGAGCGAAGTTTCTAACTAATTATGTCAAGCAACATTTAATAATGATAACGTCTAATGAATATAGTTAATTATACCATTTCAAAAAGTCTGTAAAGTTTTAATTATTTACAACAAAAATACAATATAAAATGGGATTTTTTTAAACTCAATTCGTGTTCAACTTTTATTGGTGGTTCGGATGAATTATTGATATTTCACCCTCCGTTTTATCGCTGGCGTTATTTATGGCAATTACGATATTCCCAATAAAGATTTCAGCCCCAGCTTGGTAGTACACACAGATTCTCTACTGACAAAAACGTCTCGTTACTAACGCTGTTTAACAAAACCTCTCTCTTCCCTCGTGCTCATTGAAAGCTACCTATTTTTAGTTAAACCTCTTTTATCGTGAATAGTTTGAATCGTTGCCACTGGTGCTGTGCGAACAGAGAGGATCAAAGTGGGCCCTTTTATACGCTGGTAAGTACAAAGAAAACACGTGCCACGTCAGGATAACAGTTTCATTATGGATGAACTTCGACAGTGTAGGATAAATTTCCCTGAGGTTGGGTACAATGTGGAGTAGGTACTTGCCTGTATTTTGTTAAAGTTCAAGGCTAACCTTTATAGAAAATAGTTTTAGAAGGTCACGTAGGTACCTACCTACTTTCAATATTACTTATCGAATTTAAATTATATTAAAGACGTGTTCATTTAATTACATATTGTAATTAAATGAACATGTCTTTAATAAAATCACATTAGAAGTATTTTTTTTTTCTTTATATCAGCAAACTAAACTTTTGTTTGCAAATTGTTGTCGTTTGCTCGGATATTAAACAATTTTGAATTTCTTTGGGTATATTTTGATCACGTAGTCTGAGGGTCACAGGTTAATCTAGATAATACCAAGAAAAGTCACAATAATGCAACTGTATGTCTGGCCTCAGGTCAATTTGAGGTTTCTAGAATTTAGGACATTTTTGTATTCAGACTTAGTTTACGTTTAAAACCTGTTCACACAATATGTTGGCTAGTTTATGCCTGTTTTCAAAATGCATTTTTTATTACTAGCTAGCTATTTTGCGCTAGCAAATAACCGGTTTATATAAAATTCTACCTTATGGTGTCGACACAAAAGTGTATTTGGTTTTCTGATAGATGGCAAAACGTATTACGGTTTTATTTAGTGCAACAGTCGTAATCGTAAAACTGGCCAACGTATCTGAGTGTACGTTGAAACGTTTGGTAATCTCATTTTGTGGCTTTGCGATACACTGGGGCAAAACTGGTATCGTGTTTTACGTGAATTGTTTTTAGATTTACTCGTTGAATGCTGATTCTCAAGCTCCCTTTCAAAATAAGATTCTGTCAGTTATCTTTACATCACATTTAAAGAAGCGCCTAATTCCACTTAATTTATCAAACGTCTACATGATGAATAAAGGTTATCTGGATTATGAAACAATTTAGAATTTAAATTGCCGTTCTCAATAAACTGATAAATCTTTAAAAGCTATCTTATTGATGTCCCCTTAACAAACTTTATAAATAAATTGTATAAAATCTCATTATCCCTGTTTCTGATTTATGTAATGTCTCGCGGCTTAAAGACATCGTTATTCGTTACACGAAGGTAAATATTTTTCCTTCTACCTATCAAACTTTTATAAAACTCGGAACATATTTGGGAACGTAAAAAATACTAAGCTATTAACTTATCAGAAAGTTTAGGAAAAAGTAAGGCGTATCGTGGAAAATAGATAGCTAGCTAAGTACGATTAAGTTGGTAAAACTTATTTATTATTCGCTCTACATTCGCAAAGGGATGTAATTTGCGTTCACTTGAATAAAATGAAGTTTTGTGAAGATTTCTTCGAGCTCAGTAATTCTGATGAAACGTCTGAAATTATGGCAACATTGCTTCTAGCACTGCCTTTTCACTAGTGTTCTCTCGGTTACTGTTCCTGGCAGCTTACAATGCCTACTTGGAACATACACTTCCTGATCCTTATTTCTCTTGAAATAACAACTAAATTACGCTGTGTTCAGCTGAATTGTATAAGGCTTCGTATCTTCTGGTTCATTTTATAGTTCGAAAAACAGGATCGAGGATCTTAATTAGATTCAACTTGTCTTAACAATATATTCTATAATGATAATAGATAATGATTTTAAATTTCGTATACGATCAATATTTTCAGTTAATATTTTTCTCCTTAAGAGATAAGCTAGCTTCTCGAAAGTCGAAATTTTATACTAGAAACAGGCATGTTTTTATATGAATTATTTTTGTAACGATTTTTACTCTCTGAGCATCCTGTTATCTCAACACAAAGAATACCAACAAAGCTGTTGTGTCTTATATTTTAACGGTAGCAGACTTATATTATTTAGTTTTTAATATTTCTGCTCTCAAATTAGCTGTAACGTCGCTTGTACTAAGAAAAGATGGTATCGCAGACGCTTCTACCAAGAACAAAATCTCGTTGTTCTAAGCGAACGTTCTCGAGCTCCGAGTACAATCGTGTCTTCCTGTAACGACCCACTAGAAAGGTTACAAACTAATTTTAAACAAAGTTTGCGAATTTTCGCCGTAAAGTCTGGTCGTGTATTGTCGACGGGAGGCCCTGACTCTTGGTAGATATTCAGACCGCTCGCGAAACTTTGATACATGGCTTGGCTATAAAACGCAGCGCACCCAACCCGCATGTATTGTACACTCGCGGCCACGCTCACGGGAACATTGTTAAATAAAGCGATTAAATTCAGCCCTACTGTTTACTAGCAAATAAAACTAGCTGATTTGCGTAAAATTGCGATATATCGCAACCTACCTTCGTTTTATTTTAAAACTTAATTTTTACAGCAGATTTGTGTGCGCTGACTGCAACATATTTTCTTTTCATATGCCATTATTTTAATTTATGCTTCATGTTATCTCTCACCACAGGTGCACGTTTTGGTGCAAAATAACATAAGTTTAGCTCTAATGACAAAATTTAAATTACCGTCATGATTTACGACCGACACGGACGTTCGAAACTACGTTACGGCGAACAATGTGGGACGAGTTTACGCAATAACGTCGAATATTCGGAGCGTGTGTATTGTAATTTGGCCATAAGTGTATGGCGCACCGTATGGTATGGGATGGCGGGTTTTATTTTGCGTGCGAACGGAAGCTACCGTCGTGTTTTCCGTGCGTGCCATGACGACTAGCCTATTGCCATTTTTTTATCCAGCCAAGTGTCGGTAACACTCTCGAGCACAGTCGAATTGTTTGCCAATGAAGTTCGGGTGGGTTGATATTTTTTTTCCACTGCGCACAGTTTCACACTGTCATGTTGAATATGGATTCTGTGTAAATGATTGTCGACGTAAATTGAATTTTAATAGGTTCACGTGGATACCTGGAATATTGTTTAGCTTTGGAATGGATTAGTTTTTGTCATGTGATATCTTGTGTAATTGGAAAACTGTTTTAATTTGTTTAATCAATTTTGTTGTGTTTCGAATGATGTATTTTCGAAACAGACATCTGTGGTTCAGGTAAAATAAAATCCTTTTATATTTGTTCTTACCATCCATAAAAAGATTACCTCAAAGTAAATAAGATAGTAATCATCTTTCAAAGAGCTTTTATTAGAGGTTTCAAATGTAAGATGGGTACATTACGAGATATTAACATGTAATAGCGTAGTAGTAATCCCATTGGTAGAGATATCAATTTTAGTGAGGTTTCCCTTTGTAGACCGTTATCTGGTTGAGTCTTTGAGACTCGAGCGTGACTGAAATGATGCACTATCGGTAATCACCATTTCTTTGTAAAGAATATGTGTAGTTTACTGGCAAGATATTCCAGTAAAGACATTGATTCTGTTCTTGTTATATGTATGTATGTCATGGATTAGTTTGAGGTATAATTGAATATACTGTATTAAAGATAGAAACAAAACTCAGACTAAATATGATTAATTTAATTAACATTGATTGCTTCTTCAATATGCAGTTATAAATAAATTAAGATTCAACAATTTGCAGATCCTTTGATTATTCTAAGAAAAATATGAAGTCATTATTTTAAAAAAAGTATTAAAAATGGATTCATAAAATCCGAAGTTGAAAATTTTGGTACCTAAACAGCGCCGATCAACCGTCGCCTGCCACTTCCTTATCGCCGCTAATTCCGCGTTTTATCATTTCCCTTTCCCTTCAATCCCGGCCTCCGGACTTAATCGGCTTGGTGCTCTTTTCTTCTCCTCACTATTGATTAAAGGTCCCTCCGTCGTTCGGATATTATGTCAATCAATTGATTTATCTATTTTATCCCTTCTGATGGCTTTGCGGTACTTCTACACTGATGAAATGCCAATTACGATAGAGGTTTTGACTCGATGAACGGTCGATTTGAGTAAAATTGAGAAGCCCCTCGTCAAGTCCGACGATTTGCAATTAAGTTTTGGGTAACTTTGAGTGTCAGTGAGGCAGAGATAGGTACGAGGGTCAATACTTTTTGTCACGAAATGTAATGAATCCCTTTTATAAGAATTTAAATAAGGGCGTAACCAAATGTAGAATAAGCTTTACCACGTTACAAAATGTATACGATACGATAAATGTATATCACACTTTGAAAAGCTTTCCTTCATTATTCGCATCCAAAATGCCTCCATACATTTTACCTGGCGAATAATGAGTGTTCTGATACGCACTCGAGTTTCTAAACTCTGCTGAATTGTTGACAAAGTCGTGAAGAATCTTGGCAGTTAGCAAGTTGTTGCGTATTCCGAAACAGATACTAATTGGCTGTCGCCACATAAATTGCAACGAAATAACTTGAACTTACTCGCTGTGTTTTGTGGAGATCGTTTGTTTTGTTTATTTGTTTAATGTTTTGTTTGTTTTATCTTAATTTATATTAGGTAGGTAGGAGAAATACTGTTTACTGTACACATAACAAATTGTTAGTAAAGGTAATGATTACTAAGGCATTTGCTCCGCTTCTAGGCCTTGGCAGCTGCAGCAGTATACTGCTCGACACGTTGGATCTTGCATGGGTGTCGACATACATAATTATGTTGCGTTTCAGAACAGAGCTCTACCAGCCATTCATACCAATACCGTATATCCATATCTAGCATCTGATCTCTTCCCGGCATCGAGGTATCAATCTATTAGGCTCTAATACCGATAGGTGCCAGTAGAATAAGTGAAAATATTGAATTAATATTCTTACCTAATCATCTCGATATAAGATAAATGGTAGGTCAAATCAAAGATTTAAGTGTCTTTTTGTAATTTCAAAATAACTGTGAGTTTTGAAATGCTTATAGTTATTGACACTATATTAAAACAAACTTTTTTATTGTCTGTTTGTCTTTATGTTGGTCTGGGCTAACATTAGGAGGCTGAACCGATTTTAATGGGACTATCACGGAAAGATAGAGAAGGGTGTAGGGCAACTTATAATTTTATATCCGAATTGCCGCTGGATTGCAATTTACACAGATACTTTGTATAATATATTTAAGTCAGTTTCCAAACAGGTCCAAAACTCACTAAGGAGGATAATTTTGTTAGAAAACAAAAACTAGTCCGTTTTATGTCCTTAGAAACAAAACTTGTTCCAAATAGTTTCTTAAAATACAACGAAACACGTTCTTTGTATGTAGGTAGACAGTTATAATCTAATGCTACCGTTTGAAAATAACAGCAAAACAACAAAACAAGTCTAGACGTCACGAAAACTAATACGGAAAGTGTCATCTGAATCTTGTTTTTTTCAATTCGGTAAAGTTTTTTTCCGACACGATTTCGTTCACGCAATCCCGGTACAAAGTGCCTGTCAGACATGTCATCTACGCCGGACCGCGTCGATTTGTTCCTGGTCATGGTTTATTTTGTTGCAGATTATGGATATGCGTACTATTCTGAACATGTCGTTAGCAATTTCATTGGTGAAATAGGGTTGTTGAATGATTGACAGATTTCATGCTGTGGATTCTGTTGACCTCTATTCCGTATGTAATAGTAGTTTCGTAGTAGGCCTTGTATATGGCTTCAGCACGATTACGGCGATCGAAAAAGCTTTGTAACGGCACGGTATTGATGATAATAATAATATATTACAACTCTTATAATAAACGATACAAACAATATGACAGGTGTACAATTCCTCGTGGCCGAGTGTTTTTTTTTTAACAAACTTAATTCGAAAATTGACAATGTAAAACAGCAAAATATATGCGTCAGCTACTTAAATATTAGCGTACTTTCCTTTTTCTTTATTGCTCACAAAAAACAAACACAACAGGACAGCTTATGTACCTATAAAGGCCAGCTTAAGGCTGCGTTTCCACCAGAGATGTGCGAGGACGCGTAGCGAGGGATGTGTTTGTAAAGAACCAATAGAATCGCTTCATTTACCTCGCCTCGGTCAGCACAGCTCTGGTGGAAACGGCATAGCGGAGCTAGATTTTTGCGCATACAAAACAAGCGAGGGATGTGTGCGAGGGATGTGTGCGAGAGATGTGTTGCGAGGGATGTGTTGCGAGGAATGTGTGTTGAGAAGGATGTGTTGCGAGGTTTGCGCATCCTCGCACCACACATTAATGCGTATTTTCACAGCTCCGCTACACATCCTCGTAGGCACATTTTCATCGCACAGCTTTGGCGGAAACCCCCACACATTTTCACAGCACAGCTAGACATCCTCGCACGACACATTTCCATCGCACATATCTGGTGGAAACGCAGCCTTACACAGAATTCGTTTCTTTGACAGCAAACCTTTCCTTATCTACTAAGGCTAAGGCAGAATGCGCGAGGGATACCCGGTAGACTCGCGACCTTTTTTTGGCTCCTATTTAGTTTGTATGTTATACAATTGACATAAAGTTTATTAAACTATGTACAATTTCGTTGCAAAAAGTCGCTTCCATTCCATTCCACGGCGGTGTAAATTGAGCCTAAATCTAACTTTGTACATATACACAAAAATACGAAACCAACGCATTAAATTAATTCTCCACATGCATTGCTGTGAATAAACGTCTTCTGGGAAAAAGGGCGACAGCATTGCCACGATGTATGCCAATGATTTTTTCGATAATGTACAAGCTAACCATGATAACGTTGATCATGATTTGTCGAACTATGCTCCCTGAAACAATAAGATACTAAATGCCATACAGAAACAATTTCATTTCCATTACAATACAAGTTATCACTTATATAAGAATTAAAAATAACCGCGAAAGTTGAGAGGTTTACTAACTATCCGCTATAATATATACTAACCACTTGAAACAAAACCAGTTCTTAGACCTAGTCTTAAACCTTTCCATTCACATAAACGTCTTCTCCATTGAAGGCGCAGTGCAGTCATAATATTTTGCCGTTGCCAGCCCTGAAAGAGATATCGATGACATTCATAAACCGTACGGCAAACGCAACCGGCACATTTGCAAGTCTATGCTCAGAAAAGTGGTAAGTATTTTATTATACGAACAAGTTGTGGTCAACGTATGGCTTGGTGGTCACTTGTTGACTGAATTGTATTGGATGTGATTTAATTTGCCACACGCGTAGATGAATTTGATGTCATTCAATTATTATTTTTAAAGTACACACATCAAAAGTGTCTAGGGATCAAGCATTTTTATGCGGATTTCTTGAGATTGAGATGTGACTTTGTAATAAATTTATGATTTTATAAATTTATATGGATCCTTTTTGGTGCATTTCATAATTTGAAACAGGAACTGTTAATCAAATTCGAGGAAAAAATGAAAATCAGCTGTCAATATTTTCCCTATAAAAACATACAACGCATTGAAGACATTATTAGTGCTACTGTTTCCCTACTACTGATTAAAACCAACGTTATTATGGAGCGGCGACGTCATTTAAGCAGGGAAGAAATGCTCAGAGCCGTGGGAATGATAGAAGCTGGTTCCCGGCAACGTACTGTGGCTTTAGCTCTGAATACAAGTCGGAGTGTTATCAGTCGACTTTGGACACGTTACCGAAGCACTGGTACCGTGACTGAGCGCCATGGAGGACGGTGTCGCTGCACCACACGGAGACAAGACCGATACATTCAAATCTTAACTCGAAGAGCTCCAACAATAACCGCCATGATGTTAGCCGTGAGGCTTCATCACTCTTCAGGGAACTTAATTAGCGACCAAACAGTCAGAAACCGCTTGCATGAAGTGAACCTTCATTCCCGAAGACCGCTACGGGTACCACCTATAGCAATGCACAATCGTAGGATTCGATATCAATGGGCTCTTGAACACAGAAATTGGGCAGAAGAACAATGGCGTTTCGTGTGCTTTTCTGATGAGTCTCGTTTTGGTATGAGACCGGATACAAGACGTATACGACACTGGAGAACCCCTGGACGCCAACAGCGATTAAAATCCTGCCAGGAAGTCCATCCTTATAGTGGTGGAACCATCATGGTATGGGCGGGTATTTGGATCGGCGGAAGAACTGAGTTGATTTGGATCAGAGGCAACCTCAACGCTCAAATTTATGCTGAGACGATTGTATCTGACGTCATCGTTCCTCTACAAGTGCAAATCGGTCCCTTATTTCAGTTAATGCATGATAATGCACGACCGCACACCGCAAGAGTTGTAAGACAGACTCTCGCCGCAGCTAACATCAATGTCCTGCTCTGGCCTGCTCAGTCGCCAGACTTGAACCCGATTGAGCATGCATGGGATATGCTACAGAGAAGAGCTCTGCCGAATATGGAGGGTATCCAGTCGCAAGAAGATCTTTTTTTGTTGTTGCAACGAACATGGGCGGCCATTCCACAGCGTGATTTGGATGAACTCATTTTGAGTAATAATCTCGCACTTAATGCGAATAAGACAAAATGTCTCAAGTTTTCACTACCTAATGTCCCACAAGCTGGACTCAGTTTGATACTTGACGGCAAACAAATTGATCTTATTACTGAAACTGTATTTTTGGGTGTAACTGTTGACTCAAAGTTGCAATGGGGCCCTCACATTAGGACTCTTTCAGGTAAATTAAGCTCAGCTGCATATGCAGTAAGAAAAATTAGGCACTTGACTGATATAGCGACAGCTCGGTTAGTTTATTTTGCTTATTTCCACAGTATTATGTCTTATTGTATACTACTGTGGGGATCCGCAGCTGACGTAGATTCAATCTTCATACTACAAAAGAGGGCAATCCGGGCAATTTATAAAATGGGTCCCCGCGAATCCCTTAGAAATGTATTTAAAGAAGTAAATATACTGACTCTGCCTTCTCTTTATATATTAGAAAGCATATTGTATGTACGCAAAAATATAGGACTTTTTAAGATTAGAAGCGATTTCCATACTATAAACACGCGCAACAAACATGAAATTGTTATACCCAAATGGAGATTAGCCAAGACAAACAAGTCATTCCTTGTAAACAGCATACGCTTTTATAACAAGTTGCCAAAGTATGTGACAGATCTTAGCGAGGGAAAATTTAAAACCCATATTAAACGTGTCCTTTTGAAAAAAGCATATTATAAGATTAAGGACTACATTGAAGATAAGACTGCTTGGCAATGATTCCTTCTGCACTTCTGCTTCCCTGGCTTATTGTGACTGCGTTATTGTATAAAGGTCTATTAACAACCCCACTTTTTTTTTGTGTTGTTGTTATTTTTTGTTTTTTTTTTGTTGTTATTTTTATTTTATTTTACTTGTATATATTTTTTTTTTTATGTCATTTGCTTAGTTCATTTGCAGTTCTGTAAAGTTAATTTTTAATGTAAATGTGTGAACACTATAGACTCTGAGATTCATTTCTGATTAGTTATATTACATTTTATTATGTCAATTAGTCTATACTGTCCTCTCATACCAAAAATAAATTAAAAATTGTATCTATTATGCAAAGATTGTGAAAATCAAGATATTTTTAAAAGAGTAACCGTGGAGTTTCTTGCCGGTTCTTCTCCATAGGAAACGACCAATTTCGAACCGTGCTAACTTCTGACGTTTTATGAGTGCCCATTTAGGCCTATGTAAAATAAAACAATTTTGATTTGATTTGATTTGATTTGATTTGAGTATGCCAAACCGATGTTCTTGTGTTGTTAGTGTTCGCGGTAGAAACACGGATTATTAATTGTTTAAGTTACCCAATAAAATTTTAAAGAAAACTGTTATTTCAGTCTTTTTTTCGAACTTTAATGTTAGTGGTTCAATTGTCAAAAATCCCTTTATTAGGAAAATGGCAAATTTCTTTATTAATGTAAAGGTGACTTGGTTTATCGTTACTGTGACAAACGAAAACACTTTATTTGATGAATCCTTAAAGAAAATTTTAATTAATATCAATCAGGAGAAAAGTTATTGCAAAAATATATGTTGATCCCTAGACACTTTTGATGTGTGTAGTTTACATGCCCCAAAATAACGTTTTGATGTTGCATAAAAAAACTTCTATATCCGCTAAAACTCAAAAACGGTTGGATTGATTTCCGCGAATTTTGATTTTAAAATATTTCTGGAAGTCCTTGAACTTGATAGCAAAAATTGCACAGACGTTTCTTAAAAGAAATAATGTAATAATAATAAAAAGAAACAATGAAGGATTTTTTAAGTCACGACTTAGTATTCTCTCTAAGTTACGGTTAGAAGTTAGCTTGTGTATGTAAAAAACCAATAGAAATGAACTTTAACGTTTAAAATAAAATAAAAAATGTAGTAAATATTCCTTGCTCACCGACGACCTCTACAAAATTAACTATAATGAAAAGCTTGATCATTATCAAAGTCTTTAGACCTTTATTTAAACTCAAAGAAAAAGGTCTTGCAAGCCCATTTAAAGACCTAATTCTTGTCACATAACAAAAAGTTATAGTTGAGTGAAAGAATTTTTCAAAGAAGTTAAGTGGCTTGAATGCAACTTAGGTAAATGTTAGTCACCTAAGTTATAACTTAATGATTTATTGGCTAGTCTTAGCTTGTGATGGTACCTTGACCTGGCCCTAACGATGAGACGGGGCTGATTAGCCAACCTGTTACAAAGTTTCGAAACAAATGTTATCTATGATCACTACATCTAACATTATGCTAGCCGATAGGTCAATAATTCTACATTGACTGCCTTTTGATGTCAGTCGTGAAGATTGTCGCGATAGGATTTCGAATCTTCAACTTGCTATCGTCGATTTTCACGACTTACATGATCCTTTTTTAGTTTTATCAGTCCATCCGAAGCTTGGTTGAGAAGAGAATAAAACGTGGTATTGTACCCTTACAAAGTTATGTCATTGTTTTTTTTTTGTACAACAATGTAGGTACTTACTTTACTTAAATTACTTGAAGCTGCTGTAAAGATTTAACATCTAACATCGACGACGAGTTGCAAGTCTATCGGTTTTCTATCGGTTACATTTCGGGGAGTGTGCGATGGAATTACACTATCTAATTGCGCCAAGCCCGTTCCATCATCGGACTACAAAACAAATAGCGATGCGCCATCGTTACATGGTGGACATCCCA
Source organism: Tholera decimalis (assembly GCA_943138885.2). NCBI lineage: Eukaryota > Metazoa > Arthropoda > Insecta > Lepidoptera > Noctuidae > Tholera > Tholera decimalis. Next base: position 31,742,074 of record OW964558.2, on the reverse strand, counting down.
CCCATATGCACAAAAAGTTTTGAGAATGCTTTCATTGTGCGTACGGCTAAGGAGTGGAATTCCCTGCCGGAGTCTGTGTTTCCTGATCACTATAACCTGGGAGGCTTTAGTCAAGAGTGAATAGATTACTTCTAGGCAAGAGTGGTCCATCTTCGACCACATCATCACTTACCATCAGGTGAGATGGTGGTCAAACGCGAGCCTATTATCAATAATAAAAAAAGAATATAATACGACTCACAGATTATTATGTCCTGCATAATCTTATAGGACATTTTAATGAGGCAAATGCAGTACTTTTTTGTAAGTATAACAAAGTACCCATGTACTTAAGCATGTATATTCAAAATGAAAAATTTTACGTAGGCTACCGTGATTTACAGTAAAACTTGACTCAAATTATCTCATCCTACTTTTTATCGGGGCACATACAAGTACTTAGTTAGCCAGGATGTAACTAAAACTGCAGCTAAGGGTATATTGTACTATAGACACCGCTTACGTGACCATCTTTCTCTATTCTCATACGATGCAACGTATTTCTCTTCCAACGAAAGCTCACATTTCAACCGTTAATAACCTACACCAAGCAACGATAAATTCAAGGAGATCAAGACTAAACCTATCAAGATGAAACGGAGCGACCTCAGAAAGCTGACTCATGTATATTGTATTTATATCGCAGCAAAGAGCATAACATATGTTTGCAGCCTAAGTCTGTAGCCCGTAAATTCATTTAATTTGTCACTCGACATAGCGTGCGGTCAACGGAGCTCCGTTCTTGCAACGTGATAATATAATGGTAGTAACCACAGAACACCGAGACGCTTTTGTGGCCTCTGCTACTGAAGGCATCATCATAATTTTCTATATAAGTACGTCAGAGATTGTCATCGTTTACTTCTTAACAAATGGCGGTCCGTGACAATAGCGATGTTTTATGTCCGTAAGGATTGAGGAGCCACATCAGATTTTTAAAATCTGATCTCACCATTATTTAGCAGCAATGTAGCTTATTTTGCAGCACGAATTCTAGATTTAGCAGCAAAATATATCACTAGTTATTTTAATGCAAAAGTGGCTCCTCAATCTAAACGTCTGAATTGAGGAGCCACCTGGAACTCGTTAAGTAATAGATGAATATTTATGAAAATTTTGTATCATTTAGTAGTAATTTTGCTTATTACCGTCTAAAAATTTAGTTTCTGTAGCGCTAAAATGAAAGTAATTACAATACTTTTAAAATGGCTTCTCAATCTAAACTCAAGAGGTAAATTTCTATTGGATATGAGAGATCAATTAATATATTGGACATAATGATCATTTAGCAGGTGTTGTGTTTGTTTTTGCAGTATAGGAATAAAATAGTAAAACAGAGTACATTTTGTATATGAACGCATTTTCTTTGGCTCCTCAATCCTGACGTTCTAATTATATATGTTTGACTGTAGCCACCTGAGATTTCAACGGAATCTAAAGCCAGAGATACTAACATTTAGCAGAAATGTCGGCTAAATATACCTGTACTGTTCAGCGATGTATATATTTTGGATTCTGAAAAAACAATACTTAACTATTTTCTTGTAAATTCAGTGTGTAGGGTGACCACATTTTGGGGCTACCTATAAATTAATATTTCACTTACGTACCCATAATAATATTTATTTAGTAACAAAACATTCACCAGCGGTGAAGTATTCTCGTTTGTACATGAATAATGTTCATGTACAAAATAAATAATTAACTTGGATTTCTTATATTATAAAGTTAATCATCATGTTTGTGTCATCATAATTAAATTTTGGGGATTTTAATATGTGCAATATCGTGCAGTGACTGATAATTAAGTGCAGTTTGATATCCTGTTTTCAATGTAAGTACATCTGTGCCGACTATTGTTATTTTTTCACATTAAATTTATTTATTTAATATGCATTATGTTCGGATTCGAAGTTTAGAAATTAAAATACATACTAAGGTCGATTCTTAAAATAGACAAATTTGAAGCACTTTAATGTTAGTAAATATTTGTTTATAGTAAATAGTAGCCACTGTGAATTTGCTTGTAACGTGTCTTACATTTTTGAACACGTGGCCTTGAAGTATTGCTTTAGTGCCATTTTTACAAAAAATTTACTAATTATTCGTGTCATTTTATCCCAGTATCCAGGCAGATCGCATTTTTGCCTTTGAATTTGAACATAATTTCTGTTTTTGGCATCCAAGGTTTAGAAGATGCAACTTTAATCGCTGAAGATAAGACCGACTGTACGTTTTGTAACAACCAAACTGTGTGTAAATATAGTCTATCAAACACAGTTTCATATGGACTGAATGGTTGTGAAAAGTTTAGAGTGAGAGAAATACCAGAATTTGTAATGTTTTCGAATAAATCATATAAATTAGTAGGTGCTATAGAATTTATTCCTGCAATTATCGAAACTGGCATAGGCCACTAGAAATGTCACTATCTTACACCGAAAGATGAGATGTTCTGTTACGATGATTACCATTATAAAATTCGTATAAGTACTAATCAGCTAATATTCATTCATTCTATAACTTATAACGAAATTAGTAGGTACGATAGATATAATTTGTTATGAAAATATAAATTTATTAAATTACTTATCCTGGTTTCATTAATACGAGTACAATATGGTCACCCTACACACGGAATTTACAAGAAAATAGTTAAGTATTGTTTTTTCAGAATCCAAAATATATACATTGCTGAACTGTGCAGGTATATTTAGCAGACATTTCTGCTAAATGTTAGTATCTCTGGCTTTAGATTCCGTTGAAATCTCAGGTGGCTAGAGTCAAACATATATAATTAGAACGTCAGGATTGAGGAGCCAAAGAAAATGCGTTCATATACAAAATGTACTCTGTTTTACTATTTTATTCCTATACTGCAAAAACAAACACAACACCTGCTAAATGATCACTATGTCCAATATATTAATTGATCGCTCACATCCAATAGAAATTCACCTCTTGAGTTTAGATTGAGGAGCCATATTAAAAGTATTGTAATTTCTTTCATTTTAGCGCTACAGAAGCTAAATTTTTAGACGGTAATATGCAAAATTACTACTAAATGATACAAAATTTTCATAAATATTCAGCTATTACTTAACGAGTTCCAGGTAGCTCCTCAATTCAGACGTTTAGATTGAGGAGCCACTTTTGCATTAAAATAACTAGTGATATATTTTGCTGCTAAATCTAGAATTCGTGCTGCATAATAAGCTACATTGCTGCTAAATAATGGTGAGATCAGATTTAAAAAATCTGATGTGGCTCCTCAATCCTTACGGACATGATGTTTTAGGACATTTTTGACATTCAAATAATATTTTATATTTATTATTCGGAACACATCAGAGTTCACGTATATGTCTTTATTGCGTCACTTCTAGATAGAAAACGTATCCAGTATATTTGAACAAGTAGAAATGACGAGCTATTGACATAACTATGCTTTAAACAGCCAAACTTTAATTCAGCTTAGATTTTGCGGGTAAGTTTACATTACTTATAATGGCGACCGTAGTCGCTGTCGGCAATGCGATACCGTGATCTATGGTAGCGACATTGTTTCTTCTAGCTTCCCTTGCCTCGCGTTGTTTTGTTTTGAAATTGTTCGTATTGAGTTCATTATTATCAACGGTACGTCTTGAAAGCTTCGAGATTGTAGACTGTTTTCAGGTTATTTGAGGTTTATTTTCATCTGTAGTTATAATTAGCTTCGGTTTTAAGTGAACGGAATAGCTGCAATGTGTGGGTGTTGATAGTTAAAAGTTCTATTTGTTTCCTTCTATATATGAGGTTTTTTTTTTGTATAACGTAATACGGTCATTGGTTGTTCCAACTTATAATTATGTTTCATTCGATAAAAACATACTTCTGTGTTCTCTATAAAACTACAAAAAACCACTCAGTATTATTTACGTGGTCTGAACTTGAGCACATAATAAATTATGATCGTTTCTGACAAATCTCCAGAGAAAATATGTCTCCAATATTTTTTGCACTCACACAAGTATAGTAGCTACTCTCGCTTGATTGAAATTCTGTCAGGAACGTCCAAGTTATTTTCCTTTAGTACGATGAAGTTGTAGCATACAACATGACGGAAATAAATTATATACATATTTTTTTACGTTGCTATTAAAGAAATTCTGGAGTTAAGAGCCCACAAGCTAGAGACGCGAACTCGTTGGTGCCGTAGCTAATTCGCATGCTATTTCACCTAACATCGTGCGAGAAAGAGATAGACTCAGTGATGAGCGGGACGAAACTGTTGCACGCACACAAACACTCCCGTGTAGTACACAACACACGGCACCATGCCGTCGCGCCGCACACGCGCGCAAGGTCATTGATATATGCGGGCGATCGCGAGTTACTCATATTTTTTTTTATACGGTAACTACGCTCGAATTTGTATTTATTTCATAATAGAGAAATGTACCTAAATCCTTACGGAGACTTCTTGCTGCCGAGATATACACTTATGTTTATACTGTGGCCTGTGGCTTTACCGACCACGAGTATGATATTATGGACTTTATTTCTTACTACTTCATAAAATAAAAAACGTGTTATTAAAGTATAGTAAATATTTTTACTGATAAACATTTCTTCAAAATAAAGTAATGTACGTAAGTACCACAGATTGGTTTTACACTAACATTATCTACCAATAATGTTTTAATAATTAGAATGTGAATTGATTTTCTAAAAAAGCACTGAACGGATTTTTATACGGTTTTTACTAAAAGGTAGTGCAATTCTTGAGGAGGTTACAAACACACAATTTACATAACGGCTTTATGTAAATTGGATGAAATATAAAGATTACTGTTGAAGAGGTTGCGCGGTAGTAATGTCTCGCTTACTGGGAGATTTACTCGCATGCACCGCGTAACTGGATTACGTTAAATTCATGTACGAAAGAATAGTAGATCAACAAAAATACTACAGAAAAGTCCTCAATAGCATGTCTCTATCTCTTATGGTCAACTCGCAATAACTACATTTATGTTCAGAATTTAAATTAAAAATATTACGTCATTTTCGAGACTGGTTTTTGCTGTTCAGTATTAATCGTTATCTAAATAAATGCGTTTGTTAGCTTTGCCATGTAATATAGATCAAAATTGCCCTTTGCACTATATAAATCAAATAAGTATTTTAGAAGATATTATAGATTTACTCGCAAGTCTCGCAACGTCGCAATTCACACCGCAGCGCAGCGCCGCCCGGGCCCGGGCGCCGCCGGCTGCGGCCCGAGACCGCCCGATCCGATTATCCGAAGCTAGCGTTCGTTCAAGAAATGATTTAAAAGCATGATGATGATTGATGGTTTTGTCGTTGTCATTTCATGATTTTAAAATACTGATGATTTTTACCTGTGACATGATATCGGACTCATCTCTACTTTGAAGCGGAACGTCTAAAAAATTACGAGTAGATATTTAGGAAATATATAAATAACTCATAACCTGAAAATAGGACACTGAACTCATCATTCTGAACCAAGACCAAACCTGAAATCGCGAAAAAAATCGACTATTTCACAATGACGTATTATAATATATTTGCTGTTCGCATATAGTTGTCGCCAAATAACTTGGCAAGAGTCGTTCAATGCGCAGAAGTCGAATTTTAGGTGTCAGCGGTTGTCAGCGGGACGCGGGGTATGACGTAGCGCTGCTCCGAGCGCGCGATTGGTGCGTCAGTAGTTCTCGTTCAATTTGCTCCCGAATACACTTGCGCACACGAAAGTTGTACCCTTTGTTTATGTTACGAGTTGTTGTTTTAAATTTAGTTTTTGTTACGTCGATTACAATGCCAGGGCCAAATACCGTTTTACGCAGACTATTAAAACGTCAGAAAGAACAGTTAGACACTATAGTTAAGGCGACATTATATGGCAGCGACCTTGAGCGACTGGGGAGAAGCTTGCGTCACTCCCCGCGACCGCGCAATGCACCCCCGCAACGCAAGCTCAAAATTTCGTAAGGTAACCATACGTTTCAAATAGTAAAGACTGTACTGCCTGATTTATTATCACCATCCAAATTTTTTCTGGACTTTAATTGTCTGGTCATTGAAAACTACTATGTGTATTTAGACAAGTAATTCTATCTATCTATATATATAAAAATGACTATGTGGTTTCGCTACTTAGACTCATTTGATACTCGTAAATAATTAAGTTTTAATAACATTGAAATCGGAATATTGAAATAAGTATGAATTTACTTGTCAGCAATCATGTCCTCATTTTCGACATGCTGAGTTGAGTTTTTCCCTTTTGTATACAGCCAGAGCTGAAATTTATTTTTAATAGTTTATAGGCTTGCGTTTGACCATAATCTAACCTGATGTTAAGCGATGATGTGGTCGAAGATGAAGCACGCTTGCCTAGAAGTAATCTATTCACTCTTGACTTAAAGACTTCCAGGTTATAACTATCAGGAAACATACTCCGGCAGGGAATTCTACTCCTTAGCCGTACCCATAATTAAAGTAATCTCAAAACGTTTCATGCGTATGGGTGGAATGTCCACCATGTAACGATGGCGCATCACCGTTTGTCTTGTAGTCCTATGATGGAACGGGCTTGGTGGAATAAGACTGCAATTCCATCGCACACTCCCCGAAATGTAACCGATAGAAAACTGATAGGCTTGCAACACGTCGCCGATGCTCTAGGCTCTGGACCTTTGTCTCGACCAGTTTCTCGTTGCCGATGAGCCTTTTGGCCCGTTTCTCTATAGACTCAAGTGCATTAAGCTGGTATTTGGCAGATCCGTCCCAGAGATGAGAGCAGCACTCCATACACGACCGAACTTGCGCTTGATAGAGGTTGAGCAGCTGTTCCGGTGTGAAGTACCGTCTCACTTTTGAAATGAAATGAAATTAAATATTTATTTTGTAAATTGGTTATAAATAACACTTTTACACGTCATGTTTTTTGCGTGTTTAGTTTAGGTAGATGAGGCCGGTATTTCTTAACTGACTACCCTGAGAAGAAACACCGAAACAAAATCAGAGGTCAAAGTCTCTTTTAAAGTCCAGACAATTTGTATTTGTATATGAGAAGCATGTAAGTTCATGTCTGTGGTATTTTTTTTTGAGGAAATAACCAAGCAAATTTGAGCGGACCTGTCCAGTCCGTGCAAGCATTTGTCAGTTATCGTGTAGCTCAACTTAGAATTTAAGGAGCTCAACAATTTGACGAACAATACCAAAGTAAGGCCATTTGGGTAGGCCACACAAGTACTCAAACTGCTTGACATCATTAAAGAAATTATAGTGAAAGTAAAAACTACGAAGATAGAATAACCTACATTGTCCTCTCAAGTACAATAATGAAATAATTATATTTATATACAACGTGTAATTTAAAGGGTATATACATACCAAGTGCATGGCTTCTTTGGATGATAACAAACGATATGGCAAGGGTTTAGTAATCCTAAGTCTACGTGTGTAGAACTTATTATAAATTACAATACACTGATACCAGAGACCGAATTTTTCAAATTAAGAAGAACGAAAAGAATTATCGTGTTATTGGCAAGTGACGTGGAAAGTTATTGACCCTCGTAGTGCTGTGACACGTTTTTTATGATTGGTATCCAAGAAATATATGAAACCAATAATTTGGTATCAATTCTTTGAGTCAGTTATTTTGTGCTGAAACTGTGCATAGAGACTCCATACCAGATGTTGTCTTCAGCCCTTTTGGATAGATATGGGGTTTCCGTTACACGTTGTATATAAAAAAAACAATAAACAAAAACAAAATTAATAGGTATATACAATACTTTTATTTTCTCTTTATTGATTATAAGGATATACAATACTTGAGAACGCAAATATTCTAATCAATCAAAAATAAATCATCAATCAAAATTTTAAAACTAAATAGAAAAGTCACACGTATATCACTGGAGCATCTCATTCCCAGGCCTTCTTGTCCTCAATATAATCTGTAACTGTGTAAAAAGCTTTCTAACATAGCTTACGTTTTATAAATAATTTGAATTTATTAATACTTAGTTCTTGAATATGGCTAGGAATGTTATTATAAAAACGTATACATTGGCATCTAAACGATCCACCAATCTTTTTTCCTTGTTTTAGGAATGACATATGTGTCTTTGTTCCTTGTATTTACACTATGAATATCACTGTATTTTTTAAAAAGATTAATATTTTTGTGTGCATACAAGAGATTCTCATAAATATACTAAGATTAATATTCATAGTCAGAGTCATTCAGAGTCATAATATTAATCTCTTTAAATTTGTCTCTTAAGGAGTGCTTAGGACTTAATTTATAAATTGCACGAATGGCCCATTTTTGTAATACAAATATTATATGAATGTCGGCGGCGTTTCCCCAAAGTATAATGCCGTATGAGATCACTCTGTGAAAGTAACTAAAGTAGACTAAACGTGCTGTTTCGATATCAGTTAATCCACGTATTTTTCTAACGGCATATGCTGCAGAACTTGGCTATTTTGACAATTTATATGGGGGCCCCACTGAAGCTTCGCACCCAAAGTTATGCCCAAGAAAACTGTGGTATCTTCGGGTTTCAATATTTCGCCCTTTATTGATACACTTGTATTCACTTGTCTAACATGAGGTAAAGTAAATTTTAGGCATTTGGTTTTTTTCTCATTAACAAGAAGATTATTAACATTAAACCAGCTAACTACAGTTGCAAGGGCACTGTTTACTTCTTCAGTAACCTGCTGTTAACTTTGATTTTAAATAAAAGATTATTGATACACTTGTATTCACTTGTCTAACATGAGGTAACGTAAATTTTAGGCATTTGGTATTTTTCTCATTAACAAGAAGATTATTAACATTAAACCAGCTAACTACAGTTGCAAGGGCACTGTTTACTTCTTCAGTAACCTGCTGTTAACTTTGATTTTAAATAAAAGATAAGTATCGTCAGCGAATAACACTATGTCATGATTTTTGATCAGGTACGGTAAATCATTTATATAAATAAGAAACAAAAAGGGACCTAAAATTGAGCCTTGGGGACCCCCATCTTGACGTCACAGATCCCGGCGATCTTTTGCCGTTCAAGTCGACTCTCTGAATCCTTTCACTCAAGTATGAGGTCAGAAGATTCAGAGAGGCGCCCCGGAATCCGTAGTGGTGCAGTTTCCTGATTAATGTCTCATGGGGAACACAGTCAAATACCTTTGAAAAATCGCAAAAAATGCCCAACACTTACCAACACTTATCTTCCCATGCATTATAAATGTGTCCTAAAAGTTCAACACCGGCCATCAGTTGTTGAACGTCCCTTTGTAAAACCAAATTGTTTATTATGTAGCAATTTGTGTTTATTAAAATATCTTTGCATCTGCATTAAAATAATTTTCTCAAAAATTTTACTGAAAGTGGGCAATACAGAAATAGGTCTATAATTAGTAGGATCAGATGTACTACCCGATTTAAATAGTGGGATTATTTTACTATATTTCATTAAATCAGGAATCTCACCGCAATCAATACAATTATTAAATATAACAGCTAATGTAGGAGCTATAATGTGTACTTAGTATAATGTGTACTTAGTAACATGAACAGAATTACCCCACAGATCTGCAGCCTTTTTAACATTCAAAGAATTAAAAGTTTTGATGATGTCATTAGAAGTAACATATTGGAATTTAAACTCTGAACTACAAACTGGAACACTTTTTTTGAGTAATGTGTCTGCAGCAATGGCAGATGATTTTAGCGACTTGATTGTCGATACGGGTATGTCAGTGAAAAAATTTTCAAATTCTGTGGCGACTTGTGAATCTAATGTTATTATATTATCATCAATAGTTAGGGTGTAATTACTAGGATTTCCAACTTTTTGGCAGCCAATTGAGCCTTAGCCTCGATAAACGGACCAAAATTAAGGGTGGATGTCAACGTAACCTCAAGAAGTTCGATGCGATCTATATAATATAAAGCGAGTTATATAATATAAATTAAATTTAGATAAGTATAGGCACGGGCGCGAAAGTAGGATTGACCATATGGGCGAAAGTTGGAATATTGGAGAGTTGTGCGTAAACAAAACATTAGATCTCCGCATTCAAGGTCATGGTACTTTCGTACCATAGCTAGCTATAAGTACCTACAACTGTCAAAAACCGCATTCAAGTATTTTTTAAACTAATCTGTACTGTCCTTACTACACTGTAGTATGGTTACATTATAGTTAAATACTCACCTCGTACTCACCACAAAAAAACACTATTATTTCAATGAAATAAAAAATTACTAAACATTAGATCTCCGCATTCAAGGTCATGCTACATAAGTACCTACCCTAGACCTATACCTACAACTCGTGTCAATATCAGCTCTCAAGTATTTTTTGATACTCTAATCCGGACTGTCCTTAGTACCTACGCTGTAGTATGGTGCTATTACATTGCAATATTTACCTCGTCTCTGCATTTTCGCAGCGAGAATCTAAGTTATTTGATATACTCCAAAAAAAAAAAACATAATTTGAATAAAATAAAAATAATTTTAAGTAAGTACCTACTAAATATTAGATCTCCGCATTCAAGGTCATGCTACTTACGTATCAAGAGCTATACCTACAACTATTCCAATATCAGCAACACTCAAGTATTTTTTGAAACTCTAATCGAACTGTCCTTACTACGCTCCAATATGGTTACCTACTCGTAAATTACATTTCAATATTCACCCTGTCTCTACATTTTTGACTCAAGAATCTTTACTATTTGTTGTTCTCCTAAAAGGAAATAACATAATTATTTCAATAAAATAAAAGTTTGTTTACTACATTTAAATCACATTTATTTTATTCCAATATGCTAATTTAAACTATTGATAGAGATTATATAAATAATCTTCTTCTTATCGTGTGGGTAGTAATGTCTAATGACCCCATACACCCTAGTGTCAGAGTTTCTAGACTGCCTCAAGAGCCTCTGACGTGGTCTATTCTGACGACCGCCATTTGGCGACCGGGACTACCGGCTTATATGTGTCTTCCGAAGCACGGAACCATCTTTTTATCAGACAATCAGGTGATTCAGGCCTGCAATGTCCTAGCCAAAGTGGAAACAAATTTACAAAGTATGCGTCCCGTGGGAATCGAACCCACGACCACACACAAGTTAAACCCCTAAACCACTCAACCATGGCGGCAGTAAATTATATAAATAATTAAAATTCGTTACTTCATTAATCTATTTTTAACATTGTAAGGCGTTTCTATTTTAGTGATTTGGGTTTACTAACCATTTTGGCGTTAAACTTCTATGCGAATAAAATCATGTTGTATTTTTTGCGCGGAGCGTTAGCGTCTACTGGTGACAGTGGTCAGCGATGCACTGCCGCCCGTCGCCCGCAAGAGCCCCGATTCATTGCGCACCTAGATTATTCGAATAATAATACACCATGACTTTACCAAACACAATATGAAGAAAAGCCGTATACTAAAAGATTGGCAATTAAATTATCTTTTAGACTGTGAAAGTTTCATAAAAATACACCCAATGGTTGTTGCCTGATCTTCGCTTTTATGCCCGCGTTAGACGTACTTTTAAAAATAAATTACACAATGTTTTACAAAAAAATATTAAAATATTCATATATCAAATTATTAAGGAAATAGTCTAGTTTATCATTATTTTTTTTCAAAGCATACCGACTAGCCGTTTAGACGTGATCTTGGATTAAAAATCATCGAAAATCGAATATCTGCCCCTTAAGGGAGGTTGAAATTCCGAATTCGTCACTGTCTTTAGGACACCGGGAAAAGAAAAGAATAAAGGAGGTAGCAGTTTTATTAACTAATTGTGACGTCGAGAACATCTTATTTTTAATGTTTTTTTTTAAATATCTTTTTTTTTTTACTTTTAAATGTATTAATGTATTATATCTATTTTATTTATAATGCCGAATTAACGAATGAATTCCTCTTCTTTCTTTAAAATTCTTGTTAAAATGATTAAAAATAAATGATGGCAATAACCATAGAATAATGGCAAGCAGTAAAAGAGACCACTTTTTTCTTCCACTAAGTGCACGATACGCGAACTTACTCCCTCTACGCCAAAACCTTGCCAACTTAGGTGACGAGGACTATACCTACATACTTACGATTCTGATATTATTTATACCAATATTAAAAAGCGGAAAGTTTGTTTGTTTGAACGCGCTAATCTTCGAAAGAACTGGAAGGATTTCAAAAAATATTTCTGATTATAATGGGCAGTTTCATGGGGAAGGCTAGATCGGATATCAAGAATCACGCTAATGCTCTCGGTTTTCCTAAAATAAGGGCATTAGTGAAGTAGGTACCTAAGTCGGAGAAGTAAATTACTATAATCGCGTGCGCTGGCGAAATGCTGAGATCAGCTGAGATATACCAAAAGTTCATGCACTACAAAAATGTAAGGATTTTGCAGATCTAAAAAAGTCCGCGGTACTACCTACATATCTAACCTTTGTAAATAAAAAACAATAAGGCAAATTATGTTATGTCAGTTATGTGTATGATACTTACGTTCGAAAGTAGTTTTATCAAGACATTTTTATGAAGATAAGCTTGGTTCTTTTACAGTACTACATATCTAACCTTTGTAAATAAAAAACAATAAGGCAAATTATGTTATGTCAGTTATGTGTATGATACTTACGTTCGAAAGTAGTTTTATCAAGACATTTTTATGAAGATAAGCTTGGTTCTTTTACAGTACATAATTTGGACGCACAGTTTAGGAGAAATGTAAAATTAAAAGTAGGTATTCAACAACTTTATTTGATGAAGCAGCGCTCGGCGCGCGGACGAACCTACCTATACTCCCCGATACATACCGCACCGCACTGATAGTATAGGCACAGTATTACGAGGAAATATCGTAATACTGTGGTATAGGTACCTAACCTTGGTTTCATTTCAATTTCTTTGCTAAGAGACTTCCTATCATGTAGGTATGTAAAATCGTTTCACCTTTTTTTACTTCAGGTGTGTGATTTTTATACCTATACTTAACTAGACGTATTTTTCGTCTATATTTTTACGATTCTTAAGTTTGTGTAGGTAGGTACCTATAATAGGAAATCAATTCATATTTAGTACAGGAATATATAGTATCTAAGTCGTTACTTTTATTAAAATATCTTCGAAGCAATGTCATAATTATGTGCTATAGTTTTGATTTGACGGAACCAGCGCGAGCGACTAGACAAACAGCACTTATAGGTACCTCGAATCCACACAGTACCTACAGATTTACCTTTTAGTTAGAAAAGGAGACAAATTCCTGTAGCTAAAGGTATTTTTTGCAGTTACAATAAATAAAGCGTCGGGTAGCGGGCCTAGCGGGAATGTTCTAAAGAGATACCGAGGCCCGGGAACGCAAGGGCAGCTGAAGGAACAGGCAGGTGGATTTTTAGTCAGTAGAAGTCTGACACTCTTTTCCGATCCACCCAGAGCGGGACCCGATAAAAACATTTCACATCAGACATTTTAATGTCCCCTCTAACTTTTAAACAATCTTACTTCTTATTACCAAAATACTCTAAATCTATACTCACTTAGCAATATGATAAACAACTATCTTTACATCGCAATTCTCTAACTAGTGCGAATGAGATAGATATAGGTACCTACTTAAATTTTTACTGTCGCTTTTTCGACTCCCCACGAGACCCCCCTTCCCCTCCCCGCACCCCTCTCAGGGCTACCTCACCCCCCCGCGACCTAACTTCGTTCCCGTGGTCGCAAGATAGCCGAGTTTGGGCTCATTTTAAAGGACATCAAAAGCTCTACCACTTGGCCCCAACAGAATTCCAAAATTCGGCAATTTATGTGTCTGTCTCTTTTTACTGTCGCTTTTTCGTTTCATAGGTAAACTTTCAAATCACAACGACGCTAAAGAAGTTTTCACTTCAAAAATATGTCATTTATAGTACCTAAATATTTTGTTGATAAATATTTGTTCAAAATAAAGTTATGTAATAATAACGGATGGAACATCAGTAAGAGTTTGCCACGCCCTTCCGCTCTACCCCGATCCGGGGCTGCGGTATCTCGTTAGAACATTCTAGAAACCCAAAACCCGCAGGATGTTAAATATACCTACTATTACATATCATATTCGACATACAAATTTTCATTGACAACACATAGCCATTAAAAAATATAGTAATGGGTGGGAAAATCATCGAATAACTTTTCCCGCTCTGGGTTAAGCGGAAGGGAGTGTCAGACTTCTACTGACTAAAAACCCACCCTGTCCCTTCAGCTGCCCGTAAGTTCCGGGGCCACGGTATCTTGTTAGTACATTTCCGCAACCCCGGCGGGCTAGTTTTTTTTACGAAGAATATACAAAGCGAAGTTCCTTATCTATTTCTTATTTATAGACATCAGAATGAGATAGAAAAGTATACTACCTATCTTACTTAGTACATAATATTTCAAATGCAAATATCAAGAATATACCTACCTAACGTACGTAATAACTATCGTTATTTTGCAGTTATTACTTTACAATGTTAATAATATTAATTATTAGCCAAGGTATGGAACTCTCTGCCGACTTCTGTGTTCCCTGCCACATACCTATGATCCGTCAGTCTTAGCAAGAGTGAATAGGCATTTTCTGGGCTCGCTTGTCCGATCGTAGACCTCATTTTACACTTATGTGTATGATCGAGGTCAAGGGCACATTCGTATTAAAAAAAAAATATAACAAGCAAGACTATGGGTAGGTATAGGTACTTAGGAATTTATATCCAAAAAATAAAATACAACTTATCCATTATTCATTTGTAGTGCTGAAGTCAATAAACTATATTATATAATCAATGTATAATAATAAACTCACGAAATATTGAATTTACCTCAAGTTCAACTGCAAGTCAAAAACTAAATCATTCAAAGTAATCGCGAAGTCAAATAATCAATAAAGTATCAAAATCCAAAGCTTAATGTCAGGGGTTAAACTAAAGTGATAACGATACTAAGGTGCAAATGATAATAGCACAGTCATCCCTAGTATACATACATTCACAACACGCACGACCTAAAATTACGTAATTGTAGCAGATAAGCAGACTGACCGGTGAAATTGCGCGAAATGCACACAGGCACTGGTTCCCGGCTTGTGTAACTGTGTGCGTGCACCCGCCCCGCCCGCGCGCCCGGGGGTAAACATTCAAGTGAAATGCAGAATGATTCTTGTAAGAAACGGGCGCCTCAAAATTAACGAGTAGCCTTTTAGGAGAAATGGTTTTACCAAAACGCAACTAGATGTTTTAATTCTAAATAAAGTTATTTAAACTCTTCAATAACTAAACTATGTCAGTAAAAATTTTGTTTCAGAGATTTTATATTTTACTTTTATACTTTTAAGGCCCCAAGTTGCGTTAAAATTCGTGTTAAAATACGGAACTTTGGAGGCTCAGAACTTTCAAATTCCTTATTATTTTACTATTTTTGTTCATCACGGGCATAGATAATGACAAGACAAATCGATATTATACTCAACTTTGAAAGTACGATATCAAATAATGGAGTAATCCTACAAGTATATTTGTATGGAGAAAATGTCAAAAAGCGTGGCCTTAAGACGCAAACTCTATGGATAGCGTTGGAACGTGAGTATCTTTCGTAATCGCAATTCACACCGAAGACTCTCGCACACCATTAACCCTGAAAAGAGCGATCGGACGGAAGAGATTAACATCCACCGCAGCATTTACACGGTGCTTCTTGAAAATGTAGTAGAGAGAACGGGCAATGGAATTGCGCTCTTTTGTTTAAGTGAAGCATTACAGCAAATTTTTGCTTGCATGGTACGAGCATTGGATGGCACGATTGCATTAAAAAGATTAACTGGTATGGGTGGTGCCAGCATCTTTGTTTTTTTAACTCTGTACTAATAAATAAAGTTATTTTATTTTAGCAGAATATATCTATAGAGCGCTAGCATGAAAACGCTTTATTTAAGGTAACATTCTACATTTTACTGAAATAATTTCGATGTCAGTCGGGATAATGACACAAGTTAGATGAAAAACCTCTGTTTTTTAATACAGAAAGCTGCAGGATTGCGTAGTTATATTTAAATGTATCTGATATACCGTAAAATGTATAGCTATATTATTTTCAAAATATACGCCTGCAATCAAAGTAATCAATTTTAAACCGTATACGACGAGTAGAAAAGGACATTCTTAAACTATTTAGTAGTTTTTTTGTAGTCGAGTTTAATGAAAAAGTGTAAGTCCAAGACTACTCTCTTCCGAAACTCTGTAGAACCTGTAATAAAACCGATTTTTTTAACGTTTTCATTTTTGTCTAGCTGTGCTGTGTCACACTGAAGTTACGCGTAGATTTGTTGTCAATATTGGGCCACCAATATACAGGCTGTGCCTAGTTTGGGACCCATTGCTAACTCTTTTGTGTTTTGTAACTTTATGTATTGTATTTTCTGTCTATATGTCTTTCAACTTGTGTGTGTAATATATATATATATATATATATTACACACACAAGTTGAAAGACATACAGACAGAAAATACAATACAATAATAGGCTGCTCGCCAGTAAGTAGAGTGGTACTATAGGTACCTAATATATTTTATATATATATATATATAAATATATTAGGTACCTATAGTACCACTCTACTTACTGGCGAGCAGCCTAAAGACCATCTAAAGCTGTGGAAAGTGCATCCGTTGCAAGCCCATTCGTTCCATCAGCTGCGAATCTACCACCTGGACATGAACTGACATGGCTTACCTGGAAGTCTTCGAATAGAGTCCAGACCCAAGTAGGTCGTAGCAAACAAAATCTGTTCTGGTGGAGATTTATTAATGACTTTGTCTTGGAGTGTATACGTGGTGCTGTTTCACAAACCATGGCGCACTTAATTTCCTGTTCTACGTGTCCTGTCAACTGTTTTCTGCAGGACTTTATGAGAGCTTCCGACCGTGCCAATCTTTTTGCCTAGTTCTGGACAGACTCCATTTAGCCATTTGCCATCGACACGCTTAGAAGAAGAAGTCATATATCAGTCTATTACATAAAATAATTACTTCTAACATTAAAGTATGGTGGGAAACAAGCTTTATACTTCATCGCCAAAACACGCCAGAAATGTTATATTTGGATCCTTTCGTTTATCTAGTCTACCCGAACACAACATTAGTAGAATATCATTCTTTTTACACCCATGTACCTTTAATATAGACTATATCGAACGAAGAAAAATAGATGTTCAATACATTTTAGGTAGGGTCCGTATATCGTTAAGTACCAAAGGGTGACTGCGTAGAAAAGATTAACACCTACGGTATATAATCAGAAGTGCGAGCCTATGGCATTTATCACAGAAATAAAATATTATCACAGGATATTTTGCTTTTGTGTACCAAGTCTGTCGTTCGATCAAATGAAGACAGCAAAATTTTTGAAGTGGTTAGTAAAGATCTGCTTTATGTAGGTATTTTTTTTATCTCAACTTTTAGCAGGCAGCAATTCATTAATGTATTTAATGTTTTTATTGCCGATTGAACAACAACACTGATGTTTGCAGCCTAAGTGTGTGATATTATTCTTTATTTTGATATTATCAAGGAAAGTTCAACGTGGAAAAAGTTTTAATTCGCCCTCATATTATAAGTCTAGGATCACTTGCTATATATACTTCAGGTATATAATTATGTACGTCATCTGTCCTCGTGTTTCGTGAAATCATGTATCTTCTTTTTCTTCAACCCGTTATCCCTTTTCATAGGTTCATGTAAATGACAATTAGTAATTTCTTTACAGGAAAAAAGTACAATTCCACTGCATTGATATACTAAAAACCCGTATATCAATGTTCCACTGACTAAATTTTTACAGAATTCTATAATCACTTCTTGTTGTCAAATGTAAAATTTCTTTACATCGTCATCAAGATTACGAATTCCATAATATTTTTTTGCTTTTACAATCTGTAAGGAAACTTTAACCTACCCATAATTTCTCAAGTAATTATAATTTAATTCAAGTGTTTAACGTCTTTAACGCCTTTATTAAGGCTGGACCTAATTAATTGCTACACCGACTAAGAACACTTCATTAAGGGAATGAAGGTTTACTTGACCAAGTGGTTAGGTACTTTTACAAGCTTTTATTTAACTTGCTTTGTTAGTCGTTCGTTAGTATGTCCGGGTCAAATTTTGCAATTTAATTTAAAGCAGTATATCCTCAAGCGATTACGATTAAATTTTGCATACACGTTTAGTTTGGATGACAACACATGGTTCATTATATTACGTCATTTAAAATAAAATATAGCGGACGGCCCAACATGGCTGACTTGTTATTTTTGTGATATGAGTATCTAATGAAAGATTTAGCAAAAAATACGAAAATAATAATAATATTACTGCTTGTTTTTCTATACTATACATTAATGTTAATAGAAATAACTCTCAGTGCGTGTTTTTGAGTTCAACTAAATATTTTCATGACACGGTCATGCCAGTAATAAACGCAGCTCAGTCAGGCAGTTTCTTTGGTTTGGTGAGGGCTTGAATTTCCATTAGGAGTTTCTCAATCATATCTTATAGTCTGGGAGTCGGAGGTGTGATACCCATCTGCCTGAAAAAGTACGTTAAGCCGATGATCCTGCGACTCGCCTTTTTCCGGACATGTAAGATTACCGTTCCGTCAGACCGTATCAATAAGGGATCAGAGAGTGCACCTGTTTTTGCACACATATTTGTGCACTTTAATACTACCAGCGTACTAGGCTTGTCTCTATTAAGATTAGCTAGTGTGATTTTTTTTTTTCGTGGTAAAATCATCAAATAAGTCCTCCCACCCCGGGCAGGGCCGGAGGGACTGTCAGACTTGTACTGACTAAAATCCACGGTGTTCCTTCAATAGCCCTTTACGTTCCGGGGTCACGGTAATGGGATAAGTCCCACGACCCCGGCAGGCTTCGGCCCTCTACAGGGGGGGCTTCGTCATATTGCTATATGAGGCGCGCGTGGAACACAACGTGCCGTCGACCCGGGCATGGTCCATGGTCGGACAGCGAGTTGCCCTTTACTCGCTGTCCGCATGCCCGCGCCTACGGTGGTTGGAGATCGTCGGCCAACGTCCGACGCCGTGGGTGTCTACCACTGCGGCTGGGCTGGAGGGAGGACGCCATCCTCTCCCTCACGCGGCCCGCCTCCTCCTTCGATAGCATGACTGCTTCGCAGAAGGAGGCGACCGCTTCCCACTGCGTCTCGCCCCGCAGCATGGCCTCGACCAGTGCCGGGCGCGAGAGGTCTCAGCCTAACATAGCTAGTGTGATTGAAATTTAGTGACGAGATTTGATATTTATTTATTTATTTTATTTTCGGAAGGCTTACAGACTAATAACATTATAACAATAATATATAAAAACTAAGTTGCTAATTACAAGCCCTCACACATAAATAAAGTTATGTAAAAAAAAAAAAAAAAAACCTTTTTTCCCGTGAAATAAATCATTGATTAAATGACTGACAGACTTTTACTAAACCCACCCCTGTTTCTTCAGTTGCTCTTACGTGTCCAGGCCGCGGTATATCGTTAAAAAAAACAGAGATGAGATTACAAAATAACTATCTTTCTCAATTGCTTATAGTTATTTACATGATAAAAAACACAAGCTTTAGCTTTTAACAGACTTTCAGAAAACATACCTTCTACGGTATACTCTTTTACTAACATTGCTCCAAGCTCTATTCTCCTCGAAAGTGGTATCATTCGTACAAAACACGGTTTTTGCAGATTCCCCTGAAAATGTTTCAGCAAGTTTAACTGTTACCACTTTATTTATGAGTTCTTCAACAAACAGGTGTGTCTTGGCTAAAAACCCGTTTCTTCAAGCCTTGTGTAATATAAGATGCAATATTTTCTTATTTGCTCTTTGTTTTTGTTACTTAACCTTTTTTTAAATTACGCTGTTTTTGTTCACCTCCTCAGAGTTCTGTGTTAGCAACGAATGCTATTGTGTGTCTTCATTTATTAAAATTTAGTACGAAAGTTACTGTAGTGTGCTTTTTGTTCAGATCTTTTAAGTAATTCCTGTTTTGCCAGATTTCATAAATCTTTGTAATGTTGTATTTTAAACCGACTTCAAAAAAGGAGGTTCTGTATTCGATCAGTATGTATGTATGTATGTTTGTATATCCGCGATTTTCTCAGAAACTACTGATCAAATTTCGAGTTCGATGTCTAATTCCATAAAAAATAAGGGCTAGGTATCTACTCATATGGCTAAAGTCGGTGCTAAGATAAATGAATAGGTTTCATCACCTCGGGTATGCCCCAGAATGTGGCGTTCTTTGCCTATCAAAACTATTCATTGGCTTGGCACCGACTTCAGCCATGTGAGTAGATACTGTAACGAATTTTTTTTTTATAAAAGAATTTATAAACATTTGCTGGAACCCTAAGGCACAAGAGATGACGGGAGGGTCGATGATAAGCGGAGTGGATGATAATCGCAGAACGAAGAGATGGCTGCGGACGTCTGGTCTTCTGACGGATGGCCTCAGTAGCAGAACGAAGAGGTGGCTGCAGACCGGCTGGCCTTCAGTCGGATGGCCTCAGTAGCAGAATGAAGAGGTGGCTGCAGGACGGCGGGCCTTCAAACGGTTGGTCTCAGTAGCAGAACGAAGAGGTGGCTGTAGGACGGCGGGCCTTCAGACGGATAGCCTCAGTAGCAGAACGAAGAGGTGGCTGCGGGACGGCGGGCCTTCAGACGGATGGCCCCAGTAGCAGAACGAAGAGGTGGCTGCGGGACGGCTGGACTTGAATCGGAGAACCTCAGTAGCAGAACGAAGAGGATGTCTGGAGGTCCGGGCCACGGCTCGTGTATTAGGAGGGGACCAATCCGTTTTACTTGCAGACTTCTTCACTGTTTGTGTTCCAGGCGTAGACTGACCGCTCTCCATCAATCTCTCTTATTACATCGACTTTCCAGCATTTGAATGAGGTTCTGGAATGACTGAAAAGACAAATAAAAGTAATTTATCACGAGGTACAATATCAGTTACATATGCGACCTAACCTAACTCCAGCAATGATTTAAGAAGAAAACTAGTCTTGTCACTAATGACTTTACAGAAACGTAAACAAACAAAGTATAAATAAAAAATAGCTTAATATCAGCATATTATGAAATTCTTAACCAATAGTGATGTTGTAACGTAAGTATCAGAGCCCTATAAAAAGGAAACATTACAATATAAGTATTGTAATGTTTAAAACATTAAAACAATATTTAAGGTTATTTCTCTCTTTGTAGTGCAAGTCTTTTTGTAAGTTTGAAGTTGGTTCAATTTTTTGTATAAAAAAGTTTATTAGTGAAAACGGTGGAGGAAAACGAGGTAAACGAGCATGTCTTGAAAATCCTGAAGAAATGCGAAATCCGATCAACCGGCACTAGTCCCGGGTGGTGGATTACGGCCCATTCTCTTCACTTCCAAATTTAAAAACTATTAGGGCTGTTAAATACGTTACAAATTACTTGAACACGTAATCATTAACGACTTACATGTTAAAGTAATTTTAGCGTTGTCTGACACGAAAAACAGTTAATGTAGCTAGTAGTTAAAATTCACTCTTTAGGAAAAGTAAATTTAATTCTAAATATATTTGAAAAGTACGGCCTTCAATTGCAAACAAGATGGTTGATTAAAATGCACCTCTTATTCTTCCTTGACCTTAAAAAGCGTCATAGCAAAAGATTTACTCCAATACCAATGCCTTTTGACAAGTTATTTCTAAGGCTTTAGCGCAATAGCCTTTTCGATACTGAAGAGTCATGCTATTGGGATCGTAGAATCAAAGCGGATGTTGTCAAAGGTAAAGTCCGTAACGGCGAGCGACAGAAATGCTTTGTTTTTTTTTTTTCTATGAAAGAAAAGACTTTGTAATTTAATGATTTTGTGACAACCAATGATTTGAAATAATACCCAGTGAATTTCTAACTCCATACTTTATTTTTTTTCATATTTTCTCATCTTTAAAGCTTCTCCTGAACTTCCACAAATATTTTATAACCAAAATTAGCAAAAGCGGTCCAGCCGTTCTTGAGTTGTAGTGAGACTAACGAACAGAAATTGAGTTTTATACTACGTTTAACATAGCAAACGCAATTCCTGAAAGTAGTTGTTCCGAATCGGCTTCTGAATCGATTTCCGTCATAAAAAATAGGTGTTCAATTTTGATGGAAAAATCTTATATTTAGCTTAAAATGGAAACATAGTATCATGACAAATTAATACAATCGTTATTTAAAGGAAATGGTGTACGTGTCGCGTCGGCCACTAACATTGCATGAGTGTATGCGTCTGCGTAAGGATTTTGTATGACGCACATAAGTTTTGCGTTTAGTAAGGATAACTATTTTATAAAAAAATCCTAGGTTTGGTTTCAATTTATTTAGTTACGGGTGTTGTTTTAGACTTATAATTTAATATTCTAATTGGGGTGTCTGAGGTATTGCGCTTAATCTGTTACACGTATAAATAGATTGATAGAAAATTATGTAATACTAGTTGATACCCGCGATTTTGATCGCATGCAGATATTGATACATACATCCACGGATGACCGGAAAGACTAAAAACTTAAAATAAAATAATACTTAGTCTCTGACAATCCATGCGGTGTGCCACAAATAATCTGATTATGGCTGAAAGGATGGCAAATGGACAAATAAGTAAAAAACTTAAAAAAAGGTATTTGAAAAATCTAAAAAACTGAAATGCAAGAAATAAGCACATTTTTATTTTAAAAAGAGCATTCGGGACCCAATTGAACATAATATAATTTTTAAAAGATGGGATGGGTCACGCCTGCTTTTTAAATATTTATTTTTATTTACAGTTTTTTAGTTTAAATTCTAAACATTTTTTTTAGTTTCCCCGGTCATACATACATATAAGATACGCGCGAAAAACATAACCGTTACTTTGAAGTCGGTAATAAATAAAAAATATCCAACAGAAATCGTAAATTTTTAGATCAAGATTCATTCATCCATGTCCGTTCAGCCATTTTGGTGTGATTGAGTAATAAACATCCGTTCATCTATACATCGCATTTGTAGTATATAATTACACTAGCTTCTACCCGCGACTTCGTACGCGTGGGAAGGTTTTCCCACGCAAATCCCGATCCCGTGGGAATTTTGGGATATAAAGTAGCCTATGTGTTATTCCAGGCTGCCAACTATCTACTTACCAAATTTCATTCAGATCCGTTCAGTAGTTTTTGCGTGAAAGAGTAACAAACATCCATCCATCCTCACAAACTTTCGCATTTATAATATTAGTTATATTAGTTATTATTAGTTATAGTTATTAGTTACAAGTTACATTAGTTACATATAGACATTACGAAAAGACTACAATAAAAATTTTACCAAATGCATTTCTTATATTGATAACGCGTAGTGAAAAGTAATACTCGTGATTTACCCGAGGGAAATGAAGATATAAACTTCTCACACCCATTAGGTACAGCTGAAGAATTGACTCACAATATTAAACGATAGCTTTCATAAATTGACCAGTTAGCTAATGAGAGAAATGAGAAATGAAAGCCAAATTAGACACGATTGATCTTAATGGTTCCTTCTCCAAAGAAGGAAAATATTGGCCGAATAAAGAATCAAGTGACTCATCGTATCAAGAATTATTATGAGTTATTACGATATAAACTATATGAGAAAGTTTGTACTTACCCACGATAGTGATCCAATAAATTAGGAAGTTTCACATACATACTTACAAATTGTTATGAATGTCTCTGAGGTGCTTCTTCGATTTGTCTTTCGTTTATGAAACAATAAACTTGTTTGCGCGTCTTGGGAATTACATTGCCTTATTTGGTTAACTTGTTTCTTATTATTGTTCTTTAATTTCCCGTGGGGATTTATCAGAGTATTGGTAAAAATTCTATACCCACATAAAAATTCAAAAAATATACCCGACATGAATAATTACAAGCTAATATTAAATTTGTTTATTATATCCCCTTTCGCTTCGTGTACTTTACATAGAAAATATTTATTTAATTAACTAACTTCATTAAGACTTATATTCCAGTCTAGTACACTATTTCCTCAGAAAACTTCATTGTTGTTTTCCGCAGCCATGATAAACCTAGTAATAAAAGAAAATGCCACAGAAGCTCTTCACTGTAAAGTGTGGGTAATAGCAGAATGTGCACGGTACATAACTGTAACAAAAGACGGTGCGACCATTTCTTGTTCACTTTCATTAGTGAGTGTTATTGGCCTGAAAGCCGTTTTCAGGCCGAGTGTAATAGTGCCACGGAATTGACAAAGTTCAGTCGGTTAGGACATTGAGAAAGTATACGAGCTAATTTTCTGAAGTCTCCCGAAATATGTTTCGAAGAGACTTGGAACTACGAAATTAAGTTTTATATTTCTTGTTTCAGGTTTTTCGTTTTGGAGTGTGGTGTTGAGCTTTTAGGTAAGAATATTTTTCTTTTGTAACAACATAGAATATAGGCCTATTGTACTGCGGGCTATTTGCGATAAAAACCCACATAACAGAAATGTAACGTGTCTTATTTTCCTCTAAATAATATTCTCCTCCAAATTGTTCCTCCGTGAGCATTAGTACAGTCATTGTTACATTCAAAACCAACTTCCAGAAGTTCTTTGATGAAATTTTCTCCAAAATGCTCCAACGTTAAAATGCAGAGCAGTAGAAATTTCATGCAATATTTGCCATTTTAATGAAATCCACTTGGCTGGCAGCGGACATAAAATAGTGCAGAGTGCAGTATTACTTCAGTGAGCTAATGTCGGCTTCACTTAATTTTGTACCACTCGATTTTATATCGTATCAACTTTTTTATTGTAAAATTTTATACCAGCATCGATGAATCCAATAAAAGTTTAGATTTTCTTTATTTATTCGTCATATTTGAAAAGTTAGCTCGTAAAAGATTGCGTCGTTAATAGGGTTGTTTATTATGTTTTGTAATATATTTTAGTGTGAAACGGCTGTTATTATATTACTCCCATAGTAACATTAATAACGATAATGATGAGTACAATTAGTCATCGTAACGGAGTAGTATACAAATTTAAATAATCTGATTGACTAAATTACATGATTATATTACACTAATATATCAATATGTCCATAAATCTCTAATAAAATGAAAGTCAAAGTTGTCATAGTAATGTAAATTAATGCTATGTAGTTATTAAAAAAAAACATAAACCTTGGCAGTCGGGATAAAAAATTATCAGATAATAAGCGTTTACACGGTAATGCGGTTAGTGAGTGAGCCGGGAAACCACATATGCAGGACTCATTGGCAAGCAAACATGTCTTTACTAGCCCTCGCCCGCGACTTCGTATACACGATTTTTCATACAAACCCTCATTCCCGATTTCAGCCTCTTTGGCGAGGTTATTTAAAAAAGCCTATGTTTTACCTAAGTCTTTAACTATCTCGATCATATTTAGCTAAGGCTGTGAAAGCGCAACAGACAGACCGACAGACTAGTGCTTTCATAATACATAGTATGGATATCAAATTATCAACAGTATTTGTTTTACCACAATGCTTACCTCTTATCGCTTAAAATACATACCTTAAAAATCTTTTCCTGTTGGGAGCTAAGGCATTTTGTATAGCAGAAGGATATGTGAACTGTAATTCTTCCCCCTACCCTCCAAAGTAAGTAGGGCGAGTTGTGTCTCCTTCTCTTTACGGATTAACATTTTGCGCGATATAAGAGCCTTGGGCCCGCCTTTTCAGAGCACCCAAACTTTAAAGTTCGTTTTAACGCACTTGGGACATTATCAAGCTTCTGAAATTTTAGATACGTTGTTTTTAGGGTTCCATAGCCGAATGGCAAAAAACAGAACCCTTATAGTTTTGTCATGTCTGTCCGTCTGTCTGTCTGTCGGTCTGTCTGTCTGTCTGTCCACCCGTCCGTCCGTATGTCACAGATATATTTTCCGAAACTATTCGGACTATACATGTGAAACTTGGTACGTAAATGTATTCTGTGAACCGCTTTCCGATTTTAAGAAAAAAAAATCATAAAATATTTAAAATAAAGTTAATCGTTTAAAAGATATACGCTTCCAAAGTGGTAAAATGTGTCCCCCCATCTAACTTCTGTAATAATGGAGTGAAAAATCTAAAAAAAATATGTGTCTGTAGATCTTAATATAAACTTTCAACCAAAATTGGTTTTAACGAGATCGGGTCAGCAGTTTTTGAGATACAGCATATTTTCTAAAACCGCAAATATAACTTTGTGATTCATACAAACACTATGAAAAACTAAGTTATTGGGCGTAGTTATACAAAATGTAAATAAGGTATTTTTTTAGTTATTTTTTTTTTATATATTGTCCACTACATAATCAGCCTATAACATCCCCACTGCTGGGTGCAAGCCTCCTTTCCATGAGAGGGAATAAGCTGTAATCCATTAAGGGGGTCCAAAGTGGGTTGGTGAACGTCTCATGCTTTCGGATTTGTCGGTTCTAAGACGTGACAGTTTCCCACGATATTTTCGTTCACCATTTTGAAATCAGAGGTGATGATGAAAATTCCACAATCCAATGTGCCTGTCTGGTTTCGAAACCGTGACCTACAACTCTAAATCCTCTGCTCTCTGCTATAACGTAAATATAATAAAGTTATACTTTACCCTTCCTTGAAATCATGCTATTGTACCACACTTCGGTGACTAAAAGTCGTTCCATGTTTCTTTCCCCTTTTTATGCGAGTACAGTAATCGCAAAGGCAACAATGAAATATATAAGAAACTTGTGTTTGTCGTCGAGTGTGTAACATGTTCGCAAATGATTTATGGGCTATACTGGTATTTATTCTCCTTTATATTGTCGTCTTGTCACCATTCTCTCCACTTTCTTAGTAAAGTATTCCTTACGAATATTGATATTTTACGACTACTCCCAACTCGACATTTTTATCTATTAAAATATTGTGGTTTTATTGGTTTGTCAACGAGCTTTTTGCATTGCATGTATACTGTTAGGGACAGATTGACTCTGCATGTGTCATCACAATTACTTGAGAAACGAATACAAAAAGTTGCTTGCTTGTCATTCAGCTTGCATTCGAATCAGACTAACAGTGAAGCTTTTCTGTATAAGTGTTTACAAGTTCTTTGGCGATTTTCGTGTGAAATATCGTGAAATCTTGAGATGTTGTTATTATTTGTCTTACATTATTGATGAAAAAAGATATTTTGTTATTCCTATCTATAAGTACCTATAAATATAAATTTATTATATTTATAGGTCCTTATAAATGAAATTGAAATGTCTGTGTGTGATTTCAAAATAAATGTGTTTTCTCAAATTCTTATACATAGTAAACATATGTTTATCAAATTTGTGTCCATTTATCTGTTTGTCCGAGCCAGGATTGTCTATACTGATTGTTATGGGACTTACTGAAAGATAGATGAGGTTCTAATGCAACATATAGACTTCCGGAATTCCCACGAGACAGGAATTTAAGCGAGAAAACCACGTAGGTAAAATCGACTTCCACGTGAATGCGGGTAAAAATAGGATGGTCAATGACTTCAATTAGCGGACTCTTATTATAAGAAAATAAAATTGCGTTTCGGTTTAATGGCTCAGTATTTATCGTTATATAGACTCCTTTGTAATATATTTTTTTTCTGTACAGCTACGGTTAGTGCTTTCCAGAGATAGCAATCTGCCAAGTGTTACCCTCACAATCGATGATCATCTTATTATGTCTTTAGTTTATTTAATATAATAGACAGAGATAGAATTAGTCTATCTTGGGAACTAGCCCGGACGATGGCTCTCACGACCGAACCACGAGGTCGTGAACAGGCTTTGTTTTATGCTTTATTATTTACTAACATTACGCCCTGAGATGCATTGAAAATTATTTTCGCAAAATTACATTTGATGTGGTCATTTCTTAGGTACCTTACTGCGACCTTTGTATTGTATTTATGTGATATTCGTGGACAGCAAGTAATCAGTGGTTTTACGGAAAACAAGTACTAACGCTCTTAAACTTGCGCAACTATTAGCATCAGAAATTAGAAGCTAAATGCCAGTTTATTCATAGAACGAAAATTAAACTGTACTCATTAAAATTAACTACGTACAGAAAGATAGCTTTATCTTCATTTTTGAAAGGAACACAAGTAATCCTTATCTAACTTGAAACCAATTAAATTAACTTTTCCACTTCAATACAATTTCCGGGAATGTCGAGAGAAAAGTTTTACGCAGAACAAGTTGTGGAAGATAACTGGTCGTAAAATACGTAATTTCTCATCGCCGATTGTACATTTATTTGGAACGTGATTGCTTAATTTTATGAATAGATTATCATAATGTTTTCATACTTATCTCACTTGATTACAATTAAAAGAAATGTACTAATTCAAAAATGGTTCTAATAATGTCAAATTTCATATTAAAATTCCGAAGTTTATCTTCGCCCAATTGTGAACAATGTGGGGTTATTGAAGACTTACACCATTTATTGGTGGAATGTGTCCGATCTGAGTCTGCTAGAAATAATTTAATATCGGCCTTGAATTTGAACAAGACTGACGTGACTGACTGACGAACAATATTACATAAAATCTTGTCCCAGCCGAATGGAGATGATGGGAAAGTTTTGTTCAAATTTATGGCTTAATTATAGTATATAATTGCCTTATGTATGTATGTTTAGGGTACG
Organism: Tholera decimalis; assembly: GCA_943138885.2. Classification (NCBI taxonomy): domain Eukaryota; kingdom Metazoa; phylum Arthropoda; class Insecta; order Lepidoptera; family Noctuidae; genus Tholera; species Tholera decimalis. Next base: position 31,713,221 of record OW964558.2, on the reverse strand, counting down.
ATGGAACTGACATACGCTATGCGTAAAAGTTCCTATAAAAATAGAGAATAATAAAAAAAACATAAAATACTAACCACATCGTTATAAAACTTTTATAAATAAATATGGTACCTCTCCCATTTACGTCTTCATTGAACTCACAACCCACGGAAAATGTAGCAGTGAAGATATTACCTTCATTACCTTAATAAAATTATCCACTCTACATTATACACCCTCGCTAATAATCAGAACTAATAGCCTTTATATGGCACTGCGATGGCTTTTTAATTGAAACTTGGCACATTTGCCTTATGTATGTATGTTTAGGGTACGATGGAACTGACATACGCTATGCGTAAAAGTTCCTATAAAAATAATGAATAATAAAAAAAAAACATAAAATACTAACCACATCGTTATAAAACTTTTATAAATAAATACGGTACCTCTCCCATTTACGTCTTCATTGAACTCACAACCCACGGAAAATGAAGCAGTGAAGATATTAACTTCATTACCTTAATAAAATTATCTACTCTACATTATACACCCTCGCTAATAATCAGAACTAATAGCCTTTATATGGCACTGCGATGGCTTTTTAATTGAAACTTGGCACATTAAGCAGCCAAAACGGCTAAATGACGATTTACTATACGTTGTCAGGGGACGGTCGTTTCAAGTTACGATATGAGTCCATTTGCTGGTTGAATGGGAGCGACTTTGAAGATTCACGAATATAGGGACCTAAAGAGGTATACAAGATGCGAATATGCATTTAATGTAACTCTGTAGAGGTATTTGTACAGTTTGGTTGACAGTGTCAATTGGATTTATACTGTGGCCTACTATAGTAGCAGGTTGCGTTAGGTTTCGAAATAGAAGCAATTATTCAAATATAAAAATAAGTTCATTTCTACTATGCCTTGCGGAAAAATGATTGATCAGGTGTTTATTTTTTGTTTGTAATGATGATTATTGGTATTGTAGTGGAACACAATAAGGGGCTGATCTAATTTGATTTATTTCGTCATTTATCTGGCCAAATAAGAGGGATATTGAGTTACCAATTAGAAAATAATTATGACAGTATCAGTAACCAATATGAGTTCATCTTCAAACAATTTCCACATGTACAAAAACTTTATTTACGAAAACGATAAATTATCATTTGTAACAGATGTCATACTTCGAAGTATTCAACAACGACGGGCGACTGTTTTGCCAAGTTTCTAAGATAAGAAGCCAAAACAGGTTGGCCGTCTGACGTAACAATCCCCGCGACCAAGTTTGACAAAGTTTAAGGGTGCAGCCAATAGAAATATACGAGCAGTTCCCAATCGCAAATATCGCGTTATATCCCGAAATTTGCGCTATAGTACAGAAATCGCGTTATATCGCAGAACGAGTGCGAAGCAAATGTGTGCTATGGCGGTGAAACTGGGCCAATACTGATGCTTTTTCCTTTAGCTTCACTTAGAAACAAGTTTAGCGAGTATCGTTTGATTATTGGAATCGGATATCGGTGATAAAACGTTCAATGCCACGGACTCAACGTTGAGCCTCCGTTAATTAAATAACAACAGGTTTACGCAACTTTTTCTGTAAGTATTGATCCGTTGTTTTCTTATGTATATGTTTGTTTCGTAAAGGTCGAAAAGTAATGTTTTTGTAACTTTATATACCGCGAAATGTAGGTAGTTAGTCACTAATAAGTCCTTAACCTTTTTAACTTCGCAGTTTTTAGTTGTGTTTTAAAAAGTAAATCTTGAATGATAAAACGAACTTTTAATGAAGTAACTTTTGAAAATTAAGTTACGAACTAACTGAATAATTTTCTTTCTTGCAAAGCAAGTAGAAAAACTAAAACTTACAGTGCTGGCCAAAATAACAGTCTGTCTGTCATATTTCTCTCTGTTTTTAAATTAAAAAACCAATGCTTTGTCTGATAAGTTTTTGATTGAAACAATCTGTTACCAAAACAGATATTTTAAAATGTATTGCGTTGAATGTGCAAAAGACATTATTCATTTGCAAAATGCAATTTCACAGGATGTCACGTTTGTTAGAAAAATGCCTCGCTACATATTTAATACGTTTCCCGCACCGATTGTGAATTACACATACACTAGTGTCGGCGTTAACGTAAATTGCAGTTTGCGATAGAAATTAGGGCTTGCAGTTTGGAAATTTGGGTTGTCAGCTATTGAAGATGTGTTTTTATAGTGTAAAGTTCAGCATCAGTTTATGAACATATTATCGAAAATATAAGGCGATATGTATGACCACAATTCGCCTTTCTTTACATTCGCAAAAAGTGTTAAAGTATTGTCACAGTTACGTTAATTGCTAACCTCAATACAGAATACACTTATACAGTTTCTTTATCCGACCAATTAAAGGCGTCGAGTAAACTCACCTGCTTTCTAAATATTGACAAAAAGGAATCGATTTTTTAATAGAACACTATCGGATGGACCAATAAATCACGTTTGGAATTCAAGCGAACCGATATCGTGTTACCGCTTCGACCGTAGTGACATCTGGCTCGCACTCGAAATGCCCCAGAAGCAAGCAATCGACACAAGATACGAGATACGACATAAATTATGTTAAAACGTGGTTGGGCGCGAGTTTCAGACTAAGAGTACGCAGAAAAATATTATTTTATTAATGTTTTGCTGAATGGGTAGAATGTTACTTTTGTGCTTAGTTTTGAAATGTCAATGTCAATCAATCTCAAAGATTTAACATTGAACTTTACAATTTATGTTTTTGTGTTGTTTTGTAAAGCATAATCCAATTTCAAATTGTACTTTAAATACTGTATAAATTACTGGAACTGTACATAAAAAGTACAATTTACTTACAATGGGCGAACTTATCGCTAAATGCGATCTTTTATAATAGTCTTTTTAGATGGGTTTAAAGAAAGAAAGAGATACAACACTCTGATCTATGCAGTTCTTCCTTTGGATTCAGTTCTTATTTTGATATTTAAAATGAAAAATAAAATATTTTTGACAAAAAATTAAATCGGCTTCCAAAAAACACTGCATAGAGAAAAATAACTTTAGTTTCGGTAGTTGGTGTCTTTGGATTTGTATTTTCATTTTTGGCACCGATTTCCGAAATTAAAGTTATTTTTAACACGCTTTTATTAGGTCGACCTGTAAAGTAACCAATTTAACTATCTTCCAAGGGCCGTAATGAAAATTGGCGGCTGTATGTAGTTCTGATGACAATACAACAATATGGTACTGTCAAACTGATCTGGTGATGGAGCCGGAAGATATGAACTGGAACTTCATGATGGAAAATCGTATCATAGCTGTTTTGGATTTCTTAGAAAAATCTTGTAATGAACTTTGACCGAGATTAGGTTTTAAGGTCTGATGATGAAGCCGGAAGGTAGGCACGCATTCCATGATGGAATATCGTATCAAAGTCGTGTTTGCACTTGTGAGACAGGCCACGTAATGAACTTTGAACACGATCTGGTTTCAAGGTTATAACAAACCTAAAGAAAATCCGTTATCGGTTTTCTTAACCTTTTTGAATTACCGCGTAATTCATGATTTGTTTTATAGATGTCACATTCAAATTCTCTGGGGGGATCTACCGTTTAATTGTTCACTACTCGTGGGAACAATATGGCAAAAACTACAAAAAAAGAAACGGCAACACAAAGAAAACGGAGACTACAAAAAAAAGGAAAAGCGCGAACAATTTTTTTGATTTTACGTGCATTTATAAAAGCGTGTCTTTCTAGTGATTTTTCAACTATTAATTAATTCACTTTGCAGCGTTCTTTGGAAGTCGGTTTAATTTGATGTTACAAAGTTTTTATCTCTTTTCTGTTGATCGGTTTGTAAATTATCTAGTTACAAAAGCGTAAATGTCAACTACTTATAACCTCTTACAAAATATTGCTTTTCCCGATGCTGGGCCGTTAATTGTTGAGGAGTTCTCCTGGTACTTTACCATCAGCTTCACTTCACCATATGAATTTGCCAAGCATATTGTGCTTAATAACAAAATTCAAGTAATCGTAGCGGAACCCATGAAATACTTATTATCGAGTAGTTCCGGTGGCCATCTGTGATCTTCATCATCAGTTCCACTTCACCAAATGGTGCTTTTCGAATGCAACTGCACAAGTTACTATTAAAAATACTCAAATCACTATTAATAGGTGTGTCTGTAATATTTGAAGAGTTCCCTCGATTTCTCCAGGATTCCATCATCAGATTCTGACTTGTACTAATAACAAATTAATTTTCCAAATTGGTTCAGCCGTCGTATAGTAATCGGTGACTATACATAACAAAATATACGCGTCGACTTGAGAACCTCCTCCGTTTGTTTTCGTCAGTAAAAAATATGCATTAGCGATCAATCATCATTCATCAATCGTACTGGTGCCACCCCGCCCAGTGATTGCAATACGATCATAGATATTGTAGATATATTTTCGAATGTATTATTATTATATGTCCCATCTCCGTAATTTTCGTAAAAAGGGGTTCAAAGTTTTGCTTCACTGTTTAATATATCAATCAGATGTCGGTTATCATTTATTGACGCTGTATTCATGTAGTTCAAGCACCTCTTATGCGAGTAATCTTCTTGAATCAATTATAAAATAAATACAGCAGTTCTTGCAAATAATGTCACACGTTAAAACACGTGGTTGATCTAAGAATTAATTAGATGTGACTACCAGAGAATCTGCTATTTTAGTCATGTTTTTATTGTAGAAATACTGCTAAGCTAAAAGGTCAACCGTCTCAGATCGGTTTTATTATATCTAACGGCATTATGATGCAAATTTTATTTGGATATTTCTTAATATAGAATAATATTGCGAGTAAATATAATATTATATTTTCATTTTTAGTTCGGTTCTGACAAATAAAGAATTGTTTTCTGAAATCATCACTAAGGCGCGTCTTTTAGGTATACTTATGCATTATGCACATATCAGATAGAAATGTAACATCAGAGTAGTTCATTTTGAAAAACAATATTTTTATGAATATTACGTGTATGTTAAACTAATCAAAATTATTTGTAAGCTACCTAGGTTGATTTTACCTTCGGGTATTTAGTGGATACCTTCTTGAACTTGTGTTTACTTATTACGTTTAGTTAGTACTTATACTTACTGTAGATACTTAAAGAAGAATTACCTCATTCCGCTTCCGACGCTCGCCCGCGACGGTCGTACCGCTCCGCGCTCTCGATCGTTCCGTACCTGAGTCATCGCTACGCTTCGTCACGCCCGCCGTGACGTCACTCGTAGTCGCCGACTACGACGCCTGGTCCGGATCCGCCTTTTTCGAGGCGGTGAAGGATATCCTGTTTCTATAACAGAGTATCGTCAAAAACAATTTGGTTTGGCCCCTTCAGGGTAAAACCACAGTTTCGTGGTCCTTGGTTGGAAACCTCACGGTGTCAACAATACCAAGGGGGTGCTGACCCGACGCACCCGCTGATCCCCTTCAGGGTGAAGCAGTCAATTGGAGTCGAGTGCTAGGTTTTGGCCTTGGGGGATCTCCTAGTCAAACCTAGTTACTGAGTTTCCTTTTCAGCTACACACCTAGTGTCGGTTGGGTGTGTCTACCCCTTCGCACTAGACCCAATAGGGCCCGGTTCGCACAATAAGACTGGCGACCGGTTACAAGCTTAGGGCTCACCATTAGGTACTCACCTCCCAGTCTCTACCCGACTGGGAGGGTTACACATCCCCGGACCCATCCATCCGGGGAGTTAGGCCAGTTAGGCTTTAAATAGGCCCCCCGCGGGAGAGAAATCTCCAAAATTTCCCAATTAAATTTTTAATCCATTCGCCAATCATGGCAAACTCCAATATTTTGGAGATACTGTTAGAAATCCTTAGGGAAAACCCTGCTATTTCCGCCAAATATGGCGGAAAAATCCAGCGTGAAATCGCTAATTGTCCCCCGGCTACCGAAGCCAACGTTGCTGATTTTAGTGACGCGCTTGACAGCCCATTATCTCCCCCGCTTGCTGATCAAGGCATTCCGGTTGGCCAATTCACGGAAGTATTTATTAACTCCGATCCCATTGTTCGTCAAACAACGAACGACTTCCGGGTAGATAGCCCTTTATTGCCCCCGCCCACCGACAAAGTCGTGCCGATCGCCCGATTCCCGAAATCACCCATTGTTTCCGGCCCACCTACTAATCCCATTGTTCATAGAACAATGGACGCCGCGCAGGTGTGCGCTGCACCTGAATTCCTTGAAATGGACACCACCGAACCTGTGTCCAATAACAACTCCGACAATGATTTGTCATCATGCCCTTCGTCCTCGGAAGACGACTTTCAAGTCGTCACCGGCGGCAAAAGGAAGAAAGGGAAAACCTCCCAGGCCAGCAAGGCCAAAAAGACCACCGCGTTGCCCCCGTCCCCAACTCAAACGCCCGTACGACCCGCTAGCCCCGTCCCAACTACCTCTACTCACGCGCAGAATAGTCGTCCCCCCAGCCCGATAGCCCAAACTTCCTCAGCCCAAAGGAAGCAACGCCCTCCGCCCCCCTTTTACATCCAAGACAAGGGGAAATGGACTGATGTGTCCAAGATGTGTGTTGTTCGAAAGATCAACTACACAAACGCCCGTCGAACGACTATAGGGAACTATATCGCACCCTCCGTGAAAGGAATATTTCCTTTCACACTTTCTCCTTCCCCGAGGACACGCCCACTCGTGTTATTATTAAACGTGTCCCTAAAGAAATCCTAGTACAGGATATTAAAGACGACCTTGCCGATCAAGGTATACCAGTGATCGCCGTCCATCGCTTACATAAAGCGAGAGGCGGTGAATTGTACGACATGGTTCTTGTCATTTGTGAACCAACCGAAGGTCATCACCCGATTTTCAAGATTAAGTCCATTTGCTCCCTATCCGGTATCTCAATTGAAAAGCCCTACAAAACCGCAACAGTGGGACAATGCCACCGTTGCCAACTGTATGGCCATGCGCAGAGCAACTGCTATGCGACTCCCAGATGCGTCAAGTGTCTGGGCGAGCACAGCACTGCGGACTGCCCTCGGCCCAAAGACCGAACCCTCTGTTCGGAACCACCCAGCTGCGTTCTCTGCGGCCAGACCGGTCACCCGGCAAACTACCGCGGCTGTCCCAAAGCCCCCAAACTCGCTCCTAAATTAGCGAAGCGCGCCAACACCCGCCAACAAAGAGAGGCACCTTCCTCTCAAATTCCCCAACGTCTCGCTCCTCAGAGACCATCCCCGTGGAACAGGCTAAACCACGAAAAAGCCTTTCCCTCCTTGGCCCCTGCCAAACCTTTGCAGGCACTGATGGATATACCCATCGCAGCGCAGATCCTGCCTATAGCCGTGGCTCCAGAGGCCACAATCAGTCCCAAACCCGCGCCTCAAACCACTGCTGCTCCTGCAGCCAAACAACCGCCCAAACCCTCACCCGTCGGGAACGGCGAGTCTTGCGCCCAGACTCTACTGCGCCACTATAAAATATTTATGACCCGCCAAGCCAGGTCTCTCCGCGATGCCCTTCTGGCTGCCGAGCAGCAGAATAACGGCAAAATTACAACGGAAATGTACAGCCAAATATTCAGCACACACAGTGATGTCGTGCTAGGCCTCGACCAGATGGATGCGATGGACTGATCCAATGGATTCCCAACGCACAAACCACACTAGGCCTCGATCCCTCAAATTAGGTTTTTTCAACGCCAATGGCATTTTCAAGCAACGCGCCGAAATAACTAAATTCCTCCGCGACCACCAATTAGACATCCTCCTTATACAGGAGACCCTTTTGAAACCCCACCGCGCTGACCCCAAAATTGCGAATTACCGTCTAGTTCGCAATGACAGAACACGCTGCCACGGCGGCGGTACCCTTATTTATTATAGGAAGGAGTTATACTGCATCCCTCTGACCCCACCCGCGCCTCTCTCTCACCTAGAGTACTCTGCCTGTCGACTAGGCATGACTGGTCATCCTCCGATAACCATCATCTCTGCCTACCATCCCCCACCATCGGTCGCGTCTCTTGCTTCAGACGATCCTATCGCGCTCACCAGCGATCTCACGACTCTCTTCGGCCTAAGTGACTCCGTCTTACTAGCGGGCGATCTCAACGCCAAACACCCCGCTTGGAACAGCAACACGACAAATGCCAGAGGCAGAATCGTGTATAACCTAGGCGCGACCCTAAACTATGACGTCATCGCTCCGATGACTCCCACCCACTACCCACACGACCCCAACCATAATCCCGATGTCCTCGATGTGGCGCTCCTAAAGAATGTAAATCTCCATTTACACTCCATAGAAGCGCTTCACGAGCTCAACTCGGATCACCGTCCCGTTATCCTACACCTAGGTTCCCGCTCGGGTAACCATGATCCTACCCAACCTCCTCCGACCCAATTGATCACCGACTGGAGGAAAGTAAGTGAAAAACTGAAATCCACCACGTCGCCTCAATTGGACACCATTCCTGACCACATAGTCTCAGTCGCTGACACGACGGCGGCGATCGACTCGCTTACAGATCACGTACAATCCGTCCTGAACGATTGTTCAAGGGAAGTTCCTGTAGTGGAAGACCACCGCTGGAAACTCCCAGACGATGTACGGAATCTGATAACCGAGAAGAACGCAGCCATCCGTGCGTACAGCGCTTTTCCCTGCGCCGCAAACAAAGCTCACATGCGCAACTTACAGCGTGATGTAAGGAAACGCATTGCCGAGCAGCGTAATGCGAGCTGGGACAAGATGCTGAGCGAACTTGAGCCCACCCATCTTGCCTTCTGGCAGCTTCAGAGGAAGTTACGATCCACTGAAGAGGCCACAATGCCTCCTCTCATTCGTCCCGATAAGAGTGTCGCCTTCGATAACTCTGAAAAAGCAGAATGCCTAGCCGACAGCCTAGAGTCCCAGTGTTCTCCCAGCTCTCAACCAGTAGACCAAGCCCACCTCGATATGGTGAACGCCGAAGTCGAACGTAGAACTTCCCTTCCGCCCATCGAAGATCCCGATAATCCACTGGCCCCCATCACTCCTGATGAGGTCCAGGATATCATTAAAAGTCTCCAACCGCGAAAAGCCCCTGGCTCCGACGGCATCACTAATAGGGTTTTCAAACTTTTCCCCGCCCAGCTTATAGTGCTAATGACTGCCATCTTCAATGGCGCATTGAGCAATAATATGTTCCCTACAACCTGGAAACAGGCCACCGTCATAGGTATTCCCAAACCAGGCAAGCCCAAGTCTGACCCGTCTAGCTACCGTCCCATTAGCTTACTCAACGTCCTCGGTAAAATCTATGAAAGGCTTATATATAAGCGGCTCAAAGATTTTGCCGAAGCAAAGAGTCTAATACCCAATGAGCAGTTCGGATTTAGAACCGAACACTCATGTATCCAACAAGTCCACCGCATCATAGAACACGTCAGCGCCGGCTTCCAACGGGGCGCAATAACGGGAGCCTTATTCTTCGACATAGCGAAAGCGTTCGACAAAGTCTGGCACAATGGCTTAATCTATAAGCTATACCAACTCGGCGTGCCTGACCGTTTCGTGCTCATCCTACGGGACTTTTTATCGAATCGCACCTTTCGTTATCGAATTGAGGGGGAGCTTTCCTCCCCACATCCCATTCGCGCAGGAGTTCCTCAAGGCTCCGTACTATCCCCCCTCGTTTTCACGCTATTCACTAGTGATATTCCCAAGCATAAAAATACCCAGCTAGCACTATTCGCCGACGATACGGCTATCTATTATACCGGTCTTAAACCCGATGCCATCGCTCGCACTCTCCAAACTTCCGCAAACACTCTGGCCAAGTGGTTCCGGAAATGGAGAATCGAAGTCAATCCAGATAAAAGCCAGGCAGTCCTCTTTTCTAAACCGCGGATAAACCCACCCTCCCCCCGTCCGATTACCATGTACGGCAAGCCGATCCCTTGGGAAAAGCAAGCCAAATACTTAGGCGTGGTCCTCGATAGACACCTCTCCTTCGCTGAGCACATAAAGCAGGCACGTTCGCGCGCCGCTTTCGCTCTAGGTAGGCTCCACTTCATTCTTAGCTCTCGCAGCAAGTTATCACTCAGGTGCAAGCTGCGTATTTTCACCGCGGTCATCCGTCCCATCATGACCTACGCCTGCGTTGTTTTCGCACACGCAAAGCCCTACCTCCTCCACAAGATGCAGACCCTCCAAAACCGATTCCTCCGTAGAGTCACGGGAGCCCCCTTTTATGTTCGAAATGAGCTTCTTCACGTAGATCTCAAGATGCCCACCATCCAGCAGTTCATGAAACGTGTCTCCAAGCGTTTCTTTGAAACTTCAATCCAACATAGGAATCCACTTATCGTATCGGCCGCCCAATACGAACCCTCGCGTATCTCTAAGATTCGCCGACCAAGGCATACCCTAGTCACTCCCGATGACGCAATCACCCTGCTCCAAGAGAGCCGTAGGGAAACAAGTACAGTGGCACACAAACACAAAAACCGACCGTCCTTCCGTCCTCGCCGCCGAGGCCCGCCGCGACGTCCCCGTAATAGTCCACCCCGACCCTTGCCAGAGCCAGCCCGCGACGCTGAGCCAGTAGCTTTAAATTCCCTTATTAATAATAATAATGATATGATCCAGCCTGTCCCTAGCTGCCCTCCCCTGCGACGCCCTAAGCCGAGGTCCGTACCCCACAGGGGGTGCCCTTAGCGTGTAGTCGCCTAGTTTGTAAGTTTTTTAATAAGCCCTGGCTGGAGGCTTTAATTAATTTATTAATTAAGGCAACCACAGGCAAGTCCGGTTAAGCAGCCGACAACCTCAGAGGTTGACCTGTGAGATGCCACACAAAAAAAAAAAAAAAAAAAAAAAGAAGAATTACCTAAATAAAAGTAAGGATAAGCTATTTTCTACTAACGATTTTTCGAATTAGTCCATTGCCTGATATAAATCGTAATTTTCAAGTACTGTCTTATGACAAGTCAATTAACCACAGACTGTTCCATATGTATTTAAAAAGATTCAAAAAGCAAAATCACTTGAAAAATAAACAGCAAGAATAATTACTTAAAACCAATCAATCATCAAAGCAATATCGAGTGAAATATCTACAGCATAAAGATAAGAGGCGAAATATAAAACGTGCAATCTCAGAAAGTCGCTTTCAAAAGACGGAAGTGCTTACTCGACGTCGCAGCGTTTTGATTTATTCGACCCAGACGCCATTGAATATGAAGTTTCAGCGGCTGAGGTGGTCGCTCAAATCACTGATGAAAATTCTAAGAAAGATCTCTCTTAATATTCCCTCTCTCTGCCATAGTGATTGCGCTACGAAAGAGGATTATTATCGAGTGCTTCTCTGATAACTTGAGAACTGTTAAAGGATTTAAATTGAATATTATGCCAGGTATTTTGATCGGGCTTATTTACAAAGTGGGAGTGTCGTTGACATTTATTGAGTGAGTTGTTTTTTCCTTAACAGGCTATATCAGGAGCAAATAAATATCATTATATTTATAAAACAAATTGTGACTACTGAACAGATACATGATTTACATTTACAGTATCATTTTAATGATGTGTGACCATGTTAGCTTAAAAACCTAGATCACATGTAAATCTGTTCAGTAGTCAGTAGATAAAGATTTATATACACGTGGTTCCAACAATGGAACGAGTGATTTATAAAAAATGGAAGCTAAAACTTTCCATTCGTATAGTTTATTAAGGTTTTGTGTGATTTTCAAAATGAGACCATGCGAAGCCGGGCCAAATCGGTACTTTATCTATAAACTAGTACTTACGCGGAGCTTCGCTCGCGTGGATTCTATCACGATAAAAACATAACTTTCCTTTTTCAAGCTACTTCCATACCAAATTGCATCCAAATCCACCCAGTACTTTCGAAGATTAGCGCGTTCAAGAAAACAAACAAACAAACAAACTTTTCCGCTTTATAATATTAGTATAGATATTCACGCAAATAGACATAAAACAAACTATTAAAGTTACAACAAAAAAAATCTTTTAACCCATGACGTGAAAACTAAGTACTGAGGTACTTGAAAACGTGAAATTCCAACGTGTGTAACTGGTATAGCTTCTGGAGGTGGTTCAACATGTTGATTTTTTTTTTCTTATTGGGCCGTGTCTATAATGACATAAACAATAACAATATTGAGTTAATATGAGTTTGTAACTGAAGAAGAAATGCCAATACATGCTTATTGATATTTCCTTTTCAGTTAAAAACTCTTAGTGATATCTTCAGGGTAAAAAGAACTAGGAAGGATCGATTAATATTCATTAATAGTATTACATGATAATTATTTGAATAAAGTACTTTTATAAATGAATATCTGGTATGGAAATAAATCAAGCTCAATTAAAAAAGATAAAATGATGATGACGAAAACAATATCAATTTCTCATCTTTTTTCCTCCATTTTACTAAAACGCATTCTGTTATAATATTTCCTTTCCATCTAAATATTTCATTATTCTTTTTACTATTTTCAGTAAATGTTATTTTTTTCTTCAAAGTTTTCAGCTGAAATGCCATCCATTTCTCAGCGATGCTCTCGTCACCCTATGTAATATCTCTCAAAGCGATAAATGAGTGTTGCCATTGTAGAAATTTCTCATTATGGTAATGATACTAGCTGAGATTTTCCAGCATAAATCATATTATATTACAGTGCAACTCAAGTGGTTTATTTTTCTTCTATTCATTTTTTTTTTCATTTGACGTTGGATGTTTTTAGTTGAACTTGTTTTAATATTTTGTAAAAGCTAATATTTTAAAAGTATTCTTCAGCTTTTTTTTCAATTTGTATGACATAATGTAATTGTGTTTTCTCAGTATAATTATTTTCCACCTTACTCAAGTTTGTCAAGAAGTATGTTTTTACTTTTGTATTAAAATAATAAGTATATAAATATTTAATAAATATCTTTAGGTTTTGTGGTTACGAGTCCCAACCCTTTCACCGAGATACGAAACACAATAATTAAAGAGGCCTTCTGAATTTCCTTTAGAAAGTGTCAATCACTTTAAAACTCAATAGAAACGAGATTGTTTTGTACAATGGAATTAAAAGGGTATAATTAAATTTAGGAAAAACAAAATAGGATTACGCTGCAAATACCTATTACCCTCTTCAGGTAACACGAAAAACAAAATAAAATCCACTCACATTATGTAAGTTGATAATATCTAGTACCGAGACTTTCTAGATTTCTTAGTTAGTCTAAAAGTGAAAGATGTGGTTGGATTAACTATTTACCTTCACTCTTAAGACGTAATAATTTTGAGTGCCGAAAGTTATTATAGTACAGCGTAGGTAGGTAAGTACATCATTTTCTTTAAAGGTTTAGATAGCCCTTTTCAAAAGTTTTATGATGAACATAATTTACCTCGTCATAGACAAAAAAAGACGTATTATTTAACGCCTCCTCTAAACCTTTTACATCAAGAAAAATCGGGTACGAATAAATCGCTAAAAGAAAGAGTAATTAAATTTCTCTCATTAAAACCAGTCAGACATATTCTTGCCCACTAGCTTATACTTTTGGTGAATTGGAGCGAAAATGAATCTCTCTTTTATTTCAATTTAAAAATGCACCTCGGTACGGACGTGTGTATCGTACTGACCTAAATATTACGGGATGTTACGACTAACTGGAAGTTGGGGGAAGGGGCAAGTACTGATGGAAATCGACTTCAATTAATGGAGTTGTTGTAGTGCCACGCGGGTACCAGTTTATCGAACATGTTTAAGATTTAATCGTCAAATCACCTAATTCGAATTTTAATGGTTACTATATTGCTCACATTTCGACGTACATGTGAACGATTATTTTCACATGTGGTAAACAGTTGCAGTAAATAAATACAATTGTACACTAAAGCGAAACCATGACTACACAGTAATGACTTCAGTTTATTTCCATGATGCTCAATATTCACGTCTACGGAATCTATGTTTTGGTAGGCATTTGAGGTGTCAAATTAAAACAAAGACCGTCTTATTGCACTGAAAACTAATTTAATGATTGTAATGTCTTCAGCGAGTATCTATTATCTTAATGTACCGGTTTCGACTAAGTGCTCAAAGGGGATTACAACAAAGGTTAGGTCTTGTATAGCAAGAAAGTTCACGCACTTCAGACAGCACTCAAACTAGTTATAACCCTGTTACTCCCTTATCAAATTGAGGTGTCTCGTGTCAATAACGATAAAAAGGGAAGGTTGAACGCTCTTACATAGATATTCAAAGGAAAGCTTTTGACCCACAGGGAACATGCCGTCGAACTTTATATTAGGTTTAATATGTATATGTAAGGATTACGTGAGCGCGCACTTTGAATTTTTCATTTGTATTTTGTTTTTCGTAAGTATGACCTCATTGTACACACAAGATTAGGTAGCATTCGATTAGTAATTTTGAATTTGTAGTATATTGTATTGAAGTATATACATATACAATGTGATAAGCAGCGGATATTACTTAGAGAAATTTTATGTATATGAGGTGAGCAACAACAAAAAAAAAACTTAAAAGCAATAACTGCCTTTTCCCATGCAGATAAACTGGCAAGTCTTTTTTTTTAAGTTTCGTTTGATAAAGGATGAAATACATACATGTCTAGTATATAGTGGCAATAAGAATAACTGACATAATTTTCAGAATGTTTTTCAGAACTATGTTTTTTACTTCATCAACAGCATTACTCAAAATAAAATTTAGTTAGGCCAAAGAAAAGTTGTATAAATTTGGATCTCTTTAAAATTCTGATGGTGTATACCCGCGGCAATACTCATTAATACTCTAAGTGTGAGTTTGAATAGCTTTTAAAAGGCGTTAATGAGGATTTTATTCATCGTTCGGAAATTTTAACGTGTTGATGAACAGTGTTTTGTTATAGAACTGATTCCATGAATAGGAGTTTAAAAAGTTCTTGTGCTCTATGTTTAGATTTGAAATTTAATTTGTTACTGAAAAATTATCTTCCAGAATATCAAAACGGTATACCATTACCGTAGCATGAATATTTTTGAAAATAAAGAATGTGTTTGAATACCAATATGTTGATAAGGTACGGACCGAAATCGCTACTGAACAACAGATTTTCAATTTGAAAATTACAATTTAAGTGTTTCTCAAACTTTACTTATATCTTTGCATCTGTCAAACTTTATCATGGAAGTTGATTATGACGGTTCTTGCCTCCAAATACAGAATTCTGAAACCAGTAAGAAAACAAAAGTTTAGTTTCAATCATCGTGAAGATTTACGATATTAACGTAAATATCGCTGAACGGATAGGGCAATATTTTTTTTTTGTTGTTGGCTTGCTTGGCTTGCGTTTAACCACCATCTCACCTGATGGTAAGTGATGATGTGGTCGAAGATGGAGCACGCTTGCCTAGATGTAACCTATTCACTCTTGACTTAAAGACTCCCAGGTTATAGCCATCAGGAAACACAGACTCCGGCAGGAAATTCCACTCCTTAGCAGTACGCACAATGAAGGTATTCCCAACATAACATAATCCTGCCGGAGTTGTGGGAATGTTTTAACGAGACACCGCGGCCCCGGAACGTAAAAGACTGACACTCTTTTCCGTTCCACCCAGAGTGGAAGGAGTCATTATATGACTTTTCCACAAAAAAAGATAACGCTTAACTTGACCTATTGCTGCACATCACATTTAAAATAAGATTAGTGTGTGCGTGCAAACCACGACTATCCTTCACCTTTGAAACTTGTTTGCCGTAGTAATTAATGGAACTGTTGTATTTTAATTAAGTTTTAGTGTGAATCTTAAATTGACATAGATATTTGCTTAAGATATAATATACAATGTGTAATTTAAAGTATAGATGTCGCAGGTTTTTCATAAAATTAGGTTTTTGATCAAAAACCTAGGTTTTTGATGAAAACCCGGAAGATGACAAATTTTAAACTCAATTTCATCATAAACCTGTAACAATCCAGATTTTTGATCAAAAACCTGAACTAGTCTGGGTTTATGATAAAGTTCTTGTCAAAATCACGGGTTTGCTTTGTTTTATGACAAATAAATCAATTTAAATGAAATAAATAAAACAATCCATCATCATTTGCAACTTAATAGAAAGAAAACAATTATTTATTTATCAAAATTTTTACATCCATGATCCAATCAATATTCTCGAAACGCGGATGACGAACCCGGGAAATTTTTGAGGTTGTGTATCGGGCGGCCGATACAATCAGGGGGTTTGTGTCTTTTTCAGCAGAGGCGAAGTAACGCACTGAATGGCGTTTCTTAAATTGATTTATTTCTCATAAAACAAAGCAAAGCCGTGATTTTGACAAGAACTTTATCATAAACCCAAACTAGTTCAGGTTTTCGATCAAAAATCTGGATTGTTACAGGTTTATGATGAAATTGAGTTTAAAATGTGTCATCTTCCGGTTTTTCATCGAAAACCTAGGTTTTTGATCAAAAACCTACTTTTATGAAAAACCTGCAGTATATACATACCAAGTGCACGGTTTCTTTGGATGATAACAAACGATATGGCAAGGGTTTTGTAATCTATGTCAACACGTGTGGAACTTATTAGAAATTTCAATGCGTTGATATCAGAGACCGAAATTTTCAAATTAAGAAGAACGAACAGAATTATCATGTTATTGGCAAGTGACGTGAAAGTTATTGACCCTTGTAGTGCTGTGACACGTTTGTTATGATTGGTATTCAAGACACATATTCAATGAAACCGATAATTTGGTATCAATTCTTTGAGTCACTTATTTTTAGCTGAAACTGTGCATAGAGACTCCATACCAGATGTTGTCTTCAGCCCTTTTGGATAGATATGGGGTTTCCGTTACACGTTGTATATGAAAATTAAATCCGATGAATTTAGGTGACACCGAATGTTCAGATATAGTGGGAAGTATAAATTTATAGCTTAACTTCTAGAACAGTGGTATTTAATCAAGCTTAAAACATTAATGCATAAACTAAAGTTTTCAAAGACTTCAATCAATATAATATCTGTTTAAAAGGAAATGTACCTACTATCTGTCACCTTACTCAATATAATAAAAAAAAGCGAATAAAGAGACCAAATAATTTACATTAAAAACATACTTCGAAACCTTTTCTTCTGAACCTCAAAACTGAAACTGACAACTATGTATCCCGTGTAAATATTAATATGACCATAAAATATAAACGATTTTTCATTTTAAAGAGCAACAGCAACGTGGTCTAAATATTATACCTATGTACCTACCGGGCTGATTGCTTTTGAGCTAGCGGTTTTACTGATTTCTCGAGGGAACACTAAAGTTTTCCTAAGTTCTTAACTTTCTTCAAAGTTTTTGAATTGAAGGAGGAATCAGAGCTTTTGATTCTGTATGGCGATTTTCTTTTCATATTTCAATATTTATAATGAAATAGATTCATACTGCTACCTGAGAAAAATAATAACAGTCTTTTTTATCGATTAATTTATCACCTTCTCATGTTCATCTTATTGGAATAATTACAACTTTGTCGACTCGACACTAAATCTCAATATGGCTAAATGGGATTCATTATTACTACCTAAGGTCTATTCTTAGAAGTTATAGATATAGAATTAAACATAATTTTTTAAAAGTTTGATACACGTTGCTATTTTCTCTAGCTTTATCAAAGTTCACAACAGTGACAAGTGATTTCATCAAATAGGTGTTATAAGACATTTGACAACGTTTTTAGTAACCAGAACATAATATTCGGTTGCAAGTGCATTAATGACGTTTTTGAACATTCGTCCTTGAAAAATAATATTAAATCATAAACACAACATTTTCTTACAAATGGCTTTACGATTGGCAAAGAAGAAGAAAAGTAATATATTATGTTGTCTCTTGTTAAATGGAACACAAATAAATTACCACCATTTAACCGCATTAAACTGCTTGTTGTGTTTAAAACTTAACCGTTTTGCGCTTTTGTATTTCCATCATACCATTGCATCTTGCATGTATGTATGAATGTATGTCGGGCAGGTATCCGCAACTCCATATCCAAGCGCGTATTTTGCGTAAAATAAAATAAATATTGCATTTTTAATGTAAATCAGATACAGAACATAATCCTCTAATATGAATGTGCTCGTCTGACATATTCTGTGTAATATGACTTCTTGAAACTTGTATACGTTATACTTACCAACCCACTTTAAATCTTCACAAAACTATTAGGCTTTGAATAGCACTTCTTTGTGGCTATAAAAGAGCGTTTATCTCTGACTTCAGAAATTAGAAAAAGAAATGCTGGAAAGGCAATAAGAAGATATCTAGTTGCTTAAAACGCACTGGTATTGAATCACAGAATTGATTATTTTCAAAACGAAATTACTAGAAAAAATAACAAATATATTTCTTTCAGAAATTAAACGAGGACAAACATAACTTGTGCTGTTACATAACGATATCAATACATAATGAAATTTCTCGTTGTACAGGAACTGTCGATTGTCCAATGTTCTTATTAGCATGACCATCATAAACTAGCTGACATGACAAGTGACATGGCGCAAAGAGAACGTACTTGTTAGACCCCCACACGTTACGTCACAGACGTTCATGTCACATAATGTAATCACTAGTCAATAGGAATTTAAAAACAAAAAGGGAAACGGCATTGCATTGAAACGTGCTTGCTATCTCCAAACTTTTTTGTAATGCAGTAAAACAAATCTATCCATCAATATCAATCTAAATCAGTATGTTGATCCTATATGTCATTTTAACCATCGATCAGATTGTGATGAAATACTTTAGGAAGTAGAGTGTTCTGAAGACGCGCGTGTGGGTTTATTCACCAAAAAAAGAAAGTGATCAAAAGAGAGGAACGTCACATTGCCACATTTTGATTTGGTTGATTAAGCAAAAGCAAACATTTTTTAGATAAAAAATGGCTTAGTCTTTTATTAAAAAAATACTTTGTGTCATACAGAATTCAGGAAGCTTCATCAATGCTGACGTTACTCTGAAAAATATAAATAAAACAAGAAAAAAATAACAATAAGACAAATAAAATATGAATCATAAGGCACGAAATAGAAGAATCATAATTAAATTCTCAAAGAAATACTGTTTTCATGTTCAACAAAGATACCGTACGTACCGCGACATCGGAATGTGTAAGCTTTGCAAACGTCTACTGTTGCTGTGTCAAATATATACTGGGAAATTAACTACACAAGGATTTTTTTTTTCATTTCTCTCAAAGTTATTACACTGATGGCGAACATTCTATCTGAACTTACTCAAGAAAGAGTACTTTCAACGCCTACTCAAGCAATTTAGCTTTAAAAGAGTTAGTACCAAAAGCCGTTAATAAGGAACTCGGCTAAGGAATACAGAATTCAGGTAGCAAGCTAAATCTTTGCCAAAGTAAATACAAAGTTATTTCGTCCAAAACGTGAAACTTTTAATTGATGAATCCCTTAGAAGATGAAGGAAAGTGGGCTATACAAGTATTTACTGACTCATAAAATGTAAAGTAGTTCCAAGTACCTCGAAATCGTAACTACAATGGTACAGGGGCAATTCAATTTTAAGTACTTATTGTTTTAGTTAATGGAATTAAATTTTCTTTTGGAATATAATATAACCATATTGCCTCAGAATATTTAAATCACCTTGAAACAAAAAACATAGCCATATAAACAAAGGAGGTGGCGGGACGCGCGAGGGAGAGGCAGTTCTCACAGCCCTCACGCCTCAGCCGCCGCAGGAAACGCTCCGGGCGTCGGGAGTCACAAGGTGACTCCCAACCACCGTAGGCGCGGGCCTGCGGGCTGCGAGCAATAGGTAGCTCGCTGCCCGACTGAAACTAGGCCCATGTAGACGGCGCGTCGTGTTCCACGCGCGCCTCAAAGAGTGTCAGCAAAATTGTCGGGGCCCATAAGGGGGCCGTTGTCTGACACACCCTCCCGCTTCGCCCAGATCGGGAGGCAGTTATTGGATGATTTCCCATCCTTAAACAAAAAAAAAAGCCATATAAACAGCAGATGTGTTTACTATTATAGTTGTGGTGATTACAATAATCAAGAAAATTGCTACATTATCATAAAATCTATTCACAATTACGTAAAATGTTAGCAATGTATGTAACACAACGGAAAACGATAGTAGACTCATCGATATTAAAGTTATTCAATGGTTAAGAAATGGATGCCTTGCTCTATCTAGAATCATTTTTAAAGAATATTTTTAATATATATAAAAGAACCCATAAGAAAAAGGAAAAATAGTGAAAGACAAACACAAAAACGTCACGCGGCCTATCTACGGGAAAATACGAACCGCTTTAACGACCCCTCCTAACTCCAGGTGAATCTTGAAAGCGTTTTATTACAGTTTCGCCGACGTGTCCCCGCCGTCGCAAACTTACTCCACTATTCAATGACTGGCGATCAATTAAAAACTAAAGTGTTCAACACCCAGAGTTTGCTCAAAAGTTTCATCCAAAAGTTTATTTAATGAGCGGTTCAGTCATGAAGACTCTCAATCTCGTTCTTTACTTCAATTACCTTGAAGTGTGAATACGAAATGGCTTACGTGACTTGCATATTTTTAGATGAGTTGGAAGTGTATTAGGTAAGGGTTAACTAAGTTTGAGATTGTATTTAATTAAAACTTAACGTAGTACGGTTATTGCAAATTTTGAGCTACTAAAACGAATCAAAAATACATTACGCGTGAAAACAATTCAAATTCAAGCAAAATCCCTTTCAATCTTAAAACGAACCAGCATAATATTCATCGGTAAACATATTTCAGTCTTAAACCGTTATTAATCCAATGTTAAGTCAATTAGGCGCCGACTCCCTTATTAAGGGGCGGATATAGGCGGATATGTGCGGATATAAGTGCTCGGGGGCGCGTTGGGTCGGAAACTAAAATCGTGGCGCGGTTTGCGCCCCCTGGTCTAATGGGCCCCGCCGTAACGAGGGACCGCGAGGACTCTCGAGACCCCGAACGATCTCGGAGCGAACGGCTAGGTACGACTCTAAAACGAGTTGTGTATGTCAAGGGTCTTGTGAGATCGTTCTTTGAGTGTTCTATGATTTTCGACCGTTCTGCCGGCTGGGGCAGGGACGGTCAGCCGCCGTCGTGTTTATAATTTGCTCTGTTGCGGCGTTTTAATAACCGACATCGTTCGCTGTATTTGTCTACAATTTGTATTAATAGTAAATTTCTTTTGTTCACAGATTTGCATTCTTTCAGTGGCTGCTCAATATAGGTAAACTATTATTACTCTTTTTATAAGATTCGAATGAATATATGTTGAAAATTTATTCTAAATTTCAATTCAACAACTTACTACTTAATACTTTTTTTTCATTAATTCAGCTATTGTGAGTGAAACCAGATCGACTACGGATTTAATCAATTGACCCAAAGCTCGACTCCATTTCTGGCCGGACGAGGTCCGAATCTGAAAGCCTTATAATCATTACTAGGTACATTATTGCCAGTAATAGTGACCCTTCGATTGAGATTGCTGATAACTTTAATGGAACTATCGAACAGTGTACCCGAGATTTTCCATTACTAACCCATATCTGTCACTGCAAATAATTTATTTATATTTGAATGTTCAAAATTAATGGTTAGAGGGCATAGGTTGTCACTGTTTTTTTACTCTTGTTCCTAAGCAGACCGTGGCTAAACTCTCACTTTGAGCTGAAAGTGGAAATAGTTAAAATTCTTTGAATATTCGCATACGATATTCAACATAAATTACAATAAAAGTATAAGAGACGTGCTTTTACTTTTGTTACTGAATTTCCTTGTTACATTTATCCATTAATGTTTGAAAATATCTCATATGATTCATATTTTATGTCGTTGCTTGATATCTTTTTAAATTAAATGATTGACTTGACATTTCTACTTTAATTGTGTTCACTGTATTGTTAGTAAAGGTTAATAAATAAGAACAATTATTGTAGTCTACATGAATGTCGTTTATTTTGAAAATTCTTTGGCCACTGACATTTAGACTGAAACCAGCAGTCACTCTGCCTTCTCTTAAATGCCAGACACGGTATAGTTTATCGTCTATTGAATGCTATATTTCTGTCACTTTTTATGTTTAGCTTTTATTTTTAACTAAATAATACAGCCGTCATAAGTAAAGCGACGATGAGACATGCATAATTGCATATATGTATAATACATACGTTTCATATGAATCATAGAGCAGGCTCACCCTACCAATTTCACCGCTTCATACAAGTGTCGCTATTGGTTTCCCAGCTGATGCTACTGACGTCAACAGCACTTCAAGTCTATCGAGTCCATATTGGCACATGACATGAAGATAAGCAAGAACTAAATCACGTGTCTGATACAAGGCAAGGTCATCGCCCCCAGCAGGATGCCACTGCTTATTTCATTACTCGCACCGACTGTTTGCCTGTTTTATTACATTGAAATTTTGTTTCGTGATTTTGACTCTGATAAGTTAATGTATGCATGTACACGCGTCATCTATCATCATTTACACGACGAGTATTCTGTATAAAAATTATGCAAGATATTTTGCGGTACATCCGCACTGATATTTTGGTTTAATTTGATATGTAATTTTTGGCGACCGTTCGTTGCTAACCTATAAACGAATTTAATTCAAACGCTTGTTTTTAGTATTTATTCATAACTCGCTTCCGCCCGCGACTTCGTTCGCATGGAAGGGGTTTCCCGCTTAAATCCCAATCCCAATCCCGTGGGAATTTCGGGATAAAAACTATCCTATGTCCGTCCCAGGGTCCTAAACTATTCTCATGCCAAATTTCATCTAAATCGGTTCAGCGGTTTAGGCGTGCTAAGGTAACACACAGACAGACAGAGTTACTTTCACATTTATAATATTAGTATGGATTACCTATCTATGAAGTTCCTAAATGATAAACTAAAAAATATGAAATAAAAATTCGACATTCTGTCATCAAACGGTATATATAGTACCGGAGCCATCTATAATATTGCCTCAAGGCCGTCCAATGATTCTAATGATTCTTAATGTGCTACGTGACCAGACACCAAAGAGCTTTTAGACTATGAAACTGAATCCAAATGGAAGATCTTGATAGAATAGTACCATAAAAGTTGTACATGTTGAAAGCACCGCTACTGCAGCGCGTTTAGCTGCTAATCGCGTTGCGAACGATAACAACTGGCAGTAGTTACTGCAACGGTTTGCACTGGGACCGTTTGTGGCCAGCTTGCTCTACTGAACTGATTACTCTGTACATTGCCGTGTGACTTAACCACGTACGACTTTGGTCCAGTGTGCATGTAATGTGCTCCTGATGAATAAAATCTATTCGCCGCGCCGAATATCATATGTAATTTAGCTTGTGCAATGAACATTTGTTTAAAAATTGATGTCAGCGTAATCATCCTTGATTTCCGGACAGGAACTGATAAAAAGTTGTCAAAAAGAAATAACATACAAAGTAAAAAAACAGGAAAATAATACCAAAGAAGTTTGTACACTAAGCTAATTGAATGCGTTTAATTTTTTTAACATAGTACACCTAATAATCTATCTTAAAACCAACGAATAAACGGGTTTGACGCATTTGGAAACGTTAATGATGCTGTTTCTGAAAATGTGTATCTATACTAAGTTGTGATTTAAATTTATGAAAGCCCAATTTCACAATGGAACGTTTAATCACATCCGCAATGGATATAAAACCGTCATTAGATACGGACAAGCGATATATATTGCTTGTTTTTTGACATAAAAAATCTCCACTGAAATCGTCATTTTGGTCCCAGTATGGCTCCCTGGGGTACTCTTCTCACTGGTGGCTACGCAACTATGGACATTAAACTAGATACAAATGTCATTGTATACGCCATATACTCGTATATTGTTATTATGTAGATACTGAGATACAAAGTTTTAGGTATTCCTTTGGGGATTGAGTGCCGTCGTAAATCATAGTATGTACAAGCTATTTGTTGTGGTTTGATGGACATCGTTTGTTGTTTATGTTTGTTCTATCTGCCATATAGGGTTGTTAGATTTTTAGTAAGACCTTGCTTTGTCATCTATAGTCTCTATAGTATCTGTTTTAAACGTTCTGTACACTAGGAAACCTATTTGTAGCCCAGGACACCTATTTGTAGGCAGCATAAATGTTTTTGTGTACCTACACGAATCGAACCCACGACGGCGACGCAATGTTCAGCAACTGCACCAACCAATAAAAATAACCATCATTGAGATAAACTTATAAACTAAGTAACTAGCTTCTGCCCGCAACTTCGTTCGAGTGGGAGAGTTTTACCACGTAAATGCCGATCCCGTGGGAATTCCGGGATAAAAAGTAGCCCATGTGTTATCCAGGATATCAACTATCTACTTACCGACTACTACAAATTTATTTCAGATTCGTTCAGTAGTTTATGCGTGAAAGAGTAAACATCCATCCATCCATCCTCACAAGCTTTCGCGTAAATCCATACCAATATTATAAATGCGAAAGTGAACTCGAACTCGTGAACTCGTAGTACTTATAATATTCTACAAATCTGTGGGTGTGGTTCTGCTCTCCTAGGTAAGCTGCAATACAGCCTGTGTTTAGGAGAAGCAAAAGTAACTCTGTCTGTCTGTTACCTTTTGACGCCTAAACCCGATTTAGATGGAATTTGGCATGGGAATATTTTAGGACGCTAGGAAGGACATAGGATAGTTTTTATCCCGAAATTCCCACGGGATCGGGATTTACGTGGGAAAAACCCTTCCACGCAAACGAAGTCACGTGCAAAAGCTAGTTTATAATATTAGTAAGATCGCTCGCGTGGATGTTTTGTTAAATCTACCCCAGAATAATCGTATTTTTACGGGATTAGAAGCTTGTCTGCTCTTCTAGACTAGAGATATCGTAGCCCCGGATTAAATAAAATAATTAAATAAATGCAAGGGCAACTGAGGGAATCACCCTGGATGTTGAGTCAGTAGAAGTCTAACACTCTTACGCTACACCCAAAAAGTCATTTTATGATTTTGTTAAATCTACCCCAGAATAATCGTATTTTTACGGGATTAGAAGCTTGTCTGCTCTTCTAGACTAGAGATATCGTAGCCCCGGATTAAATAAAATAATTAAATAAATGCAAGGGCAACTGAGGGAATCACCCTGGATGTTGAGTCAGTAGAAGTCTAACACTCTTACGCTACACCCAAAAAGTCATTTTATGATTTTGTTAAATCTACCCCAGAATAATCGTATTTTTACGGGATTAGAAGCTTGTCTGCTCTTCTAGACTAGAGATATCGTAGCCCCGGATTAAATAAAATAATTAAATAAATGCAAGGGCAACTGAGGGAATCACCCTGGATGTTGAGTCAGTAGAAGTCTAACACTCTTACGCTACACCCAAAAAGTCATTTTATGATTTTGCTTCCGAAAAAAAAAAAATATAATCTGTAACGTATTGCATTTATAATAGTAGTATTGATATTTCAATTCCCGTATATCAATAACAAAAATTAAAGCTGTTTGTAAGAACTCTTACTAATAATACATGAATATGTGTACGAATATGTGAATACAACGATTGAATATAAGGCAAATGTTGATGTTTAATGTTTATTCCGAAACTCGTGTATTCTTGGAAGTCTTGACAAAAAACAGGGTTAACTACATATTAAAATAATACAAAAGCAGTCTTGCATAAGACTAATTTTATGTTCAAAAATACTAGGTTTAAAATGTGATATAACCTGTCTTCTGGGTACAGTTATTTAAAGCTTACTCTAAGATTTCCTTTTGTTGTAGCTCTGCCCGGACATGCTTTAGAACACGGAAGTGCTATTTATGGTACCTACTTTAGTTATTGTTTGATAGTTTATGAAATAAGTTCTTGGTAAGGGAAAAAAAATGCAAAAAATGCAGGTAGAAAATTCGTTTGTTACTTTTCCTACTCTAAATCGGTATGTTGTTAAGTAAATTGCTCGGTTCTTATCAAAGTTTCTTCGATATTTTACGAATAATGTGTAGTTTAGCTTCAAATATTAAGTTGCCTCAAGGCACAGGCTCAAGTTAGTATTCAGTTTCCAGTTCAAATAAAACTAATTCGAATCGGTTCAAATAAAACTAATTTCCAAACGGGTTGAATTTGGGTACCAAGACTTTTTGGCAGCTCTCTAATTTATTAATTAATGTGTGAGTATACACTAGTAATTCAGTACAGTATAACAATGTCGTAATGATTATAATTTCCAATAAAATATCAATTTTATAAAGAGTACCAAGACTTTGTTGGTACTCAATAAATTATACACACAAGACATGTAGTACAATGTAACAATTTCTGGCATGACTCATTTAATCAGGTTTAAGTAATTTACTTATGCTAACCTTCACGCCTTTGATCACAACAGTAAAAAAAAGTTATCACAAGGAAATCAGTTTTTATGCTTTAACCACAGTGAAGACATCATTTATAATTGGTTATGTTAAGAGATAGATTGGACACAGTTAATTTATTTTATTCGAAGGCTGTTCTGTAACTCACTGTCTGTTGTTTGTGTGTAAATTTAAAGTCATGTCCCGATGTTTTGGCTCTGTCCTTGTCTCCCGTTCAAGCGATTGCAACATAGATAGGTAGGTAGGTAAATCTAGTAGGTGCCGAGATCACCACAGAGCTGGGTTGATAATTGTACAATTATAAGTTTTTAAGCTAACATGGTCACTGACAGTATCATTAGAACTTAAAACGGGATAATTACCATGTGTATCTTTTGTTTCGAGTTTCCGATATTTCGACAACTTGCAAGCGCCATGATCACGGATGAACTGAAGTAATTGCTTGTAGACGTTTATAAGCAGACAAATCGGTCTACCCTCTTGCTCGTTAGTTTTTTGTGAATGACACCGCTACCACTGTCACATGTATCACTAAACACTCGATTCTGTTCCCGACACACAAAACTTACCGTAAAATTACTTTTGCATATTCAAATCAGATAATCTTAAAAACTGCCTTGTTTCCATTTAAAACAATTAAGTGATTACTTGAAAAGGATACAGCAATATCCTTTTAGCCACTTATTATGTCATGATGACATCATTACCAAAGACCTAGTAACATAACCATTTTTTACGAAACAATGTTTATTTAAACATATTATGTGCATAATAATGCACTATTGGTTTGCCATATTATCCTTTTTAAGTCTGGAGGAAAGCATCAACAAACCCTTCTCGTGTCAGACTTCTTCTGTAAGTATACTGTGTACTGTCTAAAAACCAACGCTGTTCCTACAGTTGTCCTAATAGGTATTCCGAAGCTGCGTTAGAACATTTGCGCAATCCCGGAAGCTATATTACCCTTAACTTTCAATTCTTAAATAGCCTGGTCCTGGTGGTATAATGAAGCCCAAAGTAATGTTTGGATTTAGATACAATTTGACATGGAAGTAGTTTGATGCTTGAAGAAGGCTACAGGCTACTTTTTACCGAATTGCAAAAGAAAGAGGTTATGTGTTTTTTTTTTTTCGAGATAAGCTCCACGGGAGCGAAGCCCCGCGCGACTATATGATATTTTTATTGTAATGTATGGCTGGGATGAACAACTGCAAGTATTTACTCTATGGTTCAGCGAATGGCCTCGTGTGCTGACGAGCCGTGACCTTGTCTGCCGCACACCGGGTGCGTGCGTCACGAGCGCAACACATCACGATCTGTGTGCTGGATGCATGGCTTGAACAGCCGTCTCAATGGTAGCAGGAAGTCTTTCATGGAATATTGATCATCAGCTGCTATTTCTGTTTTTTTTTTATCGGGATTATAATACGTACCACTGTTTACTTTTAAGACAGTGGATTAAGTAAAGTTTTCGTTTCTCTTTCATTACTTTGTGTACACGGCAATGTAAACTGCAAGCTGAAACGCACACCTGTATCAATTTGAATATAATTATAATGTTTATGCTTGATATTTAATAAAACTGTTTACTGAAACTTCTTCATATTTACACGCATACATACCAGCGTAACACTCGTTAAAACCGGTGTAAGTCGTATTTTTTATTCTAAAATCTCATGATACAATATCAATTTAATGTTACGATTTTTATTTCACCATCATAATCATCCCGTATCTTATTTAATCTCATCAAACGAAGCAATCTTTTGAAATCGTTTTAGCTAAAAACGTTTATAAAGTATTGTTTTGGCTGCGCTGTAATTGGGTTACAATATCATCCACACTTAACTTTTTTCTTATGATTTTTCTTCACTGTTGTGAAATATTTTCAACGCAGGCTAAACATTTTTGCAGCCGACACTGTAAATTTTGCTCTCGTGGCTTATTCGCAACAATTCTATTTTACGCATGTGACCGTTTTCATGAATGGAATATATAACTGAATTTTTAATAACAACTTTGGTATTAGTACCAGATTCTCATAACGTGGATCGTAAATAAAGAGGTTTATTCGATATTTGAGGGAAGAATTTTGAGAGAACGTTCATGATCGTTTTCTCTGCTTATTCTGGTAAATGTAGTCACGAGATTTAAAGATGAGATATGTGAGGAAGAGCTGTGCTCATATTACTGCGAGTTATTTAAAATCATCACGTAGGTGTTATAGTAGCACATTTGTAACAAGCTTATCAAAAACAGTTTACAGCATTAATGCTGCAATTTATGTGGCTGGTATGCGCTAATGGATAATTAACAAGGATATAAATAAAACTCAAATATGTACTAACAAGCAACTTAAATACCTAGTTTAAAATTTTAGTATGTCGTTACTTTGAAACTGTAATAGGGTCCAAGCGGAAAAAAATGCCCTCTAAGCGCGTTCAATTTCCCAGAACACTGAATTTTATTTCAAAGTTCTATACTAGAGCGCTATTAGCTACGAAAAACCCGGTATAAAGTGTCCCTGTTAAACGTTTAACTACGCTATTTAGAGGCAGCCCTGTATCGCTGGTGCAGTACAGCTCAATTAAGCTTCTGCCAGCCCTGCTTTGGTGGCAATTCATTGCGGTAAAGTAGTGGTCACATTAAACCGTCGAACCGCACAACGTCATTTGTGACAAAGAATTTTGTACATTGTTGACTGATGTCCATACAGGGTGGAGAGTCCAATCAACTTTACTTACGTATACATGTAAGTGTGAGTTGAATGGTAATGAAGCGATAATAGCGCGTTTATTTGTCATAAACAAGGTAATAAAATAATCATTTGTATGAATATTAAAAGGAAAGAAAGAAAAACATACAATATAGATAATCTGCTTACAATGCCGCGCTAGGTGTTGGCGCTAATTGAGGCAAATAGGTTACAATGGCGTGCATAGTCGAACAGCTACACGACATGATAGTTTTATAATGGCATATTAATTTGTAGCTCAGTTATAATGGTGAATGAAGACGACACTAATATAAATTCTTACAATCGTATGCTTTGTGAATAGAGAAATAAGTAGGAGGCAACTGTTTCATATCAAGACTCCTCCGTACTTTCGAAACTGTTGGTTCCGACTGTAAGTTTAGACACCGTTCTTGCGAAACCGCAATATATTTATTGGGTTTTTTATAGTTAGACATGAAGTCGCAATATGTAAGATAAGTACAGGTAAAGCAGTTGCATCCGTACAAGTACACAGCAAAAATTTTGAAAAAATCTTGGCTGTCAGATTATCTATGTTGCTCATTCTAGTTTGTAAGCACACATAAACATCTGTCTACATTTTTGTGTGAAATGAATACATGTGAGCCCTCATATGCACTCACTATTCATACCACCTTGGTTTCTACTTGGCCAGCTCTGTTTGATGTGTTTGTAATTGTTATTTTCCATTTATTGTTTCATAGTGACTTTCTTTGCATGCTTTGTCATTAAACAATGACTAATTATTAAATTCAATTTATTTATTAAACAGGTGTCAAGAAGTTAATAACAATTAGTATTGTTACATTATAAATATCAAAAGCTACTTCGTAATTTTTTTTTTTATCAAAACAAGTTTTCACTCATTCGAATACAGATTTATACCTAGTGCCTATGAGTGTATGGTGTAACTCAAACTGCTATATTCGACTGGGACCATTACTCAGGGGCTCACACGCCACGATGTCAGTTCGTATCAGTGCGGTTCGAATGCTGAAACTGTTGTACTTTCACAATGTATGCCCAAAGTTAAGTTACATATATCCATAAATGTTATTTAATTAACCAATTAGCAGTGACTAAGGGTTATGGCCCCGATTAAAATGTTGTTGGTTTGAAGACACGTTTGTAGTAAAGCACATTACTTAGTATTTTTATTGCGAAACCGCGCAGAAAAATATGAAGCAGCATGTCCTAGGACCATACATTCAGAAAAATGTGAGTTGTAACATCCATCCACTCTCACTGGTCCCGAGTCTGTGTTCCGTGTCTGCCGATTCCCTCCAACAGTGAGGAAAACTGTGTAAAGCATTGGGATGTTATAGGCTATTAAGGAATATAATATAATGAACCAGTCGCCGCCGTTCGACCAGGAAAATCGACTATTCGGCCCTACTTTATTTTATTTTATTAGGGATAACAAACAACAGAGTATTTAAAATATAACAAAGAAGCTTTAGATTTAGATGTAACAAATACATTGCTCACAACGTTATCCACAGATTGTTACATAAAATAACTAGTTACTAGACATCAGGCTTACAAAAACTAAAAACTAGGGCAACTGAATAAAATTAAACTTATAGATATAAACACATTCACATACATTATAGAGTAAGCTAATTATGCGTCATTAATTATTGGCTTGCTTATCTTTTAGAATTGTAATACTCTTTCTTGAAATCTTTAAACAATCTTTTTTGAAAACATTAGATAGATAGATAGAATATACTTTATTGTACACCAATAATTGAATCACACTTAAATAACAATATTGTAAATAAAATTGGTTACAATGGCGGTTTTATCGCTGAGAGCGATATCTTCCAGACAACCTTTGGAAGGACTTTACGAGCTTTCATTCATTTCGAACATTCTTACTTAGAAACATAATGTCCACCGAATCAAATTGTTCAAAATAAGTAAGTAATTGCTAATTTACCTACTGTTCAGTTTTAAAATAAATATCAGTTTGTTTATTGTTTCTTAACGATATTTATTATGTATAAATATGACCACGCACTTCGTTACATATCCCGGTTTAAGTGCGTTTTAATATAAATTATTCTAGACTATTATAGTCTTACTCTGTGCAGAATTGTGCAGAAGTGCTATTCTCCGTGATTAAGTTACAAATATATGGATGTTTGTAACTCCATAAATATTAATTTTCCTATACATAAATATAAGCATAGATAATGATAATAATAAAACTCAAGGGATTATTCATTCCTCGTGTTGGTGTATTTATTCAGCTTGGTAAATTTTCGTAAACATTTCATGGAAAGACCTTCATAAAACTCCAATAAACAAAATGATTATCTTACTTCAAACATCAACATTATATTATGCATACTAATATTATCAATGCGAAAGTGTGTTTGATTGTTTGTTCTTCTTTCCCGTGAAAACAGAGTAATGGAATTATGTGATTTTGTGTATAGCTGGAGGTACACAAGGTACTTTTTTTCCGCCGAAAATAAAAACAATACGCAAGTGAAGCCGCGGGCAGAAGCGAGTCTGTCAATAACAGATGAAACATTTGTGTTGTTTTGAAACTTGAGCCGAGTATTATTCCCCGCTTGGGCGGAGCACCGCCGCCGCCGTGTCCTTGTGGAGGTGATCGGCAGCGGCGACCTCTCGCGTCCGCCGCTGGTTCAGACCATGGTGCGGGGCGAGGGGGAATAGGATTCAGTCGCCTCTTTCTGCGCAGTCATGTCGATGCATCAGGGGCTAACAAGAAGAGTTACCGCGACCTCGGAATGTAAGGGCAACTCAAAAAACAGGGTAGGTTTTCAGTCAGTAAAAGTTTGATATTCTCTTCCACCCCAACCACAGGGGGGAATCATTCAATGATTTTCCCACACAATCCAACAATTTTTTTTTTTATATTTTTCCATTTCAAAATATTAAACCAGCAAGTCCTTGAAATGCACAGAACGCGTCCAATTACAAAAATGGATTGCGTACTACAATCCATTTCTGTACTTGGACGCATAATAATGCCAAGGGCGTTCGTTACGACAGCCGACCCCGCCATATTAACAGAGGATACTGTTTCAATTAATAAATATTAACGTTACCATACGTCCCATTGTGAAACAAAACTCATTACTTGTGTAAGAAAAAAATGTGTTTAATTAAGTATATGAATACTTACTTGTACCATTTTAGCATAGCAATAACGTTCATTGCCCTTTCCTTAATCCCCTTTGAAGGAACTTGAGGGCTTAAGACACAATAGGAATGCCTTCGATTTTGACAAATTAACAACATTCATTGCGCACTTCACATAACTGAGCAGATGGGATTTTCTAACTTATGAACCGATTGATATCTTTATCACCTTTTACATTATGATAGAAAATGTAGTACGAAATTGAGTTACGTACAGATCTATAATCTGTTTTTTTTTTCATTAATGTAATAAACTTAAAATATGCTTATTTACTTGTTATATGTATGTATTGCAGTTCTTTTGTGTCAATCAAGAATGCAACAAAAAGCAGTTGGACCGGCAACATGTTGTCATGTTAACATGGTTGACTGGTAGGTATTAAGTTCGCCTTTGTACTGCATAAACTTTTAATCCTATTTACTAATATTATTAATGCGAAAGCTTGTGAGGATGTATGTATGTTTGTTGCTCTTTCTCGCAAAAACTGCTAAACGGATCTCAATGAAATTTGGTAAGTAGATAGTTGACATCCTGGAATAACACAAAAGCTATTTTTGCTAGCTTTTTTCCCAGAATTCCCACGATATCGGGATCTACGCAGGAAAAACCTCCCACTCCCCCTAGTAAATAATAAATAACACAAAAATGATATACCTACCTGCCTTCATGTACCTATAATAAACTTAATGTTGTCATTAAAAAATATTGCTGTCGTATTTTGTTTAAATGAAGGTACCTACCTCTCGGTCTAAGTGTTGAGTTGGGAACTGTTATGAGTTCACATGAGAACCATTTTTGTGTTAGCGAAATATGTTTTTTTTAAAGACAGGCAGACGTGTCCTTTTATAAAGAAAGATTCTGCTCGTTGTTTAGTGATGTTTTTTCAAAGATAGAAAAAGGCATCTGTTGTCCTTTTCCAAGGTCTAATCTGTCTCTGTACCAAATTTCATCAATTCAGTTCAGTGATTTAGACGTTAAATTGTAACAGACCGACAGACAGTCAATGTTACTTTTCTTAGTAAGGATTCGATGTTGGAGTGGCAACGTTGTCGAAAAATAGAAAATTTTAAATTTTATGTCAAACTTGTGAGTTTCAAACATAGTTACCGTGTTAAAATTCCTTCCAATATTATTCTTTGTTACCACGAGAATGCTTCGCGTTTCCGTAAACTTATACTGGTTCGAAGCCAAAATCCTACAAGTGACGAAGTATTTTCTACTTTGCTTAATCTTGAACGTTTCGATAGTTACATCGTTGACTTTGCATACGAGATGTTATGTATCAGAGAATCTTGAATGTTATAAATTCATTTACTGTTTTTAATTATTTATTTATTTGAGTACATACACATAGTTATCGGTTTGGCTGTTTGAATTAATTAGAAAGAGATACCAATAAGAATAGATAATAACACAAAATATATGACCTATTTTTAACAGATATGTCGCTTAAAATCTGATATTCCTCAAATAAATTGACAAAGATGAGTAGTACTAAAAACCTATAACATTAAGGTGCGAAACGTAATACAGCAAAAATCTTCCAGAAATCATTGGACCCAAGAAAACTAGCGATTTCGCAAAAAAGTGTAACAAAAGCGCACCTCTATTAGTTTTTGTTTCGTACATTTTCCCATCTAAATCCTGAAGCGGAACAAATAAAATTGCTGGAGAGAAAAGTAATTTAAGTGTTGTCGGGCGGGCCAGGTAGTCACTGCTATAGCGAATGCATTAAACACGTGCGGTTTCAAAGTGCGTGACTTTAGAACGTGCTTAAAATAGGGATGTTCCTTTTATGTATTGCTTCCGTATAAAATACAACACTATTTCGATCGTTTTAGTTGGGAGCGCGTCGCTGTAGTGTATCGTTCTCCGTTCTTATGCAGTTTGAACAATAGTCTACGAGGACTGAAACTATAATATGTGCATACAGTTAACTCTTAAAAGAAACATCATTATAGCTTGAACATTTTTACTGTACTTTATAATCTCACTAATCCACACAAAAAATAACGATAGTAAAAAAAACTCTGTTCTATGAAACCTTGTAATTCATACAAACGATCTAAATACAACCTGTCTTTGTTATTCTAAGTAAGTACCTACTACTGTTCTACTATTATAAATCGTTTACGAAATAACAGGGTAACCACTACAATACAAATATGCCTTCATTTAAGTAGGAGGTAAATAACCGCACTGAACTGAATATACTTCATTCATTAATTTCCCCCCCAAAAATGGAGTAGTCAGTTTGAACTTTTACAAATTCGCACGATTTTCTGTAAACAATGAGAACTTCATTCGCGATGTGAATTTACAGCGCCCGAGCGGGTAAAGTTGGTAATGGTATGAGCCCATACATTGTGTGTGTTTATCTCGTGGGTTATGGTGCTTTAAAGTATGCATGAATTCGGTGTCTGAATTGGCTGATTATTTTTCGGCCCGAAATTTTCATTAGAATTTATTCTGCTACAGTTTGTCATGAAATGGCTTATCTTTTATGTTGGGTGAATTGGTAAAGCTAAGAGCAAAAGAATATCGGATAGAACGCGTAAACTATTGTAGCTTCCTAAACTAAATAAAATCTTTATCAGTCAGTTGCAAACTTATAGCTAAAAATAATTATAACATATTATTATGAAGGTATTTCTGTTTTACGCCATTTGTACCATTTTTTTTAAATAGGGAACTAAGAAACAACTTTTCGAACTCAACAATGTCTCCTTATTTATTAAATATGCTATTTAGTTCAGAGGCCTAACTTCTGTGTGCATGTGAGAATCTATTTAATAACGAATGTCTAACAGTAAAAGTTAGAAAAAGGAACAAATGACAAGTTCTCACGTAGCTACGTAGGGATAAAGCAATATGAATATTTTAGAGCTTACCGTACGCATGTCGTTGTTGTGTTACGTGTGGAGAATATTGGGAATGGCAGTCAAACGTCAATAGTTTATTGAAACTATAGAATCGTG
This sequence comes from Tholera decimalis, assembly GCA_943138885.2. Taxonomy (NCBI): domain Eukaryota; kingdom Metazoa; phylum Arthropoda; class Insecta; order Lepidoptera; family Noctuidae; genus Tholera; species Tholera decimalis. The sequence goes on along the minus strand of OW964558.2, from coordinate 31,677,843 downwards.
GTGATTGTGCATGCCTAAACAGAAATAACGTTACTGTTTTGAATACGCAGGTACAGTGGTTTATTGCAATTGCAATGTAAACGAACAAATAGTTTTTTAATATTTTTATTACAGAAATTTTCTCATTTATATGTTTTCCATAATTTTATCCCAGTTTACGCATACATTTCTCTATTCGATTACAGTGATCCACTATAAAGACTTTTCATGTTTCACGCAAATTCATTTGAACTACTATATTTGGCACTTATTTCTATTTTGAGCTATCACTGAACAGCAAATATAAAATAAATAAAAACTACATATTGTTACGAGCTAGGGTTTGGCATATAAATAATTTACACCAATTAAACCAAAATTAACACTTTAATTAAATAAACACAAAAATAAAAATTAAAACAGTTATTCACACTACGATACTTGTCACTAAACACTTAAATCGCACTGAAATTAACTTGTAGATCTCAGAATCTTTCGCCTCGTACTTTGTAATAAGACTGCCGTCTGCGTTCCTCTTTGATCTATTTATACCCCGGTCTATGAGTTCTAGAACATTCTTGTAAAATTGACTCACTGATTATACTGCCAAGAATATTCCAGAGGCTACTCGAGATACTCAGTACTGCTGCTCGCCGCCAGGTGGCGTTAGTGTCTCGAACATTCTAGAAGTCAGTCAAAGTTTCTCGACGTACTTCGCTAAGCGACTGGCGTAACAATATTTTTATGATTGATAGACTCGTGTACCACAGTCACCGAATGGAAAGCGATGATATCATTGGCGATGAGTGAAACTTGTCTAGAATTAATCTACTTACTCTTGACTCGAAGATGGTTAGGTTGTAGTTATCAGAAAACGCGGACACTTATTTATATTAAACCAGCTTCTGCTTGCGGCTTGACTCACGTGAAAAGCTTTTTCAACGAAAAATGTAGCTTCTGTCAATCAGGAATAATGTATCATTGTAATGGTGAAATGTGTTTGTTACAAACAACAATAAAAAATACAAATCTTTCCTCATTACTCTTAACTAGCAGTCGCGCGAGGCTTCGCTCCTACGGTCCTTATCACGACAAAAACATAACCACCTTCTTTGTCAGTCGAGTAAAAAGTCTAGCCTACCTTCCTCAAGCTTCATGCTGCTTTCATGCCAAATTTCATCCACTCAATACTTTCCAAGATTAGTGCGTTCAAACAAACAAACTCTTCCGATGATTAATATTAGTATAGATACAGGGTGGCCTGTTTACAGTGGTCCTAAGATTTTTTTTTGCTTGAGAGCATCATAAGTGATAATTTAAAACACACTTTAGTTAAGCGAAAACTTATGGTTACGAAATTATGTTTTGTTTTTTAATAATCTAGTCTAGTTATTTACACGAGATGAGCCTATAGCGCGATAGGTAGATTATTGCAATATGCTTATACCAAATTTCATTCGATTCGGTCCAGTACTTTTCATAATAGAGTGGTTTTGTGTCAAAAATATTGAAATTTCGGGTAATTAAAAAAAAACATAATTTCTAAACCATAACTTTTCGCACTGAAATTCACTTGTAGATCTCAGAATCTTTCGCCTCGTACCTTGTAATAAGACTGCCGTCTGCGTTCCTCTGTGATCTATTTATACCCCGGTCTATGAGTTCTAGAACATTCTTGTAAAATCGACTCACTGATTATACTGCCAAGAATATTACAGAGGCTACTCGAGATACTCAGTATTGCTACTCGCCGCTAGGTAGCGTTAGTGTCTCGAACGTATTAGAAGTCACTCGAACTTTCTCGTTATACTGAGTACTGCTGCTCGCCGCCAGGTGGCGTTAGTGTCTCGAATATTCTAGAAGTCAGTCGAAGTTTCTGGACGTACTTCGCTAAGCGACTGGCGTAACAATATTTTTATGATTGATAGACTCGTGTACCACAGTCACCGAATGGAAAGCGATGATATCATTGGCGATGAGTGAAACTTGCCTAGAATTAATCTACTCACTCTTGACTCGAAGATGGTTAGGTTGTAGTTATCATAAAACGCGGACACTTATTTATATTTAACCAGCTTCTGCTTGCGGCGTGAAAAGTTTTATTAACGAAAAATGTAGCTTCTGTCACTCAGGAATAATGTATCCTTCTAATGGTGAAATGTGTTTGTTACAAACAACAATAAAAAATACAAATCTTTCCTCATTACTCTCAACTAGAAGTCGCGCGAGGCTTCGCTCCCGCGGTCTTTATCACAACAAAAACATAACCATCTTCTTTGTCAGTCGAATAAAATGTCTAGCCTACCTTCCTCAAGCTTCATCCTGCTTCCATGCTAAATTTCATCCACTCAGTACTTTCCAAGATTAGCGCGTTCAAACAAACAAACTCTTCCGATTATTAATATTAGTATAGATACAGGGAGACCTATTTACAGTGGTCCAATGATTTTGAACCATAAGTTTTCGCGTAACTAAAGTATGTTTTAAATGATCACTTATGATGCTCTCAAGCTGAAAAAAATCTTTGCACCACTGTAAACGGGCCACCCTGTATATGAAGATAAATATTTATTTATTTATTTAAAGCTCCCAGCTACTAAACTACCCAATATGTATAAACATCACAAAGTATCACTAGACCTGACACTTAAAAATTCCTAATGTCGCTTCAAGTCTACATTTTAGTTAAAAACTAGGACCCTATCCAGCACGTCTAGATAACGAAAACAGCAGAACATTGTGGACTATTTGTACTAATAAAAGCACCAAATATGTTTCTTTAATACTTCTGCCCCCCCAAAAGTGGCACTTTGTTAAGAACGCATAAAGTCTAAAAGTTCTAGGTTAATGTTTTGTGGAGCCGGGCATTAGTATAGTTGATAAAGCTCCCTTTGTTTCTTAATCTTGTTTGCTTAAAACATTTTGTTTACCTACTTTGGACTGAAATATTTGAAATGAAACTCCCACCGTTTTTGTACATTTAAAGTGGGAGCTGTCTTATGGGAGGAGGTGGTAACGTTTTATGCTCAATGTAACTCTGTTCATTAAAATTCACATAGTATTTTAATCAATCAATTTATACATTTTCCTATTTAATAACAGTCACACGGGTCAATCTTCAACGTTAATCAATGCTTGCCCAGATGAAGTATGTAGATGGGAGACAATATTCACATATCGAGATCTTCCCGTGCATCGGAAAGCACGTGAAGCCTTTGGCCTCGGCGGCCATTTGGATATCTTTGACAGTTGTTACGGGTAGTCAGAGAACAGAAAATATGTCACGGGTCTTACCGATGGGTATCGTGTTACCCAGTTACTGGGTTGTGGAGGTCAGATAGGCAGTCGCTCCATGCAAAACATTATTACTCAGCTGCATCCGTTTATGCTACGGCCAAACTTGAAGGCGAAGTTTCGTGTTCGCGTTGTCACGATAAAAATTCGTGTTCGATCTATGACGAAGTGCTTGGCCACATTAAAAAAAAACTTTACTACGTCGCGATAATCTAGAACGTCGCGATAATTAATTTCGCGGGAAACATGGACGAGGCGGTTGCGCTGTATTGTATCACATAGCGGCTAATAATTATGTACTGCATCTTTATAATTAGAATAAATGTGAAAAGGTCAAAAATAGGAATAAAACTAATAAAGTCTATTAAAGCGGGCGAAGAGTAGCCAACCGCACGAAGTTTGTGCCTTTTAATGTGCGGCAATTTACCGACAGCGGCGCGAAAGGAATTCGTATTCGCGAAGATGATTCGCGATAGGACGAATTCTTTGGCCAGACGTGTCGCGACAACGCAAATCTTCGCGTTATCGTGATAGTGTAGTCCCAGCATTAGACTGGAAATCGACCCGAACATAGTTGGGAAAAGGCTTAGAAGATGATAATATAAATAAAATATGTCTGTGATTTCAATATAACTGTGCTTTCTAAAGAAACACATGATGCTTAAACACAAACGACACTTCTTTTTAATATTTGTCTTTCTGTTTGGCCGGGCTAATCTCTTGAACGGCTGAAACTGCGTTACCAAACAAACTGATTTAAATAGGACTTTCACTGCTAGAAAAGGGAGATTATGAAGGAATATATGGGTTACCCACTTTTATCCTGGATTTCCACCGGAATCAGGATTTACGCGGGAAAAACAGCTCGGTTAATATTGAAACGTATCAGCTAGAATAAAATAATAAAATATTTTAAGCTTTGCTTGACATGAAATGTTATTTATAACTTTTCTGTTATACAACACTTCAGCAACGAAACGGCCAAGCCACATACATATTTTGACTAAGGTGTAGAGTTTGTAAAGTTAGGGCTTGTAGAGTTAGTAGCTTGTCGCTACATAAGATCTGATAAAATTTTGACCGTGCGAACTATTATAATCTCGTCTTGGCAACATGTTACATGAAAAAGTTATTGGTGGGATATTCATTTCGGGAATTGTTAGGTTTCCGAACGTCCCTATCAATAAACAGAATCTTAACAAGACCAATCGTGTCCGTCCGCCTGCCACACTTGAACTGATTTAGTTGAAATTTAGTACACATACAAAATTTTCAGTTAATTATATAAATGAATTGTGCACCTATATCAGTTCAATTTGGTTAGCATATAAAATTAACCATCGTAAATCAAAATTTACCTCAACATATCTCTGAAACTTTATCTTGTACAGGTACTTTCAGCTTTACTTAAATTATAGATTGTAGGAAAACCAATAAAAAAATATGGTACCAAGATAACCAGATTAATGCGGAACCCGCTGTGCGCGCATCAGACTCGCTCTTAGCTGTTTCTTTGCCTATGATATATCTAATCATTTCTTGTGTGCATAAGAAATAATTAGGTAACTCGTTACGTCTTAAAACCGATGTTCATAACACTACCATGATAATAATTCTTCATACCAGGTAACCTATGAAAAGACAATTCTCACGGGTTTTTATGCTTCTATGCTTTTCACTGTATTAAGAATTATCAATGTGTTAATTTAATTTATGATGTAATTGATGATCTATACAGTATGTTAGTTTAAATGAGGGACATTTTCAAATCTACAAAACTTACATGATACTAATAAAAAATGAACAAAAAAAAACAACTGATAAATAACGGACAGAACCATACCAAAAGTCCTCAGGGGGACTCCTGCGAGGGCGGAGTTTACACACGAGCTTCCTTTTTTGGCAGGATCGCGCCGTGTTTTGCCACGTGATTACTTAAGAGTCCCCAACAATTTTACTGCCAAAAAAGAGAAATTACCTACTTTTGTAAAACAAATATCTCAAATACGGCATAAAATATCAGTTTTATTTTAAAACAGCGTTAAACATTGTATATTTATCTAATATGTGGTCAAATTAGAATTTAAATATCTACTCAAAGTAAATCGAGCAAGCGTATCGATTTATAAGGCATACTTTGAAAATGTTATTACAATAAAATATGGGCTCTAAATTAAAATAAAAAATAATAATTTGGTACATAAATACCTGTATTATTCAGAATTAGTTTTGATTTTCTTTTCAATAACGAATTCTTACTCAAAAGCGACGGTTTTGCAAAGGATTTTTTTTGAGTTTTCTCTGAGTTGACATTTTTTTTTTTAAGCACATGTCCCCATTTTTTTTTTCAAAAAATATTTTGTTAACTTACTAGTGCACTATATGCCCAATGGTCAGGATTTTTTTTAGATTGTTATTCACCCCTATTAAGTTAAAAAAGCAGTTGTAAAACCTGGTATTACTTGTTTTCTTAAAAACACGTGTTTATATATTTTTTTGTTCTACAAAAGTGGGTAATTTCTCTTTTTTGGCAGTAAAATTGTTAGGGACTCTTAAGGTACTGTTTACAAGTTCATTCACCTCTTGCGCCTCAGTGTTCATGATAAATGTATTATATTGGACAATTATGTCAAAAAATTAGGTTATAGGTTTTTCACATATTTGGGACGAGAATCGAATACTGAATACCCTACCTCAATAAGTCCCTCGTTTAACCTAACACACTGTATATCAAACAATAAGAATTCACCCATGAGGAGCTGGTTTTTTATTACATTTTAAATATATTTAGTACTTGATGCCCACTAAAATACAAAAGCGGATTTAATGTCTTAGGCAATTTCTGGGCGTACAGTGGACTACCATTATATATATATATTTTATTTTAGCTATTTTTTTTCCAATATTAGTACTAACCAATATTGGAAAAAAATATAGCGTAATATTTATGTAATACAAAATTGCACTATATTATTGTGAACTATAGATACAAAATAATGTAATATAGTTACACAAATTAACAAGTTTCTTATAAAATCACGTGCTGTATAGGCAAATAATCTTTGTTATATTATTTAAGGTAGGTATAAACATTATTTGCAATTGCAAGTATATAGATGTTTAGTTTTTGCTTGTCCCATAGAAAAAAACATGAGTATGAGATTGAAAAAAAATACGAAGTGTAATAATTTCTTTTGTTGTAATATAATGGCGTAATTAAATTTAATTTACAGAAGTATGTTAAAGTACCTACAATTGCAGTTAACAATTTTATGTTTTTGTTTAAATTATGATCCTATGAATATGATCGTTTAATTTAAATATTATCTAAAATTTATTTTATTTTAGATAATATATAGGTATAAATTTAAGATAATACTTAAGCCTTGCATTTTGTTTAAAATATATTTCATGTTACGCGAAACGAGGTTTGGGGCCGATGGCTCATTACGCGGTATTCACTGAATTCTTTATTATAATCAATTGAGATTAATTATTATTAAGCAGTGAGGGAAAATAATCAATATTTCAAGTTTAATTCCATTCAATTACTTCATTATACGAACGAAACTATAAAACGATTAATTAATTACAGCAAAATCTATTCAACACCGAAATGAAAGAGATTTAGCCAAATTAATAGGAACGCATTTAAATTGCAAATTAAGTGATTCTCGATTCAACTGAGCATGCAATCTTTATTCTGTAATTGATAATTATTGTAAGCAAGCTTATGATTGTTTTGTAATGTTCATTCTACTGTTTGAGTGTCATCATTTGCCTAGCCTATGCAAACCTCCCTATTGGTGCCTTCAATCAAATACATAATATGTATAAATGACAGCCGGGGGACCAAAAGCCCAACGGCACCTTGAACATGGACCTATAGGACTGTTATAATTTGAGTTACTAGCTCTTCAGGTTGCATTTACCTTTTGAAATGTAGATAGTGAAATTTACTTGTCCATAAAACGGGATATTTACCATGTGCATATCCCGTTTTAAGTTCTATTGATACTGTTAGGGACCGTGTTAGTTTAAACACTTATACTTGTGCATATTTTTAACTAGCTTCCGCCCGCGACTTCGTCCACGTGGAAAAAAATCCCCCGTTTTTGAAACATTCTTCATTACTGCTGCGCTCCTATTGGTCTTAGCGTGATGATATATAGCCTATAGCGTTCCTCGATAAATGGGCTATCTAACACTGAAAGAATTTTTCAAATCAGAACCGTAGTTCCTGAAATTAGCGCGTTCAAGCAAACAAACAAACAAACAAACTCTTCAGCTTTATAATATTAGTATAGATATGCATAAGAAGTTATTTAATTCTAATGTTGTAATGTTGTGGGTTAAGGCGGATCTTAAATAAAACCTGGTTATATAAGTCACAACAAGTTATTATTGGTATTGGTGGTATTAAGAACATGAATTACGTTTATCTAAAAGATCAGTCAGTACAATATGGTTCAACTTCAAACAGTGTGTCTAGACAAGATGGCGTCCCCGGGCGTCATCCTGTGTGTAAAGGCGACACACACTTTTAGTATAAAGATGTATTCACACTATGTTGTCTATGACTAATGACTACTTGTTACACTGGTCACCAATTCAAAAGTCCTTAAATCAACCTTTTTGTAAGAAGTTTGAATAAATATACACGTCGTCGCTCTAATTAACAAAATGCGTAACTCCAAAAACAAGAACGAAAATGGACTTTTAATACCATCTCGTGCAGCATTTCATAACCTATACAATGGAATACTTCTTATTTCCCAAAAACTATGAGGTACGTACAGTTATCAATCTATAAAAATAAAACGTCGTACTTCCTAACTCCAAACACCGTGGCTAAAAAAGTTCATACTTACGTCAATTTTCTCACAAATGCAATGCAATATAAAAAACAAATCTCTATCAATTCTACCCTTAAATCACAAGTTGAAATATTGCAATAAATTAAATAATCAGATTTTTCTTGGTCGTGTAAAATTTACTCAAATAAAAGTACTCCGCTGTATCCTACTAGTATATAGCTTAGAGTGGAAGTTGACCTCATCTTATTTTGGAAAAGGAAAGGTAAATCGATTGATGTATTTACATACATATTTATACAGTCGACATGTCTAGTCAATGCACTGCCCAACCTCAAAAATGTACCTTCGAATATTAAGCTGTTAAGGCATATCATAAAGTTGTATCGTTAGTATTTATATGTACATATATGACGAGCTTTACAAATTAATGATCGCTTTATTAATTAATGTAAGTGGAAAGTAATTACAGGAAATAGTATCGTCATAATGAGCACTTAGCGTAATTATGTTGTCTGTTATTAATTGCTTAAGTTATATCGTTTTATGTGATTTCTATACCTCACCAGAAGGATTAAACGTGGCTAAATGGAATATACTTGACTAAGCTTGGAAGTTCCTTGCGTGATCAATTCAGGAACAGATATATTCTGTAGTGAACTAGGATTACTGATATAGCTCGAAGTGTGCACATCGCTCGTAGAACAGATGCTCGATGTGGCTGAAAGTTTACGCAGCGTTGGAAGTTTACGAGGTCCCGAGGTGATGCAGTAAGCACAGGATCGGGCGATGTGATGACCCTTAAAAGAAGTCCTTCCGTCAGCAGTGGGCTTCTATCGGCTAAAATAACGATGACGATAATCTGTAAGCGTCAATAGCCCAATGCCTAACGTGTCAGCCTTGTGATCGAGAGGTCCCGGGTTCGAACCCCACCCATTACACTATTGCTGTGATGCCAGACAAAAGCATATTTAGTGTAAGTAGTTGGAGGTGTTAACAAGATAGCTATTGTGAATTACCCACATTGCTAGTTCTCCTTAAAAAAAAAACAATTGTGGCTTATATAATACTTATACACGTTTTTTTCCTGTAACTAAGAATTTCATATTTTGAAAAGGAACAGCGTGCTGCGTATAAACTGGGTTGTGGAAATCGTTTATGTCACATAGGAAGTTGTACATAGATATAAATAAAATAAAAGTACTCCGCTGTATCATACTAGTATACAACGTGTAACGGAAACCCCATATCTATCCAAAGGGGCTGAAGACAACATCTGGTATGGAGTCTCTATGTACAGTTTCAGCTCAAAATAAGTGACTCAAATAATTAATACCAAATTATCGGTTTCATATGTTTCTTGAATACCAATCATAAAAAACGTGTCACAGCACTACGAGGGTCGATAACTTTCCACGTCACTTGCCAATAACACGGTGATTCTCTTTGTTTTTCTTAATTTGAAAATTCTGTTTCTGGTATCAATGTATTGAAATTTCTTTTATACTTCACACATGTAGACATAGGATTATAAAACCATTGCCATATCGTTTATAATCATCCAAAGAAACCGTGCACTTGGTATGTATATACCCTTTCAATTACACATTGTATAGCTTAGAATGGAAGTTGACCCCATCTTATTTTGGAATAGGATAGGTAAATCGATTGATATATTTACATACATTTTTATTATTCAAGATTATTGTGTATAGTTCATATATGTAGTTACCTACGTATCTACGGCATATAAACACAACAAAGTACTAACTTTAATGTTTTGTTACAATAAATTCAAATGTAGGAACCCATGTATCAGTTAGGTAGCTAATGGAAACAGTACTGAAGAATAAAATCCCATTTTGTTCTGAAACTCACTGAAGGTACGCGCCGTATACACTAACAGAAAAAAAAGGCACTTAATCGCAAACCCGAGGCGTGATGGTATGTATAGCTTTAAAACCTCGCAAATGTCATTAGCAGGACTCTTAGTGGTGTGGGGGCTTAGAGCGGGGAGGGGAAGGTTGGTGACCCCTGACCGGTGTTCGTCCACTTTGTGTGGTGCGCGTGCAATCTTACTTTGATGGCTTTCTTGTGCATAGTCCATTTCGATGGGTAGGTGCTATGTTACTTTTAGGGATGCAGTTTGAGTTTTATTCGATATTGGTGGAATAATTGTCTATTTGTCTGAAGATTTCGATCTCGAGTTCAATTCATAATACCGACTTCGTCACTTTTTGCTACCTTACTAACTGCTAGGCAAAGGCCTCCAAATCTTTCCAAGCAACTGTGTCTGCAGTCTTCTCCGGCTAATCCGTAATGAGTCCAGATCGTCTCGCCATCGCTTCTTAGTCCTGCTTCGGCTGCGACGTCCGTTTTGTAAACTTATTTTAGTTTTTTTCTGTTACTCGGAAAATTAAAAACTTTATCCATAAAATACTTTCAATACGAATTTGTTTTTAGACGAATCAATCATTGCACATTTTTTTTTTCTTTTGTGCGACTATTTTTATATCTCATGAATTCTAAAACACCACTATATAAACAAGTACTAGAGTTTTGTGCAGAGTGGTAATCGTGGCCTAATCAGTAAGTAGCAATAAGTTTAAAACTTAAGCATTATGCTTATCATTTATGAATAAACCTATAAATACTCGTATTTAGGCATATAGGTACTACAAATCAAATTACATTCACATACATAGGTACCTACTTCTAGCCTGAACCCTGACATCTGAACGAACGAACGAGCTTCAGCAAAGTTGGTGTTAAAATACGTGTGTCTGTCACTTCCATAAAGCTTGTTATGAGCGTTGTAAAGACACACACACTATTCCGTTTATTACAAAAAGTTTTTTCGTTAAGTTTTATCGGCCATAATTTTATTTTCTTTTCTAGTAAGGAGGGCCAAGACGACACCAAAGTTTTAATACCTCGTAAAAGTGGAAGAAATGTTGTGTGTATTACGAAAACTGCACCCAAGTCTATTTCATCGCTTTTGAGCACCATAATAAAATCTTTTCTCTCTGTTGTCTTACAGGAAATTACTCGAAAATATTTTGGCCATTCAGGAAATAGCGTCGAATTTTCGAAATCGGAAGTTCGGAATTTCTGAAGTGGCTTAAACTAGGAAGGCGTCAGTCACTCAGTGGGTTCCATCAACTTCGATAAAAAGGAAAATGAATTATCGAGAGCGATTGCCAAATTAGGCCATTTTATCTTCGTTTTAGTCCAGATCACTACCGATTTCTCCTCTGACGTGGGTACTTTTTTAATATCTTTCTCTTTCGGGATGGAGTAATTGGATTATTATCAAGACTGATCTTTATTATATTGTGAGCGATAGGTTGCGAAAATAATGACTCAAATATTATTCGGCTTTTGTTTTGGATCCATTCATATTGTTTCAATATTTTGGATTTATAATCATTTCTTTTTCCGTTCGGAATTCAAATTACGTTCGCAACATTATTATCATTAAAAATCGCGTCATTCAATTGTTCAGTTTATTAATTGAAAATGTATTAAGGTCTTAAGCTTAGAACAATGACGCAGCCTTAAGGTTTTGGGCTACGGAGAAAAAAAAAACTTGCGTGTTCAGAAGTGCCGTTTACGGAATAGTTTTTGATTAACCCCCTAATTAGTTTCTGTTGCTTAAAAACGTATGTGTTGACACTTACTAAGTTTTTCTACATGTTTATAATCGACAAACATGCCTCATTTTCAATTCATTTACTTTACATGCCATCCCAGCAACTCAAAAATATACCAAGCTTAAACGGTATCTTTCAAATTTAATTTAATGACTGCATTCACAACAAAATGATGAATGAAGTAATAGCGTAAATTAGTAGTTGCACATCTTGGCTCGTGACCGGTAGGAGGAGCCACTGGGACTCGCTTAGGTCATGGTTGCGCGCACGCAGTGCTTGCGACGTCTGAGACCAGTAAAGTGCGTGTTTGTTAAAAAGTTTGCGAGTTTAATTGAATTGTGTGGGTTAAGTGAATAGTGGTTTTGGTGTATGGTTTTGTGTATAGTTTATTTTTATTTGAAGTGTCATGAGTTGGCTCTATTTTAAGTATGATTAACAATATCTTACGCAGTCATAGTTCATATTGTATTTTGGAGAAATTGTTTCAATAGAGGAATATGAGCTAATAATGAAATACCTAAACTTAACCATGTTCTTCACAGGTGACTTATTGGCAATAATAAGGCTTTCTGTTTAAAAAGCTAGCTTATTATATTACCACAATATGGCTCTTTTGGCATTAATAGCTTTGTTTCGTGTTTATTGCAACTAAACACATTTTTCTTTGTTCCTTTCAATATTCATTATCACAACTTTTCAATTCTAGTGCCTGTTTCAGTCGTCTTCCGCTCACGTTATGTCTCTAAATACAACTAACGGGCTTCAGCATAATCTAAATGCTTACTAAAACTACTGCACTATTATATTGTGACATCGCTTCAAACTATATAATTAATATTGTTGTATGCAATCTCGACAACTGACGGAAACGCAGACTACATGCTTTACGAATTCCTTTTTTGACTTGGAATTCGAAATTATAACTTTAATTAATGCATACTTACCTATTTCGTCTGTGTCTGATAGTTTGAGTTAATTCGAACTAGATGTGATTTTTTATCCACACAGTACGTAGGTAGGTAGGTATTACTCACATTTTATATATTTGGCAGCGAATTTTAATAACAAAATTCAATCTTGCTGTAAAATATCAGCCTATTACTCAAAATTTTCAAAATTTCGCTATGTAGCCAATAAATTAAATAAATGAAGTAGCAAATTTTATGTGTGAATTACTTAATGCTATGATGATATACGGATAAATTAATAGCAGTCCAAAACTACATAAAATAAAGAGCACAATGATTTACTCACTTTCTAATACATAACTACCGCAAATGCTACTGAAACATAATGCGTATTTTACTCTCAAGTTCGTAACTACGGATCTGCATTGCGTAAGAATACGCCGTATGTAATTACGCGGCGTACCAAAACGGTTAATGCTTGTAACTGCAATCAGCTGACCGCTTGGCTCACCCCAAATGTAATGCGGATTCATTTGATTACTGGCCAATTTTTCGCGTTAAAGTTGTTTGCTTATGTATTCTCGTTTCTAAGAATTTGACTGTGAAAAAGGAAATTAAAAACGAAACTGAACTAAATAACGTTCAGTTTATAGTTTCTGAACTGGACCATTAAGTTGGTGTTGTTCCTTTTAATGGTCGTGATTAAAAAAATGTTAAAACTATTTCTTTAAACAAGTAATTTTCAGGCTGCTTAAAGTAAAAAAAAAAATGTTTTAATAGTGCGGAATACAACTGCCTTGAGAAATATTTTTAGTACAAGGAAACATTTTCCTTAATTTAATTTTAGAGATGTACGAAGCAATCTCTCCCTCCCACATATTATTATTTCATACGTTTCCAATACGAATGAAATAATAATCTCGGTGAATATTTTGAATTTATACCAATTCGGTTAAATTGCTATAAGCCCTCGGGAGGAGTTCCCCCGGATTTATTACAGCGGACGTCTCAGATGTTCAGATATTTCGCCATTTAGTGCTATTTACGTTAAATTTGAGACCGTAAAGATTTTATCTAATTTATTACTCGTATTTTGAGATTCCCTTTAAATATTTATCGACACTGGCGCATCTTTATCTCAATCCTTAAATGTTTGTGTAATTGTTACAGATACCACACGGAGCCAAATTCGCATGAATATCGCAGTTACAAGGTAAAATAACATTTTAATACGATGCAAAGCTCGTTGGCTTAGTTAAAGAAATTCAAGATGAAAGTTGAATAAAATTTGGGTTAAGTGTGTGCTGCGATGGGAATTGAGGTCAGATTACCTAAGGAACCATACTTTACACACATTTCCATTTCTTCATTTAGTCAGACCAATTGAATTTTTATTAGTGTTAATAAAAAAATAGGATTATAGGGGAATAGACTCAACTACTTAGGTATTAAAAAAAGTTTTGGCCACGTAAGGTTTTTGCCTTTATAAAGGCAAAAATCTTACATGGCCAAATGTATGTATGTGTGTTTGTATAGAATAAAAATATGTATGAGATATTATTTTGATATATTGGTCTCAGTGCTTCGATATAAATGATGTTTTAATAACTAGTCACTGCTATAAATACTTTAAAATATATTGTACCTTTATGTAGAAACATTTTTTATCACTAAAGCGACGCCGGGTGTTGCCATTCTGGCCTACAAAATAGCAGTGTGACCACTTGAAAAATGGCACTGGCAGCTAGCCCCGATAATGTACGAAGCAGAACAATCCATCAGTGGTGTGGCGGAACTACCACCCAACCACCTCATTCCACTGGAGAAGGGCTCCATTGTACATCTTTAGTTCTTCGTAGGGCTGTGAAACTTTCGCTATTTGAGGTTTATTAATGTCGTCCTTGCAAAGAATTATTAGACCTTCCAAAATTCTTTGCAGACTCAATATATTAAAAGTAGATTTAACTTCCAACGTAACCGCTTATTCTTCGTGTGGTAGCTTTACGACATACAACACAATATCCAGTGAACCTTTAGAAAGTAATTTACAATTTGCAACTCGTGGCGTCAATACGAGTTTTATATTTAATTCCATACAATTGAAGTTGCGGGTAACTTACTTGGCACGCTATCCAGTAACGTTTGTTGTGTTTTGACCAAAGTTAATTTTACGTCCGTTTAATCATTAATATATTTTTCTGTGTATATGAACTGTATATTAATTATTTGCTAGGTATATTAACAATTTTGATACCCATATGAGAAACCCTCCCCCCCTTCTTCTAAAAGGCGGCATCAATCTGAGCCCGATATTTTCTAATCATAGTGTACGAGGTGGAGAATCCCTAAAAGGAAGGGGCCTCCTAACACAATTACCTTTTCAGTAGCCACCGGCGCGCGGCGGAGCGGGGATTTGGCGAGAAAAAATCGCCTGCCATAAATACAGCTATACTAAAAGAAGATCATCAATCAAAATTATGTGTATTTTATTTACGTAGCTAGACAGAGTGTGCGTGCTATGTTATTGATAAACTATTTTGTTCCCAGGACTCGTGCTCAAGAATATGGACGATAAATCATGCTCAATGAGCGCTTGGAAATGAAACAAAAAACAAGAAAGAAACTCTTCAAACATAAACTTACTACGGCAAAGTTATAGCCAACACATTCACCAAAGTCATGTGAAGTTAATTTCCATCAGTGCAACTGTAATATCGAAAAAGCATATCCTGTTGCAATCGTAAAACACGAAGACATATCTCATTATTTATGCTAGTCACCCTTTTGTGATTATAGATAGTGTAAACATTATTGCTCAAATTCTATAAAGAAGATTTTTGATTTAAACATCTTAGATTTTAATGGAGATAAGACTAAAATATTCATCTTTCTAAAAATGTATTGAGTGCAGAAAACAAACACAGAATTTTATCCAGTCTATTTCTTGGAAGAAGTTTCAAAATGAAATTCGCCACTATGTTTTTCCTCCGGAGGCGGACGCTAATATTAAAGGCTGTGCTCATACTGACAGCAATATGGTTTATGGTCGCGTTGTTGACTACAAATGGCGGGTCGAGGAACACAATCGTTGCGCCAGCGATTGAATACGATGATGCGGAGGCAAAACCCTTGAAAATGGCGAAGCCCACATCTGTTAAAAGAAAGAGTGAGACCTATAGCAATAACTTATCTGATGGTGAGTGTTATTTATGCATTGTAACTGCATGAGCTTGCTTGGTGTAGGTGTTTTATCAAATACGAGGTACATCGATAGCTTTACACGATATTGCACTGCGTCACCCACGAAACTAACATGACTCTAACGATAATATCGATATATAAATATATCAGAATTTGATGTATATACGAGGAATATAATTTAGGTTTTGTTTCGATAAGGAAATCTATCTGCAGAAATCAAATTGTGAATCGCATCCCTTGAGGTGAACGTTGGAGTTCTTTGACCCTCTTATTTATATATTTATTTCGTTTCAAAAACAGCATCTACCGGAAACGATAATGGTATTAATACTACTATTTGCATTTAAAAATAGTCTCCCATTGCGATTGTCTTTCGGCTAATACATGCAATACAAATGGTAATGAGGGTGGACGTAACGGAATACCAAAATGATTTTCTAATAGGATTTTCCCCAAGAGTGTTATAACAATTAATCGCCATTACTTTCTTCTAGTTTTATTCAGTCTATTTATGGTAACAGTTAAATAGTAAGGCGGTACCATCAACTTCATGTCGAGCGAAAAGGTAGAAAGGGCCTGTTAGACCTATGTCCTAAAATTGTGACTTAGTCTAGCGGGTCTTTTTGTGACGTAGACTAAAGTGAACCATTCAATTAAAAAATAAATATTTATACCACTTTTGAGGTCGGACAAAATTGGCAAAATCCGATTTAAAATGCACAAGATAAGAAGACCACTACTATTTCACCTGTATTACCTGCGCGTATTCGACTGATAGCAGGAAACCTATTCAAGTTACCATTTCATTAAAATCTAAATTTTTTGTTTGATTATAACTTATTTTCATACATTTTTATACATATTATTAGACTAAAATTTACAATTCTATAAAACCTTTGTCCCACACCGCTAGCCTTTTCAATCATTAAAAACTTTTAGATAGAGATAAACTCACCAATCATGACAAATCTAACGCCATCTATTGACACAGACTGATACTAAGACATCCTGAGGCATAGATCCACGACTAAAGATGTTGACCACATTTTATTCAATCTAAAATATGGTACCTCCACTCAATAAGTAAATTATATTAGGTATAGGTTTAATACGATAAAATAGATATAGTTAAAGATCACGAAGTCCACACTTTTTGTGAAGCGTACACCCCTCACTTGATTTATTGATCTGCATGATAGAGTTTGTTAGTGGCTTCCGTTATTTCGATATTTTGCATGATAATGTGCGTTTGTCCGTCACAGCACCAACGCGGGTCGATTGGATCGGTCGGCTTGCGGGAAATGAAGGTAATTTTTAATGGCTTTGGTTTGTTAGTTTTGATCATGGAGTAGTGAGCAAATGGAGTGCTAATTTGCGATGGGAAATCGAAATAATGTTGTTATAAATTTTAATGTTAGTTTATAAATTACAATCGATCCGAGATGCATTCTCAAGCCTTTAGAGCTTTTATGTTACAATTAAGTCAAGTTTTCAGTTCGCATACCTATTCATCAACGACTCTGTTAACGTCAAATTTGATTTGGAATACTGAAATGTGCGAGATATTTAGGCCGTTCGAGGATATTTAGCGGCGTTGTGAAATATTGTTTAATTTTTACCAAAGCTGTGCGTGCAACCTAGCTAGCACGGTAAAGAATGCGCGAATGTGTGTCTCATACTTCTGACTTTGTTCATTCTTCTTTTCATATCCAGTCCATTCTCCTCTGGAATGCGCTTCCTCTCGAGATCAGGACGGCTGACAATCGCTACGCATTTAAAAAGAAATTGCGGATCCACTTTCTTCACCAATAAGCAGAATTTCCATATTTAATTTTCATTGGCTTCTTAAGTATATATATGTATATGTATTTATATAAGTATTTATTCATATATATTATTTATGTAGATTTCTATTTTATGATATTTCGATTTTATGATATTAGGTTTTTTTGTGTTATCACTATTATTATAATTATTTTTCCAATATAATGTTCACGTACATATTGCGCCTTCCACTCTATCTCTTCACCACTCATGGTTGACTGGTAGAGAATGCCTACGGCATTAAGTCCGCCTTTGTACCTATGTGCATAAAGTGTAAATAAATAAATAAATGTGAAACATGTGCGACATGTGTATATGTGCGCCTCGCTTATATCCATTCTGGCTCTGACTGTATTGTATATTTTAAATTTCTACCAAAACTGTGCTACTGCGTCAATCTTGAAAGTAGTCTGACACACAGCCTAGTAACTTCGCTCATCACTGGTAGAAAATGCTCTAAAACATAGTTGACGTATATTTGATCGAACTACCTGTATTAATTTCTCCATTTGTTAACTACTCCGTGGTCTATAGCCTTAAATGTAGATCTTGTATACGTACATGTTGTGTCTTTACTATTTTTCGGGCTGCCGTGTGTTATTAATTGTGCTTATAAAACAGATTGTATGTCGTAATGGTGGAGGACAGTTGTAGCTAATAGCTGTACTACTAATTTACACTGCTATTACACATATTAACCGCAGATGGTTCATAATTAATTGCCATATCTACTTACTATATATCATTATCATGGTTTGAAACATATTAAATCTGATTTCATTAGATTCTATAAACTCATTTTCGATTGAAATTTTCCTTTGAATGATTACTTCAGTTTCAAACCTATTCTTACTCAACTTTTTAACCAACTGTAAGAACAAGTAAGTGAATTTTATTGCAATGAAAATAAAATTACTAAAAGAATGTTGGATATAATAGTTGTCAACCCATAGGGCTCGGTGTGATAGCAGCGCCGGGCTCGGACAACGCTCCCGGTGAACTGGGAAAGCCGGTCGTGTTACCTAAGAATATAAGCGAAGACGCCAAACAAGCTGTCTCCGAGGGCTGGAAAAAGAACGCCTTCAACCAATATGTCAGTGACCTGATATCTATTAGGAGAAAGCTACCGGACCCAAGGGACGAATGGTAAGAAAATGATTTCAAATCCGTAGAAATGTTGTATAAGGTATGTCCGTTAACAATCCAAGGGGTTCAAAGGAAGGTTCCAGGAATTCATCTTCAGATTTTCTGTATCAACGCATTGCTTTGTATTGCATAAAAAATGTACCAAATATACACCAGATTCTAAGAATTTCCTCAATGCAAGTCTCAGTTTAACCTGGGAAAAATACTTTATTTTGTGACGTCTTATCGGAGCCCAACTCTATTTGTAATAAAATTTCCAACGCTGCTGTTGAGAGGAAATAATAATTTTGTATAAAGATAAGGATTTTATCTATGTTCAACGTTATAGATACTTTCATCGTATCGTTTTTGGAATATAATAATATCTTAAATTATTTATATATCCTGGATTTCTCATTTTATCTGTGCTTTACAGACTATTATGATGTTTTATTGTTACAACCTTCTTGAAAAATAAAATACATTCTTCTCAAATCGAGTTAAAATCATAATGATTTTAGAGTAAGTAAATGATTTTTGAACACTCGTTTAGTTTTAAAATTTAGGAGTACTGACAAAATTTTAGAGTTAACGAAAATTTTAGAAGTAACATAATTTTCATATCATCAGGTGCAAAGTACCGGGCAGGTACCTAGAGGACCTACCACAGACATCCGTGGTGATATGCTTCCACAACGAAGCGTGGTCTGTGCTACTGAGAACCGTTCACTCGGTGCTCGATAGATCACCGGCTCATCTGATCAAGGAGATCATTCTCGTCGATGACTTTTCTGATATGCGTAAGTTTGTGTTTTGCGTTTCAACTTTTCCATTCGTCTTGTTTTTAAAGTTGGATGATTCCTCACAAAACAAAACCAATTTATACTATAGATTAGTAAAAGTAGATTTTATATTTCAAACTAAATAAAGCTAGAAACGAACCAATGGCAAACAACAATAATTGTATATTTTTTTCAGCTCACCTAATGCAGCAGTTAGACGACTACATGTCATCATTACCTAAAGTGCGGATAGTGAGAGCCACTCGACGTGAAGGTCTCATCAGGGCCCGTCTCCTCGGTGCTCGATACGTTACTGCCCCCGTGCTTACTTATCTTGACAGCCATTGCGAGTGCACTGAAGGTACAATCCTACAATTAGCGTAACACAAATCCCTCTTAACGAGCAGTCGTTAACCTCAGCTATTTCATTCCAGGATGGCTCGAACCATTACTTGATAGAATTGCCCGTAGTAAGACTACAGTAGTGTGCCCCGTAATTGACGTCATCGACGACAATACCCTCGAGTATCATTATAGAGACTCATCTTCAGTCAATGTTGGTGGTTTCGACTGGAATCTCCAGTTCAATTGGCATCCTGTTCCGGCAAAAGAGCGAGCGAGACATCAACATACTGCGGAGCCAGTTTGGTCTCCGACTATGGCTGGTGGCCTATTTGCTATAGACAAAGACTTTTTCGAAAAATTGGGAACTTACGATAGTGGTTTCGACATTTGGGGCGGTGAAAATCTGGAACTGTCGTTTAAAACTTGGATGTGCGGCGGAACTTTAGAGATAGTTCCGTGTTCACACGTCGGACACATATTCAGGAAGCGGTCACCATACAAGTGGCGAACAGGTGTCAACGTACTGAAGAAAAACTCGGTCCGATTAGCTGAGGTGAGAGTTTTGTTATACCTATTCATCTATGCATATCTATGTTACTAATATTATATAAATAAAATTGACAGACACATTTTATTTAAATACTATACTCGGACATTTAATTCGATGCAGTAAGTTGACATAAGCTAATGAATGTCACTTACTAAAATAATGATACCCTATTTAACCTAATAGTGATGGATTCAATCAATCGAATAATAAATTAGCGATTTTTAATCGTTAGAAATATAAATAAATGATAAAAGTTATACTGTTATCATTTATTTTTAAGTAGTAACAAGATTGTATCATAAATAAAACTATTTATTATGAATAAATCTATTTTATTAAAAATAATCATAGCTAACCAGACATCAGACATGATAAAATCCACTCTTTTGTAAATTGTTTCACGTGATGAATATTTTAAAAAATTGCGCGGGATTACTATTAAAAAGACTACCCCCACACCACTGCGACCTAAACCCCGTTGGAATGGGTACGGCTACAGGGGCCTATTGCAAAACAATAAAAAATATTATCATTAACCTATTCGTTTTATCTTTTTTCAAAATTGTTTACTTCGTTATTCGATTTTATTCCTGAATCGATTAATTTAGTTACATCACAATTTCATAGTCGTCATTATCTGACAACTCAGAAACTGTCAGTCTACTGCATCGAATTAAAAGTCGGGGTATAGCAGCCGCGCGATCTTCTATGATTTCAAAATGGCTTTTTTATCAAGTGCTTATTATAGTTATCTACGCAATACTAAAACATGAACGTTTTTATTCTTTTTTTGTGTTCATCGGCTGGACTGATTTTAATGGCATTTTTACTGGAAAAAAAATATCTCAGTATTCCCAAAAGAGCGGCATTTTTTCGGGAAATCTCTTCCACACGAACGACAAATGAGTCGCGGGCCCAGCTAATTATGAATATAAATAATCTTGTCGAAATTGAAATTGAAAAACATTTATTCGGACGAAGACACAAACAACAATATACAATAAATTACAAACATTATAAAAAAAAGGATAAAATAATCCTTGAGCATGTTTACACCGAAAGGGACACCAACTCAGCATTTGTTGTTAATTTTTAAATCTGAACTGTTAACTAAATGAAATATTTTTGTGGTTTTAGGTGTGGTTGGATGATTACGCAAAGTACTACTATCAGCGTGTTGGTAACGATAAGGGTGATTATGGTGATATCAGTGGTCGCAAAGAACTGAGAGAGAAGTTAGGTTGCAAGTCTTTCGAGTGGTTTTTGAAGAACATTTATCCGGAACTGTTCATTCCCGGAGAATCCGTTGCCCATGGCGAGGTAAGTACGTCGCACAAATTACTATGTCTGAATAACATAAAGTATAAATAATTTGAGGTTATAAAACATTTCATTCAAAGAGATAATTTTATCTGTGTAATTGTTCTGCATAACAATGAGTGCAAATGATTAATAAATGTGTTCTTCGAAATTATTACCCGTACAGATTCGAAATGTCGGCTTCAAAAAGATTTGTTTGGACTCTCCAACACGCAAGTCAGATCATCATAAGCCAGTCGGACTATACCCGTGTCACCGCCAGGGAGGAAATCAGGTCTTCTGTCAAATTCAATTTGACCGATTGCGGCAGTACCACTTTGCAGGAGTTTTTTGTTCAAAATTTTGAATGTTTGTTTCGGTTTTGTTCAATTTATTGCACTCTTTCATGCACGTTGGACAGCACGGATGTTTTTTTTATTGCACCCATATTCACATTTTGCATTAATTTGTTTCCTATGGCCATCACCGATAGTTTCGAATAATGTATCACACCAACTACTGCCTTGATGGTGTTACGGTCGGAGAAGAAGTGTCAGACGATAAGCTGCCAAAAGTTAGAATTCGCAGATGTCACCACACTGGGGGCAATCAGGTACTCCTAAAGAGACGCAGGAATGTGATTTTAACTCGACTTGGTTTTCTATATTGGGGGACAGTCTTTCCTGATACCTAGTTTTGAACTTCTTATGGAATGATTGTGTTGGTCAAATTATATGGCAGTTATTAATGTTTTTTCATCTTCATCATCACAACATTCCAACATCATCATTCTTAAATTGTCATCATCTATAATTTTGTGGTTATCTAAATATTCACGTTAAATGATTTTGAATGGTGACGTTGGATTAGCACGCTTGCTTTGGCACGCCTTTTATAACTTATGGATGGCATCAGATCGCGAATCCTGGGTCGGACATGTGCGTCGACTCGGCGGCGGGTCCCGAAGAAATGAAGAAGGCCGTCAACGTTTGGCCATGTCACGGAGAATACGGAAATCAGGTTTGTCGAAGGCCGCCAAATTATTCAAATCTACCGCTTTGGCTTTCCCTCGTAGTTTGGTGATGGTGGTCATCGTCATTCGGGTAAGTGGTTGCCGTAGTAGCTTTGAATGCAAACCGAAATACTCGTAACAGAATAATGCATTTTATAGATACTAACTCTCATACGACACAGTTTTCATGTTTCATTACGATACACGTGTGTTTTGCATTAATTCATTTGTCTTATTTTGCTTCAATGCGATAAAATTTGCAACATCTTCGTAGTATGTTTATAAATTTTGAGTTTGTTAGTAACACAGTAGAAAACACTAGATTTTCATTAATTTCCTAAAGGGATCCAACAGTGTTTAAACTTAAGTCTACATTTAACTTTCATGATCTTCTTGAAATGGAGTGTGGTAAATTAGAATACGAATTTTACAGTATGTTAACTCTTTCAATTTTGGTACTGTCGTGAGGTAAATTATAACTTTTAAAGCCATTTAACACATATATGATCACTGTTCATAAAACTTATGTGGTGTTTTCTAAACGTGCATTTCATTATTGCGCTTACGATGTGCTGTGATTATTTGCGTTAAGTGGCTACTTAGTACATAAGTTCTCTTAACGCCTTTTCTTATAACTTATATTTTACTTATCTTGTTCATTTTTAACTGATTGTAAAATATTGTATTTTGTCTCCTGTTTGAGTTTTATGCTTTTGGTTTATCGGGTTATTAGATGTATATTCAGTACCTAATATCCAATACACCCTACAAATAATAAATATATCATAGCTTTGAAAATTACACATAAAGCTGTTTATACACCTCTTATTTACCTTGTTTTTTTTTTTAACAACAGTAAATATACTTACTTTTATGTTTACAACGTAAATCTTTTTCAATATAAATAAAAAATTACAAAAGCGTTAAGATATAATTGCGTGAGGAAAATAAATGACATGTTTTTAATACATTTTCAGTTTTGGATGTACTCGAAGAACGGCGAGATTCGACGTGACGAGACGTGTTTGGATTATTCAGGACATGACGTTGTATTGTACCCGTGCCACGGGGCCAAGGGCAACCAGTTGTGGCTGTACAACGTTCGGGTAAGTTTCATGCTTCCTATATCGAATTATACTGTATCTGTAATGCCTCTGAACGTGAAGAAAAAAATAACAAGATCCCTTGATCTTATTTTATTGATAAATATTTAAATAGAGAAGTTGATTATGTTGTTTCCGGTAGCGACCGATATCTGTTGTAATAAAAAAATATGGGTAGAATTCATATTACTATCAATCTTGTTAACCCCTAAAACTAAGCTAAATGTGCAATAGTGTAATGGCTGGCGTTCGAACCCGCGACCACTCGATCACAAGTTCGACACCTCAGCCATTAGGCTGTTGACGCTTATAGTTTTTATTGTGGCTCTAATCTCTTTTCAAAGATCCAAATATTATTTTTGATACATAAATGCCCTATTTTTGTAATTAACCACTGAATCCAAAGTAATTACACTAAATAATGTCGTTCTCATATAATGAGTTCTTTTACGGTTTTACAAATGTTTCTTAATAATTTTGATTAAATGAGATTAGTCTGAGACAAGTTGTCGCGGGAAATAATTAACTTTGCAAGATTTTGGCGAAATTAATTTGTGGAGTTTGGTAACGAGCAAGCCTGAAGCCTAGTTCCTGCTGCTAAATATAGAAGCTTAAGTCAGCAAAATTATTGAAGTGTTTCCGTATAAATTATGAAACACGGGGAAATTTAGATGGGACTATGGTGGCTTTTCGAAGCCAGCTTATAACTGATTGAGTTATAAAAGAATATAATATTACTTATTGCAGATAACTCAACACTGTTTTAAAGAAAATTTAATTCAATGGGTACACTTTACTAGTCGGCTTTCCAAAAGTAAGCTTGGTACAAACTGACACATCAGTCCATAAAAATCTCAACAATACTTGGTACCTAAATAGAATATTAATGATAGAAATTATTTGTTTACAGACGAAGTTACTGAAGCATGGCTCAAGTGAAAAATGCATGGCAATAACAAGAAACAAAGATAAAATTGTGATGGAAACGTGCAACGAGTCGGAGACGAGGCAAATGTGGAGTATGGAGAACTTCAATGCAGATAGATTATCTCCTGAGCTGCTCCAAGACGAGTAGCCAGAGGTCTTAGAAGTGCTGTTCATATAAACAGCATGACTGCAATGACTGCACTGTTTAAATAGTGACTGTGACTTAGTGTTAATTCAAATGGTTCACTTGTTGTCTGATGCAATGAACGCTTGTAGTTAAACGTGTACTTTAATGTATAGTGGAATATGCTACGAGTGTTTATCGGTAGGCGATAAGGCTTTGTAAACAGGCTGTTGTACATTTTTCAATTGCTGATATGAACCCCGTTGAACTACTGAACTCGGCCTATTAACGACTGATATGTTCGATTTTAGTTTCGCTTGGATGCCATTCCTTAGTTCCTACAGATTCTGTGTGAAATGTTCAAGAGATGAGAATTTGTGAACGGTGAAAATTTATACGTTCGTCTCAAACTGTTATATCGATGGTGCTTGCCTATGTTCGTCGTATCGCAAAATTATTTTATTTATTACTCTTGTAAAATTGTTATATTCTTGTTGGAAATCAGCACTTTTGTTTTGGTTTTCTATTCGAGTGTTATCTTATAGTGTTTAATGGTAAACTTATCTAAACTATACATATCTTTACATTAAAATATTTTATCAATATTTTCAAATAGGATGAATGTTTACTGCTGTCTTTTTATGAATTTTAAAAGTGTTTTATGTAAAATTTAATGTTGTAATAGTATTCTTTATCGAGTATTAACTTCTGGTTAGAGTTTAGTATATACTAGGTCTGTACATATCTTCGATAGTTATCTGTATGCTTCAATATATTTATTATGATAACTTAATATGGACGACCTAAGAAATAAGTCAGTGACTGAAATATAAGGAAAGTCAGAATGAATCCTATTCCTTTGTGCTTTTACGCCATATTTTACTAAAACACAGTTATTATGAAACGTATGACGTTTCATGATATTTTCTTCCTCCATATGTATGTTGTATTTGATTACATACATGCATATCTTATAAGACACTGTTATTCAGATGTATTGATTCATACTTCTGTATGGCGTAAAAGCAGTGTTAAATGTCCAATGGGACATGGTGTTCAAACAAAATTACGACTTTTAGTTTTATGTAAATTACATATTTGTGATTTATTTAAAATAATCTTCAACATAGTTAGTCGTATTGACTTACGTCGTAGATTGTAAAATTTTAGTGAAATTGTAAAATAATGAATGATAGATTTTAAATGTATGCTATTAATTAAATAAGTAAATATTTTTGTACACATAAGTTACTGAGCGAATTTATTTTTTAGTCACATTTATTGAGCTATTTTGAAGGTGACTGATATTAATTTTGACATTATTCATAATTATTCATGAATTAAACGACACACAGAATACTTTAAAAATTCATTAACAAAAGTACATCTTCATTATATGTATAACTAGCTGTTGTCAGAACTTCAAAGTCATTCATAATAGAAAATTCTGTACATTCCTAAAGCATTTTAGTTGTTCGTTAAATTGTTCCGATTCCACTATCCGTGTTTGCGAGATTTCTTCATTGTGTCTTTTTAAAAATTAAACATTCCTCTATGTGATCGAACACATAAGTTATATTAATCAATACTTAAACTTAATATCCGTTACATTCATAACAAAAATATGTAAGACATCATTAATTTATATAATAATATCTTTAATCGGAACTAAAGACATTTTAGGGCTTATCTTAAACATTTTTGGGTAAATAAGATTTCAGTCATTGAGCTATTTTATTATCTTTTTTTAGTTCAGACAACACAAAATACTGCCAATTAGTCTTCCTTCCTAGGTATTTGTGCTTAATTGAGTCACTTTCCTCTTTTAATTTCGACTATATTATACTAACAGCTTAGTCCTAACGTTAATATTTGACTGAATATAATTTGTGAATATCGTTGATCGTATTTGAATAAAATCATTTCCGTTAATAATCGGAATTGATTTTATTTATAGCTAGCTTTTACGATAAAAATAGAAATGAGGAAAATGACTACTGAATCGTTTATTGAAAATTGTGTATTCATTCATAATAATTGCTCTCAACAAGTCATTACATTTCAATTAGTGAAGTAATTAAATAGAAACGGGGTGTATTTGGTCATTTCTAAAATATTTATTGGTTTATTATTACAAGATATCATAATTAGTATTTTTATTTTGTAATAGTATTCCGGTTAGCATTGAAAAATATCACAATTATTTAAAACTATCTTAGAAAATAATTTCACATTAGATGTTAATATAATTTTTTGAGGAAAAAATTATTTTATTTGAAATTTTATTCCATGGTTTCGATGTAAATAGCTTCTTATTGTTAATTTTTTTTTTTTAATGTGTCATTTTGGTAGTGAGAGGTGTGAAGTTAATTCAGATTTAATTTAATAAGAAAAGCTTTGGTTGATACATTATTGAATCATTCGATTTTTTTATTGTTATTACAATTAATACTGAATTATTAAGTTAACTTTATTTAAATCTGGTTGTCGTTATAAATTGAATAAAACATATCTTTGATATAGTAATTTTGTTTTTAAAATTACTTGATTAACTTCACATCCTGTACGTAAGATCCGTGCATTCACAATTATTGTATAGTTAGTAAATTATTAGAATTATAATTAAATAGATATGTAATAAGATGTTTTAATGTGCCTTATAACTTTACATAATTATTATTGAATGTTGAAATTTCTGTATATAATGCGGTGTCTCCAAATGTAATTATACTAGGTATGTACTATAGCGTAACATTTAGATGGCGATTACATAGTATTTGTAAAATAAAGCATTATGTTGGATTTGTATACTGTAGTTTTATTTGTTAGTCATTGCATTCACATTGTTTTCTCGGAAGAAATCTTACTTACTAAACAAGGTTCAGATTAGTTAATTTCGTCAGGCAAACAAGATCTAATCGATTATAATGTTACAAATGTAAAATTTTGTATTTCCATCCCGCAAAAAATGGGTCAATAGATTTGGATGATAATTGATATATTATACAATCTCAAATAACACGCTAATTTTTCTAAGCTACTTTCTGAAATCAGCTACATACCTAACACTAATTGATGCGGACTTAAATGAAGAGCTAGAAGTACATTTCATACAAACAGACACGAACACACTGTCCTGATATAATAATGTATGCTTTATCCTCGTGCCCTGCTCAAGAGCGGACGTGTGCTCAAATTTCCTAATTTATTACGCCTAAAACTTAATACCATACGCGGAACTACAATGTGTAACGGAAACCCCATGTCTATCCAAAAGGGCTGAAGACAACATCTGGTATGGAGTCTCTATGCACAGTTTCAGCTGAAAATAACTGACTCAAAGAATTGATACCAAATTATCGGTTTCATATATTTCTTGAATACCAATCATAACAAACGTGTCACAGCACTACGAGGGTCAATAACTTTCCACGTCAGTTGCCAATAACACGATAATTCTCTTCGTTCTAAAAAATCGGCCTCTGGTATCAGTGTAGTAGTGCAGTTGGTATTTGTAATAAGTTCTACACACGTAGACTTAGGATTACAAAACCCTTGCCATATCGTTTGTTATCATCCAAAGAAGCCATGCACTTGGTATGTATATACCCTTTAAATTACACGTTGTATAATCCTCAAGGACAGCACAAGTCAGTGTTCGCGCTATTTCTCGTTGCACCTCGCGTGACACCAAGTACGCGCGCGAGTGACCCCGCGCGACAGTCTTCACCTCTGCGAAAACAATCGTCATAGTTGCTGCCCCGCTCCAATATGTGTATTGTGACTTTGTGACCGACCGGTTCGCGTAAACTCACCGATACAGCTGTGTTTGCGCAAGTGTATTATTTATCGAGTGCACCACCTTTCGCAGTCGGCTAACAGCAAATAAAACACTTTCCTTTGCCGCAATGCAACGCACACCTCCATCAACGGGACCTAATAATGCCTTATCAGAATCTGATTCGGACATCCCCAAAGCCGTATGCAGCGACGACAACATTAATATCCAGTCACGTTCTAAACGACCCCATGTAGACGCCCAACAAAGAGTTTGAGGAATACAACCAGGAGCTGTTAAACATGCTAAAAATCTGGAAGCTGGAACAGGATGGGTGCATACAAAGATTATCTGAACAGCAAACATCGGTACTGGACAGACTGGTTGCTGAGATGGCGGTTCTGAAATTACAAAACTCTTCAATACAGACCATTAACCAGGAGATTCGGGACTCAGTTGACTTCATGAATGATGATATCATATTTTATCACAGTGAAGATACAACAGTAATCATAGCAATTCTATATTTAAGAAACAATAGGCAAAATGTCAGTTCGGCTACTTTACTATTGCGCCGACGATATCAACCTAACATAACGAGATTTCGCCGTGCTTCTAAAAGCATGTTATATTCAAATTCAAATTCTTTATCAAGCCTTGGTCCCGGTTGTCATTTGTACATCTCTGACTTTCATTACGGGTAGTCAGGAGCCAGAGAATCTGACACTGATCCGGCCAAAGGGTATTGTGTTTCCCAGGTATTGGGTTGTAGAGGTCGGATAGCCAATAGCTTCATTTAAAACGCTGGTACAGTAAGCTTCAGAGAAAAGAAACCCCTTCGTGACGCGCCCGCCGCATAGTGGTCTGGAAATCGAGCTCCATACTCAAAGTATGAACTTAGTACGTACGTACGTACGTACGGAACGTAGTAGAAACTTAAAGTAAAGAATTAAAAAAACAAAAATTGTAATGGCTCTGGTATACCTCCCTTTACATAATATTAACGTATGGATGGTACAAGTCACACCACGCGTGAGAAAAAAAAGATTCATGTTTTTTTTGTATGGGAGAAAACACTAAACGTACGTTTTTTCGAAACTTAATGGAACTGTTAGGCTGCTGCTTACACGAGCTATAGTCCCATACACGGCGATCAAGATGACATACAATTCATGTACCTTTAGGCACTGCTTCGCACGTAGCAAATTTTTGACATTTTTAATTTTCGGAATGTGATTTCTCAAATCTTTGCCGTGGTTAAATGACGGTGCCGATCGATTAACTTATATTATAGTTAGATTTAGCCTGCTAATGACCTTTATGATGACAATCATTGAAAAATATATTGATTGTATAGGTTTTTTTTATTTCATTCCAAGAACTAACTCATTTGTTAATCACCGTGATTAAGGTTAAGATATTATTAGATACTAATGAAATGAGCATTAACTAGCTCTAGCGGGGCCAAATGGGCCCTAGTCACAATACAATTCTAATGTCTGTAATATAGGTAACTAATTAGAGAATAGCGAACGATAATTAGGGTAGTTGTATAAAAACAGGACATTTGAATCTAATTTTATCAGTAGCTCAGTACTTGTGCGCGCTAACTTATTACCTTATACCTATTTGTTATTGTGATGTGATGGAGGGTTTTGGTACCAATTTGGATATTTTCATGTTTGTGGCAAACAACAGTAGTTTTTCACAGCCCAATGTTTTATTTGAGTCTTTTGAGAATACTGTTGAATTATCAGAAAATGAAAAGATGGAATTGAAACAATTCTGTCAGAGTTATGTGAGTAACTTGAGGAAGAAATAGATCTCGTGTAATCGCACGAGACATACATATATAAAAAAGTATGTGACATGGCTGCAAGAGAACATCAAATGGCCTGAGGTCGTGAGGAAAAAAATTACTACTTCTGTAGTGTCGTCAGAGCAGCCACTATGTTCCAGTTCCAACTTTAGTGTAAATGAGGGTGCATCAACATCCTACACACCGGAGACGTGCAGTGTTGGAACATCAACATCAGTTGTGACGCCGAGAAAACCATTCGTGGAGCTAAGCCCACACAGAAGAGAAGGAGAGTGAAAGAGCTCCTAACGCAGCACTGAAAGCCTTGCTCATGCAACTGGTTTGAAAGCACAAAACAAGAATGTAGCAGATATCATTAAACTGGTATTGGAGCATCCCGAAGAGGCTACAAAGATAAAGAAATTGTTAAATAAAAAGAAAACTGTACCTATATATTCCGCTGACAAAGCTTTAGGTATTTTGACCTCATTGAAGCTTTCGCAGTGGCAGTATATAACATTAAGATCTTGTGCAAAAGAAGAAGGAATACCACTGTATCCTTCTTATACTGTCATCCTTGAGGCGAAGAAGAACTGCTACCCCCCAAAAGATACCATTGACATCACGGAAAGAGAGGTAAAAGTAAAGCTTCAAGCAATTTTGGACAAAACTATGACTAGGCTTGGAAAATTCTTACGTGTGGAATCTTCGCTGGATGGCAAAGAGTACTTATATGCAAGTGGGGCTTTGATGGTGCTTCAGGGCAAAGTTTGTATAAGCAAACTATGGCAGACGAAGACGATTCCAGTATTTTTATGTGTTCTTTTGTGCCTCTGCGCTTGGTTTGTGTCGATGAAAAGGTATGGGAGAATCCAAAGCCATCTTCCACCATGTTTTGCACACCTATTTATTTTAAGTTTTCAAAAAAAAACAAATTAAACATCGTGGAAGAACAGGCTTTGATTGAGGCTGAGATTGAAGCACTGCAGGCTTCCATTATGGGAAGCCATGTTGTAAAGCACTCAATGCTTATGACCATGGTAGATGGCAAAATCATTTCACAGCTATCAAATACCTCATCGCAGACGTGATATATGTAAAGCGACTCCTTCGGAAATGAATAAGTTGGAGAAGATCTCAAAGTGAGTTTTCAATAATTTAATAAATTAATGTCACTGCAGTACTTCAATATTTATATTCCTTTTATTAATTTAACCATTTGATTTTCAGAAAACCGGTTTCAACAGAAATGTTCAAGTCCGGGTTATCTACTCTTCATGCTTGGATCAGGTGTATGGAGTGCCTTCTCCATATTTCATACAGACTGGACTTTAAAACATGGCAAGCCAGAGATGCAAGCAGTAAAGAGTCATAGAAGATTAGAAAACAAATCATACAGCAGAACTGGACTTTAAAACATGGCAAGCCAGAGATGCAAGCAGTAAAGAGTCATAGAAGATTAGAAAACAAATCATACAGCAGAAGTTCCGTGATGAAATGGGCCTCCTGGTAGACACCGTCAAACAAGGTGAGATAAAATAACTTTTAAATCTACATTTTTTCAAGTAACATTATTCATTTACATCTTTTTCCTGCACAGAGTCAAGAATTTTTGTTTTGTTTCAGGTTCGGGAACTAAAAATGATGGAAACACAGCTAGGAAATTTTTTAGTGATCCTGCGAAAACCGCAGCTATCACAGGATTGGATTCCTGTTTGATCCAAAGATTTTCAACACTTTTGCGTGTATTAGCCAGTGGGGAGCCTATAAATATTGACGCATTTGCAAACTTTGCAAACGTTACTGCAGAAATGTACGTGGAGCTCTATGGCTGGTATTACATGCCTTCGAGTGTCCACAAAATTTTAATGCATGGTGCTGAAGTTATCAAACACTTCAATATTATGCCCATTGGCAAATTATCTGAAGAGGTAACGGAAGCCAGAAACAAAGATTTCAAAAAAATCCGAGAACACCATTCACGTAAATTTTGCCGTAAAGCGACAAACGAAGACATTTCCAATGCTCTCCTTGTATCATCAGATCCCTACCTTTTCAGCATAAGACCTGTGCTACGAAAGTCCACAAAAAGAGCTGTCACTGATGATATGAGACCTCTTCTCATTAGTGACGATTCAGATGTAGACAAAGAGATTGAATTTGTCGATGTTAATGTTAGTGCGTTAATTAGGGACTCCGATTTAGAGGACTCTGATGAGGGCGAAGATACTGTCTGGTAACAGTATTTTTAATGTTTACTATAGATAGTAGTAAAAAATATGTAAATAATTATAATTAAATGTAGTAGTCAGAGTTGTAATAGTGGTAAAAGACCGCTAAAATAGTAATGAATGAACTAATGCTTATTTTACTACTATTTGAGCTATTTACCTATTTTTATAATTTTAATACTGACTTTGTTATTTATGTTTGTTGTCTTTGCTGTAGATATTTGTAGTGGATCATAATAATATAGATGTATTTTGTTGCAATGTCTTGATATAAGTATAATTTTATAATAAAAAATATTTATTTATTTCTATAAAATCATTTATTTTTTCGAGATTTTTAACTTTATATTCTTTGAAAAAATTAAAATCAGTTTACTACGCATTTTTTTCTTTTAAAATGAATGTTTATAAAGTGATCGGAAAAACCACATACTTAAAATTCATGACCTCAAGAACTGCTACGTGCAAAGCGAAACCCAAAGTTGCATTACATTAATGCTCATGTCATTAGCTTATATTAATAAGTTAATCGATCGGCAACGATATTTAACCACGGCAAAGATTTGAAAAATCACATTTCGAAAATTCAAAATTTCAAAAATTTGCTACGTGCGAAGCGGTGCCTAAAGGTACATGAATTGTATGTCATCTTGATCGCCGTGTATGGGACTATAGCTCGTGTAAGCAGCAGCCTAACAGTTCCATTCAGTTTCGAAAAAACGTACTTTTAGTGTTTTCTCCCATACAAAAAAAAACATAAATCATTTTTTTCTCACGCGTAGTGTGACTTGTACCATCCATACATTAATATTATGTAAAGGGAGGTATACCAGAGCCATTACAATTTTTGTTTTTTTAATTCTTTACTTTAAGTTTCTATGAGTATGGAGCTCGATTTCCAGACCACTGTGCGCCGCCGCGCCGTCGCACGGTGGGCTGAAAAACGGCTTTCATAGACTTAGGCATTTTATTTTGCAAGTGCCAGTTTTTGTACCGGATATCACTTCTATTTGTTATAACAATATACAAAAATGACACCAGAATTGATTCTGCACAAAAACGAAGGAATTATAATTTTTTTACGAAAATTTTGTATGGAGCTAGTATGAAAAATCGAAATATCTCTGAAACGGCAGCGATAACCGTAATATCCTTATAGGAGGTTTTAGTACTAATTATTTATGATTTTTTGACATACGTTACATAATGGTTGTAGATGCCTTTTTTTTTTTAAAAATCGTCAAAATATTTTTATTTATTTTTACATATTAAACGTTCCTTTTAGTGTTTAAGTTGAAGAATTCAGAGCTTTAACAACTCTTAACATAAAATAGCATCACCCCTATAGACCTGAAGGACTAGACAGAGGTGTGTAGTATCTTGTTGATCTTGTAAGATTTCCAACAATACCAAATAGATGAATATCAGTGTCAAAGTGCCCATGCTGTCGCTTCTTTTAGAAAGATAGGGGAATGAAATTGTTAATTGATCATACCCTAAAAGTATGATTACAACATAACCGGACACATAATAATATCGACACAAAAGGAATTTTAAAACCTTGCATACGTTCAAAATACAAAATAACATATTGTGTAGTCATCTAATGAGTCTGATGACAAGTAATTAAGTAATTAGAATGATGGTTGTAGTCTTCTGATTCTAATGAGCCTATTAAGTGATTAAATGATTTGAAATATCTCGCAACAATACCAACTAAGAACTGCATTCACCTTTTTATAATTAGTGAGCTAATGTGATTTGCTAATGTTGATTAGTTCTACTATGAGTTCTACGAAATGTTTTTGACGATTATAAATTTTTATTATCATATCTTTTATAACTTTAATGAGGGTAGTTAACTAATTATTGACTTTATACAATAAAAGGGCTATAATTTTGTTCCATAATTTAGATTGTTCACAACCGTGTAACTGCTAACACTAAAACTATTTGCTTTGCGACTACAAAATCTTAGAATGGAAAGTTTAATCACCAACTTAGATTTGTTTGTTCTTCTAAAAAGTGAGTGTCCTTCATTTAATCATGAAGTATTGTTTAGTGCAATTGTGTCCCGCATAGGCGATTGCCTTTCTGCCGAAGATCAAGTAACTCTCAAAGAATTTTGCCGGAGATTCACGCGAGCTGCTTTAAACAGGTGGCAGAAATCTAAACGATTCTTTGATAAGTTTAGAAATACGTACGGAGAGTGGTTGCAAGCAAATATTGATTGGCCGAGTTGCGTGCAAACTTTAATAAATCAAGAACCAACTGTTGATGAGATACCAAGAGCACGCTCAGTCTCTCCAGAACCTTCGACATCATCGACTGTTGGAACAATGACAAAAAGGTCCCGAAAACCATTCAAAGATCTGGGAAGCAAACAGAAAAAGAGAAGATCTAGTGAGCACATAGGCGAGGATTGGCATATGCAGCTGCAGCACGTTTAAAAGAAGAAGGTTATGAAGATATCGCATCTGTAATCAATTATATGATCAAAAATCCAGAAGCTGCCGTTAAAATCAAGGAAAGCATTAAGAAAACAGTAATATTTACACCAGAGAAAGCACTTGGATTGCTTCTTTCACTTAAGCTTTCAAAGTGGCAATATATTACGTTGCGAGAGACTGCCATTCGGGAAGGTGCTAAGGATATTTACCCATCCTACTATAAACTGCAACAAACTAAGCTTGCATGCTACCCTCCTAATCAATCAGTATCAGTTACAGATTCATCAGCTAGAATTACACTTCAAGCTTTACTTGACATCACGGTGAAGCGGATTCTTCAAAGTCTTTCTGATAATGTGGAAAATAAGCAGTTAAAGCTGATATCGAAGTGGGGATTTGATGGTGCTTCCAATCAAAGCCGATACAAGCAGAAAATGGACGGCGAGCATGATGATTCAAGCATTTTCATGACCTCCTTGGTGCCACTGAAACTGACAGATGGAGATAATACTATATGGACAAACCCGAAACCATGCTCAACTTTTTATTGTCGTCCGGTTCAGTTCACTTTTGTAAAAGAAAGCCATGCAGTTGTCATTGATAACAAAAGAAAAATGGATGAGGAAATTGAGGCCCTTAACCCCACAGAGTGCATTAATAGTAACAGGGTGACTCATAAACTAATGATGACAATGATCGACGCAAAAGTCTGCACGTACCTTTCTGAAGCTAGATCAAATGCATCATGCTACCTGTGCTTAGCAAAACCAACAGAAATGAACCACTTAGATGCTGTAACATCAAAAACTGTGTGTTCTGACATATATGAATTTGGCCTATCATCCCTACATGCCCGTATAAATTGCATGGAATGTCTGTTACACATTGCGTACAGACTTGACTTCAAACAGTGGGCAGCAAGAAGTAATGAGCATAAAGATATGTTACAAAACAGAAAAAAAAAACATTCAAAATAAATTTAAAGAGGAGCTCAATCTGTTAATTGATATAGTAAAACAAGGCTCGGGAACTACCAATGACGGGAATACCGCAAGGAAGTTTTTCGAGTTTCCCAATAAAACTGCAGCTATTACTGGGTTGGATCAAAACCTGATAAAAAGATTTGCTGTTATTTTGCAAGCAATAACATCTGGTGAGAAGATCGATGTCATCAAATTTAAAGATTTTGCTCGCAAAACAGCAGAAAAGTACGTGGAATTATACGACTGGTACTACATGTCATCAACCGTACATAAACTATTAATACACGGAGCTGACATAATCGAAAAAAATGATATTGTCCCGATTGGGACTCTCTCGGAAGAAGCCTCAGAGTCTCGAAACAAAGATTTTAGGAGGTTCCGGGAACATCATTCGCGGAAAAGAAGCAGGCAAGATTCTAATCAAGATATCCTAAATATGCTTGTTGTTTCTTCGGATCCTTTTCTAAGTGCACAAAGGCCGAAGTTAGATGCCAAAAGGAAGACAACCTTTTTTGCTGAAACTCTCGACCTAATACAGTTTCCGGAAACTGAGTTCGAGTTTGTAGGTATATCCGATCTGGATTTTGACTCGGAATTGGAGTCCGACAACGAAAGTTGTAAAGAAAATTTGTAAAATTTAATTATTTTTCTTTATGTTCTTTTGTTATTTATGTTAGTTTATTGTACCAATATGTTTAGTTAATAATTTCATAAATTATAGTTTCAAATATGTATTTTGTATAATTGAATTTATTAGATATTATTTTTGTTACTTCTGTTTTATTTAAATTACCTATCAATAAAAAGTTTATATACAGTCTTTTTTTTTTTCACATATTCTTAATATTTGGGGAAAAAGCATGCTTCCTAACGATGTTCTTAACTTTGACACAGTTCATGGATCGTTTTGAACAGTTTCATATGTTAAAATAAATAATGTTAGTACTATAATCCCCTATAAGGATATTATTATTATTATGTGTCCGGTTATGTTGTAATCATACTTTTAGGGTATGATCAATTAACAATTTCATTCCCCTATCTTTCAAAAAGAAGCGACAGCATGGGCACTTTGACACTGATATTCAACTATTTGGTATTGTTGGAAATCTTACAAGATCAACAAGACACTACACACCTCTGTCTAGTCCTTCAGGTCTATAGGGGTGATGCTATTTTATGATAAGAGTTGTTAAAGCTCTGAATTCTTCAACTTAAAAACTAAAAGGAACGTTTAAATATGTAAAAATAAATAAAAATATTTTGACGATTTTTTTAAAAAAAAGGCATCTACAACCATTATGTAACGTATGTCAAAAAATCATAAATAATTAGTACTATAACCCCCTATAAGGATATTACGGTTATCGCTGCCGTTTTAGAGATATTTCGATTTTTCATACTAGCTCCATACAAAATTTTCGTAAAAAAATTATCATTCCTTCGTTTCTGTGCAGAATCAATTCTGGTGTCATTTTTGTATATTGTTATAACTAATAGAAGTGATATCCGGCAAAAAAACTCGCACTTGCAAAATAAAATGCCTAAGTCTATGAAAGCCGATTTTCAGCCCACCGTGCGTCGCTCGGGCGATATTCTTTAAGTCTTTGGAGGGTTCCTTTTCACTGACGCTGACTGTACTCAACTGCATGCAGTTAGACTTTCAGTCGAATTCTATATAGGTAGTTGTGAAAACGTTAAGCAGATGATGAGTTAGACATTATAGCGCTTTTATTTAAAAAGATGATTAGAAATCCTTACTTTCGTGCATCTAGTTTCATCGTATCATCTTTGTGTGGTCTAGGCTTGACCTTAAAAACCTTTAGCAGACCTTTAAGGCTTTTTACGTAACTGTCAGATAAGTAGTTACTCCATGTAAAACAGTATTACTCAGCTGCATATATTATAATTAGACTGAAATCTAACCCCAATATATTTCATAATTCGAAATATAAGTAACCAACACTTATGACCGTTGACAATGGTCTCAAAAATTTTAATGGAATGTTGGAGATTACCAAAAGCTCTTAGCTTAATCTTCTTTATAACACTGGTTTAGGATTAACTAAGATTAAGTGGAATTGCTTAACACCTAAATTAGTACCGACATAGTATTTAATCTTCGTTTATCTACTCGGCTTTTTATTTTGTGATGTTTTCTTGAAACAGTTTGTGCGAGTTACGTATTTGAAATTCGAACGCGTCAGCGTTACACGGTTATTTGTATTGAAATTGGCTAAACGCCATCTAAGTTGTTAACCATTCTTCTATACAAATTGTCAGTAGTAAATTTTAGCGTTATTACCATTGAGTACCTACCTACATAGGGTTACAACATTTCATATTGGTCTCTGATATACTTTAATAGTATCAATCATAATAAGAGGTGGATAGTGTTGGCCTTTAGATATGTTTTTTTTAAGTGTTTGAGACTACTAAAAGAATTATCATTTTTAAATGGATTTGTGTCATGTATTGCTTACTAAGCGATACATGGGTGCATGGGTGTAGTTAATTATTGTCACAAATTTAGGTAGAAAACTATTTTTATTTACTTATAAATAAAAAAAAAATTAAAAAAAAAACATTTATTGCAGGTCCATATGAAATTAAATTAAAATAATCATGTTACTATTGCTTATAATCATAAATTCCAAATGTCAAAAAAACATTACTATACGAGTAAAGAGAGTCAAAAGAAAAATACATGGGTGATTGAGTGAGAACAACTTATCCTGTTATAAAATGTCGAACTCTCAAATTAAATGTCAATGTAAAAAGTAATGTCATAATGTCAAATTATACT
Source organism: Tholera decimalis (assembly GCA_943138885.2). Taxonomy (NCBI): domain Eukaryota; kingdom Metazoa; phylum Arthropoda; class Insecta; order Lepidoptera; family Noctuidae; genus Tholera; species Tholera decimalis. The sequence continues at coordinate 31,638,857 of OW964558.2, read as the reverse complement.
AAGTTCCATTTCAAATAGGTATTGAATTGAATGAATGAAATGAATGAATTCCTCGCACTTATATATTCCAAACGCCTTTCAAGCACTACATGCCTACACTATTCACCAGAACTAACGACCTGTCACTCTTAAAACGTCACTAACGTACAATGTACCACTGCGTACAAGTAGTGTTCACGTTTTTACCGCAATGTTCCAGGCCATTCCAGCTTTAGGCTGATGGCTCACTGTAGCCCGGGTTTTTCCATTTTTTACGTCAGTTTTTGCCCAAGGGATTAGTGTTAGTCCAGAGTTTTGACACCCAACTTGTACAGGATTTTTCACAATTAGGAACAGACGAGACGTGGTTTTATTAATTGGTCTGTTTAGCATTTAGCAGACGCGTCATGATAGATGATTTTTTTGGGTACTGAGTTGTTTGAGGCGTTTGTGTTTTTTGAGAATTAAACTTATCTAAACATTAATGTATTTTTATTTAGCAGTTAATGTAGGTACCTACACTCATATAACATAAAGAAGAAGACAGAAAAAGATGGTGAATATTCCGGAAGTTAACAAATATACCATTAGATCAATAAAAGAAGTTAAATCTGTATCAAACGCCTGAAGAATAAAGTTACTTAACAAAAATGAATTTTCTGCAAAAGCGTCCAAAAAATAGTACACTTGAGAGCAATAAAATCGCACACCTTGACTTTTCTTTGTTAAGGCAGTTTTTTTTTATGAATCTGAATAAATATTTTAAAAAACACACATACTAATTGAAAGTCTACCTCATTACCTTTCTAATGATATCAAATACAGTGTAAAAAAATACCCATAAGAGGTTTTACGGCACAAAACCCAACAAACGGGTAAAATTACCCAATTTCGATTAAGAAATAATGAAAATCAAACTCAAAATTCTTGATCAAATTGTTTATTAATAAGGTGTATTCCCTCCCCTAGCCTTAATTACAGCTCTTAATCGGTTTTTCATGGACCGTATTAATTTTACCATGAAATCTTGTGGTATAGCGTTCCACTCCTCTTCAATGGCAAGTTGAAGCTCTCGGAGGCTCGTAGGAGCAGGGCTTCTTGCTCGAACTCTTCTTTTTAGCTCATCCCAGACATGCTCAATCGGATTGAGATCAGGACTACGAGCTGGCCACTCCATCGCGGTGATTCCAACGTCTTCCATGTATTCGCAAACTGTTCTAGCGACATGCGGTCTCGCGTTATCGTGCATTAGGAGAAAATCTTCTCCCATAAGCCACGCAAGCGGCCTCACATGTCCTTCGAGCACTTCTTCGACGTATCGTGCAGCCGTCAAACCTCTCGATCTCGGGCTGGTATTCGCTCCAGTGATGAATACAATGTCAGTTTTAGTGTCCAACATTATGCCACCCCAAAACATACACGATTCACCGCCAAAAGCCACACGTTCGCTTATGCAGCATTGTGAAAATCGCTCTGATGACCTTCTGTAGACTCTAGAGCGTCCATCATGACCATGTAATGTCATTCTGCACTCATCAGAGAACATAACAGACCGCCATTGGTCATACGTCCAATTTAAATGTTCCCTGGCAAATTGTAGTCGGGCTTGTCGGTGAGCTATGGTCAATTTGAGACCATTTGCTGGGCGATGTGAAGTCAGTCCTGCTTCACCAAGTCTTCTTCTGACTGTCCACCGACTTATACTGACATTGCGAACTTCTCGAAGCTCTTGTCTCAGTTGAACCGCATTCAGTTGCCGATTTCTTAAAGACCTCGACACAAGAAAGCGGTCATCACGCTCTGATGTTCTTCGTCGCCGGCCAGATCCTGGTCGCCGAATGTAGCCAACGGTCTCTTGAAACCTCTGGTACACACGACGAACAGAGTAGCGGCTCAAATTTAGTCGTCGAGCAACTTCACTTTGATTAAGGCCTGCTTCGAGCAAGGCAACAACTTGAGCGGCTTCTGCGGGCGTGGTATCCATATTTTTCCGTATGCTTTCAGTAGAGATGTAATCACGTTGACCTTTGGTATGCAACTGATTAGAATTCCAAAACCCTTTTATACCTGCGGGTAAGGGGTGCAAGTAGTGACAATGCTAACGGGTGAATTTGGGAAATTTAGGGAATTTGGTGTACGGCTGGTTTCTGTGAGTTACGTGAAGGTCAATGATTTTAATTTTGAGTTTTTTTAAAGCTAAGCTTGTATTCTTTATTTTGCCTAATGATTTGTACCCAATATCTTTAGATTTAAGAAAAAAAAAACAGTTATAAACCAAATTACAAGAGGTGTGCGATTTTATTGCTCTCAAGTGTATAAACTTGCCAATCTTTGTAAACATAAGCAAATGGCGTAGCTAAATGTTCCTGATAAAGTGGTGAGTCTCTCTCTTCAAAATACAGAGAAAAAAGTGCATGAATATTGATATGAGCAAGCGCGAATGCCGAGCATGTCATGAGACGTACCGCAGGATACCATCCACACTTGGTCGATATACCGTCTTGTCGTACGAAGCGCTTTTCTTCAACATTCATTGTGCGCACAGCCAAGGTGTGGAACTCTCTGCCGGCCTCTGTGTTCCCTGCCACACATGACCCGTCAGCCTTTAAAGCAAGAGTGAATAGGCATTTTCTGGGCTCGCTCGTTCGATCGTAGACCTCATCTTACACTTACCATCAGGTGTGATCGAGGTCAAGAGCGGGCTCATTCGTAATAAAAAAAAAAGATCTTGGGTTCGATTCCTGGATCGGGCAAAAAGGATTTCTTATACTTATTAGAAATTTCTCAGTATTAACCTGAAGTTGGCGGTGTCATACACCCGTACCTCAGAAAGCGTTTGACCACCATCTCATCTAAAATCAAAATCGATCAGGAGGACTATTATTATTATATCGAAATCCATCCATTCAATTTCCCATTATGAATAAGATGCTCAAGAGCCGTTAGAGGTGTTGTGGTAAGGTGAGATGAAGAACACGCACCTGAAAAATGCACTTGCTATCTCAGAGAGAATGAAGGGTGGAGGAGGACCGCAAGTCACGTAATAGATAGGTAAACGCTACTAATGATTTGGAGCGAGCACGGCTGAATCCAAGTCAACCTAGGACAAAGCTAACTGCTGCCTTCGTACGACGTTAAGTATGACTGTGGAACTCACTTCCCGCTAAAATCCGCGAACCTAAATCTATTAGTATTTTCAAAAATCTGGTCAAAGATCTATCTCACATCCCGTAATTTTATATATTTATTATAGGTATATATTTTTATACCATTAATATAAATATGTATTTTAATTATATGTATGTATATATATATTTGTTAATTATATCATTTTAGTTTAATTTTATAGCTAAGTATGTTTTAATTTTTTTTTTTTTTTTTTTTTTTTTTTTTTTTTTTTTTTAGGTAGGGCCACTTGTAGATCAGCACACTAAGGCTGTGAGTCTACTTAACCGGACTTTCCTGTGGTGACCTCTAATAAATTAAAGGCCCCCAGCCAGGGCTTACAAACTAAAATATACTTAAAAACTAATGACCGCACGCTAAGGGCACTCCCTGTGGAGTACGGGCCTCGGCATAGCGGGGTCATTTTGGGAGGGCAGCAAAGGGACAGGCTGGGTCATATTATTTTCGGGAGTATTTATTGCTACTGGCTCAGCATCGCGGGCTGGCTCGTTTGGCAAAGGTCGGGGAGGATTTTCATTACAGGTACGCGGACGTCGCGATGGGCCTCGTCGGCGAGGCCGGAATAAGGAACGCGTTCTGTATATGTGTTTTCTAAGAGTGCTGGTTTCCCTACTGCTCTCTTGTCGGATGGTGGTGGGGTCGTCAGGCTCGTCTAGGATGATACGCGGGCGACGAACCCGAGAAATCTTGGAGGGTCTGTATCGGGCGGCCGATACGATCAGGGGGTTAGTGTGGGTCTCAGCAGAGGTGAAGTAACGCACTGACATGCGTTTCAACACTTGCTTTATGGTCGGGAGTTTGAGGTCTACGTGGAGATCCTCGTTCCTACAGAACCAGGGCGCGCCCGTGGCCTTTCGGAGAAAACGGTTCTGAACGACTTGCATCCTATGGATCTGGTTGGGACTGGCATGAGCAAACACCGGACAGGCATACGTCATGATAGGACGTATGCATGTCGTGTATATTCGGATTTTACATTTAAGGGAGAGCTTGCTGTGTTTATTCAGCAGGGCGTGGAGCCTACCGAGAGCGAAAGCGGCTCGCGAGCGAACCGACTTTATGTGCTCACTGAAATTCAGGAACTGGTCGAGGATCACACCTAAGTATTTGGCTCGCTTCTCCCAAGGGATTGGCTTGCCGAACATAGTGATCGGGCGTGGGGGGGTGAACTTTTTATGCTGGCGAGCCCTGCGAAACAGGACTGCTTGACTTTTGTCGGGATTTACCTCAATCCTCCATTTCCTAAACCAATCGCCTAGTGCGTTGGCTGAGGTCTGGAGGGTATGAGCGATGCTAACGGGATTATGTCCCGAGTAGTAGATGGCCGTGTCGTCGGCAAACAGGGATAACTCTACTGGGGGCTTTTTGGGGATGTCGCTAGTGAATAGCGTGAAGAGTGGGGGGGAGAGCACGGCGCCCTGAGGGACGCCGGCTCTGATAGGGCGGGGAGTGGAAAGCGCTCCTTCGATACGATATCTGAAGGAGCGGTTCGACAGGAAGTCTCGAATGATGAGCACGAGACGGTCCGGCACACCTAGTTGGTAAAGCTTGTAAATTAAGCCATTGTGCCAGACTTTGTCGAAAGCCTTCGCTATATCAAAGAATAGGGCCCCCGTCACCAGACCGCGTTGAAAGCGGCCGCTAATGTGCTCTACGATGCGGTGGGCTTGGTGGACACTGGAATGATGGGCTCTAAAGCCAAACTGTTCGTTAGGGATTAGGCTCTTGGCCTCGACAAAGTCCTTGAGCCGATTAAGAATAATCCGCTCGTAGACCTTGCCGAGGGCGCTGAGCAGACTAATGGGTCTATAGCTAGTCGGGAGGTTCTTGGGCTTTTTGGGTTTTGGGATACCTATCACTATAGCCTCTTTCCAAGCTTGTGGAAACAAGTTGTTGGACAAGGCGCCATTGAAGATGGCAGTCAGTAGGACTATTATCGTACGTGGGAGGAGTTTAAGTGCCCTAGTGGTCAGTCTGTCAGTCCCGGGAGCTTTCCTAGGTTTGAGTTTCTTGATGATCTCCTCCACCTCGTCCTCCGTGACGGGGGGGAGGGGAGCATCAGGGTCCTCGACAGGGGGTAGGGCAGATCTACGTTCGACCTCAGCATCCACGTGGGCAAGGTGGGCTGGGTCGACTGGTTGGGAGCTGGGAGAGCACTGTGCCTCCAGGCTGTCGGCTAGGCATTCGGCTTTGTCTTCGTCGTCGAAGGCAATGCTTTTGTCCGGGCGGATGAGGGGAGGCATTGAGGCAACCTCAGTGGCGCGCATATTCCGCTGAAGTTGCCAGAAGGCATGGTGGGTGGGTTCCAGTTCGCTCAGGGTCTTGTCCCAGCCGGCTTCACGCCACTCTCTGATGCTGTTACTTACTTTGCGCTGTAAGTACCGCATGAAAGTTTTGTTATTCTGGCAGGGGAAAGATCTGTAGGCACGGACTGCAGCGTTCTTCTCAGTCAGCAGGGCCCGTACATCGTCCGGGAGTTTCCGGCGCCAGTGCTCTGACACCGGAATCTCCTTTGAACAGTCGTTCAAGACAGATTGTACGTGCTCCGTGAGTGAGTCGATCGCAGCCGTCGTGTCGGCGGCGGACTGGATGTGGTCGGGGATCTTGTCCAGGTGAGGAGACGTGTTGGGTATGTTTTAACTATCGTAATTAGTATTTATACACACTGTGTCTATCATCTCCTCTTCAACTCTCCTGTCGCAGGTCTGCTGGAAGAAATTTCTTAGGAAATAACCTTTGTGCTCTTTTGTCTGTATTTAAGTTTTTTCCTTTGTAAGTGTCATGTGTGTACATAAATAAATAAATAAAGAGAGCCGGCTTTGAAGGGAGCAGGTACGGAAGAAGAAGAAAAAAACTAAACATCGAATCCTGCAATGCTTAAAAAATGGTAACTTATATACGGATGCGGTGTGGTAAATACTTATGAAATATGGTATCTATGTATGTCCTTTTTTTCCTGGCACTTTAGTAAACGCAACGTGTTTCAGACTGTCCATTAGTGCGATTTAAATAAGCTATCTAGGTAATCCTGCTTTATGGTGTGTAAAGTAACCTTTGTTTCTATTTGATTAATGAAGGGAGTTTAAAACGTCATCGCTCAAACGTAAAAAAAAATAAGTACTCGAATACTCAGTCTGATTGTAAAACTCGAAATAATAATAAACATAATATATCGTTAAATACCCAAACAAAAAGTCATAATCATGAAACGTGGTCAACATTTATCTGCTCAAGTTGTAATATGACAACTAGACCGTAGGGCTTTATTATAGCTATTGTAGAAGTTTTTAAAGGCAGCATTATAATGTTATGGTTTTTATATATATTATACACACTTCAATTAATACCAATTCAATTATAATTAAGCGACAATCACCTAATGTTTAAGGTGTCGGACTGATCGTGGGTTCGAACCCCACCCATTAATCTATTATCGTGAGCCCACTCCACACCAGGCTTGGTCCGAAGGGGGGGTCCACAGGGGACATATGACATGCAAAATAAGACGTTCCAAATACTATCACCCGATTTGTCAATAAAAATAGAAGACTTACATTTGTTTTATAATGTGTGCGATAAAATTTGTATTATGCAATAAAGAAAACTCATTTACTCGACATATTTTATTGTTAGTGACCCCAAATTGCAGGCTGCGACCGTACCTGCTCCACACACAAGCATATTTAGCTTAATTGGAGGGATTTGATATTTTTGTTAGTTTTATTTGCATGGTATTGTTTTATTTTACAAAATTTCTACACGATGTATATTGTTCCGAAATAAATGACTTATGACTTATTAACAAGATTGTTAGTAATGTGAATTATACCTACATTGCTAGTTCTTCAAAAAGCACAGATTTAATGCCTTGCCTCTAACTAATATAAAAGTATTTTGTTTGGAAATTATCAGTGGTTTATAGCGGTTTAATTTAATGAAAAAAAAAATGATTTTTTTTTGTTGCTAATATTTACTTACTGCATAATAGATGATGATTACGCTTAGATTATTATTATATAAATTCTCCTGTATCTATAAAGGAGGAACCTGTATCTATAAAGGAGGAACCCGTATCTATAAAGGAGGAACAAGGGTAGTATGTTTGTAAGTATATAGTAGGGGGTAATCTACGGAACTAATGATCGAATTAAGCGTCAATAGCTTAGTGGCGTAGGTGTCGGACTTGTGACCGAGAGGTCGCGGGTTCGAACCTTACCCATTACACTTTTGCTGCGAACCCACTCCAGACACAAGCATATTTAGCTTAGTTGGAGGGATTAACAGATTGCTAGAAATAAGAATTATACCCATATTGCTAGATCTCTATAAAAAAGAAGAAATCTATAAAAATTGGTAGTAAGATGCATTATTTGAGAGTGCTATATAGCTATAAATTATTTCGAAATCCACGCATACGAAGTCGTGGGCAATTGCTAGTTTATGATAAAATAGTGTAGGTATTGTGCATTTAATTTTAACCGACTTCAAAAAAAGGAGGAGGTTCTCAGTTCGCCTTGAACTTTTTTTTATGTTTGTTACCTCATAACTCGGAGACGGCTAAACCGATTTAGAAAATTCTTTTTCTTTTGAAAGGGTATACTTTCTAGTTGGTCTAATTGTTATGAAATTAGGATCTGCTGATGGAATCCTGGAGAAATCGAGGGAACTCTTCAAATATTATAGGCACACCTATAGCGTTTTCGGTATTTCTTATAGTAACTTGTGCAGTTGCTCTCGAAAAGCACCATTTGGGGAAGTGGAATTGATGATGAAGACCACAGATGGCCACCAAAACTATTTAATCATAAGTATTTCGTGTCGATTACTTGAATATGAATGTTAAGCATTTTATGCTCGTCACAATGCATATGGTGATGTAGAGCTGATGGTGAAGTACCAGGATAACTCCTCAAAAATTAACGTCTATGCATCGAGAAAAGCAATATTTTGTGAAAGGTGATAAGTAGTTGACATTTTGGCTTTTGTAACTAGATAAATTACAAACCGACCCACTAAAAAGCGTGAAAAAAAAATTATCAAAAAATAGAACCGACTTCTATATAAAAACACTACAAAGGCAAAAATAACTTTAATTTCTCGAAGGCGGTGTCAAAAAAAGAAAATACAAAACAAATGACACCGACTACCGAAATTAAAGTTATTTTTGCCTTTGTAGTGTTTTTATATAGAAGTCGGTTCTATTATTTGGTAAAATTTTTTATTAAACTGCAACACGTGCAGGAATATAAAAATATAAATAAAAACTGAGTTCATTGAAAGTCATTTCAGTTCATCAGCTGTTTTAATTGCTAAAAATGTGTGTGCATTGTGCACTGTATACTAGAAATAAATCAAATCTAGCGTGAGAGTAGAAAAGAGCTATATTTCATATCTAATAAAAAAAAATCTAACTTGACAAAGCTTTGAAATTTTAATTTCAATGTTCAGCGAATTAAAAAATAGATTAAGATTTTGGCTATAAGAATACTCTTTTATCCGTTTCAAAATTAGGATGTAAAAAAACTAATAAGCGAAGTGGCTTTCACATCAAAATTTGGTCAAAAAGAACCACTTTTCAGCTCAAGCACAGAGTAATGATGGATCCTGCGCCTGGAGGCACTAAGATAATTCACTTTCCTAGTTCACTCATTTATGCTGCACGCCTTTGACACTGCATTTTGCGTTCCATTTTCAAAAAAAAAAAACAGGAGCTAATGACGTAAAAAGGAGGTGGATACGATGACAGACTTTTCACGTCTCAACAGCCAAAATAGTGACATTTGATGCAAAAGCTTGTAGGTAAAATGAAAAATTTACCCGTGGATCATCATCTGCGTATCATCATAAACTTTTCCCAGCTATGTTGGGGTGAGCTTCTAGTTTAAGCTGAAGCCTAGTGTTTTACATGAAACGACTACGACTGCCTATCCACCCAGTACTCTACAACCCAGTACACTGTCACTGACCACTAGGTTGCCACTTGGCAAGAATGGTGTCAAATTTGGCTGCTCGCTATCCGTGTCGAATGTCGAATGTACAAATGACAGCGGGATCAATTGCTTAACCTATCTCGAGATTTTATATTTTCTATATATTCTATATGTTAAGATGGTCACCCCTCCACGGATCGCCCTTGGCAAGCGATGCTTAACCATGAAGATCGACCCGTTCCAAAACAATCTCCCAGCGTATCAAAATTGTTATTATACAATCAAAAAAGTAAAAAGAAAACAAGTATAATAGTTACATATTTTCGTGCGCCTAAATTGATTTTCTTGGGAGACGCACAACCATCATTGCGATATTATAATAATTGTCTAATATAGCTCTGGCATTTGTGTGAAATATTATGTAAGCGGCGGGTTAAGAATTAGCTGTAGAATAAGTTTTACAAAGTAGTTATTTTGCTCTTTCATAATGAAACATTCTTAACATACATAATAGCGGCCCAGTGGTTACACGTCCGAATTACGAGGCATAGGTCATGATTTTGAACGCTGACTGCGTTCAAACAAATTACCTTGTGTTATTTATTTGATCACTATTACTCTCGAAACGGTGAACCTAAAACCTGTATGTCCCATGAGCAAAAAAGCGATATCCACCACCAAACAAGCGATGGGTCCACGTGGTGGATTAAGAGCTATTCCCTTTCATAGAGAGGCGGCGTTTGTCCCAGCAGGGACAAATCATCATCAGGGAAATATCATCGAGTATTTATCTCAGAAGCTGGCCAGATCACTCACAGACGTGCACTGAAGATTGATCGTGATGAAAAATACATATAATTAAATCACAATTGGTTGCATTCCTTATCTATAGAACTAACTTATTTTTAGGTAGTACGTACAAAACTGATTTCGCTACTTATTTTATCAATAGAATTCAAAACTATTCCAAATTGCCAGAGGTATTACATTTTATCCACAAAATCCGAGTTCCTGCTAGAAAAGTCACGGAAGCGAATCCGCGGGGAAACCCAGCCGTGAATATTTTGAGCGGCGCTACTTTCATACGTAAGAAAAAATCTTAAGATTGCTCAGTCTCATGAATAAATGATAGCTTCGTTGAGTATCACAAAGTCAAAAGCCAGTAATCTAGGCAGAAAAGAATCTCTTATTTCCCGCGTATATAGTCACATGTACATGATTGTACGGAAGATTTCTTCATAAATGTATGGTAAGAGAAACGATTCTATGAATTTTGAAACTTCAATTTTCTGCAGCGTTTCGTAGGTACTTTGATGAACGGTGTTTGGTAACAAATTTGAAAGGAGTTAGGCATAGTTTTATGAGTATTCGTTGGGATTACTCCCTATGTCTTGTTTTAATTTCGTTGACCCAAAGGAAATTTTAACCGATATTAAAAGTTCTGTACAACTACTATTGATCTCGTTTAGATCTTGGAAGGTGTCCATGACTCGCAGCAAGGGAGGTGACGACAACTTTTGTGATGGGAATCCATTCTGGCATTGCGTGTGGTGTTTTTCGCCGTTTCTGACGCACTCCAACGGATTAAAGAACGAGCGAAACCTTTCCAATACGTCTCACCAACTGAGATGTGGCTTGCAGCGACCCTGATTCAAAATAAAAATAAAATAAACCTATATATCTATCTGGCAGTACTTGCTCTGTTTACCACTCAGTTTTTTCGGCATGCGACATTTAATATTTATCGTGTTATACCGTCCTGATATGCTGCTGTTTTCCTAGAAGTAAAGTTACAAGATTAGCTACAAATTAAAAACGTAAGCCAATTTTTAATTTCCCCTAACTGCGAGAGACGATACACTTTTACAATTTTAGATACAAGCTCCTCTTCTACTGTGTCCCTTTCATGTTTTGCATATATTTATTTTAATTTGTACCAATGTTTTGTTCGGATTAGGTAGATACCTAATATAAATGTATAAATTAATTAAGAGAAAAAACAGTAAACAATTGCTCTTATTAAAAATTTACTCACTCAATTAATCCAAACAAAACGTGAGTTGTTTTCCAAAGCATTAGTAATCATAGGTATACTCAAACCAAATTAATTTACAGGCACAGTTTTGACGTTTAAAAACAATCTACACATGCTTTTACACTAATGAAAACATTCGACATGGGGTGTTAATTAGCGCAATGGTCTGGGGAAGAAGCATCAATCAAAATTAGTTTTCTTTTTTTTGTTTTATGGTGTCCTGGTATGCGGGTCAACTTAGTGACTTCTGAAGAATTATCATCAGAATGATGTATATAAGTTACAATTCATGATTTTTAGATAGTTGCTATTGATCTAAATATTTGAGTCCCTATGTACTTTTAAATACAGCTTTAATACAAAAATGCTATACAGTTTTTTATAGGACATAATTTTCCCTGACTGAGTCGTGACTTAGTGTAAGACCGGTATCCTATGATATTCACTAAACAATCATTTGCACGTATCTGCATTGTGAAACTGAATAACAATGGAGTCCTTTTTAAAAATGGTTAAGTTTAGTCACAAATCAGGAAAGAGAGATGCATTGACCTGTAACTATATCATCGAAGTCCCAGCTAAGATACGTAAAGCCCTTATATGTCAAGAAAGGCTTTTCATAAACTGGACATCTTGCCCCGTCAGAGATTTCACCCTGGTTACTTACTAGGTACTATAAATGCCAACAATACGGTCATGCAGCAAAGACTTGCCGAGAGGTCAATTCTTCATGCGGTCACTGCGGAGAAGTTGGACACTCAATGTCCGAGTGCAGTAAAAAAGAAGAAACCCCGAAATGTGCAACGTGCTCGCGCTTCAAAAAGCCCAATACCCATAAAACTGGAGATAATGAGTGCCCTGCTAGGAAAATAGCAGAATACAGATACATCAACACTATCGACTATGAGGGCACGTAGAGCATCATACTCTAGGTCAGACTTCCGCGTTGATACACCTGTTGCTGACACAGCTATCAATGGTTTATGTTCTACTAATCGTTTGTTGCTGTCTCAACACATTTGTTACCCACTAGCTGCAATAATCAAAATAAGCAAGAGTTTGTTTTTTGATTACGACCTAGTTTGTTATTGTTTCTGCTGACGCATTCGTTTGCTCATGATGTAGTTTTTAAGTAATAGTATTTAAGTTATTTAGGTTTATTGTAACAAAACATAAGATTATTTTTTTCCATTATGAATTTGTTAAATATTATTTCAAACATCTGTTCTTTTTAAATTATAATGTTTGTTGGAGCTCCTTCCGCCTGTGATACAGGATTAATCCTAGTACAGGCATTATCATTGTAAGACTTATAGTTTAATTAAGTTTAATTTTGTACTTTACCTATTATGATTATTGAATAAAAGATTATTATAGTTATAGTAACCACTATTATACTACTATAAGTTTCACTATAGAAATAATAGAAACTCTTATGCATACTATAGTTACAAAAAAAATCATCAGTGTAACTAAGGCCTTTAGTAGCAATAGTCATTCCTTGCAGGCTCAATCCATTCGCCATTTTACAGCCGCTTTTGTAACTATTATAAAACATTTAATAAAAATGGATGCTAAACGAATAAGTACGTAAATAGATCTTATAACCTCAAAAACAGGAAAATAGGAGCTTTTTGTGGCTGTGAGTTGCACTAGGGGAACAAAAATCACTGGAAGCGTTAGAAGGGTGAAAATTAGCGCTATGATTCTCAAAAGGGAGTTATTAGAGCTCAAACTGCAGGTTATAACTACATTACAACGACGCCATGATTTTTTAAGAAAACTTATAATTCACTTGCAAAATTGAGTTGATATACATTGGTTTTTCAGTTAAATGTGCATTAAATGTACCGGTAAACAATCGGCCACTTGCGAATAGTAAGTTATCGACACGTAAAAATACGGAAATAAAATTTATTCTGTATTCAACAAATAAAAAATATCACATATCTTTTGTTAATTTTTTAAATATCATAAAGCGCGTTAAAATTACTCGAAAATTCTCTTATATATCTATAGTAAACTGGACAGCGTTTTAAGTATCTTTATATATCTTGCTAATACGGAATACAAACTTTTACTTCTTTTTGTTTTATTTTCATGATGGCGACGAAAACACTTTACCAAAATATTACAAATAATGTCAACTGAAGATATACAATAAAGAACTATAATCAATTCATTCGTTCAAAGTAGTTCAAAATCATTCAAAAGTAGCGCTACGAGAGCTTTAGTATAGCGTTAATAAATCGTTATAGCTATTAAGGAACCTTTATGCAACCGTTGTGCAGGTTAAATGGAACTTTAGGTTGCATAAAATGGCGCCCAAATAGCGCTAAAGCGGCTGCTTTAAGTCTGTAGTAGACGCTCTAGCGCTTACGTCTATTACCATAACTAATAATCGGATTCGCTCCAAAGCCCTAATGCAGCCCATTTGTGCTAGTTGGGTAGTATAATACAATAACAGAAGAATTATATTGTAATCGTTTTCCTCTAATGAAACATCAAACCGAAAGCAAGGACTGTAACAAATCCACAATAATCTAAGCCGTGTACCCTCATAACGAGAAAACGCGAAATAAATCCTTAAAAAATAGGGTGGGCAAAATAAAAAACAGATTTGTCAAACCGAACGAAATTAAATGTTGAATCGTGAGATACTTTATTCCAAGCACGGTCCAGTGAATAAAGTGGAATCAAGAAGGTACCTATCGTTGAAAACTTTTTTATAGTTGGACTGCTCCGATTGTTGTCGGACCGAGGAAAATCGAAAATTGCAAGGACCAACGGATTCTTACAAAATTGCAAATGCTGGTTGTACATTTTTATAGATCCCTATCGATACATATATATGTATATCAGTCCTACTCTGTGTCTTCACACCTAATTACATACAATAAAGTAGTAAAAAGTGTGCCTGTACACTGAATATATTACCTAACAAAAAAATAATTGAGGGGTTAATAAACTTAGTTAACAAGAACTTAGTTGGGTGGGTTAATAAGATTAATAGTAGTAGGACTACAAGACAAACGGCGATGCGCCATCGTTACATGATGGACATCCCACCCATACGCACAAAACGTTTTGGGAATACTTTCATTGTGCGTACGGCTAAGGAGTGGGATTCTCTGCCGGAGTCTGTGTTTCCCGATAGCTATAACCTAGGGGTCTTTAAGTCAAGAGTGAATAGGTTTCTTCTTGGTAAGCGTGCTTCATCTTCGACCACATCGCTTATCATCAGGTGAGATGGTGGTCAAAAGCGAGCCTATTCTGAAAAAAAAAAACAAATAGTAATGTGGAAACCCACACTTCTCTTTAAAAATAAACTTCGACTACATCATCGCTTACCATGAGGTGAGAGAGTGGCCAAACGTGAGCCTAACATCAAGTCTACCGTCCTTTGACCCACCCTGCCTCCCTGAAGCATCACCACATCGATTGCCATCCAACCTGGCGTCTTCGTTGCGTGATCGCATCTCCTAAACCTTTTTACTCCATCGACTTTCATTGAGAACTGTCACTTGAGTCTACCCGTAGCAAAAAACTCATCTGGGAGCACACACACAAGTTTTCACTTCAAGAAGTGTTGAACGAAGATAGTAGTACTGTTTTATGTTAAACTTAGATAATAGAATCTTGAACTAACTTACTGACTATTTAAGCGAATAAACTTAAGGTTAACCTTGTGCTCTGACATTAGTAGACTGTTAATGATTCAGCTGAGTACTGCTTGCCTTGGTAAGTAATTAGTTTATTGAAATATCTAGGTTTAAATGTGATTCAGGTCTTCTATCTTATTTAAATAATATAATTTCGTATCTGCGTTCATATTTTCGAGCGTATGACACTCGTACGCTGCAGCTGAAAAACAGCGTCAGGTAGCTAGCATATCTTGTGTTGCCATCTTTTTTGTTCTGGGTGAGAAAATTATAAAAAACTTTTTAACAAAAAATAAAACCATCCGTGGTCTTCATCATCAGTTCCACTTCCCCAAATGGTGATTTTCGAGAGCAACTACACAAGGTACTATAAAAATACCCAAAACGCTATAAATAAAAATAAAATAAAAATAATAATAATAAATAGGTGTGCCTATAATATTTGAAGACTTCCCTCGATTACTCCAGGTTCCGATCATAAGATCTTGAATTCGTGACAATGGGACCAACTTGAAAGTATACCCTTTCAAATGAAAAAAGAACTTTCCATATCGGTCCAGCCATCTGCGAGTTATGAGGTAACATACATAAAAAAAAAACATTTCAAGACGAATTGAGAACCTCCTCCTTTTTTTTTGAAGTCAGTTAAAAATGACTCCTCCCGCTGTGGGCAAGAAGTCTGACACTTCAGACTTCTTGCCCGTGCATTTCAGGGCCGTGGTATCTCGTTAAAACATTCCCGCAACCCCGTAAGTCAATCGCCCTATCGGGTCTCGTCAATGCTGTTGACTTCTCCTTGAGGCGCGCCGCCGACTCAGGCTTGGTCCTTACCGGACGGTGAGCTACCCTTGCTCGCCGTTCGCAGGCCTGCATTTGTGTTGCCATCTGGCATATGCTGAGCTGAGGCCCTTTTGGGCTTAAAGGTTTCATAAGTTTTTAAGCTAACATGGTCACTGAAAGTATCATTAGAACTTAAAACGGGATAATTACCAAGTGTATTATTTGTTCCGAGTTGCCGATATTTCGGCACTGTTGCAAGCACCATGATCACGGATGAACTTAGTTAGGTACCGTGAATCCGTAATCATGGCATCATGATGAACAGAGTTCATCCGTGATCATGGCGCTTGCAACAGTGCTGAAATAAAAAAATAAAATATAATATAATAAATAAAATATCGGAAACTCAAAACAAAAATACACATGGTAAATATCCCGTTTTAAGTCTTTAAAGGTTTTGTTAGTTAATCTTATTTTTTTTAATTTTAGGTGCTTTAGTACCAATAAACACATTTTTCTTTCTTTAAGTCAATAACAATGATTTGTTTGTAGTTAAATGTATAAAAAAAAACGGAACTTATTATTTGTCTCGTATGAAACCTAACAATGAATTAGAATAACCTCTAATTGAACGCAATCTGGAGCAATTGTTAAACAGATCTGTTAGTGTGTAAGCGCCTACCGCGCAGTGTTTAGTATTCATTTTGCTTTTTTTCTGTAATAGATATTGACTCATTCTTTAATTTCTCGAATTTGTTGTAATATGGATTTATATACTCACAATAGGCATGTTCAGAAGGCTTAATCACCTAAAAAACAATGCAATACACTGGGTTTAGGGTTTCCTTTCATCATTGTACCAGCTTTAAGGCTATTGGCAGGTGAACCCAGATCTTCGAAAACCGAATTAATTTGTTAACCATTCCAATCTCTAACGGAAATACTACTTTCCTTCAAGCACTTTTACCCGAAACTCCACTCTAGCTTGGCAAGAAGTGGTGGGAGCTCTTAGCCTTCATTAGTATTAATTAGCGCCACGCAAGTTAACTTTGAATACGTAGGTATTCAAAGTTAACTTGCGTGGCGCTAAAAACTGTAGAGTTTTTATTTTTTAAACGTATAGCTAGACAGAATAGTTTCGTAAATGGTCAATTACAAGTATTCACAGATACTTTTACAATTATACAATAATTAAACACTAAAAGAAACTGGTAAGCTTAGTACCTACACATGAAAACATAAGGAAAAACAATGAATAAATTGACACAATTCGATTTTTTATTTCGGATGACCTCGATAATGCCAGATGGTAAGCGATAGATGGGGTCAAAGGTAAAACTAGTGAGCCCAGAAGATGCCTGTTCACAAGGTTTTGTGCACCAATACAAAAATTATTTATTATAAATATTTTGTACCCCAACTTAATCTTCATACAGGCCCGTTGGTATAGTGGTCAGTGGTCCTGACTGCTATGCGCAAGGTCGTGGGTTCGATTCCCACCTAGGACAAATGTTTGTGTGATGAGCACGGTCATTTGTTCTTTGTCTGGGTGTAATTTATCTATAATATGTATGTATTTAGAAATATATATGTATGTTTATCAGTTGTCTAGTATCCATATCACAAGCTCTGCTTAGTTTGGGACTAGATGGCGTTGTGTGAAAAAGTTGTGGATATTATTATTATTATACAGTGACATACGCCTGCTGAATATTTAACTAGGCCTCCTTCAAACTCATAATTTCGCTTCGATTCGAAAACTTTCGGGTTTACCCAGTTCACCAGTATTTTGGTGGTGTTCGAATAGTCATTGAATACAAAAACTTTTTCATTTACGCTCTCGGACGCAGACTGAATAATATATCAACGGTTGGTAGGAGCTTACTGGAATCCTTTCGGATTTTAGGTTTTTTTAAGCTTTTCAACTGAATTAATGACAACGTTACTGTCTTTGTCGCGAAGTCAATGCTGATATTTTGAGTCTTGGATTTTGTTCAATTGTTATAAAATTACTTTGTCCTACACTGATAAAAATCAATTTTTTAGATGACTATATTTGCTTGACAATTATTTAATGTTCATGCGACTATCGATCATTATATTTATATACTTGTACAGATAGCCCATCCACGATACAAATCAGAATGGTGAATCAAAAGCAGATATACAGGAACTAACACAAATCTACGTTCAATGAATTACTATTCCTGAAATTTGCTTATAAGCTCGTATTTACATATAGGATGTGTTATTCAATAGCTTTTCTAGTAGCTGGAGCTTGATTTTGTGATCAGGCTTGCCATCAACCTATTTATAATGGATAATATGTGCGCACTATATATAACATTAATGCCGCTTTCAATTTATCATTAAATTTATTGGCGTTATATCATACATGTAATATGATAAAAATCAGATAAATGAGCGTTTCACCAATGAAATTGAAAATTTACAATATATCAGTCATTGTAAATTTTCAATCAATTTTATAAAAATAAATAGTGCCTACCAACTTAGTTACTCACTAAGTATAAAATACTAAAAAATCACAATTATTTTTAAGGTGAAAATGGTGAAACGCTCACGTTTGACTACCATCTCATCAGATTTTTAGCGATGTTGTGGTCGAAGATCAAGCACACTTACCTAGAAGTAACCTATTGACTCTTTACTTAAAGACCCCCAGGTTATCAGGAAACACAGATTCCAGTTGGGAATTTCTCTCTTGACTATCGCACAATCGAAGTCAGTGGCCCTGACTGCTATGCGCAAGGTCGTGGGTTCGATTCCCACCCAGGACAAATGTTTGTGTGATGAGCACGATCATTTGTTCTTTGTCTGGGTGTAATTTATCTATAACTAGCGACCCGCCCCGGCTTCGCACGGGTGCAATGTTTATATTAAATATAGGCAGCGTTCGCGAGAATCGTTAACGTACGGCAGTTTTTTCGACGCCTTACTCCACAATTTTCACTACCACGAAAAATCCTATCTATTTTCCGGGATAAAATATAGCCTATACGGATTCGGAAGAATCCCTCTAAGTAATGGGAAAAGAAATTTTGAAATCGGTCCAGTAGTTTTTGAGCCTATTCAATACAAACATACAAAAATACAAAGGTTTCCTCTTTATAATATTAGTATAGATATGTATGTATTTAGAAATATATATGTATGTTTATCAGTTGTCTAGTACTCATACCACAAGCTCTGCTTAGTTTAGGACTAGATGGCGTTGTGTGATATTACCTGGCACTCATAACACATGACCAATTACTTATCGTCGCCTTAGAGTGAAAATCTCAGGAATACATTTTTGTACAATTTTTTTAATTGCTTTTCCAGAAAGAAATCCTATCAACGCACATCCTGATCTCACTAATATGTTCATTCGATATTCGAAACACTAAAAATAAATGAAAACCTCGTAAACACTCGCGTCGCATCGTCAATTCAGGCCATAGATTATGCATTTCTGAACTGTTCGTTATTATGTATATTTTTTTTTCATATTATACATAATATCGAACAGTCCTGGATATAAAAGCGGGTTAAATTTACATATAAATTAATTTAAAAAAACATAAAAGAAGCCGTACAAAAATTTTACAGCACGCAGATGTTTCTTCCTCGTCAAAAGTTACTTCTTTTTCACTTACGAGGTTTTCACTCTAAGGCGTCGTTATGTTTGATCTCAGCTTGGGTGATGAATTGATGATAGATATACTCTATTTAACTCTTTATTTATTTAACAGTTGTTAAGTCTGTATTTGTTTCTTTTATCACCCTTTTTAGTTAAAAAGGGTGATATATAAAAAATAAGTAACGCTTACACTCAAAATTGAAAAAATTGGAATAAGGCATGTTATTGTTTTATTATTTCATACATACTTAAGTCGATGATTTGTTCATGAGATGACAGTAGTTTCGACCAAAGTTAATCTTGTTCTAGGACGCCCTGTATATCTCTGACACCATAACAACTTATGTGCTCAAGTAGATGTTTTCAGTCGCTTCAGATGATGAATAACACATGAGACGACTCCCTTTATTTGACGACTTGAAATACGAGTGAATTTCTAAATAGGTGTATAGGCAATCATTACAATGCGCATCCCTCGGAGTTGTTTTTCGATGAATTATTAGAATTTTGTAAGGACCAAGAATGGTCGTGTATTGATGCTGAGATCTTAGGGTTGTGCTCAGATACACACACATTTCTCAGTGAGTCACATGGCTCCAAGCGCTGGCTTGATCATTGTGTTGTGACTAAGTCAGCTGTACAGTCTGTCAATAATGCTTATGTTTTATATGATGTGTTATGGTCAGATCATTTTCCTCTTGTCATAGAATGTAATCTAGATGTGATAACGCCAATGCGTGCTGACATTAAGGTACCACAAAACAAAGTTGTATGGGCTGAAAGGAATTCTGAACAAATACGCATGTACACGAAAGAGTGTAATGATAGGCTAAAATTAATTGATTTTCCTTCAGAATTACATAGTTGTTGTGATAACACCTGTAACATTCGTAGCCACAGTAGAGTTATAGATACATTGTATGGTGCTATTGTTCAGGCTTTGTGTGAGGCTGCGGTTGTTGGTAGAGAAAAACGTACGCCTTCCTTGAGAAGGAAAGTAGTAGGCTGGAATAAATACGTGGCGGGGGCGCACAGGGAGGCGCGGAGTACATTTATGATGTGGGTATGGTATAATAAGCCTGCTTCCGGTTATATCTATGACCAAATGCGTGAAGCTAGAAAAGTTTTTAAATCGCGTTTGAAGTGGTGTCAGGATAGGCAAGATCAAATTAAGATGGACATTCTAACCTCACTCCATTCAAAACGCGAATTCCGTAGTTTTTGGAAAAGTACAAATAAGTTGCACAGCAAGCCGAGTTTCCCTGTGAGCGTCGGCGGCGTGACTGAACCTGAGGAGATTTCTAATCTCTTTAAGGAGCAATTTTTTGTGAAGTCTCCACTAGGATCTTCTCAGTCGGTGCTGAATGTTGAGTCTGGCAAGGAGCTAGGATTGAAGTGCAAATCGAAAGAGATAAGGCAAATAATAAAGTCGATGTCACGTGGCAAATCTCCTGGACATGACGGGCTCAGCATTGAGCACCTTAAATATGCGGGTCCCCATTTATCCAGAGTTCTTGCAATGCTGTATAGTTTCTGTGTGTCACATGGTTATATGCCTGGGGAAATGATACGGACTGTAGTTGTGCCCATAATAAAAAATAAGTCTGGCGATCTTGCTGACATAAATAATTATAGGCCTATCTCGTTAGCAACTGTTATATGCAAGGTATTTGACAGCTTGCTTAATAGACAGTTAAATATGTATATAACACCTCATGATAACCAGTTCGGGTTCAAACCTGGGCTATCAACGGAAAGCGCTGTGTTGTCTTTTAAGCATGCTGTCACATACTACACCGACCGCAGAACTCCTATTTACGCTTGCTTTTTGGACCTGTCCAAAGCATTTGACCTGGTTTCTTATGATATCCTGTGGGATAAACTAGAAAAAGCTAATGTCCCACCTGTAATAATTAATATATTTAAATTCTGGTATGGACACCAGGTCAACAATGTGCGTTGGGCAGGTGCTTTATCTGATCCATATAGGTTAGAGTGCGGGGTGAGACAGGGGGGGTTGAGCTCACCAACGCTCTTTAATCTATATGTCGATGCGTTGATTGGCAGGCTCAGCAGCATCAAGGTCGGTTGTTATATAGATGGAGTCTGTGTTAATAATATCAGTTACGCAGATGACATGGTGCTGCTGAGTGCGTCAATCTGTGGCCTTAGAAAGCTGGTGGCCATTTGTGAGGAGTATGCTAACTCACATGGTCTAATTTACAACTGTAAAAAAAGTGAGCTCATGGTCTTTGGGGCTAGGGGTAGGTATCCTGTTTATGTACCACCAGTTTACCTTAATGGTATGCCATTAAAGAGGGCATACAAGTTTAACTATCTAGGCCATGTACTTACCCCTGACCTGAAGGACGATGAGGACATTGAACGTGCGCGGAGGGCATTGTCGGTTAGAGCGAACATGCTGGCCCGCAGGTTTGCTCGTTGTTCAGCGGAAGTTAAAATTACTCTTTTCAGAGCGTACTGCACTACGTTCTACATGAGCAGCCTGTGGGCTAGGTACACTCAACAGTCGTATAGTGCCCTCCGTGTGCAGTACAATAACGCATTCAGGGTTCTGTTGAGACTGCCCCGCTACTGCAGCGCGTCAGGAATGTTCGCGGACGCACATGTGGATTGTTTCTTTGCCACAATGCGTAAACGCTGTGCATCCCTGGTGTGTAGGGTGCGGGGCAGTATTAACAGTATCCTGTCCCTAATTGCGAGCAGGCTGGACTGTTCGTACGTGAATCACTGCTCCACCATTTCCCATGGAATGGTGTTGCCGCGGTAAAGCGTCGTACAGTTCGGCATATGTAGTTCTTAAAATTATTTTTTAGTGTATTTCATTTTGTTTAAGATTAAATTATTATTATATTATTACTAACATAGGATAAGTGCTACTAACAAATGAGTCATAGTAACTTGTAAAATAAAATAAATTGAAATTGCTCAGCCGGTCGGAACATTTCGAATTATTGTTTCACAATCGTTTAGGCAATAAAATGATATGATATTATAGAAATAGTCCATTTATGTGGCTATTGTTTCTTTTTTGTGGAAGTTTGATTGGTTTGTAGCAACTTTTCAATTTATTATTACTTTGTTTTAGTATTATTTTTTAACTGATGGCTTTGGATTAAAAACTGATCCGTTTTGTTTTTGTTTATAGTAATTTTTATCAGAACGATTAAAAAAAAAACTCCCGCAGGGAACGTTGGAAATATAATATCCTATGTCCTAATCTAGGCTACAGCCTACTCGTTTCTCTTATCTCAATCAATTTATAATAATGAAGAGTTTATGTTTGTGACCGAGTTTGTATGAAGGAGATTATCGTCGAAACTATAGGTATCTATACTAATATTATAAAGCGGAAAAGTTTGTTTGTTTGTTTGTTTGCTTGGACGCGCTAATCTTCGAAAGTACTGGGTAGATTTGTATGCAATTTGGTATGGAAGTAGCTTGAAGCTTGAGGAAGGTTATAGGCTACTCTTTGCGCGACTGGAAAAAAGGAGAGTTATGTTTTTACCGTGATAGAATCCACGGGAGCGAAGCCCCGCGGAAAAGTTTGTTTGTTTGTTTGTTTGCTTGAACGCGCTAATCTTCGAAAGTACTGGGTAGATTTGTATGCAATTTGGTACGGAAGTAGCTTGAAGCTTGAGGAAGGTTATAGGCTACTCTTTACGCGACTGCAAAAAAGGAGAGTTATGTTTTTACCGTGATAGAATCCACGGGAGCGAAGCCCCGCGTGAGTACTAGTTATAAATATACGACAGTGTAAAAATATTTCAGTGGTACCTATTCTACGTTATGACTGACTGACAGACATTATGCATACATACATTTACAAGAACCTTATCACGCGAGCAAAGCCGTGGGCTGAAGTTAGTAAAAGATATTTCAGAAATGCATGGCCATATTTAGGGTTGTTGACTGTAAAAATAAATGTTTAAAGCAGTCTGCTACACCAGGTGGCATCAAATCTGTTAATAAATGACAAGAACGGCTAAAGAAAACTAGAAAATAGACAATTCTGAACTTAATCACTTAAAAATATCCTACATCCTAACTTAATATTAAAATACAAAAGTAACCGTGTTCATTTTTTCTTTTTGTTTAAAAAGATGTTATTGGAACTTGGCACGAAGGTAGATAACACTTAAATTAATCTAGGAGAGAATCTCGATTCACTTAATAAAATAAAATCACTCATCGATAATGGTTCATAGGGTGAGTAGCATCAAACAACTGTCTGCCAACATTGCAGGCATTGAGCATTGAGTGCAGCCGTGAAGCACATATTTTGTCTTTTGTTTTATCGAAACTTTTGTTTGTTTGAGGAGCTCGTGGCTGAATAACCATCAAATGACTCCTGCCGCTCCGGGTGGAGAGGGAGTACAAGACTTCTACTAACTAAAAACCCACTCTCTACCCTTACGTTCCGGGACCGCATTATCTCCCGCGGGATCTAGTTAGAACGTTCCCGCAACCTCGGCACATTCCCGAAAGAACAACAATAATAAAACAACCCCACGGACAACGAATTAGGAACTAATTCGTTGCCCACATATTAAAGATTCATTAACGCTTGCCAAGATCTGTCCGGATGGGTGAAGATCTTGATTTCTTCGTCCTTCGGTCAGCACATTAAGTTGTTGTTCACGACATATCATTACATGATATTTGTTACGGGTAATCATTAACCAGAAAATCTGACGCCTGCCTTACCCAAGGCCTATCGTGTTACCCAACGACTGGGTTGTGGAGGTCAGAGAGGCAGTCTCTCTACGTAAAACCAAAGAATCCGATTATAGTAAAAGCCGCCCAATATAACCAGGAAAAGGTTAAGCAGTTGAATACAGTATTTAGTAATTATTTATTACATTTACAATATTTCATTGGATACAAAAATTAAAACTTGTGTACAATGGGTGGTCTTATCGCTCAGGGCAAATCTTTATTTCCTAACACATTTTTTGTTACTTTTATCTCATGATTGTCACCAATTTCTTTAAAACCCTTCCATTAGAAAGTCACACAAACATACTCCTACCTACCTTTGCCTACATAATGTCTACTTATCATAATACTCAACCTTCAACGAGATGGGCACTGAGTTCAAGCGTAGAGCATAAAGAGCATATTTAATATAATGTCCTTAAGGAAATCACGTTGCACTTGGAGTGCAACGTGACTTTCTTCAGGACATTGTTTTTTAAGGTGTGAAAAAGTGCGATGATGTTTTTTTTTGTGTGTGGCATCTCGCGGCTCATCCTCTGAAGCTGTCGGCTGTTCAACCGGACTTGCCTGTGGCTGACTTAATTAATTACAATAAAAACCTCCAGCCAGGAATTACTAAGTGCGATGATGGATTAATTAATGAGATGCCTTTATTAAGTTGTTGTAAGATTTTGGGTGGTTTTTGTGAGTTAGATGTTAGATTATGCTGATTGAACATTTGAAATATTTTCATACGATCGCAGCTTCTACTAATTCACTTTACCAAGGAAAAAATCCAACATACTTAGTCACATCAAGTACGACTCATCTGATCACTGTTGCAATTGCAATCGGCTTCTAGATACTTTGAGTAGAACGTTGATAGAAGAGGTAGCCAGATAGGTAGATGACCAGACTTAAGGAATCTATTTTCACGAATGGCGTCACAAATCCATCCGAATATTGACCAATGAAAGTGTGTTTGTTTGTCCATTCATTTACGTTAAAATACAGCAGATGATCGACGTGAGGAGATCGTGGAAGGGCTGGAAAGTGACTGCGCTTTTCTCGCAATCGAAGTCGCGAGCAGGAGCTAGTTTATCATATTTGATAAACTTAACTAACTTAACAGACCTTGTTCAGACCAGTAAGTAAGTAGGTAAGTGTAGCTTGCGTTTCATTCTTGTTAAATGCTGCGGCCTCGTACCAAAGCGGAGTAACCCATGACGTGGCACCTGGAGTACCAGCACCTTTCACTCCTTGGCCAGAGGCGCAATGAAAATGTGACTAGATTATAAAATTTCGCTAGAAACTAAGTCTAGATTTGATTTTGATTTTGCTTTACCTCGTTTTTGGGTTCCGCACCTCCGAAGGAAAAAAAACCCCAATATAACTACATGATTTACATAAAGTATAGTTTTATAGGGGGTCAAAATTTCAAATTGAAGCTGATATGTAAGGGTTACATTGCATATTTCAAAACATATTTTTATATTTTTTTACGATCGAAAAAACAAATAAGAATGTATAATGTAAAATATCAAAAAAATACTGTCTCCCGGTACGGAACTCTTGGTGGGCGAGTCCTACTCACAAATGTCCGCTATTTTTACGATGAGATCATTGATGAGACACTCAAATTTGGAATTGTTCGTAAAGTACATCGAATTGTGGGAGAATATTTATTTACTACAAAGGTAAGTTTACTCGTATCCTTCAATCCCACTTTAATTTTCATCAGAAATTCAGAAAAATTGAAACTCGATTCCCGTAATGAGCAATCTACATACGAATTTGGTATGTAGAGTGTGCGTGAGGCAGACTTTCTTGCACGGTTATGTATTTATGCAATAAATTTAGGGTATAAATGATTCCCAAAATTCAGATGAAATATTAAGAAAGAAAATAATTTTAGATCACTCAGGTTTAGGCATACAAAAATGAAAACAAAAACTGTCTAAAATAAAGCATAGCACAGCCTCATAGCTGTATCAAAATAGAGGCCCAGTTCAGCGAATACCCAGACAACTAGGGCCTGACGGTAGTTTTCAACTGGACCTTATATAGCGAGGACGTGCTATACAAATGCACTTACTACTAAATATAATTTATACTGTACCAGCTCGGAAAGTGCCTTATCACTTTTTAAAAAGTTTGACAGAAAGGACGTCATTACTGTAGTACAAATGTGCGGGTCGCAAAAGTGTATGAGAATTCATTACTAACGTGCTGGAGACACTGGAGAGGGAGGGAAACGTGTATGAAAATCCATTATCCTCAAACTACACCCTCGTAATCGGTCACTTTCTCCCCTCGATGAACAATGTACTATTACAGTGATCATGTGTTTGTGTGCTTTGCTTGAAAAACGTAAAATAAAATTAAACAAATATGGGTAGCTAATAATAGTACTTAATTGATAGTATAGAAATGTCTCTCATATTAGTCGACTTTCTGTTCCAAAAAGTTTTATTTTCATTAGAATAACTGGCGTCTATAACCCTTGTTTGATTTGTGATGGATATGTTCTTTCCTATTTCCTCTTAAACAGCTTCTTTAATTATATATTAGGAAACCTCTCTTCCATAGGCAAGAATTTCTTAACTTTAAGTAGTAAACCTAAACTTTGAAGCGCCTGAAAAGCTTAAAAGTACGTATCACTATACATAAAAGTTAAACCCCGTAAACACTACCTTCTTTAAATAACTTGTATAGAATATCTGAATCGTAGATTGAATATTTTGTGTTGTGAAGCTCGTGGCTAAATGGTAACAGTAGCACGGTTCGATCTTTGAGGTTAAGCAACGCTTGTCGAGGTGGGTCTTTGGATGGGTGACAATCATAATATATTAAGATTCTGCCGTGCTTCGAAAAGCACGCTAAGGTACTACTGGCTACCATTTGTACATCTTTGACAGTCATTACGGGTAGTCAGATGCCAGAAAACTGGCTCTGACACTGGTCATGCCAAGGGTTACCCAGATACTGGGTGGTCATATTATATGCAGTCGCTCCATATAAAACATTAGTACTGGTTGAGCGGTAAAGCTAAAGATTGCAATGTTAGAAATTTGGTTTGCACAAAGTTGGTAAGAATTCGACGCGTGGACTGGAACAAAGACACAAGAGCCAGGCGTCGTGTGGAATGTGGATGCACTAACCTTAAATGTCCCGGCTTGTCTCCTGGCACTATAGAACCACTTTACACTAAAATAACACAAAACATCTTTCAATGCTCTGAAATCGAATCTTTCGAATTTTTCTTACGTAGGGCGTGTGCGTTCAACAGCGAGTTGTCAGCCATTGAAGCTTCTTCGATTTCTTATTGGAGATCTCAAGCGGTGTTGTCCATCTCTTTCACTCGCGAATAGCCAAAGTTTTGTGCGAAGGAGATGGTAAAGTAGAAGGAGAAATGTGTCAACCAATGAGCTATTAGGCGTGTTGGCAATATAATTTAAACGAATAGAATGGAAGTTAAATGGAGGTTAGACTGGAAGCCGACCACAATATAAATGGAAAAAAGCTAAGCAGATGAGATTGAATATTCTTGGTGAGGCGTGTAAATAGCCTCTGCCTTATTTTGCGTTGTTTGTAAGAACAACAAGTAATGCGGTACAAAAAATGAAAATTGAATCTCTATCGATGGAATCCCTGATACAACAACATTAACCTCTATAGCCTCGCTGGCACAAAAACGTGCCAAAAAATTTTTGTGCCAGCGGGGCTCAACTAATAGTTGACGTAAATAATGGCGGTCCTTGAGAGGTTAATTCAACTATTTGCAGTAAAAAGCCCACGTACCTTGTCTGTTCCTGAGACCGTAATTTAGTCCCAGGAGGATGAGTCCGCGTGGCAGCTGATAACGTTGGTGCACCGGCCGGTGAGAAGAATCTTGAAGAATCCACCGGTGGAACGGTTGAAACTCCAAAAATCAACACTGCAATATAAGTTCACCATGTCTCACAGATACAGGTCCATTTATTTTACGAGAATCCTCAGGTTTACAACAGATAAAGAATTTTCAAAAGTGGGAATGCAAACATTCAATGTGTCGCTAGCGGAGCGGATACAGTACTATTGATCCGCGAACGCCCTCTGTCGTCGTTCCAAAGACATTCAGTACCAATGGGCACTGCGGAATCAAATATTGGCGGGAAAGGATCCACCAATATCTTTATTTTTTTTTATTACCGATGGGCCCATTCTTGACCTCGATCTCGCCTGATGGTAAGCGATAGATGAGGTCTAAGATGGGACGAGCGAGCCCAGAAGATACCTATTTACTCGTGCTTTAAAGGCTGAAAGGTCATAAGTGGCAGGGAACACAGAAGCCGGCAGAGAATTCCACAGCTTGGCTGTGCGCACAATAAATGTGGAAGAGAAGCGCTTGGTACGACAAGACGGTATATTAACCAAGTGTGGGTGGTACCCAGCCGTGCGTCTGGTAGACCGGTAGTGAAAGGGAGATGGAGGAATCAGGTCATGGAGCTCCTGCGCACACTCCCCGAAGTACAATCTGTAGAAAACCGACAGGCAAGCAACGGTTCGCCGATGAGCCAGGCTATGAAGCTTGTCCACCAGCACCTCGTCGCCTATAAGCCTTTTAGCTCTGCGCTCGATCGAGTCCAATACGGCAAGCTGGTACTTTGCAGAGCCATCCCACAAGTGGCTGCAATACTCCACGCAAGAACGGACCTGTGCTTTATACAGATTTAGAAGCTGTCCAGGCGTGAAGTACCGCCTCACCTTGTGTAGGATTCCCAGCTTTTTTGCTGCAGTCTGAGCTCTGGACTCGATGGTTGAGCCGAAGTTGAGGTCTGACGTCAACTCCATGCCCAAAAGCTCCAGGTGACTGGTAACTGGCACAAATGTACTTCGGAAAGTAGGGGTCAATTCAAAAGGGCTCCTTTTAGCGCTGAAAAGACAAGCCTGTGTTTTCAGAGCATTGAATTTGACCAGATTGTCGTCACCCCATTGGGAAACGAGATTTAAGGTCAAATTTATGCGCTCTACCATGGCCTTTCTGAGGGTGGCAATTTCGTCCCTGTCAGCTCTAGAACAGGATAAGTATCTCTCTGAGACTGTGCTGTCATCTGAATCAGCTACTGAATTATGTAACCTATATAGTAAATTTTACAGAAAAATCCTACTTTATTTTATATGCTACTAGCTGACCCGCCACGACTTCGTTCGCGTGGTTTCCTACCCCTACCCAACCCAAGGTAGGGTATCCGCTACCCCTATCCTACCCCTACCCTACCCCTACCCTACCCCTACCCTACCCGTACCCTACCCCTACAATAACCCTACCCTACCCCTACCCTACCCCTACCCTAACGATACCCTACCCCTATCCTACCCCTACCCTACCCCTACCCTACCCCTACCCTACCCCTACCCTACCCGTACCCTACCCCTACAATAACCCTACCCTACCCCTACCCTACCCCTACCCTAACGATACCCTACCCCTACCCTACCCCTACCCTACCCCTACCCTACCCCTACCCTACCCCTACCCTACCCCTACCCTACCCCTACCCTACACCTACACTAACCCTACCCTACCCCTACTCTACCCCTACCCTACCCCTACCCAACCCAAGGTAGGGTATCCCCTACCCCTATCCTACCCCTACCCTACCCCTACCCTACCCCTACCCTACCCGTACCCTGCCCCTACAATAACCCTACCCTACCCCTACCCTACCCCTACCCTAACGATACCCTACCCCTATCCTACCCCTACCCTACCCCTACCCTACCCCTACCCTACCCCTACCCTACCCCTACCCTACACCTACACTAACCCTACCCTACCCCTACTCTACCCCTACCCTACCCCTACCCTACCCCAACCCTACCCTACACCTACCCTACCCCTACCCTAACCCTACCCTACCCCTACCCCTACCCTACCCCTACCCTAACCCTACCCTACCCCTACCCCTACCCTACCCCTACCCTACCCCTACCATACCCCAACCATACCCTGCCCCTACCCTACGCCTACCCTACCCTACCCCTACCCTAAACCTACCCTACCCCTACCCTAACACTACCCAACCCCTACCCTACCCCTACCCTACGCCTACCCTACCCCTACTCTACCCCTACCCTACCCCTACCCTACCCTACCCCTACCCTACCCCTACCCTAACCCTACCCCTACCCCTACCCTACCCCTACCCTACCCCTACCATACCCCAACCCTACCCTGCCCCTACCCTACGCCTACCCTACCCTACCCCTACCCTAACCCTACCCTACCCCTACCCTACCCCAACCCTACCCTACCCCTACCATACCCCTACCCCTACCCTACCCCTACCCTACCCCTACCATACCCCAACCCTACCCTGTCCCTACCCTACACCTACCCTACCCTACCCCTACTCTAACCCTACCCTACCCCTACCCTAACACTACCCAACCCCTACCCTACCCCTACCCTACGCCTACCCTACGCCTACCCTACCCCTACCCTACCCCTACCCTACCCCTACCCTACACCTACCCTACCCCTACCCTACCCATACCCTACCCCTACCCTACCCTACCCTACCCCTACCCTACCCCTACCCTACCTCTACCCTACCCCTACCCTACCCCTACCCTAACCCTACCCTACACCTACCCTACCCCTACCCTACCCCTACCCTACCCCTACCCTACCCCTACCCTACCCCTACCCTACCCCTACCCTACCCCTACCCTACCCCTACCCTACCCCTACCCTACCCCTACCCCTACACTACCCCTACCCTACACCAACCCTACCCCTACCCTACTCTCCATTTCTTCTTCGTTCGCGTGGGAAGTTTTTCCAGCTTAAATCCCTATCCAAGTGCAAGCACCTCGCGTGCTTGTGAAAAAAAAAAGGGGGGGGATGATGGGGTAGATGGGGGGGGTTTAGTATTTGCGTGTTGCGCGAGGTGCAAGCACCTAGCATGTTTGTGAAAAAAAAATGGAGGGGGGGTTATGGGGGGTGGGTTGTAGAAGTATTTAGACTAGAGCATTGCCCCTCTAAATGAATCTGAAAAAAAAAAATGTTCCAAGTCTCTTAGTTTCC
Source organism: Tholera decimalis (assembly GCA_943138885.2). NCBI lineage: Eukaryota > Metazoa > Arthropoda > Insecta > Lepidoptera > Noctuidae > Tholera > Tholera decimalis. The sequence continues at coordinate 31,607,851 of OW964558.2, read as the reverse complement.
GAGATCCGCCTAAAGGGGGTGAGAAGGGGGGCAAGGGAGGCGACTTTGAAAAATGCTTTTTACTTTACAGAGCCTCCTCTATACGAATCCGTAAAAAGAAAAAATACGGGTCTCGTAGTTTCCGAGATACGATAGGGAGGGGGGAGAAGGGGGGGGCGAAAGGGGAGGTTTGGCACTTTTCCCGTAGGTTTGAGAGTTACTTGTTTACGAATCTGTCAAAATATACCCACCTCCCCGTCCACCATCTGGGAGAACAATTATGTCAATGAGTGAGTGAGTCAGTGAGTGAGTGGTAATTTAGCTTTATATAGTATAACTAGTATTTGCGTGTTGCACGAGGTGCAAGCACCTCGCGTGCTTGTGAAAAAAAAAATGCGGGGGGGTGATGGGTGGGGTTGCACAATTATTTTGACTAAAGCATTGCCCCTCTAAATGAATCTGAAAACAAAAATGTTCCAAGTCTCTTAATTTCCGAGATCCGCCTAAAGGGGGTGAGAAGGGGGGCGGGGGGGGGGGCGACTTTGAAAAATGTTTCTTACTTAACCGAGCCTCCTCTATACGAATCCGTAAAAAAAAATACGGGTCTCGTACTTTCCGAGATACGATAGGGAGGGGGGAGAAGGGGGGGGGGAAAGGGGAGGTTTGGCACTTTTCCCGTAGGTTTGAGAGTTACTTGTTTACGAATCTCTCAAAATATACCCACCTCCCCATCCACCATCTGGGAGAACAATTATGTCAGTGAGTCAGTCAGTGGTAATTTAGCTTTATATAATATAACTAGTATTTGCGTGTTGCGCGAGGTGCAAGCACCTCGCGTGCTTGTGAAAGAAAAAAAAAAAAGGGGAGGGGAGATGGGGGGGTTTAGTATTTGCGTGTTGCGCGAGGTGCAAACACCTCGCGTGCTTGTGAAAAAAAAAACAAACAAAATAATAGTCAATGAGTCAGTCAGTCAGTGGTAATTTAGCTTTATATAGTATAACTAGTATTTGCGTGTTGTGCGAGGTGCAAGCACCTCGCGTGCTTGTGAAAAAAAAAATGCGGTGGGCTGATGGGGGGGTTGCACAATTATTTTGACTAAAGCATTGCCCCTCTAAATGAATCTGAAAACAAAAATGTTCCAAGTCTCTTAATTTCCGAGATCCGCCTAAAGGGGGTGAGAAGGGGGGCGGGGGGTGGCGACTTTGAAAAATGGTTCTTACTTAACCGAGCCTCCTCTATACGAATCCGTAAAAAATAAAATACGGGTCTCGTACTTTCCGAGATACGATAGGGAGGGGGGAGAAGGGGGGGGGGAAAGGGGAGGTTTGGCACTTTTCCCGTAGGTTTGAGAGTTACTTGTTTACGAATCTCTCAAAATATACCCACCTCCCCATCCACCATCTGGGAGAACAATTATGTCAGTGAGTCAGTCAGTGGTAATTTAGCTTTATATAATATAACTAGTATTTGCGTGTTGCGCGAGGTGCGAGCACCTCGCGTGCTTGTGAAAAAAAAAAAAAGGGGGGGTGATGGGGGGAGATGGGAGGGGTTTAGTATTTGCGTGTTGCGCGAGGTGCAAGCACCTCGCGTGCTTGTGAAAAAAGAAATTGGTATTTGCGTGTTGCGCGAGGTGCAAGCACCTCGCGAGCTTGTGAAAAAAAAAAAAAAAAAAGAGGGGGGGGTGATGGGGGGGGGGGGGGTTGCACAAGTATTTCGACTAAAGCATTGCCCCTCTAAATGAATCTGAAAAAAAAAATGTTCCAAGTCTCTTAGATTCCGAGATCCGCCTAAAGGGGGGGAGAAGGGGGGCGGGGGGGGGGGGACTTTGAAAAATGGTTTTTACTTTACTGAGTCTCCTCTATACGAATCCGTAAAAAACAAAAAACACGGGTCTCGTAGTTTCCGATATACGATAGGGAGGGGGGAGAAGGGGGGTGAAAAGGGGAGGTTTGGCACTTTTCCCGTAGGTTTGAGAGTTACTTGTTTACGAATCTGTCAAAATATACCCACCTCCCCATCCACCATCTGGGAGAACAATTATGTCAATGAGTCAGTCAGTCAGTGGTAATTTAGCTTTATATAGTATAATAACTAGTATTTGCGTGTTGCGCGAGGTGCAAGCACCTCGCGTGCTTGTGAAAAAAAAAAGTATTTGCGTGTTGCGCGAGGTGCAAGCACCTCGCGTGCTTGTGAAAAAAAAAAAAAAAAAAAAAAAAAAAGAGGGGGGGTGATGGGGGGGGGGGGGTTGCACAAGTATTTCGACTAAAGCATTGCCCCTCTAAACGAATCTGAAAAAAAAAATGTTCCAAGTCTCTTAGATTCCGAGATCCGCCTAAAGGGGGGGAGAAGGGGGGCGGGGGGGGACTTTGAAAAATGGTTTTTACTTTACCGAGCCTCCTCTACACGAATCCGTAAAAAGAAAAAAATACGGGTCTCGTAGTTTCCGAGATACGATAGGGAGGGGAGAGAAGGGGGGGGAAAAGGGGAGGTTTGGCACTTTTCCCGTAGGTTTGAGAGTTACTTGTTTACGAATCTGTCAAAATATACCCACCTCCCCATCCACCATCTGGGAGAACAATTATGTCAATGAGTGAGTCAGTGAGTGGTAATCTAGCTTTATATAATATAATAACTAGTATTTGCGTGTTGCGCGAGGTGCAAGCACCTCGCGTGCTTGTGAAAGAAAAAAAAAAAGGGGAGGGGAGATGGGGGGGGTTTAGTATTTGCGTGTTGCGCGAGGTGCAAGCAACTCGCGTGCTTGTGAAAAAAAAAACAAACAAAAAAAAAAAGAGGGGGGGGGGTGATGAGGGGGGGGTTGCACAAGTATTTCGACTAAAGCATTGCTCCTCTAAATGAATCTGAAAAAAAAAATGTTCCAAGTCTCTTAATTTCCGAGATCCACCTAAAGGGGGTGAGAAGGGGGGCAAGGGGGGCGACTTTGAAAAATGGTTTTTACTTTACCGAGCCTCCTCTATACGAATCCGTAAAAAGAAAAAAATACGGGTCTCGTAGTTTCCGAGATACGATAGGGAGGGGGGAGAAGGGGGGGGGGGAAAAGGGGAGGTTTGGCACTTTTCCCGTAGGTTTGAGGGTTACTTGTTTACGAATCTGTCAAAATATACCCACCTCCCCATCCACCATCTGGGAGAACAATCATGTCAATGAGTGAGTCAGTCAGTGAGTGGTAATTTAGCTTTATATAGTATAATTTTAATTAATGTTGAAAGAAGCAATTGACGCTTCACCAATTGTGTTGTAAATTATTTTTGTAATTTATTTGGAAAATAATGTTGTTCTACTTGTGGTTCACTAAAATTTTATTATATTGATTAATAAATCAATTTCCTTACTTAGACATTGTATAATATACTTGTAATAATATACATTGTATAATCTAATTGTATAATATATAATTTACTTAATTTTAAAAATCTGATTTACATGCCGCGCCATCAATGAAGGCCTTCCATTTTTAACCGACTTCAAAAAAAGGAGGTTTACAATTCGTTTTGAACTTTTTTTTTTGTATGTATGTTACCTCATAACTCGGAGATGGCTGGACCGATTTGGAAAATTCTTTTTTTGTTTGAAAGTGTATACTTTCCAGTCGGTCCCACTGTCGTCACGTTTGGATCTGATGATGGGATCATGGAGAAATCGAGGGAACTCTTCAAATATTATAGGCACACCTATAGCGTTTTGGGTATTTCTTATAGTAACTTGTGCAGTTGCTCTCGAAAAGCACCATTTGAGGAAGTGGAACTGATGATGAAGACCCCAAATAGCCACCGAAACAACTCAATAATAAGTATTTCGTTGATTGCGATTAGACTACTTGAATATGGATGTTAAACACATTATGCTTGTCACAATGCATATGGTGAAGTAGAGCTGATGGTAATGTACCAGGAGAACTCCTCAAAAATTAACGGCTCTGTACCGGGAAAAGCAATATTTTGTAAAAGGTGATAAGTAGTTGACATTTTGGCTTTAGTAACTAGATAAATTACAAACCGACCCACTAAAAAGCGTGAAAAAAAAAAACTTTTAGCAAAAAATAGAACCGACTTCCATATACCAGCTACCAGCGTTTAAAAGAATGGTGAAGGAGCATTACCTCTCCCAATAACTGGTCCCCTTCTTTCTCAATTATACATGTAATATTTATTAGTATATGATTTTCGTATTGTATGTATTTTATATTATTATGTTCAGGTAAAATTATGATGTTTGTACACTGACAGCCCTTAAACTGTCTCCTTTAAGTTTGTCCATCCAAAGGTTGTCTGTAAGCGATCGCCCTGAGCGATAAGACCGCCCATTGTACACTAATTTAAATTTTTTGTATCCATAGTAATATTGTAAGGTGTACAATAAAGTATATAATAATAATAAATCTGTGGCCCGGCTGTCAACCGACTTGTCAAACATTTTCTTCTTGATTCTTTTTAAATATATAAAACCAGTGCATAAAACTTATGAAAACCAGTAAACACAACCAGTGTATAAGAACTACCCACTTAAATTTAATAAAAATTGACATTGTCAAGATGACTGATGCTGTCATTGTCAATGGCTAATGTTGCCATACCTCACTTTTAAATTTCTACCAAAAGGTGTAAATAGTAGAAATTGATTAAAGATGAGTGATAAATTAAAAGAAAAGATAAATTAAAAGACGTCGTTCGTCACTACCCAGAGCAGACGCATATCGTTTTTGTTAAAAAAAAAAATCAAATCAGTGTCTTTCAAAAATAACTCGTAACTTAGTACAGTTAGAACTTAAATTGTGCAAACAGTGTTTGTTAATTACATCGCTTTGTTTCTGCGCACACTCCGCGCTCACAGTGCCTCAACGAAGACGGGCTATCTCCGTCTCGCCTGCACAGTGACTCCGCGTTCGAGCGTAACGCACTTCACCCCGACGCGAACAGAACATTGGATATTTACTACTCTTTCGCACAGTGACTCTGCATTCACGGATTAAATACTTCACGCTAGGACAACAAAGTATCAATAACTATTATCTTTAACCCGAAAACAAAGTTTTGTTCGATTACCTGCTCGTGCTATTTATTAAAACGAAATATTAGAATGAATCCTCAGAGATCACCACCATCACGGTATCTCACTGGCACGGGTATGAGCAGCGCTGCAAATACTGGTCACAGTTCACACCCCGACCTATCACAGTTAAGTGCGCTTGCGGCAGAGTCACAAATTACCTTCCGCAAACGCAAACAACCGTCGGACAGTAATTGTGAATGCTCAAATGAAATTAAAGAAATGCGTTCGGAATTGAGTCGTATCGGCGCACTACTTGAAAAATATGTTGGTTCGAGCGAACAGATTATGAATAAAATGCAAGAAAATATAACTGAGATTAAGTCACAAATGTCTGAGCTATAGCTATAGTGGTCAGTGGCCCTGACTGCTGTGCGCAAGGTCGTGGGTTCGATTCCTACCTAGGACAAATATTTGTGTGATGAGCACGGTCATTTGTTCTTTGTCTGGGTGTAATTTATCTATAATATGTATGTATTTAGAAATATATATGTATGTTTATCAGTTGTCTAGTACCCATACCACAAGCTCTGCTTAGTTTGGGACTAGATGGCGTTGTGTGAAAAGTTGTGGAATATTATTATTATTATTATTATTATCTAACGAACAAACTGTACACTTGATTCGAGAAAATACTACTCAGATTAACGAGATCAAATCTTCTACATCTAACATCGCAATGGAATAAAAATCATTAAATCTAACTGTGTCGCAATTAGAAAAGCAAATCTTTCAAGGGGAACAAAAGATAATCTCTCTTGAGTCAGACCTGAATAACCTCAAGCTGTCTACTGTCCAAACCTCTGCGTCTAAATCAGACAACCAGTCATCTTTGAACGAGCAAGTAATTAGGGAAATAATGGATCGTAACAACAGGGAAAAAAATATTGTTTTGGTTGGATTGCCGGAGCAGACTTCCACCACCGCGGAAGAGAGGACATCTGGAGACGAAAGAGATATTTTAAATGTTACTTCACAAGTGTGCCAAAATTCACCAAAGCCTATCAAAATCTTCAGAATAGGAAAATACGTACCTGGGAAACACCGTCGAGTCAAGATTTGTTTTGATACTGCCATTAACGCAAAATATTTCCTACGTAACAAGGACAAATTACCCGAAAATGTTAAAATATTCTCCGATCAAACTCCTGCGCAGCAGCAGTATCTAAAGAGCCTGAAAGAAGAATTAGCACGTCGCCAAAATGATGGCGAGAACGAGCTAACAATTAAATACATCCACGGTACACCTACGATAATAAAAAACCCTCCAAAAAACTACAATTAACGACTGACACTAAGCCCACCTATACAAATTGCAACACGTATCAAGTACTCAATGACTACCGCTATATTAATGCTACCAAATCTCGCCTCAGGTTCTTATACCTCAATGCTAGAAGTATTCGTAAAAAAGGAAAGTTTGATGAATTAAAATGCGTCTTAAGATCATTACCGAAAACAGCACACGTCATTCTTGTAACAGAAACCTGGATTCGCTCGGAGGCTCAAGCTTTGGCGCTACAAATTGACAATTACACCCACTATTATAATTACAGAACCGACTCTAGAGGAGGGGGAGTCTCAGCCTACGTACACAATGATCTGAGACATAATTTATCAGAGTCCAAGTATTCAAACGGAAACAACTACCTATGGATAAATCTCGAACGGTACGCTCTTGAAATAGGAGTCATATATTACCCCGGTAACACTGATTACCAAGAATTTCTCCAAAATTATGACTCTCAGCTACAACAAAGGAAAAGAACAATTGTTTTTGGAGATTTCAACGTCGATTTACTAACTAAGAAAAACAAAGAGACAAAGCAATAGTCAAGGAAGCTGGACACACACTACTAAATAAAATAAACAAAAAATATTGTACAAGAAACTCCGACACAAAAAAGACTATCATCGATCATATTAGCACCAACCTAAAAGATGATTACTTTCATATGGTAATAATTGAATCCTCTATGTCTGATCACAACCAGATGTACCTAGAACTTAAAAAAACCAAAACTCCTCCGAAAATGAAAACTCAATATGAAGCAATAAACTACACAAAACTATATAACACTGTTGAAACAGCTACGTTCAAAAATCCTAACAACGAATACCTAGTGTTTGAAAATCAAATCAAACTATTTACAGAAGAAGCCAAAACTATAAAAACCAAGATTCTCAATCCTCCACGAAGAGACTGGATCAACAAGGACATTATCGCTGAAATCAACGAGAGGAACGTACTGGCGACAGAACTTAAAAATAACCCTAGTAACGACACAGTAAAAACAGAATTCACGAAAAAAAGAGACTATGTAGCTAAATTAATATCAAGAACAAAAAATTCCTACTATTATAATGAATTTAAAAAATGTATTAATAAACCTAAGAAAATGTGGGGCCTAATAAACACCTTAACAAGCAATAAAATAAAACAGAGCTGTGTTCCTCCAAAATTAGTAGTAAACAACAATAACATTACGGAGCCAAATCATATTTGCCAAATATTTAACGAATACTTTGTTAAAATTGGATCACTCCTAGCGAACGAAATACCTAGTTCATTTCATAACGATTATGACCGCGCTTTACCAAATCCTATATATAACCCAAAACGTTGAGAAGCTCTCCAGTTTCAGCCCATGTTCTGCTAATGAATTAGCAACCATTATAACTAAACTCGATCCAAATTGCAGCACTGGCCTAGACGGAATAAAAACCAAAGTAATTAAAACCGTTAAAAGTTTAATCGTAAACGATCTGAGCAAATGTCTGAATAAATTACTGGATGACGGGAACTTTCCTGAAACACTAAAAATAGCAAAAGTAACACCAATCTATAAATCAGGCCGTACCACAGATCCAGGAAATTATCGACCTATCTCAGTGTTGCCTATACTGTCGAAAATATTAGAAAAAATTATTCACAACCGATTAGAAAAGTATCTTAATTCTATTAACTACATCACCGATCGACAATATGGATTTAGACCCAGAAGTAATACGACTACAGCCACTATTGATCTCATCACTAAAATTAAACAAAACATAGACAGAAAAAACATAGCCCTGGGCATTTTTATTGATTTAAAAAAGGCCTTTGATACGGTAAGCCACAAACTACTCCTAAAAAAACTGGAATCAATAAAAATCACGGGAAAAGCTCTAAAAATGCTCGAGTCTTACTTAAAAAATCGTTCGCAAGTGGTCAAACTTGGTAATCACCAAAGTAATGCATTACCTATTACATGTGGCGTCCCACAGGGATCTATTCTGGGTCCCTTACTCTTTTTAATATATATAAATAATATAAACGAAATTAAACTACATGGTCACCTTACCTTATACGCCGACGACACTTGTTTATTTTACTTCGGATCTTCCATCCATCACATTATCTCACAAGCACAAGAAGATTTAAATGCCCTATTCACATGGTTTCAATTCAATCTTCTAACAATAAATATCTCTAAAACATGTTATATAATATTTAAGGCTAAAAATAAATCAATTCCCACATATGACCCTCTAACAATAAATGATATCCCGCTACAGCAAAAACCATGCGAAAAATACCTCGGTCTAAGAATGGACAGCTCACTAACGTGGAACGCTCATATTGATCATATAAAAAGTAAACTCTCGGCACTCTCCGGGTCACTGCGTAATATTGTTCGTTGTATTCCACCAAAATTGCGGTATACTATTTACAACTCCCTAGTAAAGCCACATCTACTTAATTTAATCGAAATTTGGGGCAGTGCTGCTAAAACAAAATTATCAGAACTTCAAACTACCCAAAATAAAATCATAAAAATAATATTCAACTACCCATATCTAACATCTACCAGCAAAATTTATCAAGACACAAAAATAATGAACATAAAACAACTTTATATTTACAACACATGCATTTTCATCAGAAATATTCTTAAGAAAAGCATTCACTCAAACACAACACTCACTCAATATAAACAAGTTAGTCAACGCAGTACACGGCGAGCAAGCTTGCTAGTTTTACCAAAAACAAGAACTAACCAAGGGGAAAAGAAATGCTAACTTTTGAAGGAGCACAGCTTTATAACAAATTACCGTCCTGTATAAGAAATCTACACTCTTACAATGCATTCAAAACTCAACTTAGCCAGCACATCATTGCGGATCAATCACTTCTGGAGAAATGAATGCATTGGATGGGTAACTACTGTATTGTAATACTGATAACGAACATATTGTAATCTTTACTTTTAGCATTGTTCTCAAGTAAGTGACTTATGTCTTTATTGGGAATAAAGTTTCTTTAAACCGAAATAAATATTTAATAAAATAATAGTTAATGCATCATGTACAACCCAAATAAATCCTTTAAAAAAAAAATCCTAAATCGCATACAGCAATGAAGAACACAACAACTTGTTAAGAAAAACCGAAAACGAACACACGAATACGAAACTAAGACGAAGAAAAAATGTTGACTAGACGCCGGGCTCGATTACTGCAATCCACACGCCCAACACCTGCGGAATCGTCGCTCAGCTCCGCCTCGCAGCCGCCGGGACCTGCTCCAGCCGTGAGTGAAGAGACTCCGGCCGCTGCAGCTGCGTTGAGCTCGAGCGACGGTTACTTATCACCGCCGACGACACGACCACCTGCGCGTCGGCGAGGAAGAGGCCGCCCTCCGGTCGGCTTAGGACTTCGAGGCCCTCCGGCCTCCGATGGGGTCCCCGCTGCCGGTGGAAGTGTGCAGCGCATGCGATGGACACATTCCATCAATGAAAATGTCATGCGGTCAACGTTTCGGCCCAGCGACTGTCGGATCAGGTGCGGGTCATCCAGCGTAACCATATGTTGGATGACGCCGTACTTGATAGACTACGCCTCGAATCACGGTGCAGTCGTGTCTCATCTGCTTCACCACAGGCTGTGGTGCAACTACAACCTAGTATCTCACCGCGACCCGAACACGTCGGTGAAGATGATGAGGACCGGGCTACATCCGTGAGTACCCAGTGTAGTGAACAATTGAGGAGTGCTTTGGAGTGTGCATTACGGGAGTATCGCTCTACACCACGTGAGCTGAGACCTCGTCTGCCTCGTTTGCCCATGCATAAGAAAAATAGGGCGCTAGTGTGTGCTCTAGATTCACTGTTGTCAAATTATTTTGACAATAGCGAAGACCTCACCGATACCCATTCTATCCTGTACTGTGCCGCAGTTGCAGCATGTCGGGTAGCTCATGTCAAGTTTCCAAAGACTAACAGAGCTATTCGACCAGCTGTAATAGCTTGGCAGTGCAGGATCGAACTTCGTATCGCTGGGGCTAGAGCACTCATTGGCAAACTTATCTGCTTCAGACAGGGCAACACTCGCCCTAGAGTGATGCGCTTTGTGAGGCGGGCGTTCGCGGGGCCTGATATTAGTCCTCGGGATTATCTCACCTGCGTCACGGAGCGCATCGACTTCCTGAAGCAGAAAGTCTATGCGTGGGCAAATAGAATTCGCAGATATAAGCGGCGGGTGGAGCGATACACTCAGAATCGCACATTCCAAAGCAATGAACGGTGGGTTTATAGGGCTTGGGAGCGACCGGACCAAGGTGTGATTGACACTCGCCTACCGGATGATGACGCCATGTGTTCGTTCTGGCGCAGCATCTGGTCGGTGCCTGTCAGTCACACTGAGGGCGACTGGATGAGGGAGATCAAGCGCACGTGCGATCTTATACCAGAAATGGGGGCAATTATAATCAGCCCCCAAGATGTAACCCGTGCAGTCCGTCCGTTATCCAACTGGAAATCTCCAGGACCGGACGGGCTGCACAACTTCTGGATTAAATGGTTTCTAAGCTCGCACGCTCGCTTGGCCGTTCAGTTCCAGTCTGCCTTAGAGCTAGGATCGCTACCTCAATTCCTGACTACAGGAATAACCCACCTGCTCCATAAATCAGGTAGTACTGCGGAACCTAAAAATTATAGACAAAATCACGAATTCTTTTCACAGATTTTTAAAACTAGAAGTCAACCCGTCGAAACCTCAGTTCTTTGTGAATAAAAATGTTGGACAAGGTAAGCAAAGCTCTGGAACTGAAAGGCGCTGAGAAAGCGGAACTAGACTGAAAGTCAGGTCGAAAGTAAGTAAGACGGTATTACGGCTTGCCAAAGTCTTAGGTAGGACTTCCTAAAGCCGTATTGTATTGGGAAAGGGTGGTGTAATACCTTAACGAGGTTGCAGCGAAGATTATTAACGGTGGAGTAGTTTTGTTAAAGTTGGATTTTGTTAAGAAAGGAGTAAGAAGTTATTTGTTTTGTTGTATTGGGTGCAAAAAGAGGATTGGCTTTTGGAGCTTGGACCGAATGCGCTGAGATTATGAATGAATTTTTGCTTTTGTAGTTTATTTACCTACATACGATAAATTTATTGTTTAAAGTAATGTATAAAGTACATCATATTTTTGTAATGAAGAGGGGCGTATAAGAATATGAATGATGTGTTATATGGATATTAAAATGATAAATGCAGATAATGAGAATGACATCAACTATTAAATTTCCTTAGTCGACGGTGCGGAGTATAATTCCAATGGTCAGCAAGAGTTTTTAATGGATATAAGACCACATGCAACAAATTATGGGTTACTTCATATTTTATTATATTGTTTTTCATGAAAACAATGCAAATAGTCACACGCATTTGCATATGAAAATGATTTTATTGGACTGACGTCTATGAAAACAATGGGATAAAAAAGAACCATTTTTTACAATCATTTGTTATAAATTATAACAAATGATTGTGAAAAATGGTTCGTGGATTTTATGGGGTTTGACTGGCAGCGAGCAGTAGAGTGAAGGTTACTAAGAAGCAACCTTTGTCCTATAATTGACTTACAGGCGAAAGTTTGTTAGTATGGATGTTTGTAACTCTTTCACGCAAAAACTACTGAACGGATCTGAATGTAATTTGATACGTAGATAGTTGACATCCTGGCACATAGGATACTTTTTATCGCGGAATTCTTACAAGGTCGGGATTTATGTGAGGAAACCATCCCATACTAACAATGTTGCGTGCCTAAGTAGGTTGACTTTATTTAACAATAGAACCGAGGAATATTTATTGTTATAAAACTTAATAAAGTTTGCAAGTTAGTCAAAGGGGTAATATTAAGATCAATGTGGGCGTCAATATATGTATTGACGCCCACATTGACATTTAAACTATTTATGCTTCATTCTAAGAAGTTTTCTATGTGTTTAACTTTGTTATTATTAATGGGTTGGAATTTGTTAAAACTACAAAGCAATGAGACGTCTGAGTGACTATTACTAGGGATACGTTGTTAAAATCGATACAGACTAAGTACATAATATACAGAATGTATCAGTCGTTACTTTACCCGTTTATACCACCCTTTAAGTGAATAGGTTACTTTTAGGTAAGCTTGCTCCATCTTCGACCACATCATCACTTACCATCAAGTGAGATGGTGGTCAAACGCGAAACTATTTTCAATTAAAAATACCCTTTTTTTTGTATCACCCTTTTTAATTTTTAAGTCCATATTTGTTTTACTGTTATGGTTTACAATAAAGAATATATCCATCTATCTATCTTTACGGACACCAAACTAATTCTTCAGCAAAATATTATTTCGCGGCAACAGTCGACGAGTCCTAGTCCTAGAGTGATCAAGAGATCCGGGGTTGCAGGAATGTTCTAACGAGATACTACGGTCCCGGAACATAGGAGCAGTTGAAGGAAGAGATAGCCGGGGTAGAGGTGATCACCAGAAAAATGCATCTATTCAGGGAAGCCCAGCTAATTGCGGAGTAACGATTCAATTTTCAATATTTTTTTTTCTCCTAAAGTACCTTATTTCTGTAATGTTTTGATTCATTATATAAGTTGTATTTGTTATTTGTTTAAAATTCAATGCTTCGTTTGGAGCATTGAGCATCGGTTGCATCTACCTATCTAAAATAATTTTGTGTTTATTTTTTGGTTAAAATTTACACTCATACATACGTTAATTTACGCCCTATTTTGAATTTATTTTAATATTTGTTTAGTTGATTTGCCGTAAGTGTATTTGTGATGTCACAATATCTCTTCTATAATAATTATTGATTTAATTATATTAATAATTAAATAAATTTATATTGTTGATTTAACTACACAACACTAACTAACACATGCACGACGACATATGATGGTATACAGCCTGGAAGAAAGTGCTGCATTGAGATCACGACCCAAAGCATTGAGGAAAACGACGCAAGGAGGAGGACTCAGCACATGAAAATATATACAGATATATATAGAAAATATACATAGAGATAGGATGATTTCTGGTCTCGCATAGGACTTTCTATATTTTTAGCTCTTTTGCATATCCTGTCGGAGTTCAGGAGACAAAAATTGACACTTTTGTTTCTTTCGTTTTTCTCGTAAACAAAATATTAGTATAGAAGAAATAGAAAAAAAGATTGAACTGATAGATTCTCGAGGATTGACCGTGTATCAGAAGACACAGTGTTGGAAGAACTTCCACAAGATCTGAAATTTGCAGAAATTCACTATATGCGAGATCCACAGGACCGGTTGATGTCGAAGAAGACCGACTATGAACGTCTTTTATCAAGAATGATTATGGTGACGTCAAATAATCTAACACAAATTCTCGTGTCACAATGTTAGTTACCTTACTCCTCCGAAACGGCTTTACTGATTTTTACCAAATTTTATATGCATATTCAGTAGGTCTGAGAGTCGGCTACTATCTACTTTTTATCCTGGAATTCCCACGGGATCGGGATTTACGCGGGAAAATCTCCCACGCGAACGAAGTTGCGGGCAGCAGCTAGTTTATTTCTAAAATAAATAATAATAAATATTGACACTATACGGCTACAAAAACTGATGAAATTATTGCTGTTGACGGTTTTACGCTACTGGCAAGTTGATTCAATGCGCTGCAATTAATCGTAAATATGTTTTGTAAGAAGACGCAGATATTTTTTGTCATCTATTTGATGTATGAGAGGACGACTAAGGAAACATGTATTTACACAACATTTCAGACTTCAAATAACGAAATGTAAAAAGCTTTTGCAATTCCACTTAGTTCTTATCTAAGGGGCTAAGGCCCACTTTCTTAAGCAAATATTATCGTGAAATTTGTCTTTGGTTCTTTTGGCGCATTTTTTGGCTTGTGTGTAATTTGTAACAAGACGAAATGTTTCTTCCAGAAACTGAAGGTAGGAGCTGATGCAATCAGAAGTCCGTTGTGCAAAAGGAATACAGCTATACGACCTGTATGGCTCACACTGGGTAGACATGATGGTTTAATGACGTCATAGAAGAACCTCTGTTGCAGGAGTAACTAAAATTGTTTGGACCGTATTTAGAAAGATACTAACCCGATACCAAGGTAAGCTTTCTTTGTACAAGCGATAGATTATGGTTTCCAGTTCCTCAGTCTTCGTAACTGGAATATTTCCTACTTACATGGCTACTTAATAAAACAATCGCGTATGTATTATCTTACGAGAAAGCTTTTAGTTCTTGCAAATAACCAAAGTTTTATATTCTTGAAACGTTGAAACATACATTACGTTACGCACGTTAGCTGGAATCAACATTTCTCAAGTCTTAGTACTTGGGAAGTAGGAAAGTAATATAATATGAAGCTAGCTGTAAGAATTCCAAGACCTCTTAGGCAATTTATAACAAGTGTTTCTGAATATTCAATATTCTATTACAGTGAAATATTATTACGCTTCGGTGCCCTACAATTTTGTTAGTCGTTGCCAAAATTGCTCTTTCACACTACCATTCTCTATATCCCTCATATTTGCTTTCAAATCCAAATAAACGTGGTTTATTAAATTATCTTGTGTGTCAGGCGGCCGGCCACACTATGAGTAGGTCCTTTACGTACGTAAAAATTGATAATCCATGCTATCCTTACATCCATATACTATATTTATACTAATACTAGTATTTGCGTGTTGCGCGAGAAGCAAGCACCTCGCGTGCTTTCTTTAAAAAAAAAATGGGGGCGGGAGATGGGAGGGTTTGCACAATTATTTGGAATAAAGCATTGCCCCTCTAAGTGAATCTGAAAAAAAAATGTTCCAAGTCTCTTAATTTCCGAGATCCGCCTAAAGGGGGTGAGAAGGGGGGCAAGGGGGCGACTTTGAAAAATGGTTTTTACTTTACCGAGCCTCCTCTATACAAATCCGTAAAAAAAAATACGGGTCTCGTAGTTTCCGAGATACGATAGGGAGGGGGGAGTAGGGGGGGAAAAGGGGAGGTTTGGCACTTTTCCCGTAGGTTTGAGAGTTACTTGTTTACGAATCTGTCAAAATATACCCACCTCCCCATCCACCATCTGGGATAACAATTATGTCAATGAGTCAGTCAGTCAGTGGTAATTTAGCTTTATATAGTATAACTAGTATTTGCGTGTTGCGCGAGGTGCAAGCACATCGCGTGCTTGTGAAAAAAAAAAAAAAGGGCGGGTGGCGGGTGATGGGGGGGGTTGCACAATTATTTCGACTAAAGCATTGCCCCTCTAAATGAATCTGAAAAAAAAAAATGTTCCAAGTCTCTTAATTTCCCGGGTCGACGGCGCGTCGTGTTCCACGCGCGCCTCAAAGAGCGTCAGCAATATGACGAGGCCCCCCGTAGAGGGCCGAAGCCTGCCGGGGTCGTGGGACTCATCCCGTTACCGTGACCCCGGTACGTAAAGGGTTATTGAAGGAACACCGTGGATTTTAGTCAGTAAAAGTCTGACAGTCCCTCCCACCCTGCCCGGGGTGGGAGGACTTATTTGATAATTTTACCACGCTGAAAAAAAAAAAAAACAAAAAAAAGTCTCTTAATTTCCGAGATCCGCCTAAAGGGGGTGAGAAGGGGGGCAAGGGGGCGACTTTAAAAAATGGTTTTTACCTTACCGAGCCTCCTCTATACGAATCCGTTAAAAGAAAAAAATACGGGTCTCGTAGTTTCCGAGATACGATAGGGAGGGGTGAAAAGAGAAGGTTTGGCACTTTTCTCGTAGGTTTGAGAGTTAGTATTTGCGTGTTGCGCGAGGTGCAAGCACCGTGCTTGTGATAAAAACAAAAAAAAAAATGAGGGGGGAGATGGGGGCGTTTAGTATTTGCGTGTTGCGCGAGGTGCTTGCACCTCGCGTGCTTGTGAAAAAAAAAATGGGGGGGGTGCACAATCATTTCGACTAAAGCATTGCCCCTCTAAATGAATCTGAAAAAAAAATGATCCAAGTCTCTTAATTTCCGAGATCCACCTAAAGGGGGTGAGAAGGGGGGCAAGGGGGGCGACTTTGAAAAATGGTTTTTACTTTACCGAGCCCCCTCTATACGAATCCGTAAAAAGAAAAAAATACGGGTCTCGTAGTTTCCGAGATACGATAGGGAGGGGGGTGAAGGGGGATGAAAAGGGGAGGTTTGGCACATTTCCCGTAGGTTTGAGAGTTACTTGTTTACGAATCTGTCAAAATATACCCACCTCCCCATCCACCATCTAGGAGAACAATTATGTCAATGAGTGAGTGAATGAGTGAGTGAGTCAGTGGTAATTTAGCTTTATATAGTACTAGCTTTTGCCCGCTACTACTTCGTCCGCGTGGAATAGTTACTTTGGGCTAACGTTAAATTTAACCCCGATTTTGAAGCATTCTTCATTGGCGCTCCGCTCCTATTGGCCTTAGCGTAATGATACAATATAGCTGTGCCCGCGACTCCGTCAGCGTAAGTAAATGTATTGGTAATATTGTTTAGATCACGTTCACATGAGGCTTAAGTACCTAGAGAAAGCTACGACCGCGAGACGCGTTGAGCGCGGCGACCGATTCTCAAAAATAATCCTTATAGCATGATTCAGTATTCACGCGCGATGGCTTATTATTATAAGCTTATTTCATGTATAACTTTGGTGTTTCTATACCGATTTATATGATTCTTTTTACGGTTTCGTAGCCGAATGGCAAAAAACGGAATCTTTATAGTTTCGACATGTCTGTCCGTCTGTCTGTCTGTCTGTCTGTCCGTCCATCCGTCTGTCACAGCAATTTTATTCTGAAACTATTAGGACTATACATGTGAAACTTGATAGGTAGATGTATTCTGTGAACCACTTTCCGATTTTGAGAAAAATATTTTCTCATTTTATGAGAGATTCAAAATGGAAGTAAGAACTTTATAGACCGTCGGTAAGCACGTGATCGGTCTATAAAGTTCTTACTTCCATTTTGAGACAGCGCGTCTCTCCGGCAGTGGTGACGGAGGCAGCGGTGACACCCGTCGCGTGGCAGACGTTGCAGTAGTTGAATTTCGAGACCGAAGGCAGTAAAGAAAAACGAAGAAGAAAAAACCCTGGAATCACACGAAGGGTGCTTCCGTAAGCGTGGTGCCAGGAATCGTGAGCGCCAGCAATGCGTGCGTCTCCCAGCCGTGAGCCCAAAGAACTGTACCCGGGAAACGAATGGGAAACTCACCATCGCGGCGGTTCACAAAGGTTATAGGTAAGCGCAAGCATGCCGCGTGCAACGATATAGAAGGTAACCGCGTGACAAAGCGTTTAAGCTCGTAGCTGCTATGACACAGCAGGAAAGGGATGCTGCGGCCTGCTTACGCTTCACAAATTTAGCAACACTAGTGGAAAACAGATGACAATGAAATAACACAGTTATGTTCCAGACGGAAGCCATCTTGACAACCGGGCAATTATATTAATTTACAAACGCTGCAGATTATGGTGAAATAAGCGGATTACGATTTGGCAAGATGGAGAGAAAATGGCAGATACGACGAGCACTTACCCTTGGGCACAGAGGGGTTTCTATATTAGTTACTTGCAACTGTAGGCGGTGAAATAGAACTCAGCGAACCGGAGGTTAGAATTTATAACCGGTCACCGCATAAGTGTTGACACTCCGTGAACCCATAGACATTAGAGATTAGTGTGGTAGTCGACTTCTAGTTTAATCTACTACAACGCTACAGTACCCCGCCTGTTAGCGAAGGATTTTCCCTAGGATAAATCCGCTAGAAGGCCTAAACCACTATTACTGACTACCTATACGTTCATACATCCCATTCAAGTGCTTCCATACTATTAATCATTCATCCATCCATTCTATGTCCATCCCTGACTTGGAAGTAGTCCTTAGTCAGTGACGTACAATTACATACGAGAGGTAAGCTAATTATAGAGTAGTTAACTCGAGACAGTCAGTAGGAAAAACAGCAAGATAAAGCAAGTGTATCTCCATAGGGTTAGGTAAACTTGGTGGACTGTTGCAGGCTATAGCTAATGTTAGGTTTCTAAGCAAGAAGTAAGTTCATCGTTGAATTTTAAATTATCAAAGTTCTAACAACAATTTAATAATAAGTTAAAGTTCTATTTTATGTTTAGGTTTAAAATTAAATTATGTTAAAGTTCAAAGCTAAGAGTATTTAAAAGAAATTTAAAAAAAATTGTTAAGGTTTAAAAAAAATTTTGGTAATGGTCCAAGTATATGTTCAAATTGGTTTAAGTTTCATTACTGGAACACGCATCTTATGTCAAAGTCTATTCGAGTGAGTTTCCGAACGTGAGTGAAATTAAAAAAAAAAAAAATCTAGTCCATATCCATACTGTTGCGAGAATATCCGAACGTTATAGACGTAATTCTAAAAGACAAGTATCCAAGGTTGGTCACTACATCGAGATGTCAAAGTCAGTACGTAAACGTCAAAATATAATATGTCAATGATCTTGAATTAATTAGGTTATGTTATGAAACACGCGGAAATATTTTCTAAGAGAATTAATTAATTTAATTAAGGCAGGTTGAATTGAATCTAAGTGATATTCAGGATACGTTTGTTCAATGGTTTAAGGTGATTTAAAGTTTATGTTAGGTTTCCGGTTTAGCGCTTAGGTAAAAGAAATTAGATAAGTTTGTAGACTAAATGTTGTTAGAATATTTCACGTAGATGCTATTATTAAACGATTGATGAAGAGCAAGTTAGGTTCGGGTTTAGTGCTTAGATTAAGGTTAGATTTGTTACCAGGTTAGACTGGAATATAGTTTAACTGTGGTGGCAGATCACCAACAGTTTAGTTGAAAACAATACAATGGACTATGCTATATATTGTTTTATGAATAGTTTTAAGGTTAGTAGTGAGAAAGTTTTTGTAAGTAGTTAATAAGTAGGAACGGTATTTTGTATAGACATTTACCGGCTTGAAGCTGTTTTCAGAACAGTAGGTTTAGGAATTAATGTAAATTAACTAGTGTGCGGACACCCATGTTTCAGGGAGCCGTCTTTAAGACATCCATGAGGACATAATAACATAAATAAAAGTTAAAGGTAGTGTACTATGGAGACTACTCTGCCATGATACTAAAGAATCACCCTGAGGGCCCACTATGTAGCCTCTCATAGTCACGCCGTAAAGGGAAAAATAATAAAAGAAATTAGATGTGTAATGTAAGTGTGTGTGGTCAGCAGAAAGGTGGTAATAGAACTGAAGTTATGTTGGCTTATAGCCATGCAGTCAAGGTATTTAGTTCTGTTAAAAGATAAATAAATATAGTTAATTTTAGAATAATAGTTTGGTAATTTTAGTCAGTAGGTTTTAATTAGGATTACCACACTGCAGGTGGGTGTTAGGTAGTTAGGTACAAGTCGACCCTCCACGACTAGTATGGTAGGCAGTCGTGGGTGTGTGTTCCCTTGGCATCGTGTGACCCTGTATGGGGTCAAACACTAGTTAGTTAGCTAGGCCTACGGGATGCTCTGTCAGAAACTTTTATAAAGATCTAGACTTGTTAGGTATTTAGCATCCTTTAGGTTATCTAGAATTTCAGAGATATAAGGTTAATTATAAGCATCCTTCTTAGTTACTGAATTTAGCTTGCGACTGTCTAATCAGAACCACAATTTGCCATCCCATTTAGGTGTGAGAAGTACAGGTGAAGACCAAGGACTTTCACAGGGCTCAACAACATCTAGCTTTAGCATGTCTCCAGTATTTATGCAGTGTGTGATGAGATTGGTACGACCTAGACCTTTTTTATCTGAAGATATAGTTTCATATTGTGTAATATTGTTATCTGCTTTTATTTGTTGAGGCCTTGAAAGTTGAGCGAAGGAATGTAGGTGTGAAACCAGTAAATTCACTAGTTTAGCTATTTAGTGCAAATTGTACAGCTGGGATATGTAGATCCCAAGAGCGTTGGTCATTATCAATGTAGGTAGAAACAGCTGTTATGATTGTCTTATTGTACCTTTCCACGGTGTTAATCTGTGGTGCATACCTAGGAGTTTAGTGTATGCTAGGTATGTTATATTTACTGAATAAGTTTTTAGTTTCATTTGAAGTGAACTGAGTGCCATTGTCTAAAATTATACATTGAGGTATTCCATGTACCAAAAATACATTGTCCTCCATTAGTTTACAGATAGTTTTAGCGTTAGCATTCCTCATTGGGAAAAGAAGACAATACTTAGAGAAACAACATGTCACTACAAAAAGATATGCGTTTTGGCATCTAGAGACAGGCAGAGGGCCAACAATGTCAATACTGAGCATCTGGAATGGTCGAGAGCATTCTTTAGGTCTCCCCATGACCCCCAGTGGAGCATGGTTTACTTGTTTATGAGCTAGACAGATTTCACATGAAGTTACAGCTTTCATTACGTCACTGTGCATTCCTGGCCAGTAGTAACGAAGAGCTAGTCTTTTATAAGTTTTAAAAATGCCTAGATGACCTGCCGTGGGTTCTGCATGGTTGTGAATAACAACTTTTGACCTAGATTCATCTGGAATAACTTCCTTCCAGTCAAACTCATTAAAAATAGCGAATTTACTTTTCATGTACCGAAATAACTTGTTATTCTTAATAAGATAATTAGGGTAAGAGATTGGGCTCTGTATACAGCCATTATAGATTTTTAGGTACCAAGTATCGTTAGTTACTGGTGGGGTGGACTGGATAGATATTTCAGCCACTGGGAGAGCGCAGGAATGTGGGTGTAAGTCTGTATTAGAGTTGATTATTTGTTTATTATGACTCATAAGAAAGATTGACTTAGTGTTTTTTGGGAACAGTTCAAAAAGATTCCAGAAGTCAATGCCCAGTAGAATGGGTATGTCAACTGATGGTATTACATAGGCCTCAAGTATGTGGTGTTTACTTTCAAAGGTTATTGGTAGATTTAGTATACCTATTGGTGATAACATCTGTCCCCCAGCGGAAACAAATTTTAAAGATTGTTCACGTGATTTCAGGGTTAGGCCCAAATCAATGAGTTTTTCATGAAAGTTATCTCCAATTATGGTGACTGCGGAACCTGAGTCCAATAGTCCACAAGTAGGCAAGTTATTTATTAGAATACTTGCATAAGGCCTAGTATCATTTAGTGGTTTACTGTGGATTGTTGTAACAGCATAATGAGTGGAAGATGGTTTTAATGTTGGTGGCCAACCTGCCCTCTCACTACCGTTTTTAGTTTTATTGGGTTTTTTACAACAACCCACAACCTTTAGTTTTTTTGAGTGGTACTTTTTACAGTTTGGAAAAATCACACCTTTGAGACCACACTTAAAGCAAATTGGAAATCTTTCTGCTGTACACTTTCTCAATGAGTGACTGTTAACTCTATACCTAGGACAGAAGAGACCTCCTTTAGAGGGTGATTCTTTTTTAGTGTTAATAGCTGAAACCTTTTCTGTTTCCGACTGAGCAGTGTTTCTTGTAGTTAGTGTAGTGTTTTGCTGAATTATTAGTACTTGTGTTATAACTATTACTAGACTTATTGTGCCTGTGGTATGCAAACTCTGGTGCAAGAGTGCTCAGATTACTTTTGCTGGGTTCATGGTAGTGTGTAGCCCTAGCTTTATATTTCTCATAGTTTTTGAAAACCTGTTGTAATTGGTCTAACGTTTGCACACTACTTAGTGCTAGCACATCCGCATAGATGGGTTTAACATTATGAGAGATAATGTCGAATTTTTCCTCTTCTGAAATTTTTTTTTCGAGTCGGTTGAAGAGACCGCTCATTATAGAAATGTAAATAGTTATATTTTCAGTTTCACCTTGTGTACGCTGTCTGATTTCAGAAAGGAGTCTATAGTCATAATCATCACTATCAAAGGCAGACTTAAGTTGCTTGATTAACTGGTCCCAAGACAATATATCAGTTTTTATGTGTCTATACCAGTGTAAAGCATTGGCAATGCTGAAGTGAATATGTCATAGGAAAAATTCAAAATGTCCTCCCTAGAAATTCGCTTACTTAGTCTGAACTCTTCAATTTTCTGAACAAATGACCTTACACACGTATTCCCATCGTATTTGGGTTTATTGCCATGGTGACTGGGACAAGTGACAACTATATTTGGGGTTTCTGTGACACTTGCTTCAGCCTGCTGACTACTGGCCAAACTATCTGATGTACTAGGGGTGAGTTTACTCAGGAGAGTTTTGTACTGACTATCCAAGCAACCAAACAGTGAATCAAGTTTTCTCTTCAACCGCATAGCGTCTTGTGTGGTTGGAGTTATTCTTCCTAATCTATGGAATATGTGGTTCCTAATTGATGTAGCTACACTAAGAGAACGTTCAGTGTTTATGGTAGATAAGTAGTCTTTAAAATCTTCTAGAGTCTGACTCAGACCACTCAAATCATCCTTCTCATCTATCCCGGACAGCAAAATATCCTCAGTGTCATGTAGTCTAGAAAGCTTGTTAATTTGTTTTCTAAGGTCAGTGACTGTGCCCTTTTCACCGCCTCTAATGATGACCTCATATTCTAATTCGGCCTTTCTTAGGTGGATAAAATTAATTGGGTTAGCGCTCATTGTGATCTTTACAATTATTGAAATCAAAACCCTAGTAGAAACAAAATTAACAAATTTAAAAAAAAAATACAGTAAGAACACACTAGTAAATACACCCACTACACGCACTAGAAAATATAGTAATTACACACTAGTACTTACCGCCACGATGAGTGAGTAAAGGTAAATAGTGACCAGTGAAGAAAACCTTGTGAACCTTACCGAGTGGGCGCCACTGTGGCGTAGAGGTTTAGGAGGTGGAATAAAAGATATAAGCCACAGGTTTACAGCATTTATTTTCGAAGGGGGGTGGGTTCAGTTCACAGGGGGTTCCTTCACTGGTCGAGGGTAATGGATGGTACTGCCCTGAGCTCTGGCCGCGACGCACGCAGACCGGCGGGCCGATCCCGAAGCCGGCAGCGACCACGTGTCCGAAGCAGAGGATAGGCAGGGCAGGCCACGGGAGAGGAGGTCTCTCCTCCTCACCCAACTCGCACGTGGCAGGCGCAGAGGTTGGCAGGTAGACCACGCGACAGCGCGTCTCTCCGGCAGTGGTGACGGAGGCAGCGGTGACACCCGTCGCGTGGCAGACGTTGCAGTAGTTGAATTTCGAGACCGAAGGCAGTAAAGAAAAACGAAGAAGAAAAAACCCTGGAATCACACGAAGGGTGCTTCCGTAAGCGTGGTGCCAGGAATCGTGAGCGCCAGCAATGCGTGCGTCTCCCAGCCGTGAGCCCAAAGAACTGTACCCGGGAAACGAATGGGAAACTCACCATCGCGGCGGTTCACAAAGGTTATAGGTAAGCGCAAGCATGCCGCGTGCAACGATATAGAAGGTAACCGCGTGACAAAGCGTTTAAGCTCGTAGCTGCTATGACACAGCAGGAAAGGGATGCTGCGGCCTGCTTACGCTTCACAAATTTAGCAACACTAGTGGAAAACAGATGACAATGAAATAACACAGTTATGTTCCAGACGGAAGCCATCTTGACAACCGGGCAATTATATTAATTTACAAACGCTGCAGATTATGGTGAAATAAGCGGATTACGATTTGGCAAGATGGAGAGAAAATGGCAGATACGACGAGCACTTACCCTTGGGCACAGAGGGGTTTCTATATTAGTTACTTGCAACTGTAGGCGGTGAAATAGAACTCAGCGAACCGGAGGTTAGAATTTATAACCGGTCACCGCATAAGTGTTGACACTCCGTGAACCCATAGACATTAGAGATTAGTGTGGTAGTCGACTTCTAGTTTAATCGACTACAACGCTACAAAGGCCTATGACTCGGTCCCACATACATGGCTCATGAAGGTGTTGGAGTTGTACAAAATAAATCCAATACTCCGCACTTTCCTTGAGTCATGTATGGGGCAATGGAAGACGGTCCTCTGCTACCCAGGATGTCGACAGATCCAGGAAAACAGCGAACCGATTAGGATTGAGCGTGGTATTTTTCAGGGCGACAGTCTGAGCCCACTGTGGTTTTGTCTGGCTGTCAACCCTCTTAGTACACTGCTGGAGGGTTCAGGGCTAGGCTACCAGTTGAGAAGAGGTGGTCAGGTCATATCACACTTGCTTTACATGGACGATTTGAAACTTTTTGCCCCCAGCAACTTGCAACTCATGGAGCTACTGAAGGTAAGGGAAACCTTCAGTAGCGCCATCAGGATGGAATTTGGGGTGGACAAATGTGCGGTCATGCATGTAAAGCGAGGGGTGATTATGGAATCCGTGGGAACTCAACTCTCGGATTCCATACACCTAAGATCCCTCGGCTCAACTGAAACCTACAAGTATTTGGGTATGTCAGAGGCACTAGGCATCAATGTAGCTTATGTTAAACAGTCATTGAAGGAACGCTTCTTTGGCCACCTGAATAAAGTACTGAATAGTCTTCTATCAGGCGGAAACAAGGTGCGTGCCTTCAATGGTTGGGTCATGCCAGTATTGATGTACTCTTTTGGCATACTCAAATGGACTCAGACTGAACTTGACGCCTTGGATAGGTGGGTCCGCACAACGCTGACTGCAAATCGAATGCATCACCCACGTTCATCGGTGATGAGGCTGTGTATCCCGCGGAAGTTCGGGGGTCGTGGCATTTTAAATGCAAAAACCCTACACAACCGCGAGGTATGCAGCCTTAGGGAATATTTCCTAGACGCCGACGTGGGTATGCATCGAGATGTGGTAGCGGTGGACAAAGGCCTCACTCCGCTCACCTTAGGTAGCGAGAATTGGCGCAAACCTGTAGTACTAGATACTAATGACCGCAGAGAAGTATGGCAGAGCAAGAAACTTCACGGGCGCTATTACCGGGCCCTTCATGGGTCTGACGTAGACACATTAGCGTCCGTAGCCTGGTTACGTTTTGGTGACCTGTTCGGGGAAACCGAAGGTTTTGTCTGTGCGATTATGGACGAAGTTATGATGACGAATAACTATCGGAAGTATATTGTGAAGGATGGTACGTTAGACATATGTCGGGCATGTCACAAACCGGGAGAATCCATTCGTCACATTATCTCCGGCTGTTCTCGTCTGGCTAACGGAGACAATTTGCATAGACACAACCTCGTAGCCAGGATTATTCACCAGCAACTTGCTCTTAAATACAATCTTGTGGAATCAGAAGTACCATACTATAGGTATGTGCCCGACCCAGTTCTCGAAAATGGCAATATTACACTGTATTGGGATCGATCTATCATCACTGACAGGACTATTGTTGCCAATAAGCCTGACATAGTGGTGATAGACCGATTAGAGCGTCGCACAATGATTGTTGATATAGCAGTCCCCCATGACGAGAACCTCGTGAAAGCTGAGATAGATAAAAAAAAAAATATCTTGACCTGGCGCGCGAGGTTGTCGACATGTGGGATGTGGAGACAGCAATCATTGTGCCGATAGTCGTCACAGCCAATGGTATAATAGCCAAGAGCCTCGACCAACATCTAAGGAGGCTCTCGTTGGGCAGCTGGATCAAGGGCTTGATCCAGAAACCAGTGCTCCTGGAAACGGCGCGTATTGTGAGGAGGTTCCTCTCTATGGAGCCCTGACCTCCGGTAGCTTGGACCCTGTTCCCGATACCGGTGGGCTACTATTTTTTATATTTTTTAATGTTTTTATTTTTTATATTAATATTTAAAAATGTTATCTATATGTATATATATTAAATAAATGGAATAATAAAAATAATAAAACACTACAAAGGCAAAAATAACTTTAATTTCGCAACGCAGTGTCTTTAGTTTTGTATATATTTTCGAATTTGACACCGCCTTCCGAAATTAAAGTTATTTTTGCCTTTGTAGTGTTTTATATGGAACTCGGTTCTCTTTTTTGCTAAAAAGTTTTTTTCCGAACAAAATATGTTCGGCTCTATCGTGACTGATAATCTTTTTATATTAAAACGATGCCTCAGTGTTCCGTAAAGACTGCATTATCAGTAATTAAAAATACTTTTATTAATTATATTATGCAAAACATAAAGATTATATTTCACACTTCACCTCGACTTCGAAAAAATTTATAACCTATAGCACTCACTAATAATAATTATGTCTTACCACTAATATTTTTTTTTAATTGTATCACTACTACATACAATCTTACCAACTTTTCCCTTTATAATACTAGTATAGATGTGTACTTATAAAATGCAAGTAGTGCATGATTCTCTCTTTGCAAAGTCGTTTAATTATACAATATTTTAATAATACACAAATATACATAATTATACATATTAACTTAAATTAATCAGCTGTTAATTATAACGTTCCCACTGTTGCGACACAAGCCCTCCACTCTGAGATGTCGCATCTCTTCGGATTTTGCGACTTAATGACATGCCAGTTTCCTCACAATAATTTATTATCTGCACCGTTTTAATGGTTATGATGACAATTCCACAAAGTAATGTGCCTGACTGGGTTTGATTAGATTAAGGAAGGAAATGTTCTTAAAATCAAAATACCTTCCAAAATCTTGACTACACAGACGCCCCCACCTAAACCGCGAGAGACATCAACCAATTATTTATGAAGGTAGAAACACCAGATTCTGGATAATCAATTTCATCTCAAGGTTTAGTGCTTGCTGGAGATTTATGATGAAATAAGTCGTTAGAGACGTGCGACGTTTACGACGCCGGAGGTATAAGTGGATTGTTTTAGCGAAATAGATTGAAAAGAGGGTAGTATTGATTTTAATTGCCTGGATATTACAGCGGTGTGTGTGAATTTTGGGGATAATGAAACAATTATGTTAGTTCATAATGGAATCAGGTGTTGCTCTGCGTAAAGCCGTAAAAAAAAAGATCTTATATTTCTATTCATCAGTACCATAATTAATAAATACATAAGTTTTTAATGTCCGAAAATAAAGTACAGAAAGAGAAACAATAAAATAAATATAAGATACTTCTGAACCATTTCTGAACACAACAATTTGCACTGCTATACAATGTGTAATTTAAAGGTACATACCAAGTGCATGGCTTCTTTGGATGATAACAAACGATATGGCAAGGGTTTTGTAATCCTATGTCAAGACGTGTAGAACTTATTACAAATTCCAATACACTGATACCAGAGACCAAATTTTTCAAATTAAGAAGAACGAAAAGAATTATCGTGTTATTGGCAAGTGACGTGGAAAGTTATTGACCTACGTAGTGCGGTGACACGATCGTTATGATTTCAATTTAAGAAACTTACGAAACCGAAAATTTGGTATCAATTTTTAGAGTATTTTATTTTGAGTTGAAACCCTTCCAATATCGTTTGATATCCTCCAAAGAAGCCGTGTCCTTGGTATGTATATACCCTTTCCGTTACACGTTGTATACAAACTGCTCAACTTGAAATTTGGGATTTTTAGTTATTCTAACATTCGATGCTGAATGCTCTGGAAGATCTCGTGGCTAACTAATAACACCCGAACGGGTTGATATTCAAGGTAAAGCAACGCTTACCGTAGTTGGTCCATGGATGGGTGTTCATCTTAACCTTAACGTGTTGGTTAAGCCGTTGGTTTTGACTTGACTCGATCGAACGCAGAGCTAAAAGGCTCATAGGTGACGAGGTTCTGGCAGGCAAGCTTCACAGCCTGGCTCACTGGCGAAAC
Source organism: Tholera decimalis (assembly GCA_943138885.2). Taxonomy (NCBI): domain Eukaryota; kingdom Metazoa; phylum Arthropoda; class Insecta; order Lepidoptera; family Noctuidae; genus Tholera; species Tholera decimalis. The sequence goes on along the minus strand of OW964558.2, from coordinate 31,579,811 downwards.
GTTGCTTGCCTGTCTATCTTCTACAGATTGTACTTCGGAGAGTGTGCGCAGGAGCTCCACGACCTAATTCCCTTCATCCCCCTTTTACTACCGGTCTACCAGACGTACCGCAGGATACCATCCACACTTGGTCGATATACCGTTTTGTCGTACTAAGCGCTTTTCTTCAACATTCATTGTGCGCACAGCCAAGGTGTGGAACTCTCTGCCGGCTTCTGTGTTCCCTGCCACATATGATCCGTCAGCCATTAAAGCAAGAGTGAATAGGCATTTTCAAAATAAAACAATAATTTGTAGATAGTCGTTACGGGTAGTCAGATGCCAATAAATCTCACCAGTCTTGCCAAGCAGCATCGTGTTACCCAGTTACTGGGTTGTGGAGGTCAGACAGGCAATGCCATGCCATGCCATGTAAAATACTGTTAGTCAGCTTCATCGGGTTAGACTAGAAGCCGATCCCAATACAGTTAAAAAAGAATGATGACTGACTTCACGCATCTAACAACTTTATAGATACACTAAAATATTATGAATAAATTCTCAGGCGGAAAATCATCAACGACTCCTTTCGCTCTGAGTGGATCAGAAGGGTGTGTCAGACTTGTAATGACTAAAAACTCGCTCTGTTCTTATAGTTGCCATTGCGTTTCGTTTCCACGGTAGTAGTAGTACTACTACGGGTGATTCCCTATACGAAATTCCAACTTAGCTTTTGCCAGCGACTTCGTCCACGTGCAATTCGAAATCTATCCCACGGGAGCCTTATATCAGGATAAAAACTATCCTATGTCCTTCCCAGAATCCTAAACTATTCCCATGCCAAATTTCATCTAAATCGGTTCAGCGGCTTAGACGTGAAAAGGTAACAGATAGACAGACAGACAGACAGAGCTACTTTCGCATTTATAATATTTTTATGGAAGTATGGATATGGAAGTATGGATAGTATGACTTCCGGGATGAAAACTATCCTATGTCTTCCCCAGGGTCCTAAACTATTCTGATACCAATTTTAAAAATCAAATTTAATTAATTTATTTTGGTTTTTGCCAGCGACTGCGTCCGCGTGCAATTCGAAAACTATCTCACGGGAACCTTATATCAGGATAAAAACTATCCTATGTCCGTCCCAGAATCCTAAACTATTCCCATGCCAAATTTCATCTAAATCGGTTCAGCGGCTTAGACGTGAAAAGGTAACAGATAGACAGACAGACAGACAGAGCTACTTTCGCATTTATAATATTAGTATGGAAGTATGGATGGATATGGATATGGAAGTATGGATTTATAATATTAGTATTAAAGTATGGATAGCTTTTGCCAGCGATTTCGATCGCGTGGGAGGATTTTCCCGCGTAAATCCCGATCCCGTGGGAATTCCGGGATAATAGGTAGCTTGTGTATTTTTCCAGGATGTCAACTGTCATCTTACCAAATTTCATTGAGATCCGTTCAGTAGTTTTTGCGTGAAAGAGAAACAAAAATACAATTCAGAAACTATCCTACGGGAACGTTATATATCGGGATAAAAACTACCCTACTATTCCCATGCCAAATTTTATGTACATTGGTTCAGCGGTTAAGGCGTGAAAAGGTAACAGACAGACAGAAAGATAGACAGACAGACAGAATTACTTTCGCATTTATAATATTGGTATAAATAAGTATATAAATATAGTATATGGATGTATGGATAGCATGGATTATCAATTTTTACGTACGTAAAGGACCTACTCACAGCGCGGCCGGCCGCCTGCCCCCATGTGTCACACACACAAGATAATTTAATAAACCACGTTTATTTGGATTTGAAAACAAATATGAGGGATATAGAGAATGGTAGCGTGAAAGAGCAATTTTGGCACCGACTAACAAAATTGTAGGGCAGATCAACGAAAAGAATATGTCTCATGTGGATGGTGATGTCATCGAGTACTGTCCGTCGACAATATCATGGATATAGAGCATGTGACGTCGTACGTAGTTTACAAAAATTTATTGTAAACTACATTTTATTAAAAAAAAGATACCTTTTAAATACTGTCTGTCTGTTTTTGGGGATGGATGGACCCTGATAATGGTTTTTTTTTTAATATTATATGCGTTTTTAACCACCCAAAAAGGTGTACCGATTGGCAACAAGAATTATTATTGACAAAGTGTAAATTAACGCGGGCGAAGCCTTGGGCAAAAGCTTGTACGGCATAAGCGAAAATGCGTTATATCCGCGCAAATAGGGAACATGAAGCGTAATAATATTTCACTGTAATAGAATATTGAATATTCAGAAACACTTGTTATAAATTGCCTAAGAGGTCTTGGAATTCTTACAGCTAGCTTCATATTATATTACTTGCCTACTTCCCAAGTACTAAGTTTTGAGAAATGTTGATTCCAGCTAACGTGCGTAACGTAATGTATGTTTCAACGTTTCAAGAATATAAACCCACCTACTTTGGTTATTTGCAAGAACTAAAAGCTTTCTCGTAAGATAATACATACGCGATTGTTTTATTAAGTAGCCATGTAAGTAGGAAATATTCCAGTTACGAAGACTGAGGAACTGGAGACCATAATCTATCGCTTGTACTAAAAAAGTCTTACCTTGGTATCGGGTTAGTATCTTTCTAAATACGGTCCAAACAATTTTAGTTACTCCTGCAACAGAGGTTCTTCTATGACGTCATTAAACCATCATGTCTACCTGGTGTGAGCCATACAGGTCGTATAGCTGTATTCCTTTTGCACAACGGACTCCTGATTGCATCAGCTCCTACCTTCAGATTCTGGAAAAAACATTTCGTCTTGTTACAAATTACACACAAGCCAAAAAATGCGCCAAAAGAACCAAAGATAAATTTTACGATAATATTTGCTTAAGAAAGTGGGCCTTAGCCCCTTAGATAAGAACTAAGTGGAATTGCAAAAGCTTTTTACATTTCGTTATTTGAAGTCTGAAAGGTTGTGTAAATACATGTTTCCTTAGTCGTCCTCTTATACATCAAATAGATGACAAAAAATATCTGCGTCTTCTTACGAAACATCTTTACGATTAATTGCTACGCATTGAATCAACTTGCCAGTAGTGTAAAAACGTCAACAGTAATAATTTCATCAGTTTTTGTAGCCGTTGTAGTGTCAACATTTATTATTATTTTAGAAATAAATTATTTGACGTCACCATAATAATTCTTGAAAAGACGTTCATAGTCGGTCTTCTTCGACATCAACCGGTCCTGTGGATCTCGCATATAGTGAATTTCTGCAAATTTCAGATCTTGTGGAAGATCTTCCAACACTGTCTTCTGATACACGGTCACTCCTCGAGAATCTATCAGTTCAATCTTCTTTTCTATATCTTCTATACTATTATTTTGTTTACGAGAAGAAAGAAAGAAACAAAAGTGTCCATTTTTGTCTCCTGAACTCCGACAGGATATGCAAAAGAGCTAAAAATATAGAAAGTCCTATGCAGAAATCATATTGTCTCTATGTATATCTTCTATATATATATCTGTATATATTTTCATGTGCTGAGTCCTCCTCCTTGCGTCGTTTTCCTCAATGCTTTGGGTCGTGATCTCAATGCAGCACTTTCTTCCAGGCTATATGGATGGCGTTGCTAATACTGAAGCTGTCGACGCTCAGCTTCAGTAAAGCTTATTAATCGGACCAACGTTTAGGACTCCGTCATCGGTGACGGAGTCCTAAACATGTGCTGCGAGGTTAAATCAAAAATATAAGTTTATTTAATTATTAATATAATTAAATAAACTTATACTTACTTAAACTTACTTAACTTTGCAATAATGGCAAAAGACCGGATGGCATGTCTTTATTTCCTTGGAAGATGGGTAGGCCTTTAGTGTGGGACGCAACTTGTGTCGATACTCTTGCGCCATTCCATCTTCCTAGCTCATTTTGCTGTGCTGGCGCTGCGCTGCCGCTGCGGCTGCTGAGAACCTCAAGCGGCGGAAATATAATAACCTTGTTGGTAGTTATATTTTCGAGCTGTTTGGGGTTGAAACCTTGGGGTCGTGGGGTTCGAGTGCTCACAAATTATTTAAAGATCTATCCAGACGCCTAGTTGACACTTCGCTTGACCCAAGGGCTGGCTTTTACCTTGGACAAAGGTTAAGCATTGCCATACAACGTGGCAATGCCGCCAGTCTTTTGAGCACATTATCAGGAGACAGCGATCCGCACGAATTTCTGGATGCCATATTTTAGTTCATTTTTAGATGTGTATATGTAGTTTAGGGTTTTTTATTTAAGTAATGTTTTAGTAATTATTCTAATGTTTTAATTAATACATAATAAGAGTTAATCTAGCAATGTTTTTATATAATTAAATCAATAATTATTATAGAAGAGATATTTTGATAGGGCCCGCCGTGACGTCACAAATACACTTACGGCAAATCAACTAAACAAATACTAAAATAAATACACAATAGGGCGTAAATTAACGTATGTATGAGTGTAAATTTTAACCAAAAAAATAAACAGAAAATTATTTTTAGACAGATAAGTAACCGACGCTCAATGCTCCAAACGAAGCATTGAATTTTAAACAAATAACAAATACAACTTATATAATGAATCAAAACATTTCAGAAATAAGGTACTTTAGGAGAAAAAAAAATATTGAAAATTGAATCGTTCCTACGCAATTAGCTGGGCTTCCCTGACTAGATACGTTTTTCTGGTGATCACCTCTAGCCTGGCTATCTCTTCCTTCAACTGCCCCTATGTTCCGGGGCTGCGGTACCTCGTTAGAACATTCCTGCAACCCCGGATCTCTTGATCACTCTAGGACTAGGACTCGTCGACTGTTGCCGCTAAATAATATTTTGCTGAAGAATTAGTTTGGTGTCCGTAAAGATAGATAGATGGATATATTCTTTATTGTAAACCATAACAGTAAAACAAATATGGACTTAACAACTAAAACGGGTGATACAAAAAAAGGGTTTTTTTTTAGTTGAAAATAGTTTCGCGTTTGACCACCATCTCACTTGATGGTAAGTGATGATTTGGTCGAAGATGGAGCAAGCTTACCTAAAAGTAGTAATAGTCACTCAGACGTCTCATTGCTTTGTAGTTTTAACAAATTCCAACCCATTAATAATAACAAACTTAAACAGATAGGAAACTTCTTAGAATGAAGTATAAATAGTTTAAAGGTTAATGTGGGCGTCAATACATATATTGACGCCCACATTGATCTTAATATTACCCCAAGCCTTTGACTAACTTGCAAACTTTATTAAGTTTTGTAACAATAAATATTCCTCGGTTCTATTGTTAAATAATGTCAACCTACTTAGGCACGCAACATTGTTAGCATGGGATGGGTTTTCTCACATAAATCCCGACCTCGTAAGAATTCCGCGATAAAAAGTATCCTATGTGCCAGGATGTCAACTATCTACGTATCAAATTACATTCAGATCCGTTCAGTAGTTTTTGCGTGAAAGAGTTACAAACATCCGTACTAACAAACTTTCGCCTGTAAGTCAATTATAGGACAAAGGTTGCTTCTTAGTAACCTTCACTCTACTGCTCGCTGCCAGTCAAACCCCATAAAATCCACGAACCATTTTTCACAATCATTTGTTATAATTTATAACAAATGATTGTGAAAAATGGCTCTTTTTTATACCCATATTTTTCATAGACGTCAGTCCAATAAAATCATTTTCATATGCAAATGCGTGTGACTATTCGCATTGTTTTCATGAAAAACAATATAAAAAAAATATGAAGTAACCCATAATTTGTTGCATGTGGTCTTATATCCATTAAAAACTCTTGCTGACCATTGGAATTATACTCCGCACCGTCGACTAAGGAAATTTAATAGTTGATGTCATTCTCATTATCTGCATTTATCATTTTAATATCCATATAACACATCATTCATATTCTTATACGCCCCTCTTCATTACAAACATATGATGTACTTTATACATTACTTTAAACAATAACTTTATCGTATGTAGGTAAATAAACTACAAAAGCAAAAATTCATTCATAATCTCAGCGCATTCGGTCCAAGCTCCAAAAGCCAATCCTCTTTTTGCACCCAATACAACAAAACAAATAACTTCTTACTCCTTTCTTAACAAAATCCAACTTTAACAAAACTACTCCACCGTTAATAATCTTCGCTGCAACCTCGTTAAGGTATTACACCACCCTTTCCCAATACAATACGGCTTTAGGAAGTCCTACCTAAGACTTTGGCAAGCCGTAATACCGTCTTACTTACTTTCGACCTGACTTTCAGTCTAGTTCCGCTTTCTCAGCGCCTTTCAGTTCCAGAGCTTTGCTTACCTTGTCCAACATTTTTATTCACAAAGAACTGAGGTTTCGACGGGTTGACTTCTAGTTTTAAAAATCTGTGAAAAGAATTCGTGATTTTGTTCTGCTGGTGGATATTTTGTGTAAAGAATCTTTTAGCATTAGATGAGTTAATCTTTTTTATATTTGTTTATTTTAAACAGTATTATGCTTTATGCTTGACTTATCAGATAATTTTAGGTTAGATTAGGTTTTAGGTTAGGTTTAAACTAACCAAGTTTATATTTTTTTAATAAGTTTAGGGAAAGTTCCAAACTTCGAAGTCTGCTGTCGATATAAAACCCAAATGAACTCCAAAATAAACATCAGTAGTCATCTAAACTACATGTTATACTTAAAAAATAATTATTTAAATTCCCCAAAATGCCTTTATTTTACCATTTTTCATTTTGAGCAACCGTTTAGGAAATAGGTATAACGTTTTAAAACGGAATTAAATACTAAAAAGCTGAAAATAAAAAAAACTTATTTAAAAAATCTAAAAAAACCCGACTGCTCAACTGAAATGGAAGAAACAAGCACATTTCAATAATAGTACGACATTTTTATTTAAATGAATATGAATGCATTAGAATATTATAATTAAACTAGTATTTGCGTGTTGCGCGAGGTGCAAGCACCTCGCGTGCTTGTGAAAAGAAAAAAAAAATGGGGGGCTGATGGGGGGGGGGGGTTGCACAATTATTTCGACTAAAGCATTGCCCCTCTAAATGAATCTGAAAAAAAAAAATGTTCCAAGTCTCTTAATTTCCGAGATCCACCTAAAGGGGGTGAGAAGGGGGGCAAGGGGGGCGACTTTGAAAAATGGTGGGGGAGATGGTTTAGTATTTGCGTGTTGCGCGAGGTGCAAGCACCTCGAGTGCTTGTGAAAAAAAAAAAGTGGGGGGGGGGTTTCATATTTGCGTGTTGCGCGAGGTGCAAGCACCTCGCGTGCTTGTGAAAAAAAAAATTGGGAGGGGAGTAGGGGGGTTTAGTATTTGCGTGTTGCGCGAGGTGCAAGCACCTCGCGTGCTTGTGAAAAAAAAAAGGGGGGTGATGGGGGGGGGGGGGGTTGCACAAGTATTTCGACTAAAGCATTGCCCCTCTAAATGAATCTGAAAAAAAAAATGTTCCAAGTCTCTTAGTTTCCGAGATCCGCCTAAGGGGGGTGAGAAGGGGGGCAAGGGGGGCGACTTTGAAAAATGGATTTTACTTTACAGAGCCTCCTCTATACGAATCCGTAAAAAGAAAAAAATACGGGTCTCGTAGTTTCCGAGATACGATAGGGAGGGGGGAGAAGGGGGGGGGAAAAGGGGAGGTTTGGCACTTTTCCCGTAGGTTTGAGAGTTACTTGTTTACGAATCTGTCAAAATATACCCACCTCCCCATCCACCATCTGGGAGAACAATTATGTCAATGAGTGAGTCAGTGAGTGGTAATCTAGCTTTATATAATATAATTGTCATTATACCACATTAATTTGTATGCCAAGTGGCTGATCATGGAATGAACAATATTAAATACCTATATAATTATGTAGTGAACACCTGTATGCAACCCATGTATCACAAATAAACGATTTGATTTGGTTTTTATTTTAAAAATTGAGTTTTTTCCACCAGTCGGGTTATTTAGATTTTTTAATTAAGCTAGAAAATTAGAAGTCATAAATGTTAACGAACACGCTGGATTATTCCGACAAATAGATAAAAATCAACAATAAATATATTTAAGGTTAGTCATACTCGAGGATAAAAATCATCAAAATAAGCCTATAAGCTAAATTAATGGTGTGCCCACTTACATTTGTCTTGTTACTTACATTCGATCTGGAATACAGGTTACATACGTAAGTACTGACTGTCATCCAAACACAGGTAGAAGAAATGTTGGTCCTTCAGCAGAAAAAAAGGCAGGCTTGCATGCTTAGCAATTGGCGTAGATTAAATCTAGAACGCAGTTTATTTTTACGAGTTGTTATATCGTTAAACCTATTTATATGCAACCTTTTCAAGCCAGCTTTTTGGAATTCATACACATTTCTATTTTTGAATGAGGACTACAGATTTAAAAGTTAGTATGGCGTACATGTATTGCGTAATCATTTATTTCTTAAACAAAAGACATATTTTTGTTTCAATTAGAAAAAAATACAGCACTTTGGGCAACATGTTATATAATATCTATTAATTTCCAGATTATAAGTTGTTATAATCTTGTCTTGTCAACTTGTATCAAAGTATAATCTACCTATCCTTAACACATTCTACGACTTCGAAAGACACGCCATAAAATCACTTTTCACCAACAAAACGTTTAAGAACATCTAAAAATATTCAAAGTATCTCTATTCTCGTAGACCACATAACATGGCTTACAAAGCTCACCCGAGACGAGAGGTACTTTGAATTCAGTCGTTACCTCCCAAAGTTACGTTCGCCGCAACACTGCTTGTCTGACTGTTTACATTTTTAACTAGACTAACATCAGTTGACTATTTTTATTGGTACCTTGTTGTAAGGCATGTGTAAGGCCCACGCCTGGAATTTGTATTTGGAATTTATTTTTATTCTAAGAAAATGTCAAGTGTTGCTATGTTTACTGTAATGTACTACTTTATATTTTATGCTTGTTTTTTTTTTCTAAATCTGATTCTTGTTCGATACATGAATTTATTGTTCTCTACTTAAGGGCTCCCACACAAAACCGCGAATTCGCATCGCATCGCAAATATCTGCGAATTCGCACGAACGCACCGCAAGAATTTCCGATCTGCTTCGCATCGCACATTCCTGCGATATTACGTCATCCTTGGTGACGCCATTTTAGTCCGCTCTGAGACAGCTTTAGAGAAAGACGCGCGGCGCCTGCGCGGAATGGCGGAATATGATATAGATTTTTTAATATCTTTAATTGAGGAGCGTCCCGTCCTTTGGGACACAAGTGTGAGTTCCCATCAGAGTTCATAATCGTAATAAATGGATGAACCCAGAATCTTCTTTTTCTTTTATATCTATTTAACAATAACAGCAGTGCGTCAATCAATATACAATCTTTTTGCGATCCATCTTACGCTTCCTAAAAACACGTCCAGTACGGCTGACTACACTTGAAGGAATGGTCGCCCTACCAAACGGTTTGCCGCACTAAATCGTATCGCAGAAATTCGCATCGCAAGTTCCTGCGATGCGAATTCGCATCGCATCGCATCGCAGTTTTGTGTGGGAGCCCTAAATTGGAAAGTATCAGATACAGAAAATTGGATGTGCTGACAGTTTAGAATTTAATTCACCATTAATTATTCTATGGCAAAGAATTTACATTTATAGGCGAATTGATAAAATAATCTAACCAACCAATTAATCAAACTGCTTAGTTTAAATACCCATTAGCATATTCAAAATTCAAATTCAATACATTAAATTATAATCTACTAATCAGTTTAAATTTCTACTAAAATATGATTAAAAGTTTTTATGAATAGGTCTGCAAATTGTTAAGACCAAATGAAATTGCCATGTTTTTAACTTCTTATTACATTAATATAATTCTTCAAATCTTCTGCTAGCCGGCCATTTACTTAGATATATTAAAACTCATTAAAATATTTAAATTCATATAAAAATCGTGCTACAGGTTTTAGGTATTTAATTTTTCCAACAGATTCTACTACTTTCACTACTGAAACGATCTACTTTTACCAAGTTTAATAAATTCTATTCTATAAAAAAACTTAAATAATAAAATTGTTGGTAGGAACCTCCCTTGCTCGTTGACATCTAAAATTATACATATATGTACGTATATGTCTAAATAAAGTAAAATTTAATCTGCAAAAGCAATAGGCGATTGAGTATATTATATTAAGATTATGAGACTTACGCGCTGCCTACTGCGCTACCGAGGCTGGTGTATATTATATTATTATCATATTGGTCATGAATGACAAGTGCAAACTGCCATTCATGTCATTTTGACGTATCATGTCATTTTGGTTGTCATAAATTTGACAGAACAAAAATAAATTTATTTGCACTATCACATAACGCATAAGAAAATGAGAAAAGAAAACACAAAATAATTTGAACTAGATCCCTCGAGATCAAATTTACGTCACTACAAGCGAAACAGTCATCATCACTCGTCACTCGCAAGCAATCGCTTTATATAACTCTTGCCATTACTTTTCTACACAGCCAGGACTCAGGACCAAAGAACTAGAATCTTCCACACACTAAAGGGACTACCATTTCGGTCTGTTGTCTATAAACGTCAGTTGGAGACAGTGACGTACGCGGATCGCGTGTCCAACCTCGATATATCACTGGAAAGGGAGTGGGGGGAATGGTAAACGTCCCTTTACTTAAGACATTGTAGCAAAAACATGAGTCTTGAGGAACCCAGTTTACGGAGCGTGCTTTAAAAACTAAATGTCTAAATGGTGTAAGAAATTAATATGATAGCAAATTGACTGGGAAGACGGAGTGTTTTACGTCTTGCTACGATGTGGATTATGAAATACTCTAGCTAGACAATGTGATATTCTGTAAGCTTCAGTGCATGTCGAACACTTTGAACTAAAGTAATTTTCCGCGTGATACTTACGTTACTTGGAAAATAATAACGAGATGTTTTTAAAAAACACTTAAAAGTGCAAGACTACTTGTTTTTATGATTCCATTCAAGTTTAGGTTTTATTAATAATTTCAATAGAATGTTATTACTTTCGTTTTACATATTAAATATAAATTATGTACCAATAATTATGGTGACATGGTTGGTGAAATGTTTCAGCGATGTACAGAAATATTTGTTTATTGTTCTGGGTCTTGTTGTTTGCGTAAATGAGTTACCTACTTACTCACGATATAGGAGAAATTCCTAGATCATAATATACTAATTTTATTATTTACTCTGTCTTGTACAACATGACAACTGTCTTGTGAACTTGACATGGCTGTTTACCTTCACCCTATGTCGCATTCAGGCTATATTTGTGCATCCAGCTTGCATGGAAGAGATCGCGGATAGCGATAAAGGCGATAAGTTCTATATCGTTTTTATTATAAGGATAATAAATTATAATATCACTTTACCTGAAGCATGTCTTATTTCCTATGAAATGTGCTTAGAATTGGATGTGAGAAACTGAGGCTTAATAACTGGAGTAGCGTTATATTGGGAACGTCTAGTTGTAGACATCTTTTGGCTGAAATGGTGTTTTAATTGTCCGCTGTTTGGCCTAATATATACCAATTTGGTTTTTTTTTTGAAGGTGGAAATTATTTAAGTCGCCTTGTATCCTATCCGTATCGCGTAGATAAAGGGGTCTGTCAGATTCTAACTGACTAAAACCATTCCGTGTTTCCTCGCACCACCTCACACCTAACTTCATAAATGGTGCTGTGAGTGATGACGTGTATTTAGTCCTGACAGGAAACTCAGGAATTTTAATAAGATAGATGTTATTCATTGTTTAGCTAATAAAGAAATGAGTTGACTATTTCGATATCTAAATATTAAATGTTTTCTTTGATTACAGAACAACGTATTCTGGTTTAACTTATATAGGTAAATGAAACTAAAGAAAAGTAATAGATTTGAAAATATATAATATATTCATTTGCACAGGACGTCATAATGCTATTACACGGAAAAACCTTAGTAGGTATAATAGTCTTGTAAATACATACTCACAAAACTGCATTTTCTAAAATAAATTTTCTGACACATTACCAAATATATAGACAGCTAAGAGAAAAATGCCTTGTAAACAAATAATACGGATACCATAACAAAACGCACCACCAATATATTTTACAAAAGTACTCTTCAAGAATACATGTTCTTTTTACAACCATGTTTAAAATCAAATAAACATGAGCGCGCCGTTGTGAAATAGACGCATCTATTCTACATTCACCTCCGTATAGAAAGGGATCATAAAAGTTACCTTGTTTACCCCGGAGTGGGGAATCGTAAAGTTGCACACTTTCGGTTATTCGTTACACTTGGAAACCGGTTCGGTTTCAGGATCACAAATAATACGTAATTGAATTTCGTCTGCGATGTATACCTGTTTGTTGTGTGATGAATTATTCAGCTAAAGTTGGGTTGAAGCTTCAGTTTTGACGAGTATACTCCTTCGCATGAGTAAAAACTAAAATAAATAATTAATCAATCAATCAATCAATGTATTTATTTTCATAAGGTTGTTACAGTCTGTTACATAATATAATTTACAATTAAATGAGGAACAATTATAAATAAGCTACAATTATAAGTGACTCCGGTGGCCTAGCTAGATTACGTAGTAACCTGTATTAAGGTCTACCAGGAATATATAATACATACTATTTTTGAATTTTTCTCAGCAAATGTTTCATTTGTTGTGGGTTATCCATGTCATAGGGGTGTATCTTAGGGCACTCACTATATTGGATTAAAAATGTCATCATTAAAGTAATTAAGCATTGTCATGCAAAACATACGTGTGTCCAAAATTTCGGCTTGATCAGTTCGAGTTAACTGGTTCAAAAACCAGTTGCAAGATTTAACCCGAACATACTAACAAAGGAACTAACATGACAAGTAAGTTAAAGGTTTGTAATAAAAAGCTTTTTAAAAACATGCTTTCCGGATATGGCCAATTTTACTATGGACGTCGGCAAAGTTATCGAATTTAGTGTACACCAATGATTTTTGGTATTTTATATTCGTGAATATTGACTCATTAAATTGCTATAAATAAAAAACTCAGAAATCTTGGCATTACACCAGACTAGACAAAAAACAGTTACAGTAAACCTTTTAATCAGATCGCTAGCAATAAGGTGTTTAGATTATAATTTCGCTATTAAAAACTTAAAGGCGCTTTAAAATAATGAACAGTTGTGAATTATTGCGTATAACTCATATAGTTTTATTTATTTATTTTATTATTTATGTACACACAGTAAAATACATTAAGATAAACATAATTATAATATCTGAGTACAAAGGTAATGCTTATTTCTTAAGAAATTTCTTCCAGCAGACCTGCGAAAGGAGAAGTGAAAAAGAAATGTAGACAATAGTGTGTGAGAACAAGAAGAGAAATAAATATGAATATGTGAAGTCTAAAATTAAAACTAAAATATTAAATATACTTACACATACTTATAATGCAATAAAAATAACATATACTTAAATAAATACATAATGTTAGAATATATAAACATATAATATAAATATATACATAAATAATTAACACAGTTAAGAGGAAAGGTAATGCTCTTTTAATCGACATCAAATCAATCAATCTTTTAATCAAATCACGAATGCTAGGCGGAAGTGAGTTTCACAATCTTACAGCATGGACAGAGAAGGAATAAGAGTAGTAGCTAGTTTTATGAGGATGAGATTTAAGGAGGGATCTAAGGTGTGATCTACACGGTACGTCGCTAGAACGAGCGTAAGAAAAACGCTCACGCAGGTAGGAAGGGTAAGACGGGTTGTGTAGAATGTTGAAGAGGAGACACAAAATCCTAGTGTTCCTGCGAAGACGGATTGGGAGCCACTTGAGTTGTTTGCGAAGGTGAGAAACATGGTCATACTTTCGAAGACCGAAAACAAAGCGAATGCATAGATTTTGCAAGCGCTCAAGCTTGTTTAATAGCTCCTCGGTAGCATCCAAATAGCAGGCATCGGCATAATCTATAATCGGCTGAATAAGTGTTTGTGCCAAAGAAATTTTAGTCTTGAAGAGAAGAAGACTTTGAAGGCATTTCAGCGAGCGAGTTTTAGTATTAATCCAATAAACAAAGTAAGAATTTTAAATTGAATATTGACTAACATTTATTAAACTGGGTAATAGTTTCAAAAAATGTGACAATAATATCAAACATTAACATAACATCGCGCCTGTATTCCCCGAAGGGTTGGGCAGATGTGTACCTATAGTACACCCAGATTTCACCAGTTATTTTGAGTACCATTTAATAGGGGGTGAGTCTGTTTCTATCAACTAGGCACAAATCTAGACTCCGGGCTGCTACTGAAAAATTCCTGATGAATGAGGGAAACACAGAATAAAACAAAGGAGTAAAAATTATTATTTATTTACTTATTAGAGAAAATAAATAAAAATATTTTGATTTATTATAATTATTATATCTTAAATGTTTACAAAGATAATATACATTAGAGCAATGCAGCGATAGTGTTAATAAAGAGACCTACGGAGGTCAATCAACCAGCTTGGATAGAACAGAGCATTTTTATTTCACCAATACACTAACCTGGATTAAGTGTAAATATAGGGCTTCAGTAATTACATAAATAACTGCTTTAAATATAACCAGACTTGTTAAAAAAATACAATCATATATTTATTTATTATTATTTTACAATTGTGATTACTGTTCTGTGAGAGAATTTCTGAGACATTTTCAAAGTTCAAAATATTAGCTTTTGACTTCATAATATTAATTATGTCTTCTATATGGATAGCCCTAAATGTAGAATGTGTCTCATTCATTTGAGTTAATAAATGCCATTGATCGCTGTACAAATGTGTTTCACACACTCTACAGCTGCGAGGAACATAGAAACTATGTTCCTGCAAAAGCAGTCTTTTAAGGAATTGCGGGACCAAATGTACCATTCTGTTTCTGCATTGTTGAAATATACTGTGAACAGATGTGATCGAAGCTCGCTTGTAATTAGGTAATGATATGGTATTACTTTCCTATGGCCCTCTTTGAACAGGCGGCAATGGTGGTGGCTCTGGTGGGCTAACAACTTGGCTAACATTAGGGGCTGCTGCATCATTATCCAAAGTCAATTCTTGCATGTCTCGTGATGAGTCATGCACTGCCTGTCTATTTGCTCGCATCCAACACACATGGCAAACATAGTTGTTTTTTGAAGGCTGAAAATAAACCACAGTTAGAATAAACACAATAATAAATTAATTCAATCATTAGATAATTATTATGTTTATATAATTTTTAGTAACAAGGGTATCTTTTTAAATATCTCTTTATGTTTTCAAGTACTATGTTATAGTAAAATGAGTAGTACTATGTTACACATGCCTACTTTAGGCAAGTATATTATGTTAAAGATGAAAAATACATAAAACATATATAACAATCATACATACATAGTATGAAAGCTCATTTTTTTATAGATTAATACAACTAGGTATTTATAATAATGAAAAACAAAATGCTTACCACATAATTAGTATTTTGTGATAATAGAACAGCCAGCAACGGACACTCCATACTGACATTATGGTGTCTTATTTTCCTCGCTGATTTGCCACAACCAAGGCAAACCATGTTATGCCCCAGTAGTCTCTCTTGTTTACCAGCTTCGGTGTTTAATAATAATAAGCATGGATGACAAATAAATGTATCAAGAGGCAACTGAAAATAAGATGCACTGTAAGATTTCGCATACCAGAACTATATAAAAATAAATCAGGTTAAGTTTTTTCTAGTCCAACTTCTTACCTGGGTTTGGGCATTGGTTATCCAACGCGAAAGTCTTGTTTGATTGTGTGCAGAAAGCGAGGATATGAGATGCCTCTGCAACCTTTGCATGGCTATTCCGCAGTTGATGCACCTCATATTGATCCACAACGCAATGGAAATCAGAGTCCAGTATTAATAGCAAAGTAATCGGGTGGCAGAAGGTATCAGTACGTTGAAATAAGCAGGAGTCAAAAATAGAAAATAATCGCAAAAACAAACACAGGACGCAATATAGAATCTGCAATAACATAATATTGACATTTGACATAGACAATGATATATTGCCAAACAAGTAACGCGTTCCGTTTTCCGAATTTCTTTTGTGTGAAATATATAAAAAAAAACTATCTTACGCATCAACATTATGAAAAGATAATTTTATTAAATGCCAAAAATACCAACGAAGACGGTTTCGTATAAATAAAATGTTTTTAATAATAGCGTTTTGTCGTCCATATTACACGTCTATGTGATATATGCAAGTAGTATGCTTGATGTGGAACACCAATTATTATATTTATCTTACATATTATATCATAGTCCATTATGGCGGACGTTGACAAATGGTACTTTGAATTCATCTTGATTACTAATTATTTTGAAATAAACACTGACGAGATCAGAGAGGTTAAAAACTACGTATTAAATCGTTTTTCTATTTTTAATATACAATATTATTTACTATGTATGTGTACATGGAATGTATTTTTTTGTCCATGTCATTTAACCTAGCCCAGTTTAGTTAAGCGTAGTAAACAAAAAAAACACTGCAATAAAAAAAATCAAATAAGACCGCAATGCCACGATCTCGGAACAGAAACTACAAGCATCTGGTTTGACCTTTAAACTCTTTCATCTATCCGCAATGCGTCTACCAGTAAACAGCAACCACTTTATTCCTCTGTATTCAATTCCTAATGCTCATACCGACTTCCTAAATAATTTAACAGCCCCTGTGCTCCCAAACTTCTTGAGCCATAAAACTGGTACACAAAAGCATCGTGCCTGAATGATGTATCCATCCATCTTATCATCTTGGAAGCTTTACGCGACGGAGACATGGCCGCGTAAACTGGAGAGCAACGATATCTTGACACGAAGATCGACGAAGCAAACAGTGTGGTTTAATTTAAGAAATTCGACGTGGTTGTTTCTGGTTCGAATTTTAATAGTGTTTGTGAGAGAATGGATTTGATAAAACAGATAAAGTAGTTTATAACTTTTTTTTTTTCTTTTTTTTAAGGAATAAATATAGCGCTTTTGTCAATTTTATAAATTTGAAATAGGAATATGTTTATAATATAATCAGCCTATGATATTCTCTTCGCTAAGATACAGGTCTCCCCACTATGAAAAGGAAGGGCGGTAATGCATAAGGCATCCAAGTCCACCGCAGGTTGTCGCATGTCGCATATCTATGGATTTTTCGGGACTAAACACATTTCTCACGATACTTTTCTTCACCGTTTTGTGTTTTGAGGATGTATACTACCCAAAGTTATTTGCCTTTCTGGGTTCGAACCCATATCAACTCGTAAGTCCTACCTGTAATCATTTGATCCCCAGTGTTCACTTTGTCAACGGCAGGTGCATCCATATATTTCTTGAAAACTCATAACTTTGCAGATAACCTTCATTTAACATATATTAATTGCTTTTTTTTAAGCTTTCTTATAATATTCAATGTACCTATATCTATGTGCTAAAGTTTGACAAAACAATTTCATTAACAACCAAAGGACACAACACTATCTCCAAAGTTCATCCGTCACTTAATTAACATACAAGATTTCGATTTCCTTTCTTACCCGTCCTTCCCTTATCCGAGTCTTCTTGCATCTTCACCCCGCTATTGTTTCGTAAAGTAGCGTGTACAGTGTCACGATAAGGCGAACCAAGCCCGCCGGGACTTCGATAAGATTCGTCAATGCGTCGAAGAATCGTCGCACCGCAAAAACAGGGGTAAGCTAACGGCCCACATTTTTTTTGTCCGAAGGACCGACTTGGGAAATCATTGACACATTTTATGCCGGTTTAGAAATTTTTTGTTGTTAGTATTCGGGAATAGGACAGACACAAGTAACGAATTGATTCATTTGCGTGTTTCTGTTCTTATTCAAAAGTAACTACAATGAGCTATTCTTGTGTTTAAAATGTTGAGTTTGTAGTATTTATTATTATCTCATCATCATCTTCTTGGACTTTTCCCAATTGTCTCGCGGTTGACTTTTTATCTAATTAGATATAACTGAGCACTTATGTTATACACACAGCAATGGCCTATCTAACCTCCGAAAGCCAGTGGGATGATCGTGTATGGAGTACTGGGTATTAGTACTCCATACACGGTACATATCCACATACTAGTTACTGGACGCGCTTGAATCTATCGAGAAACGGGTCACGTGACTCATTGGCAACGATGCACTGTTCAAGGTAAAGCTCCAGAGCCTTGAACATCGACGACGAGTTGCAAGTCTATCGGTTTTCTATCCGGAAATATGCGATGGAAGTGCACAATCTAATTCCATCAAGCCCGTTTCATCATCGGACTACAAGACAAACGGCGAAAAAAAGACACGCATTCTTACTTTAAAATATCAAAATTTTCTCTTTACTCTCAAAATTCATTATAAACCTCTAAATTGTACAAATAATAAAACATAACTGCAAATTAGATAGGTAGATTACGGACCATTATTTAATTTCCTGTACAAAGCACGCAACACGATCTAACTAAATAAGTTATACCAAAAGCTAATGCTTCAAAGAGCCATTCACGAATCCTTACAATCGAATGAACGCCAAAGAACACAGATCAATACGAGTCCAGCGCAGTCAACCCGATTAAACAGTGTAAAAAGCTGAAGCTTCACAAAAAGGCGAAAATGGCTGGCTTAGACAATACGTCGTATTACCCTCAGGCACAAAACTTTTTCTCTCCGACCACTCTGTGTTTTTTTTTTACTCGTTTTGTCAATTTGAAGTTACACAGCAATGTCGGACAACCGACTCGCCTAGGGTGTCGGGAAAAGTCGCGCAGCAACGCTACTTACTAAACGTGATCCCACAATAAAAAATTACGGGCTTATACGTGAATATTGTGGTAGCAAATATGAATATGTAAAGCGAGACATGAAGTTAAAAGTAAAAGTTTAGTCTGCTTTTTTCTATTTTTAAGCTCAAATCTGGAAACCCAGCTCCGGCTGTATTAAAATTTTCTGCTAATAATGCGTACCTACATAGTTTTAAATAAACACGGAATGATACTCCTTTGTTGTGTAGGTAGGTAACCTTGTATTATTTTTTGTATACAAAATCACAAAGAGGACTTATCTCATCAATTCAGTCAGTGACAGAAGTCTTGCTACAAAAACGTCGATGAAAACGTTCTTGATTTTTTATTTTTGCTTGAAACTTATACAATCCCTTTATCAATTTAGGTATGGAAATATCTTTTATGTTATTGATAGGTTACCAGGGTAACGATTTCGGTATCTCATTGATATGTTATGTAAAAAATGTTGATAAAATAAGTTTAAAAACTGAGAAATTATTGGTTTTGTGTTGTGTATACCACTGCTATCAATTTTAAACTACATTGATGGCTATTAAAAATAAATAAAAATATTAAAAGGACTGAAAACTTATATATTTAGAAAAATCTTGGATAACACCAGCGGTCTAATTGACATACTTACACTCGAGCAAACAAAGTATAGTCTAAAAGTTGCCGTTACAATCTAGTAGGCATTAAGGTTGTACTCAATATTATCTTAAACAAAATGCAACCAAAAATAAAACCTCCTTTCGCTTTAAAACTATGAAGCTGAGCGTGTAATAAGAATATTGTAGAGAAGAATGTTCTTAGAAAGAATTATGTAAGCCAAGTATTCAAAGAGACAGGCTCCCCTGAAAGCGCTAACACACGCGGGAAATGAAAACGTCAGTGCAACTAGCATAGAGGGCGCTAGACGTCAAGAAATGGGACGGTTGGCTACGGAGTAAAATGTATGAGTTTGAATTAAGTACAAGATGAAATTTTAATGTGCCGTTGGAATGGGGAGGGTGGAGAACTACATGTAGTGTTTTAAACCCTTTAGTAAGCACTTAATATTACAAATGCAAAAAAAAACAGTATATGTGTTTACATACTTAAACCAGTAGACCGATGTACTTTAAATTTTAGATTGAAGATAGTTTGAAATCTTCTTTTTACGGGGGTAAAATTAGAAAATGTCTCGTCCCGTTCTAGGTGAGCGGGAGGGAGAGTCAGACTTATACTGACTAAAAAGTTCCGCGGTCTTGGTAGGTCGTTAGAATATACCCGCAAGTCTGGCAGGTACTTTGAGACCCTTTTTTTCTGTGAGAAAATCATCAAAAGCCTCCTCCCGCTTTGGATACGGCGGAAAGGAGTGTCAGACTTTTACTGTTCCTTCAGTTGCCCTTTCTTTCCGGGGCCGCGGTAACTCGTTAGAACATTCCCGCAACCCTGAGTTTGAGAACCTTTTTTTTTAAGGATGGTAAATCATCCCATGTCTGTCCCCCGACCTGGCCGAAGCGGGAGGGTGTGTCAGACTTTTACTGACTAAAACCCATCAGTGTCCCATCATTTGTCCTTCGTGTTCTGAGGCCGCGGTAACTCTTTCGAACAGTTCCGCAATCCCGCCCTCTTGTGGGCCCCAGTAATTTTGCTGACACTCTTTGAGGCGCGCGTGGATAACGACACGGTCCTAGTTTAGTCGGGCGGCGAGCTACCCATTGCTTGTAGCCCGCAGGCCCACGCCTACGGTGGCTGGGAGTCACTCTGCGACTCCCGCCGCCCGGAGCATCTCCTGCGGTGGCTGGGGCGCAAGGGCTGAAAGGGCGTTGCGCGTCCCGCCACCTCCTTCGCTTGCATAACTGCTTCGCAGAAAGAGGTGACTGCTTCCCATGCCTTCTCGCTCCGGACAATGGATTGAACCAGGGCCGGGAGCGAGAGGTCGCAGCCTATCGCCCCTACGAGGACACGGTGGAGCTCTGCTCAGGCGGGGTAAACCTCCACTGTGTGTTCTACCGTGTCTTCTGGGCGATCCTCGCAGTGGTAGCACCCGAGCGTTTCCTCCCGCCGAATCCGATACAAGTAACTCTCGAAACAACCGTGTCCGGTGAGCACCTGGGTCAGGTGAAAGGAAAGGACACCATGACGTCTTGTTAGCCACTCCTCAAAGAGGGGACTTACCGCCGCTATTGTGTCATGCCCAGAGTTTGAGACCCTGGAATAGACATTGGATAGTAGTTTTTCGTAGCTGTATATTTTCATTAAAGCGCAATATGACGGATTCCGCGAGGGCAAAGCTGCGATCTGGAAACTATTTTGTTAATAAAAGTTACTTTGATTCTTTAGTAGTCCTAAAATGAATAAAAAATCCTTTTTCACTACTATAAAAATACAATATCGCTAAAAGGTAGGTATCTAATCGGCTACATTTTAACCTAAAAAATACACAGTTCCTGTGGAAATCGAGCAGTGTCGCGCGAAATCCCAGTACCGGCAGGATATGAAAGAAAAGAGCAGAAATTAAACACACATCAAGTGATGCGCTTATGTTTAAAAAATCATTTCTCCGTTCGTCGCAGTAACTTTGTAATATTTATTAAAAAAATGGGCTTAAGTGAATTAATTTTGAAAAGAGAAATAAAATATATGGCAAGGAAAATACCATTTTAGAGAATATCTTTTTACTACTACGTTTGAAAAACTAATTCACACATATACCTAATTAAGAATAACGATTTTACTAGGCAAAACAAATACAAAAAAACGTCTTAAAGTTTTCACAAACCTCTTGTGTAAAAATACCATCTTAAAATAAAAGTGGTGTCGGTTGCCACACAATTTCCTACGGTTAAAATGGAATCAATCGAGAGAAATAGAAAGAAATATCATTGGGATGATCACATTTATATACAAATTATTGCGAGTTGTAGAAGAAGCTTCATCTTTTCTTTTCAAAGACGTTTTTTCCTTTGAGTAATGATCATCTTAACGGATATAATCTGCCAAAACTTTCTCGAATATATAGAGGTCAGCTCTCACTGTATAAGGACCAAGTACCATTATTTTACAAGGAGTGTCTATTTAATAAAGTCTCTAATCCAATGTGTATTCCAGGGTCTCAAACTCTGGGCATGCCACAATAGCGGTGGTAAGTCCCCTCTTTGAGGAGTGGCTAACCAGGCGTCATGGCGTCCTCACCTTTCGCCTGACGCAGTTGCTCACCGGACACGGTTGTTTCGGGAGTTACTTGTGTCGGATTCAGCGGGAGGAAACACCCGGGTGTCACCACTGCGAGAATCACCCTGAGGACACGGTAGAACACACAGTGGAGGTTTACCCCGCTTGGGCAGAGCTCCGCCGTGTCATTGTTGGGGCGATAGGCGGCGACCTCCCGTTCCCGGCCCTGGTTCAATCAATGGTCCGGAGCGAGGAGGCATGGGAAGCAGTCACCTCTTTCTGTGAAGCAGTTATGTAAGCGAAGGAGGTGGCAGGACGCGCGAGGGAGAGGCGGGTCCTCACAGTCCTTGCGCCCCAGCCGCTGGAGACGCTCCGGGCGTCGGGAGTCGCAGAGTGATTCCCAGCCACCGTAGGCTATAGTATTTGTTATTACAAATACCAAATAACTTACGTTTTCTTTATAATCATAATCCATAATTCATCCATCAAAACAAATATTTTCTTGTCATGACATTTTTTACGTCAAGGCTGACAAACTGTAATTTTTCCTTCTTGTAGTCACTTAATGGCTAATAGACTAAAAAGGTTGTTCATACTTTTATTATATAATTGTTATTCACTTTTATCGATAGGACTAGCTTAATATTGTATACTATATTGTGGTTGTCTACTGATTAACGGCATTTTAAATTATAACTATAAATTTCTAAAACACACTCTCAGATTTTATCGAAGAGGTTTAATAAATTATGCTCGAATATAACTGGCTGATCAAATAACTGGCAAGATGGACTATTTTGGACTCTACAATTTGAATTCTGGTACAGAATGAGAGTGGAATGGATTTTGAACGCTGAGCTGGGTATAAAAGGCGCTGGGGGCCATCTCCGGGGAGTTCAGTCTTAGACCAGTTTTTTGAAGAGTTTAGTTCTCGACGACTTTTGACGAAGAGGAAGTGCAGTACCCGCTACCCTGACTCCTTGCTGGGAGCCTGCTGCCTTGACTCCTTGCTGAGAGCCCGCTACCCTGACTCCTTGTTGGGAGCCTGCTGCCCTGACGCCTTGCTGGGAGCCTGCTGCTCTGACGCCTTGCTGAGAGCCTACTGCCCTGACGCCTTGTTGGGAGCCTGCTGCCCTGACGCCTTACTGGGAGCCTGCTGCCCTGACGCCTTGCTGAGAGCCTGCGGCCCAGACGCCTTGTTGGGAGCCTACTGCCAGACCGCCTTGCTCGAGCTGCTGTACGACGAAGACATCGTGGAGTAGAAGGCGATCCTGGAGTGGTCTGCCAAGCCGTCCCGCAAAAGTTAATGGCTTTGGCGGCGTTGGTGGAATTGGCGGCGTGGGCCCTCGTGGTGTGTCTCCAGGAAGACCTTTGTTAACGGCTGCTGAGGAAGCCTCTCTTGTACCTCCTCCTCCGGCTCCTCTTGTGCGTGCCACAAAAGCTACACCTATGCATATTCGTTACAGTTTGGCGCCCAACGTAAAATCATAGCTAGTCGGTTAAATTTTTTTTCAAAATTCCAAAAAAACTATTACTAGTAACTTTTTTTCTTTGGACTCACTTTTTGGCTTAGACTCTTTTTTAATATTAAGTTCTAGGATAGGAGACTCACTCTTTACACTAACACTATACTAGACTTCCTCTTCACACGAACACTAGTTTATCACCTCTTTTACCACTAGTTTATTCCCTCTTTAACCTCTTATAACACTTTTTTTTATTTTTTTGTGATCTTACTCTTACTCAACCTCTTTCTTATATTTAATTTATCCTCTTGAGTTTTTTTTAGCACTCTTTAACCTTCTCATTTACCTGCCCTCCCCCTCTTTACCTTCTTTTGCTATCTATAATATTAATTTTCAGTCATGGATAGAATTATACTCCACTCATCGTCAAAAACTAAACAACGATTTAAGTATATAATTATGTAAATATATTCATCTTTCGTACTATATTCATGACTCATCTCTATCTTCTTCTCTTCTTTTAACTATCGAGTTCTTTTCGGCTTATTGAAACTCAATAGTTTATTTTATTTCTTTCTTTAACTTTGTTCTTAAACTTTAAGAGGCTTCTCTTAATTTTTATTTTTTCTCTTCTATCTGAACTAATCAGATATCACTTAGAAGTGCGTTTAGGTACATATTACCAAACCTTCTCCCTTTCTAACTCTCCAAGTTAGTTTATTACTATTTATCGACTCTAAAGTTGATCGAAGCGGCTAGCAACTTCGTAAAAATAAGCCTTTGCTAAACCTTGTTTTTTATGTTATCGACTCTAAAGTTGATCGAAGCGGCTAGCAACTTCGTAAAAATAAGCCTTTGCTAAACCTTGTTTTTTATGTTATCGACTCTAAAGTTGATCGAAGCGGCTAGCAACTTCGTAAAAATAAGCCTTTGCTAAACCTTGTTTTTTATGTTATCGACTCTAAAGTTGATCGAAGCGGCTAGCAACTTCGTAAAAATAAGCCTTTGCTAAACCTTGTTTTTTATGTTATCGACTCTAAAGTTGATCGAAGCGGTTAGCAACTTCGTAAAAATAAGCCTTTGCTAAACCTTGTTTTTTATGTTATCGACTCTAAAGTTGATCGAAGCGGCTAGCAACTTCGTAAAAATAAGCCTTTGCTAAACCTTGTTTTTTATGTTATCGACTCTAAAGTTGATCGAAGCGGCTAGCAACTTCGTAAAAATAAGCCTTTGCTAAATCTTGTTTTTTTTTTTATTGATGGGTTTTCGACGCGAGCGGACTGACAGACTCCGAAAACAAGCCTACTGTCATGTACTAATCAGGTCGAGTAGTGATCATTGAATGTGAATCCTACCTGACCTAACTTCGTGAGATGTTGGTGTGATTGAATGAGGCATGTAAGTTATATGAATGTGGATAAACTTTAACCTTACAAAATTTTTGTTCTAGACCAAAAATTTTCTCGGGGTCGATGGGGAAATATAGTATTTGTTATTACAAATACCAAATAACTTACGTTTTCTTTATAATCATAATCCATAATTCATCCATCAAAACAAATATTTTCTTGTCATGACATTTTTTACGTCAAGGCTGACAAACTGTAATTTTTCCTTCTTGTAGTCACTTAATGGCTAATAGACTAAAAAGGTTGTTCATACTTTTATTATATAATTGTTATTCACTTTTATCGATAGGACTAGCTTAATATTGTATACTATATTGTGGTTGTCTACTGATTAACGGCATTTTAAATTATAACTATAAATTTCTAAAACACACTCTCAGATTTTATCGAAGAGGTTTAATAAATTATGCTCGAATATAACTGGCTGATCAAATAACTGGCAAGATGGACTATTTTGGACTCTACAATTTGAATTCTGGTACAGAATGAGAGTGGAATGGATTTTGAACGCTGAGCTGGGTATAAAAGGCGCTGGGGGCCATCTCCGGGGAGTTCAGTCTTAGACCAGTTTTTGAAGAGTTTAGTTCTCGACGACTTTTGACGAAGAGGAAGTGCAGTACCCGCTACCCTGACTCCTTGCTGGGAGCCTGCTGCCTTGACTCCTTGCTGAGAGCCCGCTACCCTGACTCCTTGTTGGGAGCCTGCTGCCCTGACGCCTTGCTGGGAGCCTGCTGCTCTGACGCCTTGCTGAGAGCCTACTGCCCTGACGCCTTGTTGGGAGCCTGCTGCCCTGACGCCTTACTGGGAGCCTGCTGCCCTGACGCCTTGCTGAGAGCCTGCTGCCCAGACGCCTTGTTGGGAGCCTACTGCCAGACCGCCTTGCTCGAGCTGCTGTACGACGAAGACATCGTGGAGTAGAAGGCGATCCTGGAGTGGTCTGCCAAGCCGTCCCGCAAAAGTTAATGGCTTTGGCGGCGTTGGTGGAATTGGCGGCGTGGGCCCTCGTGGTGTGTCTCCAGGAAGACCTTTGTTAACGGCTGCTGAGGAAGCCTCTCTTGTACCTCCTCCTCCGGCTCCTCTTGTGCGTGCCACAAAAGCTACACCTATGCATATTCGTTACAAGGCGTGGGCCTGCGGGCTGCAAGCAATGGGTAGCTCGCCGTCCGACTGAAACCAGGCCCGTGTAGACGGCGCGTCGTTTTTTTTTTTTCATTTCATGGGAAACGGCGCAGCAGCGATTCACGTACGAACAGTCCAGCCTGTTCGTGATTAGGGACAGGATCCTGTTGTTGTTGCCCGTAGCATGACTGGTTTCAGTTTTTCTGGGTTCTTTCTACCCGTAACACGTGTTCAAGGTCAACAAGAGAACACTAGGTGAAAAACGTGTACGAATGTTCTTCCAGTCTAGTAGCAGCTGAGTATTTGTGTTTTACATGAAGCTACTGCCTATCTGACCTTCACATCTCAGTAACTGGGTAGATACCCCTCGGCCAGACCAGTGTCGGTTTACTGGCTTCAGACTGCCGGTAATGACCATAGATGATACATATAAATACTGAGATAGATGCGCCACTCTATGATTCGAAAATTGAGTTTTTGACCCTGATCGCCAGGTAGCGGAACGATAGTTTAATACCGAAAAAATCCGATAGGTGGCGTCTACCTGACATGTTAATAATATTTTCTTATTAGATCTTAGATTTTAGAAGTACTAGATTGATTGAAATAAATATTCTAATCGACAAAAGATTAAATCTTTGATTTTAGAATATTTATTTCAATCAATCTAGTACTTCCAAAATCTAAAGATTAGATTTTAGAGGCTGGCAAAAATTAAAACACGGTGAAGATGGATTTAATTATTTTTTATATTTGTGATTTTTTGGATTCATTATAAATCAAAGAAACATAACGAACGAACTACTGATTCAAATTTAATTGAGTCTAAAATAGGCAACAAATCATACCACAATTGGAAATGGAGCGAGTTATTTTTTAAGCACTGCTTAAATATTTTTGATGACCCCTTGTAAGAATGACCATTAAATGATTCGAAGAGCTTATCGAATAATAAATCTGCACTCTTCGGGCAGAATGTTGTATTCTGAAACAAAATATTAATGTTGGTTAATAACATTTTGCAAAATTTGCTAGGTAACAATAATGATGCAAATATGTGAAATTATAAACATACTAACACGATAAAAAACGTAAAGCGCTAGACACCCTCTGGCTGAACACTTGTGCTACATATTTTACCTTCATTTTAGGTATTTTATTACTCCTCACATGTTTTTCTGTTAATTTATTAATTAATCGAAATTTGTCAAACTGTTTTTGACAGTTTTATATTTTTCTTTTTTCTTTGTTTTTCATAAACAAGCGAGGTGCATAGAGTCTATGATGCAGTAAAATTATAATGCCATTTAATTTAGTGATTTAGTGAATTAGGTGCCTAAATACATTAAATAATGCTTTATGAATTTTTTGATACAAATAATACTTTTTTATTAATTTTGATTATCATATATGTATAAATATATCGTAGCTGCTGCCATCTATTAGCAAAACAAACGCATTACGCACAAAACTAAGTTGACCCCAGACATAAGATGTCACTAGTTTTTTTGGCAAATTTTGTGTCTGAAGTTTCTTCGGGAGTTTCACCCCCCTGGTAATGACTGTCAAAGATGTCTAAATGACAGCCGAGGCCAACGGATTAACGTGCTTTCTGTTAACGCCATCTACTGACGCAAAAGCTGACAACTCGTGGCAGCAGAGAAGCGAACGAGAGCGACGCACGGCGAGCGCTGATTGGTCGTCTCCGAGTGAATCTGAACGGCGAGTGCTGATTGGTCGTTGCCGAATGAATCTGAATGGCGAGCGCTTCATTCAACGGATCTACACTTACATAAAAACTAGTATTTGAGTGCTGCGCGAGGTGCCAAAGAGTATGTAATCAAAAATCAACCAATCTCTCCATTCTCGATCTTGGTGCCACTCACCATTTTCCTAACTCAGTTCCTTCACTGCTTGATCTTATTTTTGTCTCATCTTTTAGTCACGTCGCTAGGCATGGTCAATGCTCAGCAGACGCCTTTTCCTACCATGACCTAATTTTTCACATCCTATAAAATTCGCCCCCCTAAGCATAAGTCCAAAACTATTCTGCTTCGCAATTTTGATGGGATGAACATTGATTGTCTTCGAGAGGATGCCAACAACATTGACTGGACGCCTCTGGTTGATTCGTCATCAGTCGACGAACAGGTTGATTTTCTGACTTCTGCACTAATTCAGCTTTACGACAGACATGCACCTATTCGAGCTGTATGGGTTAAGCATCTTCCGGCGCCTTGGCTGACGGATGAAATTAAACTTTTAATCCATAAAAAAGCAGCGGCGAAATTTAAGTTTAAAGTTACACCCAGTGACGCCAACAGGGAGAAATTTATCTCAATTCGAAATCACTGCAGCAAGGTGTGTAGAAATGCAAAACGCCAACACATCCATAATTCGGTTCAGAGTAGTGATCCAGCTAAGGTCTGGAAATTTCTCAAATCATTAGGTATCGGGAAAAAGTCTCATGAAACGATTCCTAAAGACATTGAATTAAACTCTCTTAATAGTCATTTTTCTACTTCGCCATCAATAGATAGGGCTACTAAAACTGCTACTTTAAGTTATCTTTCTAACCTTCCGATACCTGATTATTCTCCTTTTGTCATAACTCAATTTACTGCTTGTGATGTTAAAAAGAGTGTTATGTCGATTACGTCCAATGCCGTGGGCAGTGACTGTGTCAGCCGTAAGATGATCATTCCCATCCTTGATAACGTTCTTCCCATCATTCTATACATCCTAAATTTCTCAAATTCTAGTAATGTCTTTCCACAAGCCTGGAAAGAAGCTCAAATTATCCCTTTACCCAAAAAAACTCATCCTGCATCTTTTTCTGACTACCGGCCCATTTCTATTCTCCCATTCCTATCCAAAGTCCTAGAAAAGCTTGTCCACCAACAACTTAGCTCGTTCCTTTCTAAGTATAATCTCCTGAATCCCTTCCAATCTGGTTTCCGTCCTGGTCACAGCACTACTTCTGCACTCGTGCATATTACGGACGATATAAGGTCTGGCATGGAAATGGGGAAGTTAACTGTACTTGCATTACTAGACTTTAGTAATGCGTTTAATACAGTTGACTTCGACATTTTGCTTGGCATTCTATGCTCATTTAACATATCTCCATCGGTAATTGACTGGTTTCGTAGTTACCTGTTTGGTCGCCGGCAGCGTATTTCCATTGAGGACTCCTTTTCTTCTTGGTGTGATACCTCTGCCGGTGTGCCACAGGGTGGCGTTTTATCTCCCTTACTTTTCGTACTTTTTATAAATGCTATCACTCAACGACTTTCTTCTTTCTACCACTTGTATGCTGATGATCTTCAAATTTACACCCAAGCTCCACTCGTAGAGTTAGCTGATGCCATCAAAACTATTAACATGGACCTTGCTCGAATTGGTGACTGGAGCGCTGAGTTTGGGCTGAAAATCAATCCTGCTAAGACTCAGGTTATTGTTGTTGGTAGTTCTCGTACTATCTCCAGGATTGATTGGACGGCACTTCCCCAGGTTTCTTTCAATAACACCTTCATACCTTTTAGTCACACTGTGAAGAACCTGGGAATACACATTGACGGCACCCTTTCTTGGACTAAACAGTTACAGGAAGTTAGTCGTAAAGTATTTGCTTCTGCAGGCTCCTTGAGACGCCTACGTAATTTTCTTCCCATCTCCACTAAAATTGCAATTGCACAAACTCTTCTTCTCCCTATTCTGGACTATGCTGATGCCAGCTATCTCGACTTGACCCAAGACCAATTGGACAAGCTAGAGCGACTTCAAAATCTGTGTATCAGGTTTATATTTGGCTTGCGCAAGTATGACCACGTTTCTGATTTCCGTGCTCAGCTCAAATGGCTTCCTATTAGATTTCGCCGGAATCTTCACTTACTTTCTTTACTTTATAATGTGCTCTTTAATCCTTTTACTCCTTTTTATCTTAAGGAACGTTTTCAGTTCCGCTGTGACACACATTCTAGGTCCTTGAGATCATCGGAGAATCTAGAGTTAAGTATTCGTATGCATTCCACTTCTTTCTTTGATAAATCTTTTACCATACAAGCAGCTCGTTTGTGGAATGCATTACCCATAGAAGTGAGGCGTGCTCAAACGCTACCAGCGTTCAAAAGAATGGTGAAGGAGCATTACCTCTCCCTATAACTGGTCCCCTTCTTTCTCAATTATACATGTAATATTTATTAGTATATGATTTTCGTATTTTATGTATTTTATATTATTATATCCAGTTAAAATTATGATGATTGTACACTGACAGCCCTTAAACTGTCTCCTTTAAGTTTGTCCATCCAAAGGTTGTCTGTAAGAGATCGCCCTGTGCGATAAGACCGCCCATTGTACACTAATTTAATTTTTTTGTATCCATATTAATATTGTAAGGTGTACAATAAAGTATATAATAATAATAATAATAATAATATGTTTACGAGGTGCAAGCACCTCGCGTGCTTGTGGTGGTGGATTGTTCACTTAAAAAAAAAAATGTTGGTGGTGTGATGGGGGGGGGGTTGCACAATTATTTTGACTAAAGCATTGCCCATCTAAATGAATCTGAAAAAAAAAATGTTTGAAGTCTCTTAATTTCCGAGATCCGCCTAAAGGGGGTGAGAAGGGGGGCAAGGGGGGCGACTTTGAAAAATGGTTTTTACTTTACCGAGCCTCCTCTATACGAATTCGTAAAAAAATACGGGTCTCGTAGTTTCCGAGATACGATAGGGAGGGGGGTGAAGGGGGGTGAAAAGGGGAGGTTTAGCACTTTTCCCGTAGGTTTGAGAGTTACTTGTTTACGAATCTGTCAAAATATACCCACCTCCCCATCCACCATCTGGGAGAACAATTATGTCAATGAGTGAGTCAGTGAGTGAGTGAGTGGTAATTTAGCTTTATATAGTATAAAGTATTCTGTGTCTTCGAGACTCAAGACTCTTAAAACCATGGTGGTAGTCAGTTCATCATCATAACTCTTAATAACTTGTAATTTTTTCCTCTGTAAATTATATATATTAAAATAAATACGTTAAAACCCTTAAGAATAAAGAGAAGTTCATTGAAGAAGCCTGACCCTCAAAAATCCCAAAACACTTTCTTAAGCGTTGTAAGCGTTGCTTAATATTGGAGATCAACCCATGCGGTTGTGATAAAAATAATAGTGGCCAAGTGCGAGTCGAGGACTCGCCCATGAAGGGTTCCGTAGTAGCTACTTACAGCAAAAATTTACAGCTAGGACACAGATAGTTGAAAAATATTGAACGAAGGCCAATTACAAGTTTTCACAGACAGCATTAGAATAGAACAAGAGACAGTAGACAGATAAAAGAAAGCAAAAAGTAAAAACACTCGGAGCGAGTTATGAATATAGAAGCGATACAAATAGATAGTTTCTAATTCCATCGAGTCCGTTCCATCATCGGACTACAAGACAAACGGCGATGCGCCATCGTTACATGGTGGACATCCCAACTATACGCACTAAACGTTTTGGGAATAACTTTATTGTGCGTACGGCTAAGGAGTGGAATTCCCTGCCGGAGTCTGTGTTTCCCGATAGCTATAACTTAGGGGTCTTTAAGTCAAGAGTGAATAGGTTACTTTAACTTTAACTGGTAAGCGTGCTCCATCTTCGACCGCATCATCACTTACCATCAAGTGAGATGGTGGCCAAGCGCGATCAATAAAAAAAAATTTTGTTCGTAATAAAAACTGACACATCATGTTTTATAGTTTAGTGAAGCTGGTAGAGAATAAGATTGAAGTACAGATCATAAACACTCTGACAGTATATAATTATTGAGAGTAGCAATAAAATACTGTTTTTCATAGTGTTTGTATAAATGACAAAGTTACATTTGCGGTTTTTGAAAATGCGCTATGTATCAAAACATGCTGACTATTTATCTTGTTCATGAAGGGTAAATGGCGAAAACGAAAAGATGGACTTAGATTTAAATCAATTTTAATGAGTACGGAAGCAATTACACGTCTTGTTTATACGGCCATCAGAGAGAGAGGGGGACAACAATATATAAACGTCAAACTCAAATGACATTACATCTGTCAAACATTGTACTAGTTTACAAAGAATGTTTCCACACCAGGTTTGTTTTACATTGTGTTCGTTTACGAAGCATATTCCAACAGTTCAAGCCAATTTTCGTTGCAACTATTTATTGAGATCGTTCAAATTAAATTGCATTTTTTTTCACCCACTTATTCTTAGGTTAGAGAGTGGGGACGACACATTTTACCACTTGTCTTTCTTTCAAACTATTGACCTTAATGTCATCTATCTATAGACACCACGCACGTAGATATAGGTTTATCTGTTACATAAATAAGGGTAATAGGGGTGGATAAACGGTGCCCTAAGGGTTGGCGATCTCACTACCTTTATTGTGTTGCCTGGACATCCGGCCTGGAAGACTTCAATGCCTTTCTACCAATTGGGGCCTCATGTATGTTCAGCATTTTCACTTGAAAATACAGCTTTGCTTAACTTCCTGTTAGATTTGGCTCGTAACTTTACCTAAAACTAGATGAATAATAATATAGTTGCTGTTACACCCAGTAGGTATATACATATCTATGTATAATGTAAAATGTTACCGTTGAACTGCAGGCTCAAAAAAAAACTAAAAAAATATAATTTCATGATATTAGGTACCTCTACCGTTGACCCTATTGTTTACTTGATTAGTAATAGTTATATTGTCAAAACATATCTTTTTCTGCGGAGTTTTCCTATGTTTGATCAATATTTGGGATTTATGCTGTTATGTCAAATTCGGCATTTATAGACTCGAATACACCTTAACAATTGTGTTAGATTTTTCCTAATAATATTTACTAAGACATCATGATACAGATGATATTTTATGTACAGAATTATAGTTTTTTTTTTCTTAAATTTCAGGTTTTGAATAAAAGGAATTTCGTATTAATGACACAGTTACATTTCGCAAAAATAGCTTTCATTTAATTATCAATGACTTCAATAGTCCCACTCGTTGAAAACATAATAAATAAAGTCAGTAAATCTTTTCTCCTTTAAAATTTTGAGTTTTCGATTACTGAGTTATTGCTTGGGAGCGTCGAAATAATACACACAAAATAATAACGACTAATAAATTATTCTTAGGATGGCCGGCAGATGAGCGTCAATAGCCTAACAGCAGAGCCGGATTAACCCTGTCAGAGGCCCTAAGGCAGTGGCATTCTTGGGGCCCCTTTTCTTACTTTGACTGACCAAATCGAGTGTGAACTGAGGAAACGCACATTGAGGGCTGTGGTTTTTAATAAATTTGTTTACTTATTCCCAGATTTGTTCTAAGATTGTTTTAATTCTACTACTAAATCTAACTATTTGTATTTTGTGAGATAAAAGTGAGGCACCTAAGTTCACATGCACATCAAATTCTCGTTCGAAGAAACATGTTTTCTTGGCGCGTGCATTGGGCCTGGGCCCCTAGTTGATGCGGGGCCCGTAGGCAGTTGCCTACTCCACCTAATGGTTAATCCGGCCCTTCCTAACGGTTTAGGTGTCGGACTTGTGATCGCGAAGTTGCGGGTTTGAACCCAACGTCCACCCATTATTATACTATTGCCGTGAACCCAATCCGGACACAAGCATATTTAGCTTAGTCGGAGCGGTTAACAAGAGTGCTAGTAATGTGAATTCTATCTATACAACGTGTAATTTAAAGGGTATATACATCCCAAGTGCACGGCTTCTTTGGATGATAACAAACGATATGGCAAGGGGTTTGTAATCCTATGTCACCACGTGTGGAACTTATTAGAAATTTCAATACATTGATACCAGAGACCGAAAGGATATGGCCAATTTTACTATGGACGTCAGCATAGTTATCGAATTTAGTGTACACCAATGATTTTTGGTGTTTTATATTCGTGAATATTGAC
This sequence comes from Tholera decimalis, assembly GCA_943138885.2. NCBI lineage: Eukaryota > Metazoa > Arthropoda > Insecta > Lepidoptera > Noctuidae > Tholera > Tholera decimalis. The sequence goes on along the minus strand of OW964558.2, from coordinate 31,545,790 downwards.
TCATTAAATTGCTATAAATAAAAAACTCACAAATCTTGTCATTACACCAGACTAGACAAAAAACAGTTACAGTAAACCTTTTAATCAGATCGCTAGCAATAAGGTGTTTAGATTATAATTTCGCTATTAAAAACTTAAAGGCGCTTTAAAATAGTGAACAGTTGTGAATTATTGCGTATAACTGATATAGTTTTAGTATCAAACCAATAAACAAAGTAATGGTCACATAAAATATGAAGGATTTTAAACTGAATATTGACTAACATTTATTAAACTGGGTAATAGTCTCAAAAAATGTGACAGTAATAACAAACATTAACATAACATCGCGCCTGAAGGTATTCCCCGAAGGGTTGGGCAGAGGTGTACGGTCGGCCAAGAAAGTGGTGTACCAGTTTTGATTTAGTTTCCCGGTCATCGAAAATTACAACAAGGTTCGTTATAAAAAGATATTACTGAAAGAGACAACATTATCATGACGTAAACCTATGTATTTAGTATTCATACGTCATATGTCACATATAAGTACATGACATTTTAACCTTTAGTATAAATGAAAAGGACATTAGTTTCTACAAAGCAATTGAAATGTTTCCAAACAAAAGTAATAAAAACTATTTAGACAACCGAATTCCATTTGAAAAAGAAAACTGACAATTGACATTTTGTCAAATATATGCAAAAAATCGATATATTTTTCGTGTTATTTTTCAATCAACTGCATATAAAATCATCTCTAATCAAAATAATAAAAAATAAATCATCTAATAGATGGCAGCAGCTACGATATATTTATACATATATGATAATCAAAATTAATAAAAAAGTATTATTTGTATCAAAAAATTCATAAAGCATTATTTAATGTATTTAGGCACCTAATTCACTAAATCACTAAATTAAATGGCATTATAATTTTACTGCATCATAGACTCTATACACCTCGCTTGTTTATGAAAAACAAAGAAAAAAGAAAAATATAAAACTGTCAAAAACAGTTTAACAAATTTCGATTAATTAATAAATTAACAGAAAAACATGTGATGAGTAATAAAATACCTAAAATGAAGGTAAAATATGCAGCACAAGTGTTCAGCCAGAGGGTGTCTAGCGCTTTACGTTTTTTATCGAGTTAGTATGTTTACAATTTCACATATTTGCATCATTATTGTTACCTAGCAAATTTTGCAAAATGTTATTAACCAACATTAATATTTTGTTTCAGAACACAACATTCTGCCCGAAGAGTGCAGAAATTTATTATTCGATAAGCTCTTCGAATCATTTAATGGTCATTCTTACAAGGGGTCATCAAAAATATATAAGCAGTGCTTAAAAAATAACTCGCTTCATTTCCAATTGTGGTATGATTTGTTGCCTATTTTAGACTCAATTAAATTTGAATCAGTAGTTCGTTCGTTGTTTCGTTGATATATAATGAATCCAAAAAATCACAAATATAAAAAATAATTAAATCCATCTTCACCGTGTTTTAATTTTTGCCAGCCTCTAAAATCTAATCTTTAGATTTTGGAAGTACTAGATTGATTGAAATAAATATTCTAAAATCAAAGATTTAATCTTTTGTCGATTAGAATATTTATTTCAATCAATCTAGTACTTCTAAAATCTTTAAAATAAGAAAATATTATTAACATGTCAGGTAGACGCCACCTATCGGATTTTTTCGGTATTAAACTACCGTTACGCTACCTGGCGATCAGGGTCAAAAACTCAATTTTCGAATCATAGAGTGGCGCATCTATCTCAGTATTTATATGTATCATCTATGACTGCATATAAAATCATCTCAATGCCTGCCAACTTGACCATTGCCGAAAGAGCACAAATAATTGCCCAATTTAATGAGGGAAGCAGTATCAGTGCGATATCCCGGAATTTGAATATATCGAGGCGTTCTGTCCGCTTTTGGATTCGTCGTGAAGGAGAGGAGGGAAGTTTGTTGGATCACAGAAGAAGTGGTCGCCGGCCTGCACTCTCCAATAACGATAGAGAATTCATGAGACGGGAATATGAAATCAATGGTTTTAAGCCCACAAAACATTTTGCGGAGATGTTCGATGTGAGTGCCCAAACAATAAGGAATCATCTACATTACATGGGGTTGCACCACAGGCATTACGCCAAGAAAATACATTTGACGGATGCTCACAGACTTGCTCGTCTGAACTTCGCCAGAGAGCATTTAGAGTTTGATTGGTCTAATACAGTGTTTTGTGATGAAAAAACGTTTAAATCCAGTCAGCATGGACGTCTTCACCTTTGGCGATATAATTCAACACGGTATAAAGATGATCATGTAATCCCAAATAGAGAATCAGGTCGAATTTCCGTAAATATTTGGGGCTGGATGAGTACGGATGGTGTAGGAGAATTGTGTTCTCTACCTCCTCGAGCGACGGCTGTAAATTATATCGACGTGCTTCAGAATGCAATGCTACCGACAGTCCGTAATGTTTACCCGGAGAACGAAGTGCCACAATTTGATTTTGTTTAAGATAATTGTTCAATTCATAATGCGAGGATCGTAAGAGCCTGGTTTCGTTCACACACTGACGTAAGGGTAATTCAGTGGCCCTCAAGATCGCCGGACCTCAACCCGATAGAAAATCTTTGGGGCCTTATGGTCCAACGATGGTCGCATCAAAATGAAAGAACCAAACAAGCTCTTATTAGTCACTGTAATTATATCTGGGAGGAAATGCGGGGAACCGATATTTGCTCACGGCTTGTTGGTTCAATGAGGTCTCGTCTTTTAGAGGTTATAGAGGCCAACGGCGGTTACACCCGTTTCTAATTTTTAAAAATTTTCAATATCTTCTAAATATTACTATATATGCTATGTTTTTGTTTGTTATAAGTATTTTAAAATTGATTGTAGAAATTTAATAAAAGGATAAATCTATTTTTAGCTTGTTTTTTATTGATATTGTAATTACAAGTTTACAGAAATTGTAGGTTTGTGGACTCGCCTTGTGCCTTTACAATTTTATGTAACTTGTTGATTACAATTCTGAATTTGTAGATACAATTTTGTCATCAAAATCTACAGCCCCCCGCCGTTGATTTTACGACGTCATTGGTTCCATCAAGTTCAAACTAAGAACAGCTGTCACGTTACAAACAGTAATAGTCGTTATCAATAATCAGATAAAGACAGCAATAGAAGTTGTCAGATCGATCTGCAAGCGAAACTAATCTTTATCACCTATGAATCTGCAAGCGATATTCAACCTTAGGGTGGTACACCACTTTCTTGGCCGACTGTACCTATAGTACACCCAGATTTCACCAGTTATTTTGAGTACCATTTAATAGGGGGCGAGTCTGTTTCTATCAACCAGGCACAAATCTAGACTCCGGGCTGCTACTGAGAAATTCCTGATGAATAAACCCAATATCACTTTGCTCGACCTGGGAATCGAACTCAGGACCTCATGCTCAGCAGTAGTGCTTGCGACCATTAGACCAACGAGGGAAACACAGAATAAAACAAAGGAGTAAAAATTATTATTTATTTACTTATTAGAGAAAATAAATAAAAATATTTTGACATATTATAATTATTATATCTTAAATGCTTACGAAGATAATATACATTAGAGCAATGCAGCGATAGTGTTAATAAAGAGACCTAGGGAGCTCAATCAACCAGCTTGGATAGAACAGAGCATTTTTATTTCACCAATACACTAACCTGGATTAAGTGTAAATATAGGGCTTCAGTAATTACATAAATAACTGCTTTAAACATAACGAGACTTGTTAAAAAAATACAATCGTAGGTTTATTTATTATTATTTTACAATTGTGATTACTGTTCCATGAGAGAATTTCTGAGACCTTTTCAAAGTTCAAAATATTAGCTTTTGACTTCATAATATTAATTATGTCTTCTATATGGATAGCACTAAATGTAGAATGTGTCTCATTCATTTGAGGTAATAAATGCCATTGATCACTGTACAAATGTGTTTCACACACTCTACAGCTGTGAGGAACATAGAAACTATGTTCCTGCAAAAGCAGTCTTTTAAGGAATTGCGGGACTAATTGTACCATTCTGTTTCTGCATTGTTGAAATATACTGTGAACAGATGTGATCGAAGCTCGCTTGTAATTAGGTAATGATATGGTAACATACTTTCCCATGGCCCTCTTTGAACAGGCGGCAACGGTGGTGGCTCTGGTGGGCTAACTTGGCTAACATTAGGGGCTGCTGCATCATTATCCAAAGCCAATTCTTGCATGTCTCGTGATGAGTCATGCACTGCCTGTCTATTTGTGTCTATTTGGTCGCATCCAACACACATGGCAAACATAGTTCAATCTTGAAGGCTGAAAATAAATCACAGTTAGAATAAACACAATAATAAATTAATTCAATCATTAGATAATTCTTATGTTTATATAATTTTTTGTAACAAGGGTATCTTTTTAAATATCTCTTTGTTTTGAAGTACTATGTTATAGTAAGATGAGTAGTACTATGTTACACATGCCTACTTTAGGCAAGTATATTATGTTAAATACAATAATCATACATACATAGTATGAAAGCTCATTTTTTATAGAATAATACAACTAGGTATTTATAATAATGAAAAACAAAATGCATACCACATAATTAATATTTTGTGATAATAGAACAGCCAGCAACGGACACTCCATAGTGACATTATGGTATCTTATTTTGCTCACTGATTTGCCACGACCAAGGCAAACCATGTTATGCCCCAGTAGTTTTTCTTGTTCACCAGCTTCGGTGTTTAATAATAATAAGCATGGATGACAAATAAATGTATCAAGAGGCAACTGAAAATAAGATGCACTGTAAGATTTCGCATACCAGAACTATATAAAAATAAATCAGGTTAAGTTTTTTCTAGTCCAACTTCTTACCTGGGTTTGGGCATTGGTTATCCAACGCGAAAGTCTTGTTTGATTGTGTGCAGAAAGCGAGGATATGAGATGCCTCTGCAAGCTTTGCATGGCTATTCCGCAGTTGATGCACCTCATATTGATCCACAAAACATATCCACAATGCAATGTAAATCAGAGTCCAGTATCAATAGCAAGGTAATCGGGTCGTAGAAGGTATCAGTACGTTGAAATAAGCACGGGTCAAAAATATTAGAAAATAATCGCAAAAACAAACACAGGACGCAATGTAGAATCTGCAATAACATAACATTGACATTTGACATAGACAATGACACATTGTCAAACAAGTAACGCGTTCCGCTTTCCGATATTTTTTTGTGTGAAATATAAAAAAAAAACTATCTCACGCATCAACATTATGAAAAGATAATTTTATTAAATGCCGAAAATACCAACGAAGACAGTTTCGTATAAATAAAATGTTTTTAATAATAGCGTTTTGTCGTCCATATCACACGTCTATGTGATATATGCAAGTAGTATGCTTGATGTGGAACACCCATTATTATATTTATCTTACTCTATGGTCCATTATGACGGACGTTGACAAATGGTACTTTGAATTCATCTTGATTACTAATTATTTTGAAATAAAAACTGACCAGTCTACAGAGGTTAAAAACTACATATTAAATCATTTTCCTATTTTTAATATACAATATTATTTACTATTTAAGTGTACATGGAATATACTTTTTTGTCCATGTCTTTTTTAAATTAAGAAGAACGAACAGATTTATCATGTTATTGGCAAGTGACGTGAAAGTTATTGACCCTTGTAGTGCTGTGACACGTTTGTTATGATTAGTATTCAAGAAACATATGAAATCGATAATTTGGTATCAATTCTTCGACTCACTTATTTTTAGCTTTTTGTTATTGATAATAGGTTTGACCACCATCTCACCTGATGGTAAGTGACGATGTGGTCGAAGATGGAGCACGCTTGCCTAGAAGTAACCTATTAAAACTAGCTGAAACTGTGCATAGAGACACCATACCAGATGTTGTTTTCAGCCCTTTTGTATAGATATGGGGTTTCCGTTACACGTTGTATTGCTAGTTCAAAACAAAAATAAATTGTATTGGGAGTTTGATAATTTCAGCATCAATATCTACTGATCTATGTTCAAAACCCTAAACAATCTACACCGAAAACTACAGGGGCACCAAACATACAGCAACAAATGCTTGGCTAGAAAAAAATAAATAGCAAATGTAAAATATATTGTTGTGGACCAACACAATGGCTACAAGAAAATAGCAAGACCCTTGTCGGGATGTAGGTTGCTTACGCCTGGCAAGGTTTTTATTATAGATGTGTCAAGTTGAGTTATGTATACCAGTGTACTACAGGCAAATCAGCGGGAAAATGGACGTTTGATGGCCGAAAATGAATAGAGAGAAGCATTGGGAATTCGGGATATTATTGTGATGCTGAGGGAAAATTATTTGCCGATAAAAATCTTTCCATTTCTAGTCCGAACACTTCGTAGTTTTGGGATACGCTGGAGGAGTTCGTGGTTCTGTATGTAGTAATGGAAAATTTTGGAAAAGGTGGAAATGAAGTTTTAATGATTATTGCTATGTGTATGTTAAGAAAACACAGTATTACCCAGTCGCAGGTTCGAAGCCAGGTAAGTAACACTACTTTGTGTAATTTTCATAAACAATTTAAATTTTTTCAACCCAAAATGCACACTCAACATTTCAAAACCGTCCGCATAAAATGAGTGCATAATTCTAAATTGTCAAACACACACGTCAAAACACTTTAAAAAAATATAATTTAACCGACTTCAAAACTTACAAAAAACTTGCACTACAAAGAGAGAATTAACATTAAATATTGTTTTATTGGATGTCTAATTCCGTTAAAAGTAAGGGCTAGGGTTCTACTCACATGGCTAAAGTCGGTGCCAAGAAAACGCGATCGCAATCGGATCAGTAGTTTCTGAGAAAATCATCACATACATACTGATCGAATAAGGACTCCTTTTTAAAGTCGGTTAAAAATGCCGAAATATTCTTTGACAAATTGTAAAAATATTACGTAAAGAAGGCTAAAAAGGGATGGGATATCGAATTTTCGGTAAGTAAAAGAGTTTATTTATTAGTTTTTATTGTTTTTATGACTGATTATAGGAAGCAATATGTGTTTTGGATTTAATTTGTCTTAAAAATTCACTCAACAGTCAAAGAGTACCTAATACGGCAAATTTCAATGGCCGCTTTTTCAGTGTCAAAACAATGTATTATGGCATCTTCTTTATTTTAGTCGCATAATAAAAATTACCTTGTTGAAGATTGAACAAGATAATGGAGTCGATTTTTTTATTGCATTTATTTATTTTTTATTAATAAGTTTATGTAGTTTCGGCCTATATTGTTTTTAGTTTTTGGCAAATGTGTATGCGTTACATAATATAATAAAGAAGGGGTCGTCAATTTTTCGGTTTTTATTAACGTTCATAAATATTTTATGTACTTCGATTCATTATGGGATAATGATAAAAGTGTGTGTGAGTTTTGCTTTGATGCAAGACCAATCTCATTAAAAACTTCTTATTTTTATACTTTAGTTTTTCTCGTGACCAATGCGGAGGACGGACATCAATCGTCAGCCAATAAAGGCGAGACATTTTTTTAGGGCGAATATTTTGGACACAGATATTATGTATGTTACTGCAAAAGATATAAGCCTTATTGAATCAAACATTTTAATTAACAATTTTAACAGTTAATACTATTTTGTTTCATTGATATACACATGTTCTACCCAAAAACATATTTACGCTCAGATAAGAGCATAATTACGTCTTTAGAACACGATTTAACAAACTTTTATAATTCTAACAAAAATACATTATATATATATTTTATTTGAATTAAGAAATCAAGTTGGTAATTACATTAAGATCTCACCACTGCTCTTCAAACGGTGAAGTTGAAGAGCAAAGAAAAGAAAAGAAAACATTGTTTTGTTAGCGAACCGGCATACTACAACATAAGACATCACCAATCCGCACTGGGTTCGAGTGGTAGCTGTTGGAGACAAAAGGCACCATGAGCCACTCCGGCGACAGGAGGGCGACAGCGGCGAGCGGGGAGCGGGGGACGAGTCGCCGAGCCGCCGCCGCCGCGCCACCGAACAAACGCACCATTGACTATACGACACGGACCAGAAGCGCGCGTTCTTATTATCTCAATACATAACCTACCTATAGTTACAGTCCGCTATTTTATTTAAACTCCTCTGAGAATCACCAACAGTAGCTAAAGTAATAAGTCCCTCTCTTACAGATGTAAGACATACCTCCTACAACGTGTAACTGTAACGGATACCCCATATCTATACAAAAGAGCTGAAGACAATATCTGGTATGGAGTCTCTATGCACAGTTTCAGCACAAAATAACTGACTCAAAGAATTGATACCAAATTATTGGTTTCATATATTTCTTGAATACCAATCATAACAAACGTGTCACAGCACTACGAGGGTCAATAACTTTCCACATCACTTGTCAATAACACGATAATTGTTTTTCATTCTTCTTAATTTGAAACATTCGGTCTCTGGTATTGTGTATTGGAATTTGTAATAAGTTCTACACACGTAGACTTAGGATTACAAAACCTTTGCCATATCTTTTCTTATCATCCAAAGAAGCCATGCGCTTGGTATGTAGGTATATACCCTTTAAATTTCACGTTGTATATACCTACCTCGGGAACGTTATAGGCTGATTATTTGTTATAGATTTTCGCAAGGCAACGCCTGATTAACTTCATCTGCGTGTATTTCGAAATAACGTATAACACTCTGTACATGACGACAAATGAAAAAGTTTTTAGAATTGGATCATTAGTTCCGGAGATTACCCCCCACATACAAACTTACAAACATATTTTACCGTTAATAATATTAAGTATAGATATAAAAAATCTCGTATCATAGTGTTTGTTATCGAAGTCTTCCGAAACGGCTTGACAGATTTTTATGATTTTTTGATTGGTAGGTCTGAAAATAGGCCATAGGTAACTTGTTTTTTTTTTGTCTAGAAATAGTTCATATGGAAAAACAACGTTTGCCGTGTCAGCTAGTACTTATAGCATAAAATATGAAGAAATTTGTTTCGGAGGTATGAAGGTGATAATAGAAAATACACACATCAAAAGTGTCTAGGGATCAACATATATTTTTGCAATAACTTTTCTCCTGATTGATATTAATTAAAATTTTCTTTAAGGATTCATCAAATAAAGTGTTTTCGTTTGTCACAGTAACGATAAACCAAGTCACCTTTGCATTAATAAAGAAATTTGCCATTTTCCTAATAAAGGGATTTTTGACATTTGAACCACTAACATTAAAGTTCGAAAAAAAAACTGAAATAACAGTTTTCTTTAAAATTTTATTAGGTAACTTAAACAATTAATAATCCGTGTTTCTACCGCGAACACTAACAACACAAGACCATCGGTTTGGCATACTCAAAATGAGTTCATCCAAATCACGCTGTGGAATGGCCGCCCATGTTCGTTGCAACAACAAAAAAAGGTCTTCTTGCGACTGGATACCCTCCATATTCGGCAGAGCTCTTCTCTGTAGCATATCCCATGCATGCTCAATCGGGTTCAAGTCTGGCGACTGAGCAGGCCAGAGCAGGACATTGATGTTAGCTGCGGCGAGAGTCTGTCTTACAACTCTTGCGGTGTGCGGTCGTGCATTATCATGCATTAACTGAAATAAGGGACCGATTTGTACTTGTAGAGGAACGATGACGTCAGATACAATCGTCTCAGCATAAATTTGAGCGTTGAGGTTGCCTCTGATCCAAATCAACTCAGTTCTTCCGCCGATCCAAATACCCGCCCATACCATGATGGTTCCACCACTATAAGGATGGACTTCCTGGCAGGATTTTAATCGCTGTTGGCGTCCAGGGGTTCTCCAGTGTCGTATACGTCTTGTATCCGGTCTCATACCAAAACGAGACTCATCAGAAAAGCACACGAAACGCCATTGTTCTTCTGCCCAATTTCTGTGTTCAAGAGCCCATTGATATCGAATCCTACGATTGTGCATTGCTATAGGTGGTACCCGTAGCGGTCTTCGGGAATGAAGGTTCACTTCATGCAAGCGGTTTCTGACTGTTTGGTCGCTAATTAAGTTCCCTGAAGAGTGATGAAGCCTCACGGCTAACATCATGGCGGTTATTGTTGGAGCTCTTCGAGTTAAGATTTGAATGTATCGGTCTTGTCTCCGTGTGGTGCAGCGATACCGTCCTCCATGGCGCTCAGCCACGGTACCAGTGCTTCGGTAACGTGTCCAAAGTCGACTGATAACACTCTGACTTGTATTCAGAGCTAAAGCCACAGTACGTTGCCGGGAACCAGCTTCTATCATTCCCACGGCTCTGAGCATTTCTTCCCTGCTTAAATGACGTCGCCGCTCCATAATAACGTTGGTTTTAATCAGTAGTAGGGAAACAGTAGCACTAATAATGTCTTCAATGTGTATGTTTTTATAGGGAAAATATTGACAGCTGATTTTCATCTTTTACTCGAATTTGATTAACAGTTCCTGTTTCAAATTATGAAATGCACCAAAAAGGATCCATATAAATTTATAAAATCATAAATTTATTACAAAGCCACATCTCAATCTCAAGAAATCCGCATAAAAATGCTTGATCCCTAGACACTTTTGATGTGTGTAGTTTGGTAGTGGAATATATACGGACAAAGTTACTTTTGTTGAATAAGATAAAGGAATTTGGACTCTGAGCATCAACTGAGACTTAGTTAATTTCAAATCTAGTTTCCATGCGATTGATCACAATTTAGTGAGAGATTCACTGTACTTACCATTTTATCTGATTTTAGATTATGATAAAAGAGAAACATTATATCGCACTGACTTAATTTCTATTCGTTATCAAACTAAAATGAAGTAACTATAAAGATATCTACTAATTTTTCCTAGCAGTGGCGTTTTCATTTTAATTTATTCTTTGAAAATAATATTTAGTGTGTGTTTATAATTATGTTAATGTTATATAAGTTACGTTACTTGAATTAAATGTATTTTTTTTAGTGGTGGCCTAGTGGTTAGCATGACTTACGAGTTGTGGATCGTAGGTACGAACTAGACACATTAATTTGTGTAATTTTAACCTCAGCTCTCAAAAAGAAGAAGGATAATATCACATAGAAATGCGGCATGTCATAGAATCGCAAACATGTGCCATTCACCCACTTTGAAACCGTGCGGTGGATTGCGGCCCATTCTCTCTCATAGAGTGGAGGCCTTTGTCCTAGCAGTAGAAAAGTAAGTATCTGGTTACGTTATAGGTTTAGGACAATGTATTTTTTTTAGTACCATAACAGAATAAAATATTGAATTTAAAAAAAAAAACACTGCTAAACCTAACTGTGTACAAAAAAAAATCTTAGGCGTCAAAGTACTCCTCCTCATCGCTGTCGTCCGGAAACGTACCCAGAAGACTGGCAGCATTGCCACGTTGTATGGCAATGCTTATTCTTTGTGCAAAGAACGAGCCAGCCCTCCGGTCACGCAAGGAATCGATCAGCCGGCGAGATAATTCCTTATAAAGGAGAAGCGTACTCGGGCCCGATGACCCAAGCGTTTCGACACAAAACTGTAATTACCAGAAAGATTACAGTATTTACGTCGTTTAAGGGCCTCTGCAGTCGCGGCTGTTGCACCAGCACAGCTCGCCGTACTTGGAATATGAGATGGCGCAAGAGTGTTGACACAAGTTGCGTCCCACACTAGAGGCTTACCCATCTTCCAAGGCACTAACGTCATACCATCTGGTCTCTTCCCATCGTCACGTACTAAGCCGCTTGGTTCTAATATCGCAGGTGTACTGGCAGTGGCAAGAGCTCGACGAATAATGTCATTCATGCTGGCGTGCCGAGCTATGCGCCCTGCGCTCTTGCAACAGGACAGACCATGGTGCCCGAGGCTGTCAACAACTGTTATTATTTCCAAACTCTTATTTCTTTGAAGTGACATCATAGCGGCAAGCATGTTTTCAATATCGGATCCCAATCCTATTGCCTGCCGATGCTGCAAGAATGTTGTAACGAGATACTGTGACCCCGGACTGTAAGAGCATGTGAAGGAATGGGGTGAATTTTCAATCAGTAGAAATCAGACACTCCCTCTGTTCCATCCAAAGTGGTCAATCATTTTCACCCACGAAAAGAAAAATAAACGTTCTAATTTTTTTTCCTAGACATTAGAAACTCCAAAAAAAGGAAAATCACCAAATACCCGGACCGGCCGGAATCATTTAACGATTTTCCCAACAACAAGAAGGCATGTTTTCAGTATCGTTTGAAGCAATACCTACAGCGCACATAAGTCTCAAATGCAATCCCCAATTGAGTAGACTACAATTCCCCATTTATTACGAAATTATTTGCCAATCTTTTACGTTTCTGCCGGTAATTATGGGCGAATCAGCGAATTTAATTACAGCAAAATATTCATAAAGGATGCTTCGCCGTAATTAAAATTTAAAATATACTGTTATTATGCAAATTAACCATACGAGTGCTTATTAAAATATTTGTTAAAAAGCCTTTGATGACGTTTTTCAATTACGGGCTCATCAGAGCGTTAATACAGTTAAACACTTAAATGGGGTACCAAACCCATCCGCGTAGTTTTTTTTCGAAAATTTAATCTTTTTACTCTAATATTACTTGCAACAGGTAAAACGGAGTAATGTAATACGTAGTACATTGTGTTTAACAAAGAAGCGTGTTGATATCTTTTAGAAAATACTGAAATACGCCCGGAATTAGACTGTGAATGTGAAGAATGCCGTACGGGCCTAGATTTGTGGACTATTTATATGAATGGGAAAAGTGCACAGAACACTTATGAGCATTACCACGTTGAATATTCTTTGGCCGAAAAAAATGCCAGCTTATGTGAATAAGCAATATATTGCTGACGATAGATACCTGCTCTGATCATTTTACAATAGATTATGTATCCAATTATCATGCTTATGCTATGCTAATACAAAAATGTGCCATCAGTTACAAGAAATCCTTTGAGGTCACCGATTTAAAGCTTTTTAACACAATTTAAAGCAAGCTCTCTTAATCGCAATTGGTTATATAATATAATCAGTTCCATATTGGTACATTTTGCTTGTTATGTATGCACAAATTTCACATACAATGATAAGAACTGCATTGTATATAAATATTATAGAAAAAAGATAAATTTCAAAATCTAATCTCTAACTCCACCAAATGCATGCCGTCTACCGTCCACCTTTTGCATAAAAAAGCTCGCTAACTGCAGTGTATTGAAAATTAAATATTCAGTGTTTAATCGCTCCGAAGCTGCAATGAAAAATAATAAAAAAATATTGTTGCACTCCAGTGAAAATTATTTCATGAGAGGTTTTATCGATGTCAGGTAAAAAGGTTGAATTGGAGTCCCTAATTTAATTTGGATTTGGATAGATACGAAAGGAATATTTTTTATTTATTAGAAACATCGGAAGTGGTTTATTTTTCCCGCGGTTTTATCCTTGTTAATTTGAGGAAAAAAAAAAAATTAATTAAAATCGGTTTAAAATTCTCATACAAACTTTTATCCCCTTTTTTTAGCAAATTTTAGCATTTTAAAACTATTTCTTTTGTTCAATTATTACACTTGCCGAAAGTGCTTTTCTCTGTGTCCTATAATACTTAAAGTACACTTAAATAAATAGCTATCTAGATATATCTCTAGCTAGACCATGAATACATCCTACGTATGTACTTACATAAAAAACAATTGGCGTGCCTTAGTAACTCGAAAATGGCACGACCGATTTGACTTTTTTTTTTCTTTTAAGGGTTGACGCAGTTTAGAAAATATAATATACAATCCCAACAATCTTTTGTCGACCAGGTCATCGATCTGTCAGCAATAATGACGGAGCCTGTTAGGATCATTGTCTGCCAGGTTTGCGGATAGGTTCAACCGAGATATCACCGCCGCGGCCCCAGAACTAAAGGGTGAAAAAACAGTTTTTAGCCAGTAATACTCCGTCACTCCCTTCCACTCCCCTTAGGGAGGGAAGACTTTCAAGATAATTCTTCCGAGAAAAAAAAAACAAACTTAAAGCCCAGGCTATGATATATACAAGACATCGAAACATATCAGCTCACGGCTGAGTGAGCATTCGTTTTTCATTGAATAGGCGCGCTCTAGTGGAAGTAAGTCCATGTATGGAACTTTTGTGACATGGCACGCTTTTGTTCCAGTTTTGTTTTAATATGACTGTTTCGAACGGACTTCTATACGACAATGTTTTGTTTTGTGGAGCTTGTTTAATTATTCATCCGTATTTATAGTTGAGCTAGAAAAGATTTGCGCTTCGTTACACTTCGTGTTACCGCATAAGTACAAACGTCACGCTATAGAGTAACCTTCCTCAGAAACTGAAGAAAACTTATTAGTTTTACACTATATTTTGAGGAATTTTTATCCATTAAGTATATGCCAATTCCATCGTTACGTTTTAGAGTACCGTGATTTCAATGAAAAAACGAGAACCTTTATGCCATTGCTTCATAGTCCGTCTGTCAATCTGTCAAGACACTTTTTCATAGAAACGAGTTAAGATTTTTATTTTAAATGAAAATAAAAAAGATATAATAAGATAATTATCAAACTGTTAATTATATCAAAGACTACAGTTACTGTATAGTTTCTTTCGGCTATTAAACGTGTAAATCAAGGCAATCAAAACATATTAATCATTTATGTTGCATATTCTGCGATTTTAGAAGGGAAATAAAACCAATGCACACCAAACAAGAAGCAATATCTTACAGCAAATGTACAAAAAATAATTTTAAAACCATAAATATGTATGTGGGATGTTTGGTAGGTACTATTGAACTAATACACTGAGAAAAGTTTGTACAGAACCCACGATGCGTGCGTCCAACTCCCAGTTAGCTGATATGTACAACATTTATTTAAACATAAAATGGAAATTCAAAAATAGTACCTATTTCCATATTAACATTTTTTTAGCAAGATTTCATTAACGTGCGTTCTTATTTCCAAATTTCGTAATATTTTCTTGGGATCGTTTTTCGTATCGACATAGTAATTATTTATTATTATTAATTTGCCCAATACTGTAATTTCTGTATTTCATATAGTTTACTAGGATTTTATTGCAAATAGCATGTCATGAAAGTTTAATTTTATGAACTGTATATATGTAATAAAAACACCCTATTAAAACACAGTTAGTTGAGTATGTTAAATTGATATGCATAAAGCCACGTCCCCGCTATCTACAAATTATTAAATAGTCAGGAACAAAATTCTGACAGAAAATATTTTTGCTGTTAATATTTGTAGGGGATGGGGTCCAAAAGTCAAATCAGAAAGGATCAGTTGATTCATTGCAGATTAATTTAATATCAGGTTCACTTATGGACGGTAACATAAAATAAAGTAACACTTGTGTCTGTACTCTTCAGAAGTGAAAAAAGTTAGACAGTTTTAATTGCATTTTTTATTGAAGATAGGCTTACGTTTGACCACCATCCCACCTGATGGTAAGCGATGATGTGGTCGAAGATGAAGCACACTTGCCTAGAAGTAACCTATTCACTCTTGACTTACACACGCTTAAAGGTTATAGCTATCAGAAAACACAGACTATGGTATGGAATTCCATTTCATAGCTGAACGCACAATGAAAGTATTCCTTAAACGTTTTGTGCGTATATGTGGGATATCCACCATACTTGTTCGAATAATTACATAGATAGCCTTCATTTTAGTAGTGTGTATGTCAGTCACGCTGCAGATTTTCGTCGTAGTGAGTAGACCAAGTGCAGTTACTTCTCGAAGTCTCAGTACCGCAAGGAAAACTGAAAAGGGCTGGAAGACCTTAAAAAGAAAAAGAAAGCAATGGCATAATTCCACTGTAGACACGTCCTACAGCAGTCAAGAAAGCTTATTTATATTCGATTCAGTGTCGAATTATTCATCCATTTAAGAGGGCGTTAGTTTGGTATGCGACGGAAGAGTATGTGGCCAAATAATAACTGCCGCACGAGTCGATTACTATGGTTGAGCAACGCATGCGGAGGTGGGTTCTTGAATGGGTGACCATCTTATCGTATTGAGATTCTACCGCGCTCCGGACAGTAGGGGGAAGTCCCTTAGTGGCGGACACAAAAGGTTTTCAGGAAATAAAATTAAAACTATTTCGAGAAATATATATTTATTTATGAATAAGCTAAATGAACAAAATATAAAATCAAAATCAATAAATGAAAATACGGTTTTGAGTAAACATAATCTAGGGACGTTAATTAAGTTTTCATAAGAAAAACTAAAGTGTTTAACATTGGCACCTAGTACCGGACGGGTTAATCTTCAAACCCCAAGCGTCGGATATTCCTAAAACATTGTGCATCTGTCATATACATATATAGGCATCTCCACATACCAGAACGTCTGCACATGCTTCATGAGTCCATTCTTGACAGCTGGAGCATTGTATCCAGTCCTCGTCGTGGCCCTCTAAACATTTAACACAAGTAGCCTTTTCTATATTAGATATTACAGATAGTGGCTCATTTTTTGTCGTTATAACAACTTTTTCCTTTAGCCTTCACACCTTTAGTTTGTTTCCCTTATTTTCTATTGCCTTTTTAAACTTATTTATAAGTTATTGGTGCCAGCTGTCATTTGTACATCATGGAAAGTCGATACGGAAGCCCGAAATTCTGACACCAGTCTTACCCAGCTCCTGTGTTGTAGAGGCCGGGTAGGCACTCGCTCCTTGTAAAACACTAGTACTTACCCGCATCCTGTAATTTCATAATAAAGGTGACGTCAACCTAGTTGCGAAAAGACTGAGCAAATCGACATCAAATCATCAAAAACCAACACCAATCAGTTTCAAAAACGCGAGGAAAGAAAGCCACTTGTCTGTACAAGCCTTAACAAAACAGTGGCGTGTACTCATAATAATATTTTCCGCTTACTGAAAACAAATTTATGAAGTAATAATTTATTTTAACACTTTACGTGCCAGACGCGTAAGTTCAAGTTAACGTGAAACCTAGCTTAGTTTCGAATAAGTCGGAAAGTTGTACTTAGTTCCCAGTCAGTCACAGATTGTTTCGAAAGTAGGTACGAAACTATATCGACTTGTATTGATCACATCACATGAACATTTAATTTTGAATGTCGTTCAAAATATTTCCGTTTTATGCATTCGCAAAATAGGGTTTTTTTACTTGGACACCTATACTACTTTGAAAAGTAATGACTGCTTTTTAGGATGATATACAATTAAGATATTAAAAAAAAATTGGTTTTTTTTACAAGGCAAAAGCTGAAAAAGGTTTAGAAGATGTATTGTATCCACACTTGGCCATTAGATAATTTTTTTTCAACGCCATGTAAATTCCTATTTATTTACTACATACAATTGTACAACCAAAAATATTACACACGATACAAAATATAGTGTACCATGCGCGGTTTTCTGATACAGAGTAAACTCTTATAGAACTATGAATGAACAAATTATATGTAGGTATGAATTAGAAGGGATAATAAATAAGACTTAACGGTATTTTATTATTCTATTATTTAACTGAGCATTAAATAAGTAAATCTCCTTTCTATAAACAAACAAATAAAAGTAGATAACGATGCTAAAGCACAATATAGTTTCTCTCTTTAACAATTTACATTCAATATTTTTACGCAACAAAGAAAGTCGTAAGAATGAAAAATCAAATCGAATTGTTATGCAACAGGTTGCTACAGCAATACAGATAATAGAACATATCAATCAATAATAATTGATGGAGCAAACGTTTGAAATTCTATCCGATGAACGCGGAGAAAAATAGAGGAGACTTTGGTTATCCGGAGAGGTCCGATTGTGCTTTGTTTTTTTTAATTGGGAGTGAGAGGCTTTCAGACGAAGTGGCTTTGTGGATTTGCTTCTTTGCAAGGCTTTAGTTGGTAGGCTTTTATTGCTTTGTGTATTTGCTAATCAATTTCTTTAAGCGGCAGTTGAATTGGATGAGGGTTTTGATTTTTTCTACGTTGCTTATCTTTTTAGGGAGAATGATTTAACCTGCTAAATGAGTATGATGGCGCTTTATATTTTAATTAGTATTAGTTAGATTCCATAGATGTCGCTGTTAGTTTAGAGTGTCGTGTAAATGAATTATCTATGTCTGTTACATCACATCCGATGATATGATACTCTGACACAACATCGAGCGCTAGTGCGCATGGAAACGACGATCCAATCATACTGCCAGTAATGGCAGTATGATTGAAGACTCGGTCGGGATCGCACAGTCGTGCTACGCGTTCGGTGGAGTGTCTGAATTGTGCTATGTGTTTGTGCTAATTGTTACCTTATTATAGCTGTCACTTAATGATGATTATTTTAAAAGGAAAGGATTATTGAATTGAAGTAATTGTGCTATAATAACAAGTACTTCTATTTTCTTCGCCCGACAATCCACGCCTATAATGTGCAACTTCAGAATTGAGATCATGGATCCAATTATCGCAGATGAGGACCTAGTCCCTTCAAGTATAAACGTGAATTATTGGTTTATTTAATAACAAGCTGTATGCCCGCGACTTTGTTCGCATAGGAGTCGATATTATGGATGCTGCAATCCCGGCGAAATCCCGTTTTCGTGGTGGCCTAATGTTGCCCTTTGTCCTCTTCTACTTTTCAGTAGTCTCATTAAAATCGGTTCAGTCGTTCCAGAGATAAGCGTGGAAAAATAGAAAGACAAGACCGACGGACAGAGAAAAATATATATAAAACTCAGTTATTTTGAAATCACAGACAAATACTTAAAATTTAATACGTTTATAATACATATACATAGATAAATAGATATGCCTAGAAGCCATTTTATCCCGAAAAAGTTATGTTACCACTGTCAAAGAAATACCAAAATTTTGACAAAAAAAATATGATAATAGATAGTGGTCAAACGCAAACCTACATTCAATAAAAAAAAAATCTGTCTATTTTAGGGTGAGTAAAAATTTAAATCCCTACTAACTGGGGACTTGCCATTAGCAAATAAAATCGCGCCGTATCCTCTGGCAGGAAATTAAAACTTGGAGTTCAATAAACTTTGAACGCGTAGTCTTGTATGCACGATGTTTCAATCGAGACGGATTGAAAGAGGGTGCAGGAGATTTTTCAGTCCTTAAAGGAAAGTATGATTCTTATAAGCAAAGTCTATTTATTGGCTACTGTCTTTTTTTCGTTAAATTGTGTGGTTCAAGTTCATTTTTCTAGATATCCCGGCCCCGGAATGCAAGGGCTGCTGTAGTAACTGGATGGGTTTTAGTCAATAGAAGTTTGAGGCCCTTCCGCTACACCCAGAGCGGCAGAAGTCTTTCGATGATAATCCCAACCAAAAACGAAAGCAAAATTAGTTAGTTTTCCTAAAATTTCATTCATTTTCACACATTCTTCTAGTTATGGATTAATATATATCTACTATATGAAAGAAATAGATAGTCAACAATTTTGTATATTTTATATTATTTTTTTATTAAACAGAAGAGGCCACTTATTTTGTAAACGACATATAATTATATACAGGAAGCAGTGGTGACCCTGTGGTTACAGACGCGACTTACGAGTTGTAGATCGCGGCTTCAAAACTACGACTTTCAAAACGGTGAAGTGCAATTTAAGTATTAAGTGACAAGTATTGTACTGTGAATAACTGTGTTGATTTTTGTTTTGTGTTTATTTAAGTAAAGTGTTAATTTTGGTTTGATTGGCGTTAATTATTTCTATCCCGAACCCTAGCTCGTAACAGTACTTACGAAGACTTGTAACATCCACCAACTCATACTAGATTCGATTACGACCCATTCATTTTGCATCTTTACTCGATAGAATAAATTTTATTATAGGTTACTAGCTATCACGGTATTGGTACGGTTGTTTAGCAATATAAAATATTATTTCTAGTGAAAAAGAAAATAGCCTACGACCTATTCTCAGATCTACCAAATAAGCAAACAAAAACAAAAAAATGTCAAGCCATTTCGGAGGAGTTCAGGAGCAAGCACTGACTCGGGATTATTATATCCTACTAATATTATAAATGCGACAGTTTGTGATGATGTATGTATGTTTGTTGCTCTTTCACTCAAAAACTACTGAACGGATCTGATTGAAATTTGACGATAAGATAGTCGACATCCTGCAATAACACATAGGCTACTTTTTATCCCGGAATTCCCACGAGATCAGGATTTACGCGGAAAAAACCTCCCACGCGAACGAAGTTGCTGGCAAAAGCTAGTATTAGATAAAACCTTTATGTTTCTTCCTGATTATCTATGTTTTATGAAGTTAATACTTACTGCTTCATACTTTTCTTTTCACTTTTAAAACAAGAAAAATAATCACAATGGTGATTAATGATTATTTAAGTAATATGTTAATATTCTAAGTCAAACAAGCTATGAGGGATTATATTTCCGATTACGGCAAACGTTGTTTTGCCATATAAAATATTTCTAGTGAAAAATAAAATATGAAGGATATTAAGACCTAACAAATATGTACATAAAAAAAAAAATTGGTCAAGACGTTTCGGTGCAGTTCGATAACAAACACTGTGTCCCTAAATTTTTATGTGTATATTAGACAAGCTGTCACAATAGTCTTCTAACATAAGTAATATATAAATATTGTAAGTCAGGCAAGCTATGAGGGATTATATTTCCTTAACAAGATTAGACGGTCTTTGAGGATTTTCGTAAAATTTGTGGTATGTTTTTACCGCGTTTTCACCCAAGTAAGCCGTGTTTAAAACTTTGAAGAAACGGAAAGTTGGCCTTCATTTTGTGGACGGTTGAGAAAAACTGTTTAGATCATATTGACGAAAAGTTTGTTATGAATAATGTTATGAGTTCATGTTACGATTTTTGGCAGAACATAATACAATCACCTGTAATTGGATTTTTGAAAATAATGAGGAAATTTCCAAGTTGAAAATGTGCTCAAAGGTTAGAGCACATTTCCTATGTGTCTATATATATACATAGATAGGTAGATACAACGTGTAACAGAATAAACGCAATTCTTGAAAGTAGCTGATTAAGAATCGGCTTCTGAATCGATTTTCGTCATAAAAAAATAGGTGTTAAAATTTGACGCAAAAGTATCATGACAAATTAATACAATCCTTAATTCAAGGAAATGCGCCCGTGTGCGTGTCGGCCGCTAACATGGCATGAGTGTATGCGTCTGCGTAAGGATAACTATTTTATAAAAATGTCTAGGCTAGATAAAAGTGTCTAGGTTTGGTTTCAATTTATTTAGTTGACGGTGAAAGTCGTGTACTTTTTATACTAGAATTCCCACGGCATTGGGACAACCTATTAAACCATATGTTTTACGAAAAAACTCGATACCTATACAGAAACCTCTTAGAACGAAGTCGGGGGCACGACTAGTATTAATATATATGTTTTATAGTACAGAGAGAAAACAAAACTATTCAAATCTTAGCAAGCACCATTTCTATACCCTCACGGGTCTTGAAAACAATGATTCCTATTCCATATTTGCCTTTTATTTTCCTTTTCACCGACTACAAACAAGCAGGTCTAAGTATGATGCAAGTCGCAACCACTCGACTCACATGAGTATGGCTGAACAATACATACACAATGCTAGGACCTACTCATGTTACCTATGCAATAAAAGTTGCAAAGTGCATTCTTTTCGAGCAAAGCCAAAAGTTTCGAACTCCACAATAGACGCGAAACAATAACGAGCGAAATCTTTGCGATGATTGTCGTTTCTCTGTGATATGTTGCGTTTGCGTATTGTGAGTTTTTTTAGAGATGGTTTGTTCTTTTTATTTATAGGCTACCAGCTTTTGCTTGCAGTTTCGTCTTGATATGATGGTGAGGTGTTCATATTTTAAATGATTGATTTAAATTAGTATGAAAGCAACGGTTGCTGTCAGACTAATTTAAATAAATTGTTCATAATTCTTAAGATTTGTCACAAATATTTGCCTAATTTTAAAGTCATATGTATAATTCTAAGTTTAATTTCAATTCTTTTCCTTTTTTTATATAGCGCAAAATAGTATAGTGCATGCAGTGATCTTCATTAAGTGACACTATTACACATAATATCACATTTCAAACTTAAATCAGCCCCATTTAAGTTTGAAATGTGATATTATGTGTAATAGTGTACTGTATCCCAGAAGAGCCAAATAAAATAAATAAAAATTATTTATTCTCACTCTGTATGTTTTGTCTTAGCACGTTTCTAGATGACAACAATGTGGAGGAGTACTTCGACGCCTACGTGTATTTTCTTTTGTATTGATGTAATAAGTTAGGTTTACAAATAATAAATTGACATATAAAATAATAATTAAAAAAGTCGAAATAAACAGGAATTTAATTAAGAAAAATGTACACAATTTATTAATTAATTAATTTTAATTCGATAATGACATCAACAAATATACTACGCACTGAGACTGCTACCGGCGCACTTAAGTGCTGTTCAACAGGCCCCAAACTGGTGCCGCGCTGACTCTATGAACCCGGACTATCGATTATCTTGATTCCTGGACAAACCTTAGCAAGCATTACTTACCCTTGGAGATCAAACAGTGTAGGTACCCCTCAAAGTCATAATATGGAACACAATAAAAGTATATTTACGTACAGCAGATTGTGTACTAAATAATTAAGCTGAGCATTGCAATAAAGTAGAAATCAAATTGAGATAATTGACATCAAGTCCAGTCAAAATACAATAAAAACTCACACCGCTATAACCACCAGTTGGCCACGTCAAGTCTAACAAAAACCGATACTACATAAAAATCACGTTACTGTAAGACCAGAAAAAAAGTAAAGTGTAAATAGTATCGTCGCCATCAAAAGTTCAGTGGCTCTTAGCGCTATCGATAGGGGAGTGTAGTCGGGCACTTGAAAGCGCTGTGTACGTATGTACAGGCGACAAGAAAAGCGTAGATGGATAAAAACTTTGTAGATTGCGCAGGATCTTTGAGACAGTTTTTCGATGTGATTAGTGTTTGTTATTCTTATTCTATTTAGCTTCTGCCCGTGACTACCCGATCCCGATCTTGGGGGAATTCCGGGATAAAAAGTTACTAGGTAAGTAACCTTTGTGTTATTCTAGGATGTCAACTATTTATTTACCAAGTTTGCATTTAGATCCGTTCAGTAGTTATTGCGTGAAAGAGTATCAAACATCCATGCAAATCCCATTTGCTTTTATAATTTTTTTTTGTTTCTTGTAGGCACTGATTGCATGGTTTTAGTGTATAGTCTTAATTGAATCCAATTGAATACCAATAGAAAAATTTGATTCATTTCATAGCCTTCATGGTAGTAAAAAAAAAACTCTTAGGTAAACAAAATGAATAAGTCTAATTTTTTTTTGTCTCCTTGACCACTTTGCATAACTATATTTACTGGTTGGCTATCAGTACAACCGAATAAAGCTGAACATATGCCTACGTAGGTACCTAGTCTAAATAAACTCAATAAATAAATCAGCAAAACTTTCAACACCGATAGTACAGGCGACCGTAAACACTTTAACGTACCTACGTATAACCCTCCACACATGTACGTACAGAAGCGCTCAATAGTTTAGAACGGACACTATAGGGCTTATTGGAATATTTACCGTAGCACCGAGAGATCCTTACTGTTTTATATTTAGCCTATTAAACACATACGCCGTAAAAGTCGTCGAAGTGGTTAGTAAAAAAGTTATGACTACGCATATACTTCATACTTACCCAAATTAGTACATATTCGTCGTATAATTTAAGTATCGGCATATTGTACACTTCGTCGCATTGTCTGGTGGTAAATACAATCGACGTGCCCAAAACAAAAGCGTGAGTGTTACTCTGGCGGAATTAATCTTTGACTTTTCCCGAAGGTGTCGGGGTCGTTTCTCAGTGTAGCGGGGTGCAGCTAGTTATCATAATTTTTCAAGGAGCAACTGCCTATCTTATCTCCACAACCAAGCAATTGAGTTATACGAAAATTCTTGGCAAAACTGGTGTAAGATGTTCTGACTTCTGACGTAACAACTGCCAAACATGTACAAATTACAGCCGGGAGCAACAGATTAGCGTTATGTACGAGACACGGAGAAATCTCGATGGGTCACCTTTCCTCAATCTGATCTCGGAAAACCTTGCCTGATCTTAAAGTTTGATCTGTAATGCTGTAATAATATTGCCACGAACTCCACTGTTTAGAAGGACAAAATATCTGTTTAGGTATATTTTATTTTGACTTTAAGTGTAAATAAATATCTGTTCACAAGAAAATTTAATAGTGTTTTATTTTATAACTAAACAATTAAAATCCGAATAAACAATATTATTTATATCTCTCGACACAGGACCAATACATTCAGCATACCCACTGAATGTATTGGTACATTCAGAATATAGGTGTCATGCTTTTGCTAACACAAACTGGGATTCCAAAGAGTGAGTTGGACCAACATGCGACACTGCAATTTGTCATTGGTACTCACGACAGCTGCCGTCCTTTTGTCTACGCTTCGCCGATGTGTATACGTGTCATAGATTTATCGCTTTGACGTGGCCAAATACTAATGTTTTGGAAATTGATGAATTTGTGCCAAAAATACAATAGCATGTGATTTTTGGTGGTAAGGGATCATTAATCATTGGCTCAACTGATCAACCGTGTAGGTACAATCGTGACATATTTTTTATTTTATTTTATATAAATAGAATTGCAGAACAAAAACAAAAAAAAATATTCAGTTTAATATTTTCTGGTAAAATGAATTGTTGGGGCCCCATTAGGATTCCCAATGACGTGAGATACAATCTATACCCAAGTATTACAATATTTGGTTCAATATCAGTCTACCGGCTTTTATATCCTAGATACATAGCACTAAGAAATTAATCAGGAATATCCTAGCTCTGTCACTGGTTGATTTCAATGTGCCGTGCTTCACCGAGGCTATAGATACCTGGAGACTCGCTTGCCCGAATCTAAATCCACCCGAAAACCCATCATCTCAGAGGCGGTGGGATGAGCTGCTCTGTAGAGCAGTTCAGAATTACCTTATTACCATATCTGCTTCAGCTGCAGAGCGTGCGCGCCAGCTGGCTGTGGTTGAATGGGAGTCGGGTCTCTGGCTTCATGCACTACCGTCATCAAATATAGGTACCTTGTTCGATGATACTACTTTCCGCCTCGCTGCTTCCCTTCGATTAGGTGCTCCCTGTTGTTCGGCTCGTTGCTGCCACTGTGGTGAAGTTGTCAACACCCTTGGTCACCTCGGCCTTTCATGCGGCCGCAGCGCGGGCCGCATAGCGGCACGCGAATATTAACGACATTATTCGATGAGCTCTTGACAGCGTCGGCGTTCCGGCTGTCTTAGAACCCAATGGCCTAGCACGCGACGATGGCAAAATACCGGACGGCATGTCTTTATTCCCTTGAAAGATGGGTAGGCCTTTAGTGTGGGACGCAACTTGTGTCGATACTCTTGCACCATCCCATCTTCCTAGCTCGTCTTGCTGTGCTGGCACAGTCGCTGCGGCTGCTGCGAACCTCAAGTGACGGAAATATAATAACCTTGTTTTTAGTTATATTTTCGAGCCGTTTGGGGTTGAAACAATTGTAATTTTTGTGTTTTTGGGTTACAATTTAGTTTAATAAGTAAAAGATGACATCCAATTATCGCGCTAAGTTGTCTAGAAGTCGGAATTTAGTGAAAGAAAAAATATTATCCCATCTGCATATCACAGTTATTATGAAAATTTTGTAAAATCTAATGACATTGCGTCAATTAATTAAAGCGATAATGAAGAAAATTAATGAAGACTTTTTAAGAATTAGCACGGGGAAGCACTTGCTGTTTCCCTTGGCATCTCCAAGGCTTTTGACAAGGTCTGGCACGATAGCCTTATTGCTCAGCTTCCTTCTTTCGGTTTACCCACTCAACTTTGCGTTTTGATTAAAGACTTCCCGAGAGATCGGTCCATTCGAGTGGTCATTGATGACTGCTAAATTGCCAATTGCCAATTGGCTATTAATGTCGGGGTCCCTCAGGGGTCGGTTCTCTCAGCACAGTTGCTGAGAGATATGTGTCCAGCGTGCGTGCTGGTGGGTCAGATCCAGTCTCTCCATGGTGGTGGGACATGGTTAGGCGCTTGAACTTGTCCTTGAAGGCTGTTTCCGAATGGGGTGATGCCAACTTGGTCAAGTTTAATACAGCTAATACCCAGGCTTGTCTCTTCTCCTCAAAAAGGAGCCAATTCGAACCGGCTCCCACTTTCTGTGATGTAATCGTGCCGATAACCGATCATATTGAGCTTCTTGGGGTTACACTAACTTCCACCCTCAATTTTGGTCCATTTATCGAGGCTAAGGCTCAACTAGCATCAAAAAAGTTGGGAATCTTAGCAAATGTGAGACGGTACTTCACACCGGAACAGTTGCTCAATCTGTATCAAGCCCAGGTTCGGTCGTGTATGGAGTACTGCTCTCATCTTTGGGATGGATCTGCTAAATACCAACTGGACGCGCTTGAGTCAATCGAGAAGCGGGCCAAGAGACTCATTGGCAACGATGCACTGGTCGAGTCAAAGCTCCAGAGCCTTGAACATCGACGACGAGTTGCAAGTCTATCGGTTTTCTATCGGTTACATTTCGGGGAGTGTGTGATGGAATTACACAATCGAATTCCGCCAAGCCCGTTCCATCATCGGACTACAAGACAAACGGCGATGCGCCATCGTTACATGGTCGACATCCCACCCATACGCACTAAACGTTTTGGGAATACCTTCGTTGTGCGTACAGTTAAGGAGTGGAATTCCCTGCCGGAGTCTGTGTTTCCCGATAGCTATAACTTAGAGATCTTTAAGTCAAGAGTGAATAGGTTACTTTTAGGTAAGCGTGCTCTATCTTCGACCACATCATCACTTACCATCAGGTGAGATGGTGGTCAAACGCGAACCAGTTAACAAAAAAAATAATACTAATGTTGATTTTGTTGATTTTATTACTTAATTATACTACAGAGATTTTTTTAGTTTATTTACACAAGATAGGTTTTTAATTTTGTAATTTTATTGAGAAAATAATAATGTGAAGTAGGTACATTATTTTGTTAATCAAACTAAGATCTCCAGTAAAAGTTTCGTTCTTACTTATTTTATTTTTTTTCATAAGTGTAGTTTTAAGGCTACTTTAATTTTTATTTCAATAAATGAATAAAACTATTGCGTATTTTTTAATTATTCAAATGATCTAACTGAAAACTGAGTTAGTAGGTAAGCCGATTGTAAAACGTATAAGTGTCAATGTGACATAAATGACTAAATATCTAAATAGCTTATATTCTAATTAATGAATAATCAACTACTTCAATTGTTACTTGATTTTATGAGTAAAAAATATAAAAATATATAACGTATGCTAATTAACGTAATACGCGTATAATGGCCAATATGACACATTGGCCCTTTTAAAGTGTTTTTAGAGAAAAATAATTTTAACAAAAACTAACGTAGAAGGGCCAATGTTACGTAAAAAAAAACCGATGTATGTATATATAAAATACTATAGTACTGATGAGGAGGATAGTTGTAGCAAACAAGCAAAGATTCGTAAACTTCGGTTTTATCAATCTGAAGTTATAGTAAATAGAAACTTTGGAAGCCTCTCCTGTAAAGTTGTAATTTAGCATTTTGGCCCATATACATAGGACCCATCGATATTTGCTTTAACTATATTGGTGAACTCTTTTAGGTGCTTTTAAGTGAGTATAATGTGTATGTTTAGCTGGAATCTAACATAATTGGTTGCATGGTTTACGACTGTACGTTTAAGAGGGTTTCCACCTGATATCGCACAGTTTTATTTATGGCCTTTTGACAAGAAACATTGCTACGAGTATACCTTTCAGATGAACTATTGAGTCAAGGAAATGTATATTTGAAGTACTTAAAGCCTTTTTTAGAAGTTTCTTTCATAATTATGCCGAAGAAAGAAGCCAAAACCCAAGAGTAAGTAATCTGTAAAAAGAATAATTAAATATATGAATTTCAAATATGAAATCAGTATGAAGAGTTTTCAATAGCGAGTCGCAGTGACGATTTACATCGACTGTTAGTTTTATTTAAGCTCAAGGAACTGCTTCCTTGTCTAGTGGTCGCAAGCGCAAGTGCTGAGCATGAGGTATTAGATTTTCTCAGTAGTAGCTAAATATACTTCTGTCTCGAGTTTTTTTTTATTAATTAATAAATTTAGGAAAATAATCAGTTACACACTAAAATTATACAAAGATAATTTATATAAGGTGATTAAGTCTATAACCCACAAAATTTTCCACAGATTATAAAAAAAAGTAATGATTAAAATATAGGTCGTATTTCGAAAGCGATTTTTAAGTAAATAATACGTTCTATCTAAAATGTGTTCAAACATGTTGAGTTCATGGCATAGTGTAATGAGTTAGGGATGTGATACCCCGTGCCTCGGAAAACACGTTAAGCCGTTGATCCCGGCACTCATTTGGATATTTTTAAATAAAATAATAAATAAAATACGTTTAATTCAGGATTCAAAAGTCCCATATAGATACATACATACATTACATCATAAATTACCTTAAACATCCACACAAAATAATAAAAATAAAAATTACAATGAAATCAAAGAAAAACATGCAAAACAGATAGGCTATCCCACCCCACACACGACCTGTCTCCCACAAGAATGTCGTATATAGGGACAGTCTAGCCTACCTGCTACATATCCAAAATAGTGTTGGAGCTATTCCACACTCGGCGCACCAGGAATGCACTCCGCTTACGCATAGTCGCATAAAAGCAGCTAGTACACGCCTCAGCAAACATCCCTGAGGCACTGCAGAAGCGGGGCAGCCCCACAATTGCCCTAAACTGAGAGCACTGTAACTTTTCTGCGTGTAGTTAGCTCACAGGCTGCACGTATATAAAGGTATACAATACGCCCTAAAGAGCGTAGTCGTAACTTCAGCAGATGAACTACGTGCAAACCTGCGGGCTATCATGTGCGCCCTCCTTGACAGTGCTTTCCGTTCCCCTTTCAATATATCCGCTTTGACAGTCGTTCCGAGTAATTAGAAGCCAAAAAATCTGACACTGGTCTGGCCAAGGAGTAACTAGGGGTGTGAAGGTCAAATAGGTAGTCGCTCCATGTAAAACACTAGAAGAAGTCGACCTCAACATAATTGGGAAAAGGCTAAGCAGATTATGAATATTGGTTGCGCCAACATTCAGAATTCGATTGACATCCGTTTCCTAAACCCTTCCTTCCACGTACAAACCTCGCGAGGATGATAAGTTCCCTCACCGCGCGCGCACACGGCGTCAGCCTGTGTTTAGCAAGAACAATAAATTGACAATCTTGGATACATCGTATTTTCACAGACTAAGTAACAACAATTTGTGTTTTTGTTTAGTGTGTGATTTTTGTGAGGATAGCAAATTAAAGCCTAACTACTTCTGCACCGGTGATGAAGGAAACACGTGGCTCCGTAAAAGGTTTGTGCTCCTATCCTTAAATATCGGGTTACATTCTACTGTCCAACACCCTTGCAACTCGTGTACCTATCTCCAAGCGCTTGTTAATCATTTGTTCCGCACCGCAAATGTAATCCACTAAAATAAACTAAATTAGCTCGCCACGCCACCAATAATGATGATTTAAGCTCAGGAAACTTCTGCACTAAATTATTATATTCTACTTCTTCGAACGACAATCAGGCTTATCTGAACCTGATTTACGTTAGCTACGGAGCTAAAGATTTATTGACAGTAGCTTTCAAGCTACCAAGACTACTGGGATATTTTGGTCACCAAGCGAGAAAAAGCCTCAAAATATCCAGAAATTCATAATATTGGTTACTCGTTAGGGTAGAAGGCTAACAACCTCGCGGCAGTTCACCGGCTCACTGATCCAACTAAATAAAATATTTTTTGGTCTGCCTGTTAGTACTGCAAGACAGAGAGGCTTGGAGAAACTTAGTCCAAAAAATTCAAAATGGACACAACTTTCAGATATGAAGAACACGAACGAAGAAAAAGATATAATAATAATAATAATATTCAGCCTATAGGTATTACGCTCCTACTGTTGGGATACAGGTATTTTCTCTATAAGAGCGATTTATCTAGTTAAAATGTTTGTTATTTAGAATTAAATTTTATTCCCCTTTCTTTATGCTTCACACTAAGCGTACTTCAACTAAGTATCAGTCTCAATAAAAAATATAGATACGTTATCCGAAATATTACTTGAAAACGACTTTGTTTCGTTAAATGAGATGAGCGTTATCAGTTTAAGAATAGAACTATTATTTGAAGCTCAGTAACAGCTGTCTAAACTAAGGAGAGAATATGAAGGAATAAGAGTAGCCTTAGCCCAGGATGAGAACAGTTCGAACTAATTTAAAAAATGACTGACATACTGTACCGTGGCCTGAAATCCTGTCAATCTGGTTTGAATACACACTGTATCTGTATCTGTTCTTCCAGGATGTCAAATATCGACGTACCAAATTTTAGTCAGATCTATTCAGTACTTTTTGCGTGGAAGAGTAATAAACATCCATACATCTCTTCTCATCCATTTTTGGAAACTTTCGCATTTACATAAAATAGAATCAGGTGTTACTTTTTTAAAATTAACAAAATATGAATAGATATATTAATATTTTAAGGCAATTATGACGCTAGTAAAAATTTGCACATATAATCGCAATTTGATTGTCAAAATCGGTTCTTTCTTTTAAAGGTAAAAATTTACTGAAAATTATCAAAGAACGAATGTTATTAGTAGGTATAAATCTTCTACAAAGCAGTATGATATCAAGCCCCTTTTGAAACAAAGATATCACCACCATAATGATCTTTATTCACAAAAGTTGGAGCATGAAAATATCTTTATTTAAAGTCCCAAGTCGCGATAGAAGTTAACCGGCGTTGGAGCAATACATCACTCTAAGACGGAACCCGGATAGTCCACTGGCGATCTCTATTGATACAGTCATTAATCATACCTTGTCTGAAGGGAATCTGTGAGATTCACGGCTAAGTTTTCATCTCTTCGGCTACTTTTATTGAGTGAATTTGTGTCATGGAAGGCTGGGGTTGGGTGGGTAGTTTGCATAGTAATGTTGTTATTAGTCTTGGTTGATATAAGTTATGTGTCTACTATCATTATTTTAAGCGTGTTTAATGTTTACTTTATTCCAAGGCTTAATTAATTTTGTAATATTTGTTAGTATGTGCTGACACCTTTTTAGGGTTCCGTAGCCAAATAGCAAAAAACGGAACCCTTATAGTTTCGTCATGTCTGTCTGTCTGTCCATCTGTTCGTATGTCACAGCCATTTTATTCCGAAACTATTAGGACTATACATGTGAAACTTGGTAGGTAGATGTATTCTGTAAACTGATTTCGGATTTTAAGAAAAATATTTAAAATAAAGGGGGACTCCCCATACATGAAACTGAAAAGATTTTTTTTTTTCATGAAACCTTAGACAGGTCTTAAAAATGACATTGAGGCTTCCAAAACCACTTTTTCTTAAAGTTAATCGTTTAAAAGATATACGCTTCCAAAGTGGTAAAATGTATGTGTGTGTCCCCTCTAACTTCTATAATAATGGAGTGAAAAATTAAAAAAATATATGTTGTAGATCTTAATGTAAACTTTCAACCAAAATTAGTTTGGGGTCGGGTCAGCAGTTTTTGAGATACAGCATATTCTATAAAACCGTAAATATTTATTTATTTATTTGTTCCATAGTTTACACACATTATTTACATTTAAGTTGGTGCCAACATAATTTATATTTTGTATAAAATATTGTGTTAATTTGTTTTTATGTTTCTCTGAGTCACTTGGTCCCTCAATGGTATAGGAAGTTGGTTGATATAACTTTGTAATTCATACAAACACTATGAAAAACAAAGTTATTAGGCGTAGTTACTACGGAACCCTTCATGGGCGAGTCTGACTCGCACTTGGCCAATTTTGAATAGGAGTAGGCAGAAGCTATATAACGCCAGTTGCTTCGTTATATTTCATACATCATTTGTTTTGTTAACAGAGCAGCTCGTGAATAAATAATAACAGCCACACGGATCGATCTTCAAGGTGAAGCAACGCTTACCGAGGCTGATTTTTTGGATGGGTGACCATCTTAAGATGGTAAGATTCCTTCGTGCCTCGGAAAGTATACTAAGCCATGGGTCTCGGATGTCATTAGGACATCTTTGTCAGTCCTTACGGGTAGTCAAAAGCCAGCAAATCTGACACTCATCTGGCTAAGAGCTATCGTGTTACCCAGCTACTGGGATGTAGCGGTCCATGTAAAGCTCTAGTACTTAGATGCGTCTTATTAGACTAAAAGCCGACCTCAACACAGGTAGTTGCGAAAAGGCTATGATAATGATTTGTTTCGTTAACATACGTACACATTGGCCAGATATTTTATTAAAATTAAAATACAAAATTTCAAATGTATCAAAATGAGGCTGGTGTTTTCTATACAACGTGTAACGGAAACCCCATATCTATCCAAAAGGACTGAAGACAACATCTGGTATGGAGTCTCTATGCAAAGTTTCAGCTCAAAATATGTGACTCACAGAATTGACCCTAAATTATTGGTTTCATATGTTTCTTGAACACCAGTAATAACAAACGTGTCACAGCACTATGAGGGTCATCACTTTCCACGTCACTTGCCAATAAAACGATAATTCTCTTCGTTCTTCTTAATTTGAAAAATTCGGCCTCTGGTATCAATGTATTGAAATTTCTAATATGCTCCACACATGTAGACATAGGATTAGAAAACCCTTGCCATATCGTTTGTTATCATCCAAAGAAGCCGTGCACTCGGTATGTATATACCCTTTAAATTACACGTAGTATACTTCTCTGAGGTACAAGATACAATCTCGTGGAGTTCACACATTATTTTGATGATGCAGATCTCATAGGTATTATAATGCCCGAGCATGCGTGTGCTAGAAATGGTAGCTTAACTAAGTTCTGAATAGTTTTCTTCTCTTTTCTTCTATGTGAGAAGAGCGTGGCTAAAATAGTAACTGCATTGACAACAGACATTTTCGACTAACAAGGTTAAGGCAACGTTTACCGAGAACGGTCCGTACATGTTATTCCTCCGTTCTACAGGATGTCTCAAAAGAAAGTTCATATTTGTTTAGCTTACGGTATTAACGCAATGATTGGGAAAGACACGGGGATATGTCAATCGGTAATCTGGCTATTGGGAATTTAGTCACTACTGCGCGTAATCACAGCGCGCGATAGTCTTCTAAATAGAAGCCTATTGCGCGCTGTGATTGCGCGAAGTTTACAAAAATGGTAATTCTGCAATTATTCGAGGTTCTCGTCCATTCAGTGACGCACCAAGCATTTCTCTTAATCGGAAATGGATTAAAAAGTTTAAGGAGACTGGTTTAACACTACTAAAACCAAAACCTGGGTACCCAAGGTTATGAAAACGGAAAAGAACGTGGAACGGGTTATTCGGTCTGTTCCTTATGATTCCGACTTCACCATTCAGAAGCGTGCTAGTGCTTTGAATGTGCATAGATCATCGCTAGACCTCATTTTGCACACAAATCTAAAGCTGCACTCCTTTAAAATTCATTTGAGGCACTTGGAAAAATTTATTCGTGCCTGCATAGTCGCAGAATTACCATTTTTGTAAAATTTGCGTACGAACAACGGGCGATTTCCTAGCGAAAAATGCTCCATAGCGACTAAATTCCCAAGAGCCAGGCCATCGATTTACATATCCCCCGCGTTTTTCCTAATCGTTGCATTCGCACAGTAAGCTAAACAAATATAAACTTTCTTTTGAGACATTCTGTATGAGAAGAAGCATATTAAGCTCTAGGTTCCGGCCGTCATTCGTTCATCCTTAATAGCCATTTAAAGTAGACGAAAGCCAGAAATCTGACACCAGTCTTACCAAAGAATAAATTGCTACCCAGTTACTGGGTTGCAGCGGTCAGATAGGCATGCTTCATGTTGAATACTGGTTAGACTGGAAGCAAATGTAGTTAAAAAAACTCTATACAGATGAAGAAAATTCTATTTGCAAGTAAATAGCAAAATTATTATGTAAACTTTCAGTACATGACCAAGGTAACTTTACATCTGTGGAAGCAGAGATGTAAAATTAATACGTATAGTAATTAAACCTTACTTAACTTAAAGGTGAGGTGAGATGTTCAAAGGCGAAAGCTTGAACTTAGACCTAAGACCCTTTGAAGAGCGACCCTTTATTAGATCTCCACTCTGTTTGATATGTTTTCATCTTGAAGGCTGTATGTATTGTTGAGTGTTAAAATACTTAAACAAACATAATATATTAATGTTTAATCTGTATTACAAATTTCATATGAGAATCTTTTTAACCGACTTCAAAACAAGGAGGAGGTTCTCAGTTCGTCTTGAAATATTTTTTTTTAAATATATTTTATCTCATAACTCGAAGACAGCTGGACTATTGGAGCGATTTGGAAAATTATTTTTTCGTTTGAAAGGGTATACTTTCTAATGGGATAACCATTGTTATGAAATGGTGATGGGATCCTAGAGTAATCGAGGGAACTCTTCAAATATTATAGGCACACCTATAGCGTTTTAGGTATTTCTTATACTACCTTGTGCAGTTGCTCTCGAAAAGCAACATGTGGGGAAGTGGAACTGATGATGTAGACCACAGATGGCCCCCGAAACTACTCAATAATAAGTATTTCGTCGTTTGCGATTCGATTGCTTGAGTATGGATGTTAAGCACTTTATAGTCGTCACAATGCATATAGTGATGTAGAGCTGATGGTGAAGTACCAGGAGAACTCCTCAAAAATTAACGGCTCTGTATCGGGAAAAACAATATTTTGTAAAAGGTGATAAGTAGTTGACATTTTGGATTATGTAACTAGATAAATTACAACCCGACCCACTAACAAGCGTGAAAAAATTTCGCAAGGCGGTGTCAAAAAAAAAAAAGAAAATACAAAACCCATAACACCGACTACAGAAATTAAAGTTATTTTTGGCTTTGTAGTGTTTTGATATGGAAGTCGGTTTTATTTTTTGCTAAAAAGTTTTTATCATCATATTTTCTGAGTAGTTGCGGTGATTGAGGTGAGTAGTACCTATATTGTAGATATTTTTCAATAGAATCACGGCTAATATTCTGTAAAATTAGTTCTAAACACATAGTCTGCGGTATGAAATGACTTGTGTGTTTTTTATCTGTAAAATTAAGTCTTATTCCGTTTCTTTGTAAAATGTCGCAATTTTTTATATTATACCTAATACTATAGTTTTGGTAATGCCCACGATTTCTAGATTTTAAAAATCCTATCAAATATTGGCATTAAACTACAGTCTTACTAGTTCTTAATTAAAAATACTTAGTTCAAGAACCCATCTTATAAATTACCTTTTGGAACTTCGAATTTTTTTTATCAATCCTGCTGCATATCGTGGGCTTGACACTGAACATTTTTTTAAATACATATTTGTATAGTTCATAGATATAGTTGTTTAAGATATGATAGCTTTTGTGAGTAGGTAGGTTACAGCAACTTTTTTTATCTCATTGTAAGATAATATTGTAAGGAATAAAAATAATAAGGTATTTTGTGCAATACTTGATTTTAAATGACATAATGGTAGGCTACTAACAAACTTGAATACGTAAAATTCCCCAGTAGTCCCGAGTTTGCCGCAAAATTCATGAAAGGAATACTTCATGTGACATTTTAAAAAGATACGCGTCGGTGCGGGAAAAACCTCATTTAATATACACCAGAGCCGGCTAAGCGCGGAAACGGATCTCCGAGGGAACTAGAAGCACTATTTCACGCACTTAAAACCTATTGGTATGCCGACTCAATTCTGTATAGGAAGGTAAAGCGACCGATGAATCGGTGGGATAGGCATTAAAATAAATAATGTATCACCTAGTTAGGTTCTACATTTATTTATTCAAATAATTCTGTTGGGCTACGTAGAATGATGGCTTGCTTTTAAAATGGCCGATGACGGATACACCTACCAGGCTTATCAGGATACCTATGAGAATGTATTATTTGAGTAAGGAGTAGGGCGATACAAATGGATCCATAACATACGAGTAAACGGTTTCTTTCGGTGGGAAAATCATCAAATTACTACTCCCACTCTAGATCAATTGGAAGGGAGTGTCAGACTTCTACTGACAAAAAACCCACCCTTTAGTTGCCTTGTGGCCCCGGCCGTGGTATCTCGATAAAACGTTCCCGCAACTCTGCAAAGAGGCTTATGTACACTCTGGAGTGGTCCATCAAGCAAATTGTTTATTTTTATTGAATCTGATAGGTACCTCATAAACAATGAGTGAGTGAGCTCCTTTTAAGATTTAACTTGAAGAATGGTAGTATCGCTATATACAGGGTTTCCTGAAATAGGTGGTCATATTCTGTTCAAGTGTCATGTTTTGAATAAATTTTTCCTAGATTTTTCTTTGTTTTTTATTATAAAATAAGTTCGCGTTTGACCACCATGTCACCTGATGGTAAGTGTTGATGATGATTCCTAGTCATGCAAAACAAAAATTAACAGAACGCGGGTTTTTTTACGAAATTACTACATGATAAAGCATTCCTGCAAAACTATAGTAAGGCCGATCCTTCAGAAACTCACGTAGGAGGAAAGAGAATAATTGCTTCATACCTTTTTTCGGTTGGAAAATCATCAAAGGACTAATGACTAAAAACTCAACCTATTCCTTCGTTTGTCCTCGTATTGAGGGATAGCGGTATCTCGTTAAAACATACACGCAACCTTGACAAAAATAACCCATTACGTCAAGCCTATTGAACAACACAAAATTACAAAATCAAAAACATCATTATTATAAACTCGCTAGCGTGCGCTGCACTAACAAAAACCAATTTATACAAACAATGTCACACAAATCTGGTTATGAAGCTAGAGAGACGCGCCGGACGTAACTAAGTTAAAACTTTGCATAAACACGATAATGTTTTGTAACTTCCTCTTTAGTATAACGAAATGGATATTAAAATGTTTAAGTTTTGTTTATTGTGAAGATTGTTGGGAATGAAATAGATTATGTTGTATATTACGTTGTTTGTATATTAAAATTGTAGTAAGCAATGGAACGAGTAGGTACCTAAATATGTAGGTAAAACAGAAACGAAGTATCTTCTACATTTCTATACATAAAAGTATAAATATTAAAGAGCAGAAAATATTGTTTGTTTGTTTAAACACGCTAATCATCGAAAGTACTGAGTAGGTTTGGATGAAATTTGGTATGGAGCAAGTTATAGTCTACTTTTTAAACGACTGTAAAAGAAGGGGGGTTATATTTTTATTATGACAAAGTCAGCAGGAGCGAAGCCCCGCGGGACTACTAGTCTATACATTTAAATAAAATTAGTGTCTCTCTGTGATTTTAAAGTAACTGTGTAATAGTGTAATAGTTATTTACATGATTCTAAAACAAAAAAAAAACTTTTTAATTTAAAGTCTGTCTGGCTTTGTGTGTATCCGGGCTTATCTCTGGAACGGAAGAGTCGATTTTTATGGGACTTTCACTGGTAGATAGATGAGATTATAGGGCAACATAAAGTTTTATCCTCAAAATCTCTCAGGATCGGGATTTACGTAGGATCAAAACCTTTCAACTAGGTCAAGTCGGGACCGTATTTCATGCAGGAGTGTAGTTTTAAACTGAAAAAAAATCAAGAGCTTTACTATAAACTGTAATTTCGATAGTAAAACAACAGGTTTGCCTGTTTGTTAAAAATTCACGTCATAACTGCAGTTTTAGATGACATTTGGCACCATTCATTAATGGTGCCAAAGACCGTCTTTTTATTTATAGTTGATAGGCTTGCGTTTGACCATAATCTCACCTGATGTTAAGCGATGATGTGGTCAAAGATGAAGCACGCTTGCCTAGAAGTAATCTATTCAGACTCCCAAGTTATAACTATCAGGAAACACAGACTCCGGCAGGGAATTACACTCCTTAGCCGTACGCACAATGAAAGTATTCCCAAAACGTTACGTGCGTATGGGTGGGATGTCCACCATGTAACGATGGCGCATCATCGTTTGTCTTGTAGTCCGATGATGGAACGGGCTTGGTGGAATAAGACTGTGCAGTTCCATCGCACACTCCCTGAAATGAATATATTTTATTTTTAAAGCGACGGCTTTGTTGTGGTGGATTTTCAACTTTCGAATCTTTTTCAAATTTCCCGCCGGCAGAAGCTAGGAAAGGAATCCATTTTCAACCAACTATCAAATAATCAATATGGATAAGTTTCTTAGGTACTCACAGCAAAATAGGTCACGTATCAATGAAGCCTAGTAACAAAATGGGTAGGCCTTTGAAGCCACAAAAGCCTAGTAAATAACCTGAGCCTAAATAGTAACGTAAGAAGATGATCCTTGCATGAAAAGAATACTTTGGATACTTAGATGTCATCCACACCAGGATGGATGTTTGGACATCTTCGGAGTTCTCTGTGTTACTAACAGGAATTATCAAGGCCTGATTATGACATTATATAGTACTAGCTTTTGCCCGCGTCTTCGTTCGCGTGGGAGGTGTTTCCTGCGTAAATTCCAATCCTGGAAGAATTCCGGGACAAAAAAGTAGCCTATGTTATTCCAGGATGACAACTATCTACTTACCAAATTACATTTAGATCCGTTTAGTAGTTTTTGCGTAAAAGAGCAACAAACATACATACATCCTCACTGTACATTTTGAGATACAGACATTGCTAGATCCATAAAATAATTACGTCACACTTTACGAGAGAGGAAGCGAGGTGGACAAAATGTGACATTGTATGACTCAAAGGGATCCTAAATTTGATCACGTCGCATTTAAAAATCTAAGTATGTAGGAGTCTTACTAAGGAATAAGATCTGATTTCGGAACTCCTGTTTAAATTGAATGATTTTTGAATGTATGTACAATTATAAAATTTATGACGTCACACTACGTCGCAGGCCACGCTGGCGCGACGCGTCTTGCGTCTGCGATGAGCGGGAAAAACAATAATACGGGTCGAACGGGGAGCGCCATGTTGGCGCGACTTGCGTGCGCGTCAGGCGACCGCGAGCAGCGGAGGGATAGTACGAGTTCGCGCGTCCTGCGTATTTATCAATTTTGTTGAATTATCCGCGATGCAAAACATAAATACGGAGGAGTTTATTAGCGAAATAATGTCTCGGCCATCAATCTGGTGCAGTACGGATGATCAATATAAAAATAAATATGTAATAAAAAAAAGCGGGATGAAATAAGTAAATAATCATGGACCCCCATTTTTATAAGGGTTCCGTAGCCGAATGGCAAAAAACGGAACCCTTATAGTTTCGACATGTCTGTCCGTCTGTCTGTCTGTCCGTCCGTCCGTATGTCACAGCCATTTTATTCCGAAACTATTAGGACTATACATGTAAAACTTGGTAGGTAGATGTATTCTATGAACCGCTTTCCGATTTTATGAGAAAATTGAATTTATTACCACACGTAATAAACGAAAACGGGAAGAGGATTTGGCTAGCTTTATGGAAGAGATTTGTGATCTACTAAAAACTTCTTCTGCTCAGACAGACACTAAGATTAAGGCACTTCAGAAATCAATGGAGGAAGTTATATCACAGAACGAGGAAATAAAGAGAACGCTAGAATTTAACACAAATCAATACGATGATATTATGCTCAAAATGAACCAATTAGAATCGGAACGAAAGGCTGACCGTAATTATATAACACAGCTTGAGGATAAGGTTGAAAATATGGAGCGTTTATTATTTTTGTCCAAAATGGAGGTGAGAAATGTTCCAAAAAAAGAGGGTGAGACCAAAAAAGATCTCTGTGACATAGTTACAAAAACGGCCAGCGTCCTAAAAGTCCAAGTTCAACATCAAGAAATCAAAGACATTTACCGCGTGCAAAAGAAAAGCGGCGCCTCATCAATTATTGTCGACTTCGTCAGTGTTACTACTAAAAACAGAATCCTGCAAAACCTACGACACTTCAATCAGAAGAATAGTCAGAATAAGTTAAACACAGATCACTTAAAACTTACAGGTGTAGTCAAACCGATATACGTCTCTGAATGCCTGACTCCAAAATCACAACGACTTTTTTATTTGGTGAGGAAATTTGCCTCAGAAACTGGTTTTAAGTTCTGCTGGACTACTATGGGAAGAGTATTTCTTCGTCAAGCTTTGGGAAAGAATCATATTCTTATAAAAAACGAAACAGATCTTAACCAACTTGTAAAGAAATGACTATTTGTAAAACCTCGAAGTCTAATAATCAAATAGTTAATTCTACTCTTATTGCTATTGTTTTTTATTAATTATTTTTTATATTGTACTCTAACTCTATATGAAATGCTTTCACAACACAAATTAACTATATAATTCTTACATATCATACACCACAAACACACGTAAATACTCAAAACAAACATATAAACTTCACTACATCGACCTCACTATATCACGTTAAAATCTCATACCCAGTTCACACTAATCACTCTTACTACTTAGTAACACCAAGGAGCACTACAAATAACACTCCTATCCCTAATGGCTAATGAAGAAATATCATTAAACATTGACAACCTCGTAGTAGGAGCTGCCTACCGGTGTGATACGGATTCATGTGCCTCATTAGTAGAGACGTCAAAGAGATCACTATAGATAGTAGTACAGAACATACGTAGTATTTACAAAAATTTTGACGGTCTACTGGCTCAACTAGCTAGAATTCCATGTGACATTGATATTATTATCCTTACTGAATGCTGGCTATGTGATCACAAACCAATACCTACTATGCAAGATTACACAGCATACTATTCCAAAAATTGTTTGAATCAAAATGATGGTATAGTGGTATACGTGAAAGAGTACATAAAGTGTACCGTGGAGGAACCAGAGCCTATCGGGGCTAACTATATGCTCCTAAAAATACATCCAGACATCGTTGTGCTCGCTGTCTACAGATCCCCCTCAATACACTGTATAGACACTTTTCTATCCTCGCTGGAAAATATATTAAAACAGGTAAAGACTTCCAACATGATTCTAGCTGGGGATATGAACATAGATATTAAGCCAACTAATAACGATAGGAATAGTACATCATATTTAAATCTTGCTGCAGAACTGGGTCTTCTACCTGGTCATACGTTTCCAACAAGGTTTCACAACTGTCTGGATGACGCGATGATTAATACGTCCCAGCCGATAACCATTCTGGTAATCGACTCTACAGTGACTGACCATGCTTTAATATTCTTAAGCCTTTTGCACACACACGAACGCTTAAACAAAGCTAAGTCTGTAACTAAGATAAATTATCCCGCCGCTCTTGAACAATTAAAAAACGAAGATTTTTCTTTCCTAATCCCTGAAGCAGACGCCAGCGTGATGACATCTCGATTTATACATACTCTGTCTGCAATCATAGCCAATAATTCAATAACCACCTATGTCACAAACAGGAAAAGAGTACTAAAACCATGGATAACACCTGGTTTACTGCGATGTATACGTCACAGGGATAGCATGCATAAAAAGGCCTTAAGTGAACCAGAAAACGCTATTGTCCAGACATCATACAAACGGTACTGCAATTTTTGTAACACGCTACTGAGGAAATTAAAGATCTGCTATGAAAAAACACTCTTAAACACTTCAAAAACCACTAAGGATACATGGAATGCAATAAAAACTATAATAAACCAAAACAATAAAAAAACCACAGCTGACCACCTGATAAATGTCTCAGTAAATACTACGAAAACCATTCATGAAATTAATACATATTTCAGTAATGTGGGTAAAAACTTAGCTGACAACATTTCACTCTCTGTTAACAACACGCAACCGCCGCCATACAAGTTCAGTATAGAGCCAACTTCAGACTCTTTTGTCTTACTTCCGCCGGATGAATCTGAAATTGAAACTCTAACAATGAATTTAAAAAATGAAACTGCCACTGGGTGGGACAATATCCCTGTTAAGTTCCTGAAATCAGGTAAAGACTTGATTGTTCCACCACTAACAAAACTTATGGTAGCGTGCTTCCAGCAAGGTGTATTTCCATTGGTTTTAAACGTTCACTTGTCACACCGATCTACAAGGGAGGAATTCAGACAGACTATAAGAACTCTCGACCAATCTCAGTCTTATCAGCTACATTTAAGATATTAGAAAAACTTTTAAACAACCGACTTAAATCTTTCCTAGACAAAAAACATATCCTATCAGATGCACAATTTGGGTTTAGGTCGAGGAAGAGCACAGAAGATGCTGTAAGCCAACTAGTAGACTATGTGACAGCAAAAGTTGACACAAAACAAAAGTGCTTAGGTGTCTTCCTCGACCTCGCCAAAGCTTTTGACACTGTCTGTATTCCGACCCTTGTGGACAAGATGGAACGGGCAGGCATTCGAGGGAACGCTCTAAACATCTTTAAGGACTACCTGGCTAATCGCACACAAAGAGTGAAAATCGGGGAATATACAAGTCCTGAAGAACAGGTCAGTTTCGGGGTGCCTCAAGGTAGTGTGCTTGCCCCGAGTCTTTTCCTAATCTATATAAACGATTTGTGTAACCTGTCATTAACGAACGGTAAAATATTCTCATATGCCGATGACACAGCGTTAATATTTCATGGAGAGACTTGGGAGCAGGCACAGAGAAACGCTGAAATGGGACTACATAAAATAAAATATTGGTTAGAGGCAAATCTACTAACGTTAAACCTAACCAAGACCACTTTTATGCAGTTCACCTTTGCCAACACAAAACAGCCGGACCTCATAATTAAAGTACACTCCTGCAACTTTCCCAACAATGATGCAGCATGCTCATGCCTGTCATTAAAAAAAGTCATGTCTACAAAATATCTAGGAGTACTCCTAGACAGTAAATTTAACTGGCAACTCCACATTGAGCAAATAACATCTCGTACAAGGAAGTTGATATGGGCATTCAATAAGCTTAGGTATGCGGCTGATATCAACCAACTTCGTACAGTCTATTACGCATTAGCGCAGTCCGTGCTCGGATACTGCATTACAGTCTGGGGTGGGGCTTGCAAAACATTCATGATTAAGCTGGAAAGAGCTCAAAGATCACTCCTCAAAGTCATGACGTTCAAACCGTACCGGTTCCCCACAGTGACTTTGTATGAAAGCTGCAGGGTGCTAACAGTGAGACAGTTGTATGTACTAAATATTATCATAAGGAAGCATCGTAATACACCTATCAATCCCGAAAGTACACAGAAACGAACCATCCCCAACGTCTGTCCCTCTGTAAAAACAAATACTGCATCGGCGAGGCGGCAGCATATGTACTTAGCAACCCATATATATAACAAAATAAACCGGCTACTGAAAATTAACTCTCTTACGCAGAACAATATGAAACAAATAATAAAAAACTGGCTTCAGTCCCTCGACTACAATGACACTGAAAAAATTATAAAATAACACATCAGACACGTACATAATTATTTCCTAACCACACTCACAAACGCACACTAATTCACAAACACGCACACACGCACACAAACACACCCTCACAGACACACATACATAAACACACACAGATAAAGCATGTATAATTATAGGTTTTTATATTCAATTTTTTATTTTAGCTTTAATTTACTATTATATAAATTTTTAACTCCTGAAACTCCTGAAACACAGGCTTTGCCTAGCTCAGAAGTCAGGGTTAAATTCTACAGTGTATTGTTATATTGATGTCAATAAAAATATTTGTATTTGTAATTTAAAAAAATATTTAAAATAAAGGAGGCTCCCCATACATGGAACTGAAACTGAAAATATTTTCTTTCATGAAACCTATACGTGTGTGGTATCTATAGACAGGTCTTTAAAAATGAAATTAAGGTTTCTAAAATGACTTTTTCATAAAGTTAATCGTTTAAAAGATATACGCTTCAAAAGTGGTAAAATGTGTGCCCCTCTAACTTCTATAATAATGA
Organism: Tholera decimalis; assembly: GCA_943138885.2. Classification (NCBI taxonomy): domain Eukaryota; kingdom Metazoa; phylum Arthropoda; class Insecta; order Lepidoptera; family Noctuidae; genus Tholera; species Tholera decimalis. The sequence continues at coordinate 31,501,539 of OW964558.2, read as the reverse complement.
AGTGAAAAATCTTAATGTAAACTTTCAACCAAAATTGGTTTGAACGAGATCGAGTCAGCAGTTTTTGAGATACAGTATATTTTCTAAAACCGCAAATATAACTTTGTAATTCATACAAATACTATGAAAAACAAAGTTTATTGGCGTAGTTGTAAAAATTGTAAATAATCTAGTTTTAAGAAATTTGTAAGGTTTTTTGTTTTTTCTTTTTTCAAATAAATATATTAAGTATATTATATTTATTATAGTTACTACGGAACCCTTCATGTGCGTGTCCGACTCGCACTTGGCCAATTTTTTTGTAATATATCCTGTGCAAAAAAACTACTTCCTTCTAAATATGAAAGTTTCAATTTAGACAAACTCATTTTAAACCCCGCGCAATAATAGCAGGTAAAAACCAAGAGTCACGCGGCCGCTTCAACGTGGCTCACTACAGCAGCAAAACGCAGCGTCTTTACTCCTCCCGCTCCCGCAGGTCGCCCCCGCTCACCGCAGTAGCTCTAGCGTGGCCTGCGGCTAAGGAGGCGGGAGTCTTACAAATATGACCTGCAGTGACAAGTACAAAGAATTATCTCTAATTGCCTTGACCTCCATACTCTGTAAAGTTATGGAGAGGGTACTCAACAGTAAGTTGCTAGCATACCTTGAAGACAATGAGCTCCTCAGTGACCACCAGTATGGCTTCCGCCGTGGTCTGTCGACCGGAGATCTTCTTGTGTATGTTACGCGCAGCAGGGGCGAGGCCATTGAGAAACACGGCGAAGTCCTTGCCGTGTCCCTCGACATCTCAAAGACCTCTGACAGGGTCTGGCACGCTAGTCTGCTGAGCAAGTGTGATCGAGGTCAAGAGCGGGCTAATTCGTACTAAAAAAAATGAGTGTGGCACTCGGGGACTGCCGCGGTAAAGCAATAGCAAAATGCATAGCATTTTTTTTAACATATGCAATTATAATTATTTATTTATTTTATTTATGCAGTATTTTTTTTCATTGATATTAATTAAAGTTACACTTTTTGAGCGTGGTGACCGATAAGAAAACAATTTTTTTTTTATATTACTGAATAAATGAGAAGTTAATATTGTTTAAAATATTTTTATTATCTTACAATACATGTAGGTTATTCACATTGGGTTATTCACGAATTTTTATAATTGAAACTATAGGTTTATTAGCATTTAGTCTACACGCATACGTATATTCGCACGCACACAAACACCGCGCCGAAGTCTGCCGAACTGAAACGACGTTAGACGATGCACGGCTTTCAACGCCGCACCGCTGTGCCGGTCGCAGGGGGGGGTGTAACGATACCTTCTGCTTCTCCAATAAAAGAGGGTAAAATAGATGTACCATTAAATTTAATATATTAATAATATACAGTATTTTATAAAAAACCTGCCTATCTACCTAGCTATCCTAAAAAAACGGCCTACCTACCTAACTGACACACTCAGGAGAGAAGAGGAGGAGGTTTAGAGTATATTACTTGCGGGACGGCTTGGCAGACCACTCCAGGATCGCCTTCTACTCCACGATGTCTTCGTCGTACAGCAGCTTGAGCAAGGCGGTCTGGCAGTAGGCTCCCAACAAGGCGTCTGGGCAGCAGGCTCTCAGCAAGGCGTCAGGGCAGTTGCGGGACGGCTTGGCAGACCACTCCAGGATCGCCTTCTACTCCACGATGTCTTCGTCGTACAGCAGCTTGAGCAAGGCGGTCTGGCAGTAGGCTCCCAACAAGCGTCTGGGCAGCAGGCTCTCAGCAAGGCGTCAGGGCAGCAGGCTCCCAGCAAGGCGTCAGGGCAGCAGGCTCCCAACAAGGAGTCAGGGCAGCGGGTACTGCACTTCCTCTTCCATCACTCTTCGTCAAAACTCGTCGAGAACTAAACTCTTCAAAAACTGGTCAAAGACTGAACTCCCGGAGATGGCCCCCAGCGCCTTTTATACCCAGCTCAGCGTTCAAAATCCATTCCATTCTCATTCTGTACCAGAATTCAAATTGTAGAGTCCAAAATAGTCCATCTTGCCAGTTATTTGATCAGCCAGTTATATTCGAGCATAATTTATTAAACCTCTTCGATAAAATCTGAGAGTGTGTTTTAGAAATTTATAATTATAATTTAAAATGCCGTTAATCAGTAGACAACCACAATATAATATACAATATTAAGCTAGTCCTATCGATAAAAGTGAATAACAATTATATAATAATAAAGTATGAACAACCTTTTTAGTCTATTAGCCATTCAGTGACTACAAAGAAGAAGAAATTACAGTTTGTCAGCCTTGACGTAAAAAATGTCATGACAAGAAAATATTTGTTTTGATGGATGAATTATGGATTATGATTACAAAGAAAATGTAAGTTATTTGGTATTTGTAATAACAGATACTATATTTCCCCATCGACCCCGAGAAAATTTTTGGTCTAGAACAAAAATTTTGTAAGGTTAAAGTTTATCCACATTCATATAACTTACATGCCTCATTCAATCACACCAACATCTCACGAAGTTAGGTCAGGTAGGATTCACATTCAATGATCACTACTCGACCTGATTAGTACATGACAGTAGGCTTGTTTTCGGAGTCTGTCAGTCCGCTCGCGTCGAAAACCCATCAAATAAAAAACAAGATTTAGCAAAGGCTTATCTTTACGAAGTTGCTAGCCGCTTCGATCAACTTTAGAGTCGATAACATAAAAAACAAGGTTTAGCAAAGGCTTATTTTTACGAAGTTGCTAGCCGCTTCGATCAACTTTAGAGTCGATAACATAAAAAACAAGGTTTAGCAAAGGCTTATTTTTACGAAGTTGCTATCCGCTTCGATCAACTTTAGAGTCGATAAATAGTAATAAACTAACTTGGAGAGTTAGAAAGGGAGAAGGTTTGGTAATATGTACCTAAACGCACTTCTAAGTGATATCTGATTAGTTCAGATAGAAGAGAAAAAATAAAAATTAAGAGAAGCCTCTTAAAATTTAAGAACAAAGTTAAAGAAAGAAATAAAATAAACTATTGAGTTTCAATAAGCCGAAAAGAACTCGATAGTTAAAAGAAGAGAAGAAGATAGAGATGAGTCATGAATATAGTACGAAAGATGAATATATTTACATAATTATATACTTAAATCGTTGTTTAGTTTTTGACGATGAGTGGAGTATAATTCTATCCATGACTGAAAATTAATATTATAGATAGCAAAAGAAGGTAAAGAGGGAGAGGGCAGGTAAATGAGAGGGTTAAAGAGTGCTAAAAAAAACTCAAGAGGATAAATTAAATATAAGAAAGAGGTTGAGTAAGAGTAAGATCACAAAAAAATAAAAAAAGTGTTATAAGAGGTTAAAGAGGGAATAAACTAGTGGTAAAAGAGGTGATAAACTAGTGTTCGTGTGAAGAGGAAGTCTAGTATAGTGTTAGTGTAAAGAGTGAGTCTCCTATCCTAGAACTTAATATTAAAAAAGAGTCTAAGCCAAAAAGTGAGTCCAAAGAAAAAAAGTTACCAGTAATAGTTTTTTTTAGAATTTTGAAAAAAAATTAAACCGACTAGCTATGATTTTACGTTGGGCGCCAAACTGTAACGATACCTTCTGCTTCTCCAATAAAAGAGGGTAAAATAGATGTACCATTAAATTTAATATATTAATAATATACAGTATTTTATAAAAAACCTGCCTATCTACCTAGCTATCCTAAAAAAACGGCCTACCTACCTAACTGACACACTCAGGAGAGAAGAGGAGGAGGTTTAGAGTATATTACTTGCGGGACGGCTTGGCAGACCACTCCAGGATCGCCTTCTACTCCACGATGTCTTCGTCGTACAGCAGCTTGAGCAAGGCGGTCTGGCAGTAGGCTCCCAACAAGGCGTCTGGGCAGCAGGCTCTCAGCAAGGCGTCAGGGCAGTTGCGGGACGGCTTGGCAGACCACTCCAGGATCGCCTTCTACTCCACGATGTCTTCGTCGTACAGCAGCTTGAGCAAGGCGGTCTGGCAGTAGGCTCCCAACAAGCGTCTGGGCAGCAGGCTCTCAGCAAGGCGTCAGGGCAGCAGGCTCCCAGCAAGGCGTCAGGGCAGCAGGCTCCCAACAAGGAGTCAGGGCAGCGGGTACTGCACTTCCTCTTCCATCACTCTTCGTCAAAACTCGTCGAGAACTAAACTCTTCAAAAACTGGTCAAAGACTGAACTCCCGGAGATGGCCCCCAGCGCCTTTTATACCCAGCTCAGCGTTCAAAATCCATTCCATTCTCATTCTGTACCAGAATTCAAATTGTAGAGTCCAAAATAGTCCATCTTGCCAGTTATTTGATCAGCCAGTTATATTCGAGCATAATTTATTAAACCTCTTCGATAAAATCTGAGAGTGTGTTTTAGAAATTTATAATTATAATTTAAAATGCCGTTAATCAGTAGACAACCACAATATAATATACAATATTAAGCTAGTCCTATCGATAAAAGTGAATAACAATTATATAATAATAAAGTATGAACAACCTTTTTAGTCTATTAGCCATTCAGTGACTACAAAGAAGAAGAAATTACAGTTTGTCAGCCTTGACGTAAAAAATGTCATGACAAGAAAATATTTGTTTTGATGGATGAATTATGGATTATGATTACAAAGAAAATGTAAGTTATTTGGTATTTGTAATAACAGATACTATGGGGGGTGTTAGGTTTATTTTCGTTACGGAATTTCTTGATTCGGTCGCCGCGCTCAAAGCCCGCGATAAAAGCTATGCAATAGCTTAAAATAAAAACATCTTCGTACGTAGGAAGATAATCCCTCTCTTAAGGCTTACATTATCCTCTGCTAAGCCTTTACCTTATTTACGATGTTGGGGTCAGGTTCCAGTCTGACTGGATGCATCTGAGGATTAGAGTTTTACATGGAACGGCTGCTTATCTGACCTCAAAACCCAGTAGCTGGGTACCCTTTGACCAGACCAGTCTTAGATTTTCTGGCTTCTACAGATGAGAGCCGGGACGAACAGGTTAACGTGCTTTCCGAGGTAAGGAGGAAGCCTTATATGTTAAGATGGTTACAAATCCACAGAAGAGACACGGTAAACTCGAAGATCGCCACATGAGGCTATTTAGCCACTAGCTCCTTCTAACAAGAAAATTAAAATAACTGTAATTAGCGATACGCTTAGCAAGTACATCGCGCCTGAGTCTTCCTTGTATCAAATTTAATAAACGTGTCTCAACATAGCGATACTAGTGTACGAAATTAACCAAATTAACCAGTTTAATCAGACATATTATTCATTGAACGATTATTTGAATGACAATAATATAAATTAGTATGGACATTGATCTCAATATGACTTATTTTACTTGGACATGTTAATGATTAATATTTCGACTGATTTTTATTCTGAAATTATTTTAAGATATTGCTATTATTATTTTTTGTTAATCTATTGATTGTATTATTCACATTTTTATTTATCTATTGTCATTTTTTTAAAAATTTTATTTATTGTTATCTTAAATTTTATAATTTTAACTTGAATTAATTTTATGTTTTGCTGTGCCTATAGGGTCCATAATTGTATTTTAGCTTTAAGCTACTATTATAACATCTTAAACGACATTATGGTACGCAAATAAATATATGAATATCAATATGAATATACTATTGCGGTGATTTGCGACTGATATCGACGAACTAAACGCCAATGTTGACATATTCTCGGTTAGCTAAATTGTATCCAAAACAAAACACAAAGGATTGCTCACTCTCCGTGAGTTCATATACTAAGATTGTTTGCTTTCTCTACATTATACTTGACCATCAATGTAAATATGACCGTTATATACGTAGATATATAGCAAAATAGACTCATCTGCACTATATAGGTCAAAAGTTTATACATTCTGGGATAGTTTACCTATCAACCCACGGTCTAAACCGCATCAACTTTCCTCTATACTGAAATAACTCAAACTTTGCCAATAAAACAAAGGGTATTCCAATGTAGTTGTATCCGGAACCCGCTGATTTAATAGGGTCATCTTTTGTTTGTATGTATTATGGGTAGGATAAGTTTGGCCTACGTTTTAAAGGTGGAGTAATGTTTGAACAAAAGTGAGGTAAAACTTGTACAATCACAAATATAGACAATCTCAACTTTAATAAGGCAAAACTAAGCACAACACAACCGTACACGTCGAGAGCTCAACCCAAACAGAGACGGTGATAGCGCCATGTCAACCGGTGTCACCGCGTTTCGCGCTACAGCACCACTCGCGCTAGCTTCACTCGGTGTTGCCCACACAAGTGATCTTATGAAAGTTTCGTTGTTTCATAAGAATTTCTGAGGAGTTCGTATTTAAATAATAACAGCCGTACAAGTTGGTCTTGAACTCTTGAAGTTTAGGCATTCTTACAGAGTTTGATGTGTACATGGGTGACGGTCGTTGGTACCAGCTATCATTTAGTCTTGCCAAAAGGTACTAGAGGGAGTGGGAAGCGGTCGCCTCCTTCTGTGAAGCAGTCATGCTTCCGAAGGAGGAGGCGGGCCGCGTGAGGGAGAGGATGGCGTCCTCCCTCCAGCCCAGCCGCAGTGGTAGACGCCCATGGCGTCGGACGTCGGCCGACGATCTCCGGCCACCGTAGGCGCGGGCATGCGGACAGCGAGTAAAGGGCAACTCGCTGTCCGACCATGGACCATGCCCGGGTCGACGGCGCGTTGTGTTCCACGCGCGCCTCTAAGAGCGTTAGCAACATGACGAGGCCCCCTCTGCAGAGGGCCGAAGCCTGCCGGGGTCGTGGGACTTATCCCATTACCGTGACCCCGGTACTTAAAGGGTTATTGAAGGAACACCGTGGATTTTAGTCAGTAAAAGTCTGACAGTCCCTCCTACCCTGCCCGGGGCGGAAGGACTTATTTGATAATTTTACAAAGTTAAAAAAAAAAATACTGATGTGCATCTTATAGGTAAGACTGAAATCCGAACCCAAAATAGGTGGAAAAGGCAAAACAGATGATTATTAATTTCATAAAATATAAATCCTCTATTCTTTTGCAATTGAAAGATGATATATATGATATGATATGATATGTGTTGATATACCAGATATATTATTATATTATGTAATGGGTATACTCACTAATTTTTATTGTTATGATTTTTTCTTCGCTGTTCGCTAGTAGCGTTGCACAGTTTATCCTGTTAATAATAGTATTATATAATGATTATTTTTTATGAAAGTATGATTAGGGACTTTTTTTCGCGTATTTAATTATTTTTCATGTATTTTTTTTTATTTCTTTTTTATTTAAAATAGGTTCGCCTTTGACCACCATCTCACCTGATGGTAAGTGATGATGTGGTCGAAGATGGAGCACGCTTACCTAAAAGTAACCTATTCACTCTTGACTTAAAGACTCCTAGGTTATAGCTATCGGGAAACACAGACTCCGGCAGGGAATTCCACTCCTTAGCCGTACGCACAATGAAGGTATTTAATTTTTTTCTTGTAATTTATATACTCACGCATGAAGTTTTCCGCTATAATTGGAGAAACACTCGGTGATATACTTTTATAAGATATTTTAGCATGTAAGTGTATTCTTTGTTGGGAAACCTACATAAATAAATAAGGTTCTCTAGAACCCTATAGCCAAAAATGATATATCCGAATAATATTGGAAAACATTAAGATAATTATACGCCCTAACCAAGAGCAATGAATTGGTAACTACGCAATAGTTCATACTATACCCATTTTAATGACAAATGGCGGTTAGTTGGCTAGCTCGTTTGAACGGTTAATTACGGGACATAGGTTAAGAACTGTAGATTAATATCTCATTGCGGGTCGAACCGTGAGAATTTACCTTACCGTACGTATTGATTTGAAATAGTGTTGTATATTTATTTAATTTGACATATATACGTATTTCATTTACACGCCACAGGTTAGGACCGAGTTGTTTTGTTTTTTCGTTTTTGGGGGATTATCGTCAAAAGAATCCTTCCTTTTTGTGGCTTTGGGTGGAGTGCAAAGGAATGCCAGACTACTAGCTACTGGCTAAAAACCGACCCTGTTTCTTCAGTTGCCTTTGCTTTCCGGGTCCCCCGTATCTCTTTAAAACATTCCCGCAACCCCGGCAGTGTTATTGTAACATTATTTTCCAATTATTGAGATAAATATGGATAAAGAAAATATAGAATGAAGGTTGATTTAAGGCACAGGTGTTATGCGATATTACGGCAGTGGCACGACTAATCGTCATGTATCTTTAGTACAAAATATAAATAAAGGGTGTTGAAGCCGAGTCATTTCAAGCCAGGCCCTAGTTATAAGATAACTAAAATTAACTTTCATTGTAGTGTAGATATAGTAGAACATTTAAACGAAACACTTTATATCACGTTTAGCAAGCCAGTTCATTATTAAAAACCCTAAAAGGCAACTAGTCCATTATTATAAAATTCTAATGACAGAGGAGATTGGGACAGCTATTCTAACTTTTTAAGCCTTAAATTGGTTTTAACAGCATTGAACGTTTATGTGTGCCAAACATGTGCTCTGAAGATCAAGCAGAAGCATTTGAAAATTTGCAAGCAAATATGTATGTGCAAAGTGACAGTTCGTTTTTACATTTAGATTGTGCAATGGAATCCCTACTATGCCTAGTAAGCAGAAGTTTAAGTATTGTTTGGGTTTTGGTAAGGTAGCTTCAATCAAGTCCTGCAGTGAACAGTTGACAGGTCAAGCAGGACAGGAAATCAAGAAAATTACTCGAGCGTTAAGAGTAAAAGAAACTAAATGTGTGCTCAAATAAAAATGGTACAGTCTCCATGGATATTTAGAAAAAGCCACAGTTGAGTGATAAAAATAAAACCAGTAGTACAAATTAGCGCGTACATACACGTTCAAGTAGACAATCGTCCAGAGTATGCTTCAACAAAACTACCGTCGGCTTGCTTGGAATAAAACACGGGCTCATTTAGTATACAGCTCAGTGGAATAGCAGCAAGGATGCCGTATAATGGTAGAAATGGCTGCAGTTGAAATGTTTGTAAAATAATAATCGACCTAGCTTTCTTAAAAAAACTACGTTTATTTTTTCCAAAAATAATGTTAAATTTTAGTATGAAATAGTCAAATTACAGTTACATGTGACACATTTATATACCATTCTTTTAAATAATTACTTTTGTGAAATTTAGACCCCCCGGTAATTCATGTTTTTCTTAGAACTTTGAAATGGCAGAAGATTAAAGCAGTTCAAAAATTCTGTGAGCACTATTCAGATTATTTATTATTTCCCATGCTTAGATTATTGTAAATGTCCAGATGCCACCTGACTTTTAACACGTGTTTCTAATTTTGCTCACTGTGCGGCGGCGTTTTAGCAAACTTTTCAAAACTGGACGTGTCAAGTGACTAGTAGTAGTAGTAGTAGCAGTGCTAAGACTAAAATTTATGTTTTGTGGTGTATTTGAAATTGTGCCATTTTGAGGTGACGCCATTTCTGGATATTTACTTATTTATTATATACTCAAATAATAAAACTAGTGTACAATGGGCGGTCTTATGGCACAGGGTAATCTCTAAGAGACATCCTTTGGATGGACATAAATTAAAGGATATAGATTTAGGGCTGTCAGTGTACATCATACATAATACTAATTATATATAAAATACATACCACGAAATATAATATATAAATATATACTAATACATATCAAATTTATAACAGAGAAAGGAGAGGAAAAAAATATAGTGAGAGGTAATGCTCCTTCACCATTCTTTTGAACGAAGGTAATGTTTGAGCACGCTTCACATCTATGGGTAATGCATTCCACAAACGGGCCGCTTGGATAGTAAAAGATTTATCGAAGAAAGAAGGATATTTATTATAATCTATGAGACTAATCACGTATCTCTAATAATTTGTAGTTACTTACTAGCATATAATTATGCTGAAGATTATGAAGAAGTCACTGCATGCACACTACCAGTTAGATTTAGTGTCGACCCAACATAATTATTTGTGTAGTTGAGAAAACGCTAGAAGTACCTATTCATCAATAAACAATGTAAGAAGAATTGTAAATTGCAGCAAAAAAATAACAAAATAATTTCCTCATACCCATAGTATAGATTAATGAAAAAAATATTGATGTGTGTTTTTTAATAACCAGATTGCAACATATAAAATCTTCACGGTTTTAGCCTGACGCACTAATTGTTGAAGCAATTCTGTAAATCTTGAAAGGAGATGCTCAGTAGTTTTGTATGCTACATTTGTTTAGCTCAAACGTGTTGAAGATGGCAGCCCTATATACAGTTGGAACGCTAGTTACCCCAGAAACGTTTCTTGCTACGACAGGGGTTTCCTGTCCAAGGATATATTGCAATTTTCACGTTTGCCACACTGCTATACCTGTTTGTGGGGGGAATAAAATATTTTGTTTGTTTGGTGCGGATATGGTAATAAAAGATTTTCAAAGACACTTAGTTAATTATGAAAATGTTTCGTGTTTTAATGTAGCCATTAGGTAAAGTAAAGTGTATTGAAGAAGAGTAATTGGAATACAAGATGAACGGCGATGCACCATCGTTACATGGTGGAGATCCTACCCACACGCACATAACCTTTTGGGAATACTTTAATTGTGCGTACAGCTAGGGAGTGGAATGTCCTGCCCGAATCTGTGTTTCTTGATAGCCTTATCCTGTAGGTATTTAAAACGAGAGTGAATACGTAACCATCTAGGTAATCATGCTTCAACTTTGACGACATCATCTCTTACCATCAGAAGAGATGGTCAAATACGACCCTATAATAAAAAAAAATGCTTTAGCTGCATAATCTTACTATAATATTATAAATGCGACAATTTGTGAGGATGTACGTATGTTTGTTGCTCTTTGACGCAAAAAACTACTCAACGGATCTCAATGAAATTTGGTAAGTAGATAGTTGACATCCTGGAATAATACATTATCCCGGAATTCCCACGGATTCGGGATTTACATGGGAAAAACATCCCACGCGAACGATGTTGAACCAAATCGTAGTGTGATAAGAGCCAGTTTTTGAGGATGTGTATTGAAAAAGAAATTACTTTAGCCCGCAAACTCACTCATAACGACGTAACGGTATAAGAAAACCGTGTCTGTAATCGAATTTAATAATAATAATAAAATTTCTGGTTAATCAAAAATATTATGTATATTTATTTATCTATTAAAACTTCATGCAACACAAAATGTACAAAGGCGGACTTAATGCCATAGGCATTCTCTACCAGTCAACCATGGGTGGTGAAGAGATAACATGGCAGGTGCATAAAAAAATAAACTAAGTAGTATAACACGACGCCTTACGCCATCTATCAGATTGTATATACAGTACCTGTAGAGTACTAGTGAAATCTAACATACGACGTGTGAAGTGTCGTGACGTTAACGAGTTACAAACACATACAAGGATCACATGATGAAGACGCACACTAACGTGTCAAGCCGCCTATATAAGCCCTCACCAAGGAGAAACGATTCCCGCCCGATCACTATGTTCGGCAAGCCAATCCCTTGGGAGAAGCGAGCCAAATACTTAGGTGCGATCCTCGACCAGTTCCTAAACTTCAGTGAGCACATAAAGTCGGTTCGCTCGCGAGCCGCTTTCGCTCTCGGTAGGCTCCACGCCCTGCTGAATAAACACAGCAAGCTCTCCCTTAAATGTAAAATCCGAATATACACGACATGCATACGTCCTATCATGACGTATGCCTGTCCGGTGTTTGCTCATGCCAGTCCCAATCAGATCCATAGGATGCAAGTTATTCAGAACCGTTTTCTCCGAAAGGCCACGGGCGCGCCCTGGTTCTGTAGGAATGAGGATCTCCACGTAGACCTCAAACTCCCGACCATAAAGCAAGTGTTGAAACGCATGTCAGTGCGTTACTTCACCTCTGCTGATACCCACACTAACCCCCTGATCGTATCGGCCGCCCGATACAGACCCTCCAAGATTTCTCGGGTTCGTCGCCCGCGTAACATCCTAGACGAGCCTGACGACCCCACCACCATCCGACAAGAGAGCAGTAGGGAAACCAGCACTCTTAGAAAACACAAATACAGAACGCGTTCCTTATTCCGGCCTCGCCGACGAGGCCCATCGCGACGTCCGCGTACTTGTAATGAAAATCCTCCCCGACCTTTGCCAAACGAGCCAGCCCGCGATGCTGAGCCAGTAGCAATAAATACTCCCGTAAATAATATGACCCAGCCTGTCCCTTTGCTGCCCTCCCAAAATGACCCCGCTATGCCGAGGCCCGTACTCCACAGGGAGTGCCCTTAGCGTGCGGTCATTAGCTTTAAGTAAACTTTAGTTTGTAAGCCCTGGCTGGGGGCCTTTAATTTATTAGAGGTCACCACAGGAAAGTCCGGTTAAGTAGACTCACAGCCTTAGTGTGCTGATCTACGAGTGGCCCTACCTAAAAAAAAAAAAAAAAAAAGAAACGATTCATTCGCAGCTTAGAAGGCATAGTGGTCGATAGCCCCGCAGTCACTACTATTGTCTTAAGCTTAAACTGAGCGGAGGCCCCGTCGCCCTCAGGAATAGCGAGCTAGGAGGTTAAGGGATAGGATAGCCCCGCAGTCCATCCCTAGGACCACTAATAGTTATTACGTAAGTCTAACTTTGTTTGATAAAGCCTGTCAAGTGTTTGAGTAAAGTTAATAAAACCCTATCTGTCATCCAACGTTGGTTTCATTCCACCGCCACCATCATATTGGCGCCCAACGTAAATATTCTTCTACCCGCAACAATTTTATCAGAGTACATTTCGACGAATATTGGCGGATAAACAGAAGCTTAATCAAGAGAATTAATCAAGCCGCCTAAAAACCATTATATTGGCTCCTAACGTAATTCTGCTTCTACCCGCAACAATTTTATCAGAGTACCCACATTTCGACGGTGTACCCAAATATTGGCGGATAATCAAGAAGACTACCTTCAAGATAATTAATATTATTTTGACACTTTTGACTTGTCTGAGAAAAACAAGAGATGGTGGTGATGACTCAGGAAGAATTATTCACAGTACTCATAACAAACCCGACAGAAGCGAACGAAAGTGGAAATAGACATTTTAAAAGTCTTGCTGCGTGCACAAAACGTTACGACAGCGAACTAAATTTTAATAAACTAGAAGAATTTGTGACCAGTATCTCGGTTTGCAAAACAATTGAGAGTCTGGCCAAACCAAGCTGGAAATTAAATATTTAGGCCACCTTAAAGTTTCTGGCGGTATCAAAGCAAATCCAGAGGAAAGTTCTACTATTTCAAACCGTCAGGCGCCTAAAAACCTAAAAGAATTAATATCATATTTACAAACCACATCAACTTATCGGAGATTTATTCATAACCTAACCAAACGAAGAACAAAATAAGTCGGAGGTGGGAACGAGAGCAACAAGAACGATTTATTAAAAATTGCCTTGACTTCGTGACCGCTGACCGATCTTAAAACAGGCAAGTGACGACTTACCCTTGCTATCAAGACTGATACCAGCCAGAATGCCAGTGGCGCAGCTTTAGTGCAGGGGGAGAGACCAATGAGCACCCTGTTAAATACGCAAGTAGACTCTTAACAAAATGTACCAATGCTTACCATGATTCACCTACTGCTGGTCATATGGGAATAGAAGGCGCAGTGGTCGATAGCCCCGCAGTCACCACTGTTGTCATAAGATTGAACTGAGCGGAGGCCCCGTCGCCCTCAGAAATAGCCAGCTATGAGTTTAAGGGATAAGATAGCCCTGCAGTCCATCCCTAGAACAACTTATAGGCTAATATCAGTCTACTCGAATCTCACTACGATTTGTAAAGTAGTAGTAAAGTATACCATCGAAAAGTAGATTCTGATCATAAGTCAGCAATAACCAAGTTTGAAAAGAGAACAAACCAACTTAACCGATTCGCCAAAGAGGAAGACCGCGGAAACAGCCTGGTGCTGGTACTCTGTCGGGACGACCATAGAGTACCAGAGGGGGAGAATATAACACGACGCCTTACGCCATCTATCAGATTGTATATACAGTACCTGTAGAGTACTAGTGACATCTAACATACGACGTGTGAAGTGTCGTGACGTTAACGAGTTACAAACACATACAAGGATCACATGATGAAGACGCACACTAACGTGTCAAGCCGCCTATATAAGCCCTCACCAAGGAGAAACGATTCATACTCCCCGCCCTATCAGAGCCGGCGTCCCTCAGGGCGCCGTGCTCTTCCCCCCACTCTTCACGCTATTCACTTGCGATATCCCCAAAAAGTAGAGTTATCCCTATTTGCCGACGACACGGCCATCTATTACTCGGGACATAATCCCGATAGCATCGCTCATACCCTCCAGACCTCAGCCAACGCACTAGGCGATTGGTTTAGGAAATGGAGGATTGAGGTAAATCCCGACAAAAGTCAGGCAGTCCTGTTCCGCAGGGCTCGCCAACATAGACACTTCACCGCCCCCCGCCCGATCACTATGTTTGGCAAGCCAATCCCTTGGGAGAAGCGAGCCAAATACTTAGGTGTGATCCTCGACCAGTTCCTTAACTTCAGTGAGCACATAAAGTCGGTTCGCTCGCGAGCCGCTTTCGCTCTCGGTAGGCTCCACGCCTTGCTGAATAAACACAGTAAGCTCTCCCTTAGATGTAAAATCCGAATATACACGACATGCATACGTCCTATCATGACGTATGCCTGTCCGGTGTTTGCTCATGCCAGTCCCAATCAGATCCATAGGATGCAAGTCATTCAGAACCGTTTTCTCCGAAAGGCCACGGGCGCGCCCTGGTTCTGTAGGAATGAGGATCTCCACGTAGACCTCAAACTGCCGACCATAAAGCAAGTGTTGAAACGCATGTCAGTGCGTTACTTCACCTCTGCTGATACCCACACTAACCCCCTGATCATATCGGCCGCCCGATACAGACCCTCCAAGATTTCTCGGGTTCGTCGCCCGCGTAACGTCCTAGACGAGCCTGACGACCCCACCACCATCCGACAAGAGAGCAGTAGGGAAACCAGCACTCTTAGAAAATACAGATACAAAACGCGTTCCGTATTCCGGCCTCGCCGACGAGGCCCATCGCGACGTCCGCGTACTTGTAATGAAAATCCTCCCCGACCTTTGCCAAACGAGCCAGCCCGCGATGCTGAGCCAGTAGCAATAAATACTCCCGTAAATAATATGACCCAGCCTGTCCCTTTGCTGCCCTCCCAAAATGACCCCGCTATGCCGAGGCCCGTACTCCACAGGGAGTGCCCTTAGCGTGTGGTCATTAGTTTTTAAGTATATTCTAGTATGTAAGCCCTGGCTGGGGGCCTTTAATTCATTAGTGGTCACCACAGGACAGACCGGTTAAGTAGTACATTAGCCGTATAGAGCTAAACTACGAGTGGCCTTACCTAAAAAAAAAAAAAAAAAAAACAAAAAAAAGAAACGATTCATTCGCAGCTTAGAAGGCATAGTGGTCGATAGCCCCGCAGTCACTACTATTGTCTTAAGCTTAAACTGAGCGGAGGCCCCGTCGCCCTCAGGAATAGCGAGCTAGGAGGTTAAGGGATAGGATAGCCCCGCAGTCCATCCCTAGGACCACTAATAGTTATTACGTAAGTCTAACTTTGTTTGATAAAGCCTGTCAAGTGTTTGAGTAAAGTTAATAAAACCCTATCTGTCATCCAACGTTGGTTTCATTCCACTGCCACCATCATAGTAGGTAATATATTCAAAGTAAAATTCTTATTACAAGTATATATATACATAAATAACTAAAATATAAATATTATTTTTGAATAACTGGTTGCATCATGAATAACTTTATTTAATGATACTTTATTTAAGTACACATAAAATTTTAGCAAAGGACGAGCTCGTGCCAAAGTAATAACAGCCCCAAAGGTCATCAAAGATAAACAACGCTTGCCATGGACGCTCCTTGGATTGTTGGACCATTCTGATATATACAATGCGTAACGGAAACCCCATATCTATCCAAAAGGACTGAAGACAACATCTGGTATGAAGTCTCTATGCAAAGTTTCAGCTCAAAATAAGTGACTCACAGAATTTACCCCAATTTATCGGTTTCATATGATTCTTGAATACCAGTAATAACAAACGTGTCACAGCACTATGAGGGTCATCACTTTCCACGTCACTTGCCAAGAAAACGATAATTCTCTTCGTTCTTCTCAATTTGAAAAATTCGGTCTCTGGTATCAATGTATTGAAATTTCTAATAAGCTCCACATATGTATACTTAGGATTACAAAACCATTACTATATCGTTTGTTATCATCCAAAGAAGCCGTGCACTCGGTATGTATATACCCTTTAAAAAAACCCGTTAAAATCCACCAAAAGTTGCAAACCATTTTTCGTTAGTTTAAAAATACTTACGCTTCCATCCCTCTATATTTGTGAAATTTCAATATTTGTTAAGGAGAATCTGTCTAAATTTGAAAAACTTAATACTAGACGTCACCAAAGCACACTAAAATCAAAAAAACACAATACTGCACTTTTCTCAAAGAGTTGTCTCGGCATGGGTCCAAAGATTTACAATAAACTACCAAAAACTTTAAAAGCATGACCAACATAAACCACTTTAAATCGCAACTTAAAACATTTTTGATTGAAAAGGCTTACTACTCTATCAATGAATTTTTAGATGATAGAAGCATAAAATAAAAAATGTCCGATCCACTTGTACCTTGCTTATGATGTTACTTATTTGAAACAGTTTTATTTAGTTTGTAGTTTTTACGCATAATTTGTACGCCTTGCAAGGCAAAACATAGTGATACAACGCAAATTTTATACCATGTACTATACTACCTATGTTCAACAAATAAAATACTTTGACTTTGACTTTAAATTACACGTTGTATATTTTATAGAGATTCCTTCGTACCTTGAAAAACACGTTAAGTCGTTGGTTCCAGCATCATCATCATCGGATTGGCTAACAGCCGTTACGGGTATTCAGAAATCAGAAAATCGGTGACCAGTCCAGCTAAGACGTGTTCCGAGTGTGTCGTAATACACTAATTAATTCCTACACAGTTGCATACTGAAAAGGCTAAGGACATGGTAATGATAATGGGTGAGCGGTGATAAAATATGTTTTGCAATATCTTCATCAGACGAATTTTTATTTTAGCTAATGCAACTGAGTTTGAGTTTGTTATTGCAAACCACAAATGTTTTGGTTGCATGTACTATTTGTTACCAGCACAATCAACGCGAGTAAAATTGTTTACACACTTTCTTAATCATAATTACTTTATTCAATTACATTAGGTGAGTTCTGACATTCCCAAGTAGTTATATGACATTGTCCGCGCGGGTAATATCGCTGGGCGCACGTGCCGTAACGATCGCTCGTTAGCTCGCATCGTTACGATGCACTTTTGTACCAGCAGAGTTGGTAAGCTGTTGACTTGAGAATTTGTAGGAAAAGAACTTAAGTTTTCTGTCGGATTAATGGCTGCAAAAACCTTGAGAGACGTTTTGGAGAAAAGATTTTTAGTGTGTTTTGAACTATTGAACAGCACAAGAGATATATTGTTTTACTAGATCTTGCCTGTAACTTCCTTTGCGTGGACATTTTGATACGTATATCCCACAGAAATCGGGGTGGGATAATTAACAATTTGGGTAGAATTCACATTACTAGCACTCTTGTTAACCCCTCAAACTAAGCTAAATATCCTTGTGTCTGGAGTGGGTTCATGACAATAATTTAATGGGTGGGGTTCGAACCCGTGACCTCCCGATCACATGGACCACACCTTAATAACCCTATTTACCTTTCATCGTTTGTAAAGTCGTTAATTAGGGTTCCGTAGCCGAATGGCAAAAAACGGAACCCTTTCGAGTTTCTTCATGTCTGTCTGTCTATCCGTCCGTCCGTCCATCCGTATGTCACAGCCATTTTATTCCGAAACTATTAAGACTATACCTACATGTGAAACTTGGTAAGTAGATGTATTCTGTGAACCACTTTCCGATTTTAAGAAAAAAAATTAAATGGTCATACATGGAACTAAAACAGATTTTTTTTTTTTCATGAAACCAATTCGTATGTGGTATTTATAGACAGGTCTTTAAAAATGACATTGACATTTCTAAAACCATTTTTTCATAAAGTTAATCGTTTAAAATATACATCCCCCCTCCCCACTAACTTCTATAATAATGGGGTGAAAAATCTAAAAACAAATATATATGTCTATAGACCTTAATGTGAACTTTCAATCAAAATTAGTTTGAAAGAGCTCGGGTCAGCAGTTTTTGAGATACAGCATATTTTCTAAACCGCAAATATAACTTTGTAATTCATACAAACACTATGAAAAACAATGTTATTTGGCGTAGTTGTAAAAAATGTAAATAAGCTAGTTTTAAGAAATTTGTAAGGTTTTTTTGTCAAACTCATATACATATTATATTATATTATTATAGTTACTGTGGAAAACTTCATGGGCGAATCTGACTCGCACTTTGCCAATTTTTAGTCTCCTAACTGCTTCGGAAGTTTAAGACGGACAACGTTGGGTCCTTTTAGGAAAGAGGACACGACATTTCCCTTCATATACTGATGGTAGATCAATCGGGGTGTTTTTAGTGAGGCAGAAATACCACACTCTTCGTCTTGTTCCCAAAGATCTTACGATCTTATCTTATCTTATCTTACGATCTCCAAAAAAATGTTTTTTCAGCATCTTTTCAGTGACGTTCTTAAGAGGTGATCCAAAATCGATACTAATATAATAAAGCTGTTTGTTGTACTTGAACGCGCCAATCTCCGAAAGTACTGGGTGGAATTGGATAAAATTTGGCATGGAAGTAGATTTAAACCTTTTACTGAGTGCAAAAGGGAGGGATATGTTTTAACATGATAAAATCCAGGGGAGCAAAGCCCCGAGTGACTGCTAATATACAAAATAATAGATAAGCTTAAGTTACTGTTCATATACTGATAAAGTAAATATTAACCCACTTGTTACTAGCTTCCTTTTAAAAGGTCCACTCATAAACAAAAATCGTGTGATTTATGTGGTTAGTATAAACAATTTTTGTTGATGACATTTCAAAGCTGAGACATGTGGCAGTATAATACAAGTATTGTAAGTGAAATATCATTATATTATAAAAAGGTTTTGTAGCAGTTATTTTACGTAAAAATTATCATGAGTAGCATGAGGTGAACTATTTTATTATTATTTATTTATTTATTATATACTTTATTGTACACCTTACAATACATTTAAAGATACAAATAATAAAACTAGGGTACAATGGGCGGTCTTATCGCACAGGGCAATCTCTTACAGACAACCTTTAGATGGATAGAAATTAAAAGAGATAGATTTAGGGCTGTCAGTGTACAACATCATACATAAAACTAATTAAACATAATAAGAGAATAATAATAATACATACCACAAAAAATAATATATAAATATATACTAATATATTTCAAATTCATAATAGAGAAACGAGGGAAAAAAATTAAAATGAGAGGTAATGCTCCTTCACCATTCTTTTGAATGTAGGTAATGATTGAGCATCTATGGGTAATGCATTCCACAAATGGGCCGCTTGGATAGTGAAAGATTTATCGAAGAAGGAAGTGGAATGCATACGGATACTTAACTCTAAATTTTCCGATGATCTCAAGGACCTTGAATGTGTGTCACAGAGAAACCGAAAGCGGTCTTTAAGATAAAAAGGAGTGAAAGGATTAAATAGCACAATATAAAGCAGAGAAAGTAAATGAACATTCCGGCGAAACCTAATAGGAAGCCATTTGAGCTTAGTACGAAATTCAGAAACATGGTCATATTTGCGCAAGCCAAATATAAACCTAATACAGAGATTTTGAAGTCGCTCTAGCTTGTCAAATTGGTCTTGGGTCAAATCAAGATAGCTGGCATCAGCATAGTCCAAGATAGGAAGAAGAAGAGACTGTGCAATTGCAATTTTAGTGGAGATGGGAAGAAAATTACGAAGCCGTCTTAGGGAGCCTGCAGAAGCAAACAGTTTACGACTGACTTCCTGCAGTTGCTTTGTCCAAGACAGAGTTTTGTCGATGTATATCCCCAAGTTCTTCACGGCGTGACTGAACGGAATGACGGTGTTATTAAATGAAACTTCGGGAAGTGTCGACCAGTCGATATAAGAGATAGTCCGGGAGCTACCAACAACAATTACTTGGGTTTTGGCAGGATTAATTTTCAGTCCGAACTCAGTGCTCCAATCACTAATCCGAGCGAGGTCCCCATTAATTGTCCCAATGGCATCAGATAAGTCGACGAGGGGTGCTTGCGTGTAAATTTGCAAATCATCAGCATACAAGTGGTAGAAGGAAGATAGTCGTTGAGTGATAGCATTAATAAAAAGTACGAAAAGTAAAGGAGATAAAACGCCACCCTGCGGAACACCGGCAGAGGTGTCACACCAAGAAGAGAAAGAATCCTCCGTGCAAATACGCTGCCGGCGACCAAACAGGTAACTACGAAACCAGTCAATTACCGAAGGAGATATCTTAAAAGAGCATAGAACGCCAATCAGAATGTCGAAGTCAACTGTATTAAAAAC
Source organism: Tholera decimalis (assembly GCA_943138885.2). Classification (NCBI taxonomy): domain Eukaryota; kingdom Metazoa; phylum Arthropoda; class Insecta; order Lepidoptera; family Noctuidae; genus Tholera; species Tholera decimalis. The sequence goes on along the minus strand of OW964558.2, from coordinate 31,480,884 downwards.
ATTGCTAAAGTCAAGTAGTGCGAGTACCGTTAACTTCCCCATCTCCATGCTGACCTTATATCATCCGTAATATGAACGAGTGCTGAGGTAGTGCTGTGACCAGGTCGAAAACCAGATTGGAAGGGATTTAAAAGATTATGTTTAGAAGGGAAGGCGCTGAGTTGTTGATGGACAAGCTTTTCTAGGACTTTGGATAGAAAAGGGAGAATGGAAATGGGTCGGTAGTCAGAGAAAGATGCGGGATGCGATTTCTTAGATAACGGGATAACTTGAGCGTCTTTCCAAGCTTGTGGAAAGATACTACTAGAAACAGAGAAGTTAAGGATATAAAGAATGGCCGGAAGAATGTTGTCAAGGATAGGAATGATCATCTTACGACTGACACAGTCACTACCCACAGCGTCGGACGTAATAGACACAATGCTCTTTTTAACATCACAAGCAGCAAATTGACTTATGACAAAAGGAGAATAATCAGGTACCGGAAGGTTTGAAAGATAATTTAGAGTAGCAGCTTTAGTGGCCCTATCTAATACAGGCGAAGTAGAAAAATGACTATTAAGTAAGTTGAAGTCTACTATTACATTTACATTTATTATTACATTTATATTATTATTACATTTTCAAACTATTAGACAGTGAATAATCAAAGATCAAACCGTTTATTAAATGATAACAAAAACAAAATTAACTATTTTATAATGTTTCTTACTTTATTTGGCAATTTTATTTGGTGTTCTTTATAAAGCCCAGTAGTAATATCGACTGCTACTTCATATAAATTTTATATTTATTTTATTAGAAAAATATTTCGAAATTAATGGGAATTTCAACTCCATGTAATCATCGAAGAGTTGGAATTTGAGGACGAAGCACTTATTTTTATCACCCGAAAACTATAATGCTGATATCACTGACAAGGATTCCGGAGACGGAAATCAAGTACAAATTCAATATTTACCTGGCAGTCAACTAAGGACATTAGCACACGTTAGTTATGACTTTTTCTCATTAGATGATAGCTCCAGTGATGATGAAATAACGGTAGCTGAAGTTGCCAAACGTAGACGTTGATATACGCCCTACGTTGGTCTTTGGAAGAATATGCATAAAGGGGCAAGATAACAAAGTGCACTATATTATTTTAAACAATTTTTTGATGATGGCATAATAGATTTGCTTACAGAACATACAAACGTGTATATAAACCAAAGAAATAAAATAGAAACATAATATCTGATGAAATAAAGTGTTTCATAGGAATTCTTTTATTATGTGGTTATGTTGTAGTACCTACCCAGAAGAAGCAGCAGATTGTGGAATTATTAGTTTACAGATGTCCACTACCAACAAACAAAAAATTCAAAAAAGCCCTGGTTCCCTGAAGTACAAATCCACAAGAGCTGAAGAAATTATTGTGTGTAAATGGAACGATCATAGTGTACCCGTTATATAAAGTCAGACACATTTCACAGCAACAAAAGAAGTATGTACATACTTATAAGGCGACCAACTAGGCATCATAAAAAAAATTAATGAATATATGGGAGGTGTAGACAGGTCAGATCAAAATATTGGTCTCTATCGCACATCAATAAGGGTGAAAATTGGTTTTCCACTGAATTGTCACTATTAAGATATGGCAGTCAAAAATGCTTGCCAACTATATCAAAGCGATGAAAGAGAACTTGACCATTTACAATTCCTGAAGAGTATTGCAAATTCACTTTTTGAAACGTATTGGAAAAAAGAAAACCTGAATCCAGGTCGCACTTCACAAAGTTTTCGCGTTATGATGATAACAAACATTTAGTAAAATACCTACCTCATAAATAGCTGAGATAAGTTATTTGCCATAAAAAAAAAACAAATTTGTCCCTTGTATCCAATAGATTGTTTTGAATTATACCACACTATTTAGTGTGGTATTTACTTTATTATACGTATATTATATAATTTACTTTATTTCATGCATAAATTAACGCCAATAGAAATACTTCGTTTTTTTTTATGTACGCTACACGTAGTAGCATATATTACTAGCGTCCTTTTAAAAGAACACCATTTTCCTGATTTTCCAATAGCCGAAAATTTATTTTTGTATTTTTATTTAATATCTTATCATGTAAGGATATACATATCTGAATTTCATTACAATCTGACACAAAAAGTATATTCAGTAACAAGTGGGTTAATGATAAACTGTTTTAGCCCAAGTCCTTAACTTACGAAGTCGCCCTCAAGCACACATACTAATGTCTGACCGTGACGTGAGCTGAATTACAAATTGTGTGCCTAATCGCTTACATCTTCGCTTAGCTTATCAAACAAACGATATTTGAGCTCCACAGCTAAATCTCGGCTTACCTTATCTTGTAAATTAATCTTTAATTACATGCACCCCGAGGTGACCTCGGCTAATTAGTACAGGAATTTGGAGTCAAGGAATTCATGTCTGAAAATGTAATATAAATATTTATGTCGACCATTTTTTTTCCATTAAATGTTCATTGCTGCTCCGTGTAGTCTTAATATATTTTTTCATATTTACCTGCATGAGCTCCTATAAAACACTAAAAACCTAGTGCATCCTGTTCGTTTCCTGTGAAGGAGAACCGGCAAGAAAGTCCACGGTTACAGATTTCAAAACTTGATTGAGCAATTTCATATTTCTTACTGCCGTAACACGAGTATTTTGTGGCTAGTTTCATATTACTTGCTCGTGCACGAGTACTACGTTGATTTGTTATTTTGTATGGAAAATTCTACTGTCGTAATGTGGTGTCAGGGTAAGTGCTCACTGTCAGCGAATGTGTTAATTTCCTATATTGAAGAAACGATCGAGTGAACAATTGAATTATTCTGTCATTTAAAAACCGCAGCATTAATGTAATTAGCTTCATAAATTGACAATTAAATCTGGAGCAATATATTATTTATGAATTCAAAACGACTAAAACAGCTCATCATCCCTTTGTGTCCGATATGACATTAACTGATAAGCATTTAATTGAATCAGCAATAATGTACCCGCAGCATTAGATCAACATAATTGAATACAACTTAATCCAATTATGTAAACTGCATCAATTAATAGTTAAACGAGCGATATTATACAATTCAATGTACGCATAACTATGTAATGTATGTGTAGATTGCGTGATAAAGTCTATCATGTATGTATGAATCATGATGTGAATGGACATGATGAATGAGTATACAATTGCTCGAATGTATGTAATAGTGCTAGTTTGGTGCTTTGGTGATATGGAAAAATGCTGACCCAGTTTTGTACCAAAAGTTACCGCAAAATTTATTACATTAATTGCCATACGCTCGTAAATGATTGTAGCTACATTGTCAGTTATATAATTTTTTTGTTACAGACGCTAGGCATCAGTTTTACTTATAAGATACTAAGAAACTGTTTTGTTTTCTCATTGTTATCGATTTGAGCCACATAACTAGCCTCTATCGTTCGTCCATTGCTGGAATACAGGTTACTAATCTCTATTAGAGGGTATGAGCCGTAATCAACCACGCGAGCCCAGCAGGTTGGCTATATCGCATGTCTTCAGATTTTTGGTCTTAGTATGTTTATTTTATTCAATGCCGTTCTCTTTTAACGTTTTGAGAGCAGTGATGACGGAGTTAGTAAGTTAGTTTAATTAATGCGTTCGTCTTAGCTCGAACCCACAACAAACTAATTTGCAATTCTTAAGTCCTGCCTGCACTCTTAAGGTGTGTCCAAACATCGAGCGGCAATCGAGCGCGGCTGCCGCGCGCGGCCCGCCACCCTGTGTTTAGACGACTGCCGCGCAAACATTAGTCGGCTTTATTCTCATTAGGTTCTCAGTTCGTCTTGAACTTTTTTTTTATGTATGTTACCTCATAACTCGGAGATGGCTGGACCGATTTGGAAAATTCTTTGTTGTTTGAATAAAATAACTATAATTTCGGAAGGCGGTGTCAAAATAAAAAAATTGGCCAAGTGCGAGTCAGACGCGCCCATGAAGGGTTCCGTAGAAACTATAATAATATAATATAATATGTATATTTATTTGACGAATAAAAAAAACCTTAAAAAAATTTTAAAACTAGCTTATTTACATTTTTACAACTACGCTAAATAACTTTGTTTTTCATAGTGTTTGTATGAATTACAAAGTTTGCGGTTTTAGAAAATATGCTGTATCTCAAAAACTGCTGACCCGATTTCGTTCAAACCAGTTTTGCTTGAAAGTTTACATTAAGATCTACACATACAGATTTACAGACATATATTTTTTTTAGATTTTTCAGTCCATTATTATAGAAGTTAGAGGGGGAGGACACATTTTACCACTTTGGAAGCTTATATCTTTTAAACGATTAACTTTATGAAAAAGTGGTTCTAGAAACCCTTGTATCATTTTGAAAGACCTGTCTATAGATAGCACACACGCATAGGTTTCATGAACTGAAATATTTTCAGTTCTAGTTCCATGTATGGGGACCCGCATTTATTTAAAATATTGTTTAATATTTTTCTTAAAATCGGAAAGCGGTATACATCTACCTACTAAGTTTCACATGTATAGTCTTAATAGTTTCGGAATAAAATGGCTGTGACATACGGACGGACAGACAGACAGACAGACAGACGGACAGACATTTCGAAACTATAAGGGTTCCGTTTTTTGCCATTCGGCTACGGAACCCTAAAAAGATAATACAAAACCATTAGCACCGACTACCAAAATTAAAGTTAATTTTGCCTTTGTAGTGTTTTGATATGGAAGTAGGTTTTATGTTTTGTTAAAAAGTTTTTTAACGAAACAATAAAACTGTATAAGATATGAGTATGTCGGTGAAGTTAGTTCGCATTACGAGAGGCAGTGCATCTGACGGGTAGACTAAAAAATGCAGAGGCTCTTTAGTTCAGTAAACATCGCTTTTGTAGGATAAGACTCGCCCATGCAGGAGAATCGCGCATGACTCTGTGAGTTTTTTTAGCTTTTGAGGTCTGCAGTTTATCATGGTTCTTTTTTAAATTGTTTTTCAGAGTAAGTTGAATTGTATGGGATATTATTGTGTGTGTGGTTGTGAGTCCTTTGTAGTTATAGAATAGTTATTAAAGCTTTGATGATTATTGTTTCGTTAGATTTTATTTTGAAAAACGGATTTAAAACTAGCTTTTGCCCGCGACTTTGTTCGCATGCAATTCCAATACTGTCCCACGGGAACCTTATATCGGGATAAAAATATCCTGTCCTTCCCAAGGTCCTAAACTATTTCCATGCCAGATTTCATTTAAATCGGTTCAGCGGTTTAGGCGTGAAAAGGTAACAGACAGACAGACAGACAGAGTTACTTTCTCATTTATAATATTAGTATGGATAGTATGTATTTGGTTAAATCTACTAAAGACAGGAAGGTGGTTCTTTGTTTAAATTATATTTAATTCTTTATTCAGAGCTAGAATTCTCATTTTTGTTATTTTTAGCTGTTAAGTGAAATTGTTTATAGCCTGTTGGATACAAAATCATCAAATGAATCCAAAAACTTCTCCTGCTCTGATTCGAGTGGAAGGGAATGTCCGACTTCTACTGACTAAAAACCCATATTGTTGCTTCAGTTGCTCTTGCTTTTTGTGACCAAAGTATCTCGTTATAACATTCACGCAAGCCGACAAAAATTATTTCATGGCTGAACACAGCTATGAACATGTATGAATTAAAAAAGCACTTAAAAATCATGCAGTTAAAACTCACATCGTTTCAACCCAAATAACACTCAAACTTTTCGAATCAATTATACAAGTTAATTCAAAAACATACGAACTTCGTCTTTGTGATATAATCGCGGATAAGTCTGTTGCCCCAACATTTTGTGGATCCGCCGTTAATGAATCTTTAGCTTATTTTCTTAGAGAAGTCTTAAAACTGAACAAAACTTTGGTTCTAGTCTATTGACGCTACTTAACTCTCGGTTTATGATGTACTTAGATATTTGCATTCAGAGATACTTAAACTGTTCGAATGATGTTACTAATACTAGCAATTATAACAGAGGGTGCGAGTAATAAGAAGCTTACGTTTTACAGGTTAATGCATTTGGTACAGTGAGTATCGCCGTCCCAGACGTGGCTTTTTTATATAATAATTTATAATTTGTAGTTTTTTTTTTAATATTTACATTTGTTTTTATCTATATCTCACCTGACGGAACAAGCGGTTGTTCCTTCCTTGATTTCTTCTTAATTTATTCTTTAAAGTCCCTTTCTATCGGTTGCGGGAATGTGTTAATAAGATACCGCGGCAGTGGAACGTCGCCAGCAGAAGCAGACTTCTACGAACTTCTAGAAAAGTAGTATCAGAACTCACCCTTCTGCTCCATCCAGAGCGGGAGGGGTCATCGAAGTCATGATTTTCCTACCGAAAAAAAAGTGAAATATCTATTAAATAAATGATTTTATTCATGATTTTTCCCCAATTACCGACAGCACAAATTAAAAGTGCTCTTGGTTCTTACCTAAACAAAAACGTAAAAAGACTATATAGGATAGCGGAAAACTGTAAATATCCTTAAAAAACTCACGTAGTACATTTCTACGCTACATTTTAACAAATTAATACCCAGTTACAAACCGCATTGGTTAATCCATCTCATATACCAATTGACTGCAAACACAAACACTGAAATTGTATCAAACATGCGCCATATTGTTTTTGAAAAACGAAAAAAAACGGCGTAAAGAATTTAATTGAGTTTCGCAAAGGCAAAAACTATGCAGGCTATTCAATTTAGATAGTGACCCAAACACAGGCGGAAGATGTTACTCGAGAATTTTCATTAACTCATAAATATTCTGTTCGCTGTTTTTAAGCAAAATTTGTAAGAAAACGCGAGGACCTTGTTATCTTGGTGCATAATGCCGTCCCGAGTGAAGCGTGTTTTAGTGCAGACAAGAATTTATGAAATGCAATTATATTTTTATAAGTCGCTAAGTAAGAGAGTTGTGGAATTTTCACGCGCATCTAATTTTCTACTTTGGGAATAATTTCGTGCTAAATTATACGTTGAGTGAATTAAACAGATTTTCAACTTGTGGAAGATTTTGTAGTTGTTTTTAATATGCTAATTGCGAAGCTTGGATGAATCCTGCTAAGACTTAATTATAATAGCTTTACTTTATATTTTAAAATAACAACTAATAACAAAATAAATATTCGATGGTGTAAAGACTGAAACTACAATAGTCACACTAAGATTTTATTATTTTTAAATATGACATATAATACTATCAAAACAATAGCCACTTTAGAAAATACAGGCTAAATAAAAACTTTTTACCAAAAAATTAAACCGACTCCCAAAAAACACTGCAAAGTGAAAAATAACTTTAATTTCGGTAGTCGGTGTCTTTAGTTTCGTATTTTCATTTTTGGCACCGACTTCCGAAACTAAAGTTATTTTTCACTTTGCAGTGTTTTTTGGGAGTCGGTTTAATTTTTTGGTAGAAAGTTTTTATTTCACTCTTTTTAGTTGGTCTATTTTTAATTTACCTAGTTACAAGAGTCTAAATGTCAACTACTTATAAACTTTTATAAAATATTGCTTTTCCCAATGCTGGGCAGTTAATTGTTGAGGAGTTCTCCTGGCACTTCACCATCAGCTCTACATCACCATATGCATTGTGACGAGCATAATGTGCTTAACATCCATATTCAAGTAATCGAATCGCAATCCACTCAATACTAACTTATTATTGACTAGTTTCGGCGGCCATCTGTGGTTTTCATCATCAGTTCCACTTCCTCAAATGGTACTTTTTGAGAGCAACTGCACAAGTTACTATAATAAATACCCAAAACGTCATAGGTGTGCCTATAATATTTGAAGAGTTCCTCGATTTCTCCAGGATCCCATCATCAGATCCTGACTTTTATGAAAATGGGACCAATTTCGAAGTATACCCTTTCAATCAAAAAAAGAATTTTCTAAATCGGTTCAGCCGTCTTCGAGTAATCGGTGATCATACATTAAAAAAATATATATATATACGCGTCGAATTGATAACCTGCTCTTTTTGTCGTCGGTTGAAGAACAAAACACTGCAGTTTATTTTAACGCAAAAATGAGAAACATTTTATTGAAATCTATTCAATATATAACCGAGTCAAATACAACTCCAAAACCTTAAAGACTGCTAAGAAATTAGAAATAAAAATAAACGTGAAAGGATAATTTTTTTTAGATATTTTGGCTAGATGACTTCATAACATGGAAGATTTTCTGAAACGAGCTGCACTACAATTCAATTTGCTGGTATCAGACCTCGAGTTTTGTCCGCAACAGTGTTGTCAAAACCAATATAAAATAACCGGGATGACCAAGAACGGGATTCAAGGTTACTTCGTAATCCTTACTAATATTATAAATGCGAAAGTAACTCTGTCTGTCTGTGTGTTACACAATCACGCCTAAACTACTGAACCGATTTTAATTAAATTAGCCTGAGAAAGGACATAGGCTGCTTTTTAATACGAAAAAAGGGCTGTCAGTGGTAGAAATAGGAGATGAAAGTTTGTATGGAAATTACGTAATTTTTAAAGCTGGAAGCTTGAAACTTAGATATTAATAAATACGACATTCAAATTATGTATGAGTTCTCTTTTCAAAATAATTAGCTTAAAAAATTAAAAATGCTGCCGAAAGTCACTATTCCGCGCGGACGAAGTCGCGGGCACAGCTAGTAGGAAATAAAATCTGTTCATCCGGATAGTCTGGTGAATAAAATAAGAATATTGTAAACTCGATCGATCTTCAAGATTTAACAATGTTTGCCGAAGTAAGTTCATGGGCAACTAAAGGGTGGGTTTTAGTCAGTAGAAGTTTGACACTCCCTTCCACCACCTACAACGGCTCTTCCAAAGCCATTTAAAGATTTTCCCACCCAGAGAAAAAAAAATGGTCCTGGCCGTCATTTGCGCATCTTTGACAATCGTTACGAGTTGTCAGAAGGCTGAAAATCTGCAACAGTTTTGCCGAAAGGTATCGTGTTACCAGCTTCTAAGTTGTAGAGGTCAGATAGGCGACTGCCTATCAGACGAGCAACTGCTCCAAATAAAAGACTAGTACTCAGCTTTATCGGAATAGACTGAAAGGTGACCTCAACATAGTTGTGTAACAGAGGCGTGTGTGTACTCGGAAATTCAATACAAACGCGATGGTTTTATACTTTGTATATGCTCACATATGGAAGATTTTTTTTTTTTAAGTTTTTTTGATTTCGAGCCTGCTCTGCTCGCGGAGTCCCAGCCGGCTCTCCCTTTTTACCCGACTGCAAAGGAAGGGTTATGTTTTTCGCGCGTATCTTGTATGTATGTATGTTTGTAATACTCTTTATTACCTAATATCTCCAGAACCGCTGAACGGATTCACACAATTGGGGTATTGTTAGATTTGTCTTAGCAGTCCAAGTGTTCTTAGATAGATGACATTTGAAAAAATGGAACATGGCGGCTGTGCGAAGCCATTATACATGATGAAAAAAAGTTTCTATGCGAGTTTTTTAGATTTTTTAAATAATTTTTTTTTTCTTAAGACTATTCGCTCGCATGTCAAACATTGCAGTCGAAATTACAATTATATCAGCCAGCGTGATAGACTGACCGCTCGCATAGCAGAACTCCACAGTTGCGAAAAGGCGAGCCGATGACGAAGTTGAAAAATATCGATAAAAGAGGTTTATATTAATTTCGATACTGTTTCTTTCTAATGAGGTATGATTTCTTTATTTAAAACCATTGAAAAAATAAATACCTACAATATTTTAAATCTAAACTAGCCTCTAAACTAAAATATCATCACGGTGCTGGCGGCTGTTAATAAATAAATAAATAAATTTATTTATTTTAACTAGGTGCATACAAAATTAATACATCTTATTACAATAAAAATAAATAAACTAATATAATTATACCACTAGACTAAAACTTATACTATATTGCATAAGTTATCAGCGTCGTGTGAACAATACACCTCTCCTAATGCCATAAAGGACTGGCCGCATTTTCATTTTGTGTGGCAATGCTTAGCCTAATTAAATAATATTAATGAAAAAGTAGCTTTAGATAAATATTGATATTCAATAATACATATTAAATATATCTAAAGAGTATAAATAATAACTGCTGAAGTTTTCCTACAAATTGCGGCGATATTTCGTACAATTACCTAGACCTAAATTAGCGCGTCATAAAACTTGCACTTCACTGCACAATAGGTAGTAGGTATGGCAACAAGATTGAAAAATACCATGACATGCCGTCAAAATTGGAATTCCACCGCAGTGCAAGCTCAAAAACGGATGGAAGAAGGACCTAAAAATCCGTCGAAAATCCCGGGATCGATTATAAATTTCATCTGAAACGTCGTAATTATACAAACGGAATGCCTCCGGATGGATCCTGTATTAAATTCTTCACGGATCAAAATTAATTCGGCTAATTTGATTTTGCCGTTTCGTTTTCTGATTAGCTCTTTGGAGTGTTTTGGTGTTTCGATACTTATCTACTTACATAAATAATATTTAATTGTAAGACTTGTATTTGATTGTTCTCTGAAAATGAGTTATTGATATGTTTGGCACCCTTAAGCATTAAGAGAAAATCACACGTCAAATATGCTTTTGCTTTTTAATATTACAAAAAGTTGAATGAGTTTTGTAAAGTCAATTGGGATTGTGGCCACTATCAAATTGGATATTTATGAGTTAGAACCCCTGCAATGTATAAAAATAGGTGCATGGTTTCAAAACTATCACTTCAATTACTTCCTCAGCACAACGCCAATGCTTCATGAGAAAGAATTGGGGTACTGGACTTGCGTGGTGGGTTATGGCCCATTTCCTCTCATAGAGTCTCGGGTGAGTGTACATAGCCAGTAAGATATATTAAACTGAAACACAACCCAACGCACATAAACTTTAGATTAAAACCTGAACCAAAACGCAAACTTCGGAACTGAAGGCGAGATTAAGACAGTTCCTATTAAATGTTGAAAGTTAACGAACAAACAAACTGTCCCACGTCGCCGTCTGCTAAACCGTCATAACGTACACTTTGAATTTCTCGACGCGGTCCGAAAACCAATTATTGTTGGGAACAGTGGTGCCAACCTTTTGTGCAGTCCCCTTCCTACTTGCTGAGTTTAATAATTTCTGGACGGTAGAATAATTGCAGGTTGGACGTTGAAATACGTGTGGCGAGTTCTCCAAATGTTGGCGGTTTGGACGAAAACTTGTGCTTGTGCTTAGTGAACTGAGAGAGCTGAGCTTTGTATGTTTAGCTGTAGTGATATATCTTGTTGAATTAATGACGTAACGAAATATTCAATTTATAAACGGCACACTTCTTAAATAAACCCGAAGAAATTCTCCAGCGTTACCCAACGCAAAATCACATTACTGTCAATAGAACAAACGTTCGTAAAAAAATAAAGTAACACACTTCTCCGTTTTTTTCCACCAATATCAGCAGCTTAACCTACCCCTAGGGCCTAGGGTTGGACCAAATAAGCCGGTCGATAACCTATTAAGCGTCTACCAAACCTTTTTGTAACACGGTCTACAACAAATGGGATACTTCAACGAAAATGTTCCTCGATTCTGACAACCGAAAATCCATTTCGCGATATCTGACAGAGGGATAATTTGATATGACGGGGTAGAAACGGCAAAAATAAACAAAAGTAAATAACCTACAATATTTTGCCAAAAGAAATGTAAATATTGGAATTCTTACGTAATTAAGACGATTGGCTATCTTTGGTTGTCCACTGGGTATTCCATCGTTCCATTTTCCTGATTCGCTTTTGTTTTGATCAGAAGATTAACGCAGGAAGTATTTTGTTCGTCATACTTATTATTATTCTTACATACAAACTAATCCATAATTGGAGGCGATTCAGCAGTTCTCCACTTTATCTGTGTTTCCAATTTCTATGTAAATGTGCCGCTTGTTTCCTAGAAAGGTATTACATTTAGCACCTAGATCTGACTAGGGCTTTTCCATCTAGGTTTTGTTTTGTTAATCATTGCGCCAGAGTAGTCGACGAGTCAAAATCTCCTGAAGATGCTTCGAGGACGTAAGAAACACATGTCAAGCAGAGGTTTGAGTTGCATATTTTTGACGGAATTATGATGAAATATCGTATTAAAATATTTACAGATACGAATGGAAATACCGCAAATTAGCGTCCAATATGAATATAAATTTAGTAACTGCTTTATGTTTTAGCAAGTTTTTATAAATCAGTCTGATATACGTTTCGATATTAATGCTTTAACCAATCGTTTAAAGATTAATATCTAAACGTATATCACACATTAAGCCTGGGTAAAACAGCGATGTTCATTATTCGCATTAAGTTAATCATACGTCGGTATTCAGAGCACGGCGTTATGGTCCATACCACCTATATACTATAATATTTGGGGCACTTTGGCATGCGTTTGATGGGTAAGCGCCCATAGTCTTTGGCACAGATTCAAATTATGTAGATTTGAACGGCTTACGTGGATTTCAAAAGTTTGTTGTTTGACCCAAATATTGAGAGGATTGTCTAATATAATTAAAGTTATAAAGGCCGTATTTTAAGATTTTTTACATTATACGAGCGTTAATTCAAGCGTTTGTTTTTTTTAATTAATGATGACGCACACTCGCAATAAAAACTACGTCTGCGTAAGGCAACGAATACTACGATCGAAAAAAGTCTGCAAGCTATTTTCTAAAGCTCCTATCTTTAAAATAAAATAGAAAAATACTTTTTCTGACAAAACTTGCATCACAATTTTTCTACTATCATTTACATCATCTTCTATGGGGAGGAATGAGCCGTAATTCACGTAGGCCTAGTGAAGGTTGGTGGGTGATACATGTCTTCGAGTTTTTAGTCCTAGTACATGCCTGTTTTCTCACGGTCTTCTACACAATTTCAAAAGTAGTATTGATAAAAATTACATAAAGTAATGTGTCTGCCTGAGTTTAAACCCATGACCTACAACTTTTAAGTTATGCCAGTAGTCAAACAATCAATCATTTATGTAGGTCTAGGGATACTGCAGAGGTGGTGCTGGCGGTGTTTAAATAAAATCGCGGAACTTATGAACTCAATTTATTGTTAGCGAAAAAATTACAAGATGGCTCTGCGCAATTAACAAAATTCGGCCGTGCGCGTGAGCTCGCGTTTGGTGGCAGACTGGCGGGGGGCCTATGTGACATGCAAGTCACGGCTCCGCACTTCTTAAAACTATCTAATTAGCCTATAGCTACTTAAGTAAACACAATGCTTATAGCTACCTACTATACATATAACTAACTAGTGAGCGCGTCGCTAACACTCCCCACCCCAGTGCTGGCACAGCACTCTTCACTTAGTGATATAGGAGCGACGCGTGCCGCTGATCGACGCCATGTTTTCGACCCGACCTTCACCTCCACCAACCTGATACGACCATCCTTACCGGGAAACACCTCCGTTATCAGTCCCTTTGGCCATGAGTTGCGGGGAAAATTCGGGTCCACAACTAGGACGAGGTCACCAACCTGCAGCGGTTTCTGTTCCACTTGCCATTTTCTCCTAGGCAAAAGGTCAGGTAAAACCTCCTTTACCCACCTGTGCCAAAACATGTCCGCTAACCTTTGACTTGTACGCCAATGCTTGCGGACATACAAGTCAGAGTCGTCAAACGCTCCGATCACAGGTAAGCTGGACGACGTACCTAGGAGAAAATGGTTAGGAGTGAGGGATTCCACTCCATCGGGTTCGACCGATACGTGCATCAAGGGACGACTATTCACTATGTTTTCTACTTCAGCTAGTAATGTGTTTAAAACTTCATCCTTCGGTGCACGTTCGGCTAAGATTACCTTGAGTGATGTCTTGACACTGCGTATCATCCGCTCCCATGCCCCACCCCAATGGGGACTAGCGGGAGGGATGAAAGTCCAGTCCATCCCATTGTTGACACCTACATTTTTAAGTTGTTCCTGGTCAAGGTCCTGCATGGAACCTTGAAGTTCCTTGTCAGCGCCTCTTAAATTAGTGCCGTTGTCTGAGTACAAGTGACATGGCCAGCCACGTCTCGCCGCCATCCTACGGAGTGCCATGATTAACGAATTAGTCGTAAGAGTGGCAACGGTCTCAATGTGGATTGCACGCAATGTTAAGCACGTGAAAAGGACACCGTACCTCTTTTCCCTGCGTCTACCAACTGTGACCTCCATCGGTCCGAAAAGGTCCAAACCGCAGTACGAGAAAGGTCGCTGATGATGAGCCACTCGTGCCGGAGGTAAGTCACCCATGCGGGGAACCTGCGGCTTACACTTATTGATTCGGCACACCATACATTGCGACACTACAGTCCTCACGGTAGGTCTAAGTCTTACTAACCAGTATTTTTCCCTCAGTTGATTCACTACTGTTTCTTGATTACCATGAGCCGCCTTAATGTGGTAGTGTCGAACAATAAGCCTAGCTACAGGGTGCTTCCCATCCAATATAATAGGTCTCTTTACCTCCATGGAGACATTTGCAGCAGCATCGATTCGACCGCCCACGCGAAGCAAGCCATATTCATCTAAAAACGGTGAGAGGGTGAGTAACCGACTATTTTTCCCTAAGGCCTTACCTTTTTTTACAGATGCCAAATCCTCAGCAAACGACTCAGCCTGTGCATTTTTCAATAGCAGCCACTCTGCATGCTCCATCATCTCAACAGTGTAATCACTGACAGGTAAACCTTTAAACTTGTCAACGACTTTTAAAACGGTGGCTGTAGCTCTTAGAAGGCGAAGCCAAGAAGAAAATCGTAACGGATCTGGTACCGGTGAGTTTTCAGGGACTTGTACAATGGCTGTAAGTTCCACGCACAGTTCGTCCTGGTCCAGCTGGATAACATCTTTTGGCCATGCTGTATCATGATGATACAGGAAACTTGGACCAGTGAGCCACTCGGAATACAAAGTGGGCTCAAAGGTTTCCCTTGTAGCCAAATCGGCCACGTTAAGCTTTGTAGGAACATATCTCCATTCGTCAATGCGCGTCAATTCATCGATCTCCCAAGGACGGTTTGCTTCGTACGTTTTATAAGTTCGGGTATTATTCCGAATCCAATGCAGAACCGTAGTGGAGTCGCACCAAAAGGTCCGACGCACAAGAGATATTCTGTGTTCCTTCCCAATAGTGTCAGCTAACCTTGCAGCCAACAACGCAGCTTGAAGTTCGTACCTAGGTACCGTCATCGGTTTCACAGGTACCACCCTGCATTTGCTTGCGATAAAAGATAAATGTACTTTACCACTCGTCTCCCAACGAAAATACTCTACTGAACATAACGCTTCGGTAGATGCGTCGCTAAATATGTGCAATTGTAGGTTTGCATAACCTGGCTCACTCGCGTCCGTAGCACTGCTAGTGGCCGCTACGTTTTCGTAGCCGCTCGTAGCAAGTCGCGTAGCCGAATCTGACGGCACGCTAATATTATTAATATTAACTTTGTGCGACTTGAATGAGCGCTCGCTTGCACCTGTGCTCACAGCACTGCTAGCTACCGCTACGAGATCGTAGCCCGTAGTAGAAGGCTGCGTAGCCCTGCCAGATGCCAGCGGGGTGGCCGCGGCGGGGGACGGCGGCGTCGACGTTGACGCAGGAGAGGGGACTGCTATCTCGCTTGCGCATGCTAGCTCGCTTTGATTGCATGCGGCCATCGCGTGGTACCTAGGAATGCGAATGTTGTTTATGTCATTAAGTAGGTCAATCCATGACTTCCACCTATCGTAAATACTGTCAGGTACATAATCGTCCCATCCAATATTTAGACGCCAGGTATCTTGCAACATGATTTTCCCCTGAATAGTGAAAGGGGCAAGAAAACCTAAGACGTCAAAGATTGACATAATTACCCTTAACATTAGTCGCTTCGTGGGTCGGTCAATGCCCTGAAGAATATTTCTCGGGATGCGCTTCAGTGACACATCAAAGCCAAGCTTGTCTTCTTCAGGAAACCAAATCATACCTAACGTTCGCTCACCCTGATACTGTTGACCAACTTTAAATTTTACTGCCCCCGGTCCTAATGTCTCCCTAGGTACGCTGTCCAGAATCGCCACACTGTTACTAGTCCAGTTTCTAATTTCAAAACCTCCACTCTTGTGAATAAGACTTATTTGCCTTACCATCTGAATCGCAGTGTTTTCGTCGGGTAGACTATCTATATAATCGTCCATATAATGTGAGTGGCAGATCGCATTGACCGCGGCCGGTGACGATGACTCATATTGTTGTGCATTCTTATTTTTTATGAATTGCGCAACGAACGGTGAACAGTTAGCTCCGAAAATCAAAGAAGTCATAACATACGTTTTGGTTCTCTCCATAGGGCTGTTCCTCCACAGAAACCTTAAAGCGTGCTGATCTTCGGCGTGAACTTTGACCCTTAAAAACATGTCCTTTCTGTCACCTGTTACTGCGATTTTATTTTCCCTGAAGCGCAGCATAATACCAAGCAGTGATGACAACAAATCGGGCCCAGTGAGTAAATAGTCGTTAAGATAGGAACCATTTACCTTACCTGCAGCGTCGAAGACCAGCCGAAGCTTGCTCTTGTTGGGGTTGTCAACCCCAAAGTGTGGTAAGTACCACGTATTAGATGTGACGTCAGTTACCATCAGTTCACGAGCATAATCATTTTCCAGCAAATGATTAACTCATTCCTTGTACCTGTTAGCAAAACCTGTATCCCTTTCCATTTTCCTTTCAATACCTTTCATCCGTTTCAGTGCATTAGGGTAGGAGTCCGGCATCCTGCGATCTGAATCCTTCCAAGGTAAGCCAATATGCCAGCGTCCGTTAACAAGCACCGCGGATCGCTCCAGCTGGGCGATGGCGCGCTCATCGTCAACATTCTGGCGCGGCTTTCCAGACACACCCAGGGCGTCTAAGGCAAACGACCGCCGGACCTCATCATGGATCTCTTGCAACAAGGTATCATCCTGCGAAATGACACTTACCTCCTCATTCTCCGTGATGGTCAGCGTAGTTTCAGCGCTGCAGGTGTGCAGGTCAGCTGCGCAGGCGCGCGCGGCGCTCTGCGGCACACGCACCCTGCCGTGTGCGCACCAACCGAGGGGGGTAAGCGTAGCGGACGGCTCATTTACTTTTCCTAATCTAATTTGCAAAGGTACTAATAGCTGGTAATTATCTTGACTTATTAATAGCTCAGGCTTTGAATCAGTGGTACATAATTTATTCTTAATAGACATTAGGTGAGAGTAATTATTACAATCTACATACGATAAACATTGGGTCGGCAAACTTAACTCTTTAACACAACGCATTCTTATTTTAAATAACCTATCATCATTAGTGCCCGCAATGTTTACATTCATTACTAATGAGTCACAAACCAGTTCGTTATCACTCCATGCGCCGCGCACTGTTAACGTCTCACACCGGCCGCTTAACCCGACGCGCTTAGCGAGGCCTGCACTGATCAGCGACACACTCGATCCGTCATCAAGCAGCGCGGTGGCGTTTACAATACCGTTAGGTCCATACACACGTATAGGTAACACTTTTAACAACACTTTATGCTGACTCGCGTTAATATGCGTTATTGTCTCTGAAGTAACCGCGGGCACGCTCGCAAGAGTTGTAGCCGATGAACTATTGTCGTTATCACAGCTGGCGCGGTCGCGTTGCGTACTCGTAGTATAATGCAGGAGCTGATGATGTGCTTCATTGCAGCCGTCTGTCCCGCACACAGGTGCTTCACAAGTTGTACGATCGTGTTTTGATATTAAACATTTGTAGCATAATCCGTGTTTCTTCACATATTGCCATCGTACTTTACGTAGTGCTTTCTTAAATTGTTTGCAATCGGTGAGTTTATGTACAGCTGCGGTGCGGCAAAACAAACAATTAGCGTTACGTTCATCTTGTACTAACACGGTGTGTGTGCGTGGAGATATGCTAGATTTACTTTTAGAACCGTAATCGTTCCACACGGTAGTAAAGATGCTAGCAGTAGTCGAAATCTTCACAGCCTCCTCGTTTAAAAAATCTGAAAGTATCACTAGCCTGGGTAATTTTCCTTCGGTGATTATTTTGTAGCTATAATCAGACCACTTAGATATGAGAACTGCAGGTAGTTTAGACAGAATGATTGATGTAATATTTACACCTTGAAGGTACTCCTCACGTCCGACTGCACGTACTGCTTCCACGACATTTTGTACTTTCACGGTAAACGGAACAATGTCCTTATGATATTCTGCTGGGAGGGGCTGGAGCTTCTTAATTTCTTGAAATAATCTAGAAATTATGCAGTCACGGTTACCAAATCGTAGCTCCAATGTCTTCATGACTTTGTCGGGCGACGTGGCGCTAATAAATAATGCGCTTACTGCATCCTTCGCTTGTCCTCTTAAACATTTACGAAGCTTCCACAGATTCTCTTTAGGCGTAAATTTACATAAAGCCGTTGACTCGTCGTATGCTTGCTTGAATTGGAGCCAATCCAATTGATCACCTGAAAACTCAGGTAAATCCTTAGGTGTGCTCATACGGCTAAGCAAACTATCTTGATTCACGTTTTTGTTTGCACAGTTAACCGAAATATCTTTCAGAGTACTAGCCAACATATGAACCGCTGTGTTTAGCACAGTCATGGCGTCGTCGGGTGGCGGCGGCACTGCGCCGGGCAGCGGGCCGGCCACGCGTAATGGCGGACATGGTGGTACTTGCTTATTCAGCTCACCCGTTTGCATTCCTTTCTCGGGGGCTTGCTGTTCCATTAGGGGTTCTTTGTGGCTACTCTGGTGGGCTACCCAATCCTCTAGTTCGCTTCGAGGAAGCTCGTTTCCATCGACTTGTGAACTGTATACATGTGGTTCTTCCTCGTCGCTGAGTGCTGCCAATTGGGCATCCAGGGTCCTATCGATGAGCTCCATTTGAATTTCAGCCCTTTGTTGAGCAGCTTCTAGCAGCAACTGCTTTTTCTTCGCTTCCTTAGATTTTTGAGACGTACTCGAAGATTTTTGAGAACATTTACTGGTGCACGATTTAACAGATTTTATTGGTTTTAAAACGTGGGGTAGTGGTTCAGACTTTATGCTGGTACCTGGCGCCTCAGAAAATAATCGATGTGGTACTCTGGTAGTATCTTGATTCACTTGTACACTATCCGCCATTTTACTTTGTGCCAGCAAATCCCTTTGTTCCTGCAGCATTTTTGCTCGTCGCGTCCTAACTCCGGGTGTGTGGAACATCAGATCTGGCTCGAAGTACCACTCTATAGGTCTAGGGATACTGCAGAGGTGGTGCTGGTGGTGTTTAAATAAAATCGCGGAACTTATGAACTCAATTTATTGTTAGCGAAAAAATTACAAGATGGCTCTGCGCAATTAACAAAATTCGGCCGTGCGCGTGAGCTCGCGTTTGGTGGCAGACTGGCGGGGGGCTAAAGATGGGCGATTGTGAATGACATTATTCGAATGATTCGATTGTATAAGTCATTCAAATTATTCGAATAACCTTACAACTCATTCGAATTTGAACAAAAGCGAGAAGTAAATAAGAATGTATTGCGTTGTCTCTTTCCTTCCGATTCAAATTTCATTACTACTAGTTTATATATTCGAATATCCGCAACCTCATCTAAAAGTAAACTCTATGCACTGAGAAAAAATACCCAATTTCGTGTGGCAAATTGATTGAATCATCAAACCATCGAACGACTAGTTTGTATTCGAATATATGAAGTTATTATTGCGCTCGAATAAGAAACTATTTTGGTTGTAACACCTAACTAACTTGTACGAGGGGGACTTACGTGCATAAGAAGGTAACGGTAAATTATAATATCAAAATACGAATTTGTACGTATAGAAAGTGTATTAAAAATTCTCATTCGTCCGGTCCGGTCCTTGTTTTGGTGTGAACCTGTGACCTGTACACATATCTAAGTAATCTTATTATAACTGTGTGCGTGTGCAATTCGTAGAAAGGGCAACGACAACATTTTCGATACTTTCTGAAGTACCTGCCTACTCGGAAATTAGTCATATCTAATTATTGCTATCAACTAAAAGTAATCTTTATAGTACGAGAAAAACGTAAACTGTATGGCAAACTGAATGAATGAACTAGCGGTTCGCAAATCAGTAACTATTAACTTATTACTACGAATATCAATCAAAAGTAGACTTTATTATAATACGAAACATACCAATTTTGTATGGCAAAGTAAATGAATGAACTAGCGGTTTTATTCGAATTTGCGAACTAGCGATCGATTGTTTTTGTATTCGAATGTTAATATTAGTAGTATCAAACCATTCGATTATTGGAATCAGTAACAATCGCCCATCGCTGCGGGGGGCCTATGTGACATGCAAGTCACGGCTCCGCACTTCTTAAAACTATCTAATTAGCCTATAGCTACTTAAGTAAACACAATGCTTATAACTACCTACTATACATATAACTAACTAGTGAGCGCGTCGCTAACAATTTATTTGTAACTAGTGACCCGGCCCGGCTTCGCTCGGGTAATAAAGTTTATATTTGCTTATATATGATTTTGCTTAATCAATTTCTCTTCCGGTAATTTGTCACACTCATATATCGGCTATAACTCATAAGATATTAATTTTATTGATATAGTGTAAAAAGCAATTTTGATCTACATTAAGTAAATCCTTAACATATCTGACGTATTTAATTGCATAAGGAATAATACTGTACTGTTAAAAAAAGATTCGTATATGACCCATCATTTTAATGTAATTTGTGAAAGAAAAAAATTGTTATTGCAGGTTATTCTTGTGAGATAGACATATGCCATCGCGTTCCTTTTTGTAGATCTATAAAAGAGAAACAATCCCGCCATACATTGTATTTTTATAACTCAAAAGGTTTTTTGGCAGCGTTTTCGTTTAACGCTCCCGATAGGCTTAATTCTTTCCGACATGTTGAAGTAATATCGTCGTATTTTATTCAATCTACATAAAACCTTAACTTATTATATACTAAAACCTTCCTCAGGAATCACTCTATCTATTAAAAAAACCCGCATCAAAATCCGTTGGGGAGTTTTTAAGATCTAAGCATACATAGGGACAGACAGACGGGGAAGCGACTTTGTTTTATACTATGTAGTGAAGAATGTTAAAAATACAAGTGGAGTAGGTAGGTAGGCTGCCTTGACACGGGCACGCAAACTGTTTATAAATTGTTAAGAAACTCGGTATGTAAAAAATATAAATTAATTGCATCAAAAGCCCGTTCCAGTATCGTTCGGCACGACGAACGGCAATGCCCCATTGTTACATTGTCGACATCTCAACGATACGCACAAAACGTTTTGGGAAAACTTCCATTATCCGTACAGATAAGGAGTGGAATTCCTGCCCGGAGTCATAGGAAAAGTCTACTTCAAGGTAAGCGTGCCTCATCTTTGACCACATCATCGCTTACCATCTGGTGAGGAGGTGGTCAAAAACGAGCCTACTATCAATATGTAACCTTAGTCAATACTGAGTCATCACTGCTCTATGTCCACTTTCACTGACCCCTCATCAAAATTGTTCTAATTTTACATGCACCATTCACTAAGCATAAATTCGCTTGACAAATGCAAAGTATCACACTAATGCAGTACATAGCAAAATTAACCAGCTAATGATGCAACGTCAACCTACCAACTACCGTGTAATCTATGCATATATCTATTTGGACTCGCTTCAACATTTACCAGTCCTAAATCTAGTCTGTCATGAGTTGAACTTTAGACGATCTAGGACTGAATTTAGCCATTAGGTACCTGTCTAGTTATATCGCAACTAATATCTTAGACTAGTCAAAGCCCCTATTCTGTAGCGACAGAAATAAGTTCTGCGTGGGATTCAGAATGGCCATTCATAAGTCAATTTTCAAGACTTAAATGTTATTAAATGTTTTTTATTGGTTACTAGCTCTGCCCACGACTCCGTTCGCGTTGAAGGTTTTGTCCGCGTAAATCTTGATCCTGTGGGAATTTCGTGGTAAAAACTATATCTAGCCTTATAAAGTTCCATAAAAATAGGCTCAGCCAATCCAGAGCTTAGCCCGGTCAAACAGAAAGACGGACAGACAAGTCTTAAAAAAGTATGTTTGCGTTTTAGTATCTTGTAAATAACACACAGACACACACTTTAATTTTTTTTAATAGATAGAGAGAGATATATGTAGTCACACCTACGCTCACGAAAATTAAGGTCGTTTAAAGGTGCCTTTGGCATTG
This sequence comes from Tholera decimalis, assembly GCA_943138885.2. NCBI lineage: Eukaryota > Metazoa > Arthropoda > Insecta > Lepidoptera > Noctuidae > Tholera > Tholera decimalis. The sequence goes on along the minus strand of OW964558.2, from coordinate 31,458,551 downwards.
TAGGGAACTCAGATTTCTTTCATCGATGCTCAAAGTCAAACACTATAGAAAAGTTGAGAGAAAAAATAACTATATCGCGTGAAAGATCTCATTTCTCTGGTTTTCAAGTTTTCAAGTTTACGTGTGTTCAAATCTCTAAAATAACACGGTAAAATTTGGTCATGATAATAAAGCGCTATAACTTTACCACCGCTGTACGATTGAACTTTCAAGCGCTGCAGTCTACCGATTCTTTTCCCCATATATTAAGTGCAAAGCACCAAATAGTGGTGCGGCCGCCGCCTTAGGCATGCATTACGTTCTAATCCCAGGATGAGTTCAAGTGTGACACTGAATATTAAACGGGCTTTGGGTAGGTCACCCTGGATTAGATGATCCCCGAAACTTTGCCAAGAACGAACTAACTTTAATTATAGATTAATCACGATAGTTCAGATTTACGTCAGTGTTTTTGTGATATTCGTGATATTTAAATTAATAAATTATGAATTGAAAATGACATCTTTCAGCGTCATAGTAATTAAGATCTATTGAACATATATGTAGCTTCTTTTTTATGTGAATCTGAGAAAACTCTTAGATTCATGTTTGGTTTGTAATTACATTGTACTTTGTTAATTAGCGATATCTATAAAACTTGTATTACGGAAATGTAATAATCAATTAAGTTTTTAAAAGAGTAACTGTGGAGATTTTTACCCGTTCGCACCCTTAAGGAAACGACCAATTCGAAATGTGCAGTACGAGTAACTTATGACGTAGTGTGAAAGGCGAATAAGTGGTCATATAGTGCATTGTGAAAAAAAAAATCGATTGATTTTAGTATTTGTATTGGTTTTAAAAGATCACCATCATGTGTAAAACATCACTTGATTAAGTTTCATACTTCAAGAATTTTCTTTTTATTTACCATACAATGATTTTCCTATTATGTTTTAGTAGTACCATTGTGTCAGTAGACACGTAGGAGTTACTAAGGGCAACAATATTGCGTAAGAAACCATTTTTCCATCAAATAAATCGAGATTATTACTGACGTATTTCATTCCAACACTTCACCAAAAGAAAAAGCACCCAAATCAAAACATAACCCTCACAACGCCCCACATTTACCTTAAACACGTATGTATTGTAAGAAATAATCGCCAAAGGAAAATCCTTTTCCTGCAGCTTATATCAGAACTATTGTTCGCCACAATAGCTGGGCTGATTTCGTCAGGCGTTCACTTGATGTAATGCCGTCACTAAACATTTGGGAAGTGGGAAACTTTGTTCTCTAGTTTCGGGAATTGCGCCGTTATGCGCATAAAAATATGGGGAAAAAGGCACATACTTACGTGATATATGAAGAGGGCTGTATATGACGTTGAGCGGTTTTACTTTGGAGCGAGAAAGGAGCTAACTGGTGGTGTTAATGTGGGGCATAGAACTAATGATGGTCTTTATAATGTCACCATTCTTGGTTTAAGATAATAACCCTTCCTTTCGAAAATATGATAAAAGATCTCTATTTCTCTCATTAATTTGTTACTATTTTTATATAACAGCTATTTTATGTATACAACATGTAATTTAAAGGGTATATACATACCAAGTGCATGGCTTCTTTGGATGATAACAAACGATATGGCAAGGGTTTTGTAATCCTAAGTCTACGTGTGTAGAACTTATTACAAATTCCAATACACAATACCAGAGACCGAATTTTTCAAATCAAGAAGAACGAAAAGAATTATCGTGTTATTGGTAAGTGACGTGGAAAGTGATGACCCTCATAGTGCTGTGACACGTTTGTTATTATTGGTATTCAAGAAACATAATTATGAAACCAATAATTTGGGGTCAATTCTGTGAGTCACTTATTTTGAGCTGAAACTTTGCATATATTATGTGTGTTTTGAGTATGTAGGTTATTACTTATGTGTTGTATATAAGTGAATAGTACACCATGGACACACGCGTATTTATTTTCTCCTACTGTGTCAAATCCATCCAAAGGTTGTCTGTAAATCAAATCAAATCAAATCATTTATTTTGCGAAGAATGTGGGTATACAAAATAAGATGTCGAATATTTTAATAAATAATAGTTCCATCACACTCTACCTTACGGCATGCAAAAGTATAAAAACTTACATCTATTCAAGCATAATAAAATAAAAAATGACATGTCTTTGGATCATAAGAACTACATTACATTACAAAAACACACACAAACAAAAACTACATTACATTACATTAAATTACATTATAAAATACTACATTAAATTACAGTTATAAAACATTGCATTAAATTTTAAATAAAATATAATTAAACAATATAACATAATAATCCTTTATCATTCAAAAAATCTCGTATAGAATAATAACATTTATCCAAAAGTAAGGATGTTAGCCTCTTTTTAAATATACCTAATGGTTCTTCTTTATACGCATGAGGTATTTTATTATAAATTACAGGCCCCATTGATAAAAAGCTTATTCTTAATAACGCTGTTTTGTACCTACCTGTGAACATTAGATTTTTATATTGTGATCTAACAGATCCCGGCCGTGTTCTAATATCGTCTATTCGAGTAAAAAGGTGTAAATTTGTTCTGACAAACAATGCAACTTCTAATATATATAAGGACGGAAAGGTGAGTAATTTTAGAGACTTGAACACAGGCACACAGCTGTCGGTATTTTTAAGACTAGTCATTGATCTTATGCAACGCTTCTGAGCCTTGAATATCCTCTCCCTGTCAGTGCAGTTACCCCAGAATATAACTCCAAATTTCAAAACTGATGCAACCAGACCGTGATAAGCTTCCAGTACGGTGCGAGAGTTTACTTAAAAGATCGCTTTTAGCGATAGGACCGCCTATTGCAACACCCTTTGTAGTTTTTAAGTCCTCATTTAATTCTGTTATGGTGAACAATAGGTACAGAGGATAGCTTTCTATCTATCTATGTTGTTATTGTATTAGATTTTTTTTTCTGATTGGTTTGCTTTTGACCTGGATCACGCCTAATTGTAAGCGATAGAAGAGGTCTATGATGGAACGAGCGAGCCCAGAAGAGCTTCTTCACTCTTGTGTTGTATGAAACTCGGAAGCCGGCTAAGAGGTCACACCAAGGTTGTGCGTATAATATAAGTGGAGGAGAAATACTTAGTACGACGAGATCTTTCGTTTATTTTTTATCATTTTACCATCAAAACAAGAAACACAAAATTAGAGTACAATTATGTACCGACACAAACTATCGCGGATTTAACCGTGGCATACTAGCCGCGGTAAGTCAATGCCACAATGTTTAATTTAAAATGATGTTACTTACTTACTTCCTTCTAGCAATTTTTCCCGTTCATAACGTTTCGTTTTATTTTCAAAGGCTGAAGATTGTTTACATCTCATTGTTTTCATGTACAAGTTATTGTTCTTATTATGGAGCGCCTCAAAGACCAGTCAGCAGCATTGGCGGGGCTAACAGAGAAATGGCCTGTTGGCCCCGTCATTCCCGCAAAACATTCCTGCAACCCCTGCACACCATTGTCTACGGAGTGAAATGAAATGAAATGAAATATTTTTTTGTAAATTGGTTATAACTAACACTTTTACACGTCATTTTTTATGTTTTAATTTAAGCTACATGAGGCCGGTGTTTCCAAACTGACTACTCTGAGAAGAAACACCGAAACAAACTCAGAGGTCAACGTCTCTTTTAAAGTCCATACAATTCGTATTTATCAATCCATATGAGAAGCATGAAGGTCTGTTGTGTCTTTTGAGGAAAAGAGCACGCAGATTTGATTGTACCTGTCCAGACAGTGCAAGCATTTGTCAGTTATCGTGTAGCTCAACTCAGTTGTTGACCATTAATTGCAGGAATGTTCTAACGAGATACGGCGTCCCCGGAACGCAAGATCAGTTGAAAGATCAGGATTTGTTTTAATCAGTAGAAGTCTGACACTCTATTCTGCTCTACTCAGAGTGGGAGGAGTCATTAGATGATTTTCCCCCGGAAAAAAAATGGTCCTTATTATGGAGAACAATTTTACACACATTTGCTTCATCAATAGGGAAGTTGACGCTCTCAAAAGTACTAATGTATTTTTCACTCCCCCACTGTTGCCTTGTAGTCAATTTCGTTGAGGTATCTAAGAGACTTGTTGAATCGTTATCTGGACTCGTAATAACTTAACATGGCGCTTCTCTTGTTTTCATCACTGCGTAGTTACAGCGTGGTCTTCGATGAAATAATTTATTTATTTTATCTTTCTTTACATTATCTTTGCAAACTTAAACCTAATACAATTGTGTGCCTATCAGCTATATTTATGTAAAACTAAATTAAATTCCACGTACACAAGACAGTTTAAACAGGAGCTTGTGGCTAAATAACATCAGCTGCACGGTCGATCTCCAAGGTTTAAGTTACGCTTACCGATGGCGGCCTATGGTTGAGCCTATCTTGAAATATCGACGGTTAAAAGTAAATAGGGTATAAGCGACAAAAAAGAAATGTTCAGGAGAGCCGTTCAAAGTTTTAAACATCGTGAAAACTAAAACAGTTTTTAATTTTCCAATCGGGAAATATGACAAAATAAAAGATAATAGAACACAAGAAACAGTCAGCTTTCAAAACAATACCAGTCCAAAATGTCGCTTATACCCTATTTCCTTTTAACCGTCGATATCTAAACTTTGGTCCAGGCTGTCATTTTTACAGATTTGACAGTCGTTACAAGCAGTGAAAAGCAGGATAATCTGACACTGATCTTGCCGAGGGGTATCGTGTTACCCGGCTATTGGCTTGTAGAGGTCAGATAGGCAGACATTTTATGTAAAACACCACTAATACTCAGCTGCGTCCGGTTAGACTAGCAGCTGATCCCTACATAGTTGAGAAAAGTAGTTGATAAAAATACAAACTAAAAACAAACAGTCGAGAGCCTTGAACATCGACGACGAGTTACAAGTCTATCGGTTTTCTATCGGTTACATTTCGGGGAGTGTGCGATGGAATTACACAACCTAATTCCGCCAAGCCCGTTCCATCATCGGACTACAAGACAAACGGCGATGCGCCATTGTTTCATGGTGGACATCCTACCCATACGCACAAAACGTTTTGCGAATACTTTCATTGTGCGTACGGCTAAGGAGTGGAATTCTCTGCCGGAGTCTGTGTTTACTGATCGCTATAACCAGGGAGTCTTTAAGTCAAGAGTGAATAGGTTACTTCTAGGCAAGCGTGCTCCATCTTCGACCACATCATCACTTACCATCAGGTGAGATGATGGTCAAACACGAGCGATCGATAAAAAAATTTTTTTTGTTTGTTAACAATTTTATTAAACTAAATTTAACTTAACTGCATTTAAGAGCGGGCTATTGTAGTTTTATAGCAGCCGACCCTAACATAGAAAAAGGCTAAACAGATGACGATCAAATACTTATTGATGAATAAAACTAGCAGATTGTGACAGAGACAGAGTTTATAGAAATATAAACTAAAAGATTCTTATACATTGTAACATATTGCTCACGTAAAACAAGTAGGTCAAACATGCGAGCCCGTATTTACATACGAATTATATACAGACCTTTTATAGCAACTATAGTACCGTTTTATGTCTATATTATGTATATCGAATTAAGTTTAGAGATTTGGCTGTTTTTAGGGTTCCGCAGCCGAATGGAAAAAACAGAACCCTTATAGTTTCGTCATGCCTGTCTATCTGTCCGTCCGTATGTCATAGCTATTTTATTCCGACAATATCCGTTTTTAAGAAAAATAATTAAAATATTTAAAATAAAGGGGATTTAAAATAAGGGATATTTTCAGTTTCAGTTCCATGTATAATAAAGGGAGCCCTCCTTTATTATAAATGGAACTGAAACTGAAAATATATTTTTTCATGAAACCTATGCGGGTGTGGTATCTGTAGACAGGTCTTTAAAAATAACATTGAGGTTTTTAAAACCACTTTTTCATAAAGTTAATCGTTTAAAAGATATACGCTTCCAAAGTGGTAAAATGTATCCCCCTTTAAATTCTATAATAATGGAGTGAAAATTAAAAAAAAAAATGCTGTAGATCTTAATGTAAACTTTCAACCAAAATTAGTTTGAATGAGATCGAGTCAGCAGTTTTTGAAATACAGCATATTTTCTAAAACCGCAAATATAACTTTGTAATTCATTTTCAGATAACATTCATTCATTCAATTCAATATTTTGTATTGAATTGAATGAATCACTATGAAAAACAAAGTTGTTTGGCGTAGTTACTACGGAACCTTTCATGGGCGAGTCTGACACGCACTTGGCCAATTTTTTTATTGATGATAGGCTCACGTTTGACCACGATCTCACCTAATGGCAAGCGATAATTAACACTCACCAAAGAGTAACTTATTCATAGGGACATAAAGACCCCTAGGTTATAGCTATCAAGAAACATAGACTCAGGCAGGGAATTCAACTTATTATCTGAACGCATGTTGAAAAAATTCCCAAGATGTTTTGTGCGTATAGGTAATTTGATTAAGTAAACTTAACAAATTAAAATTGGAGGTATTTACTAAAAACTGTCTGTTTGCATAGCAAAAGTCACAGCGCTAATAACTAATTATACTATACGATGAAAATTTAAATCTCGGTTCTAGATGAATATTGTTTCATCCGTTCAGGTGTTACAATGCAATAGATAGATATACAGCACTCATAAAAAATCACAAGAATATACTACCACCTTTTTTTCCGGTGGGAAAATCATCTAATGACTCCTCTCGCACTGGTTGGAGCGGGATTGCCAGACTTCTATTGACTAAAACCCATCCTGTTCCTTCAACGGCCCTTACATTCTGCGGCCGTGGTATCTCGTAACAACAAGAGATTCCTCTAAGACAGGGTCTAAGTCATAAGAAGACAGGCCAACCTTCATGTATCAATTTGCCATTTTTTGTAAATAAATTTTTAATGAGATCGTAAACGTGCCGTCCAACAACTTTGACTTTGTTATTGGAAAATAATAATAATAGTATCAACTAAAAACCTTTTATTGACTACAAAAGATAAATTTTACAATTTTTCTCATCGAAAACTCTGTAGTGTAGGGTCACTCGCAGTCGCTCGTTATAAAATACCTACTTCAGACTTTTTCATTTATTTATTTTATCATTTGTGTACACACAGTAAAATACATTAGGATAAGCATAAGTATAATATTTGAGTACAAAGGTACTACTTATTTCTTAAGAAATTTCTTCCAGCAGACCTGCGAAAGGAGAAGTGAAAAAGAAATGTAGACAATAGTGTGTGAGAACAAGAAAAGAAATAAATATGAATATATGAAGTCTAAAACTAAAATATTAAATATACTTACACATACTTATAATGCAATAAAAATAACATATACTTAAATAAATACATAATGTTAGAATATACAACGTGTAATTTAAAGGTTATATACATACCAAGTGCACAGCTTCTTTGGATGATAACAAACGATATGGCAAGGGTTTTGTAATCCTATGTCTACATGTCTGGAGCTTATTAGAAATTTCAATACATTGATACCAGAGACCGAATTTTTCAAATTAAGAAGAACGAAGAGAATTATCATTTTATTGGCAAGTGACGTGGAAAGTGATGACCCTCATAGTGCTGTGACACGTTTGTTATTATTGGTATTCAAGAAACATATGAAACCGATAATTTGAGGTCAACTCTGTGAGTCACTTATTTTGAGCTGAAACTTTGCAAAGAGACTCGATACCAGATGTTGTCTTCAGTCCTTTTGGATAGATATGGGGTTTCCGTTACACATTGTATAAACATATAAAATAAATATAATTATACATAAATAATTAACACAGTTAAGAGGAAAGGTAATGCTCTTTTAATCGAAATCCTAGTGTTCCTGCGAAGACGGATTGGGAGCCACTTGAGTTCCTTGCGAAGGTGAGAAACATCATAATTTCGAAGACCGAAAACAAAGCGAATGCACAGGTTTTACAAGCGCTGAAGCTTCAATTTCTTAATCGGTGACGTGCCCAAAATATTAATTATGTCGCGTGCCATCAGTGGCACGCGTGCCATTGGTTCGCCATCCCTGCTCTAAGAGGTCTTTATCAAGATTCCTAGAGTAATACCTAGCTAGCCATTGCAATGTTAGTAAGTTTTTTTTTGTTTTGTTTAATATCTACTTTCACGCTTATTGTTTAATGCATGCCGTGGCAGCCTTTAACTAAGGCTACACTATTGTTTGTAACAATATTTTATTTTAATTTTTAACATGTTTATTGGTGTATGCTTTGTTGGTTGTCCTTAAATAAATAAATAAATAAATTCCTGCGTGTCTCGGAAAGAATGTTAAGTCGTAGGTCCGGCTGTCATCTTTGACAATCGTTACTGGTAGTCAGAAGTTAGAAAATCTGACATTGGTGGTGGAAGTCAGATAGGCAGTCACTCCATGTAAAACATTAATACTCAGCTGCATCCATTTAGACTGGAACATAGTTGGGAAAAGGCTAAGTAGATGATAAAGTAGGTACATGCTGTTCATATAGAGTAATATATTGTTTTCATTATTTGAAATCCGTTAAAAGAAAATAATAACACTGACAGCCCTAAATCCTATCTCCTTTAATTTCTGTCCATCTAAAGGTTGTCTGTAAGAGATTGCTCTGTGGGATAAGACCGCCCATTGTACACTTATTTTATTATTTGTATCCTTAAGTGTATTGTAAGGTGTACAATAAAGTATATAATAATAATAATAATCACAATTTCTGTATTGCAGAGATATTTTCTTTAGAACATAATAAACGATGCAATGCTTTTATGATGCAACCAGACAAATACAAAGTCATAAGAAGAAAGGTTCTAGAAGAAAGATCGATGTCCTTCTGTCTTGCCACTTCCAACGCTTTAAACTGCACAGACCACTGCTCGTGACATTAAGAGATACGTATAATAGATATTTCAATTAACACGGTTTGTGATGCAACCGAGAATGATAGACATTGCCTTTCATTGAGAAACTGCGTCGTACTATTGGGATTCGTACAGATTTAGAATACCAAGGGCAAAATAATTAATATTGTAGATAAAATAATAACTATACTTCGTGTAAATACATATAATTTTCCTGTAATACAAAAAAATAAGCAGCACATTTGTGTTCTATTATTTGTATTTGTCTTTTTTTCTCTTTTAAGTGTCATGTGTGTACATAAATAAATAAGTTAATAAAAATATTGCGCGAATACCGGTACCTACTTTACATACTTTCATAACTAATTTTTAAATTATAACTTTGTTTATTTTTTACAGATCTTACATATTTAAAAGAAGATCACTTTTAAATCTGAGCACTCTAGACTTTACAAAATCGGTCAGATAATCTGAGACTTCTTAAGCGTTGTCCTGTTTGACTAAAACACTTCAATTTGAAGGATTTATATTAATAACGTAGTAACGAAGTAGTTATAAGTATCCAGGGCCGGATTAACCATTAAGCGGAGTAGGCAACTGCCTAGGGGCCCCGCATCAACTAGACCCGCGACTAGAGACCTAAACATGTTTCTTCGAACGAGAATTTGATGTGCGTGTGAACTTAGGAACCTCACTGTTATCTCACAAAATACAAATCGTTAAATTGAGTAGTAGAATTAAAACAATTTTAGAAAAAATCTGGGAATAAGTAAACAAATATATTAAAACCACAGCCCTTTAATGTACGTTTCCTCAGTTCACACACGATTTGGTCAGTCAAAGTAAGAAAAGGGGTCCCGAGAATGCCATTGTTTAGGGCGTCTGACAGCGTTAATCCGGCTCTGTAAGTACCCATAACCGTTTTAAGATTTTAATTCAAAATGGAGTGTAGAAAACTTATGTTCTTATATAACAATGCATTGTAAATAAACAGTCTCGTTGGTCTAGTGGTCGCAAGCGCAAATGCTAACCATGAGGTCTCGGTTCGATTCCCGGATTTGGACATCTTTGACAGTCGTTGCAGGAAGTCAGAAGCCAGAAAAACTTACACTGGCCTGGCCAAGGTATAACGTGTTACCCAGATACTGGTTTATGGAGGTTTGTGGAGGTAGTCATTCACGTAAATTATTCATCATCAGATGATGATGTTGTAAGTAATTTAAAATTATGTTCGAATTTCGACTCCTGGGCATCAACTACTAAATATGTACAGAAAATGTTTTAACAATTGAAATCAAAATAGCGTTAAAATTGCTTTGGTTTAATTTACACTATGGAGGAATTTTCATAAAGCGTAGTTATAAAGTTATAATTAATTTAAACTTCTTTCCACGAGTATCACTGCCTATTAACATAGTTGTTGAGACAAAGTTTCAACTGAAACTTGCTAAAGAGATTATAAACAAGTTTAATAGTTGAGAATTAAATTAATCAAAGGTATTTTAGGTTTTACCTCTAAGTAAATGTTTTGATTCCAGTATTCTATAAGTAATCCATAAATTGATCGTGTACATTAAAAAAAGAAAAAAAAAACGAACAATGAGGGTAGATATCACATTACTAGCAATCTTGTTAACACCTCCAACTAAGCTAAATTTGAATATACTTGTGTCTGGAGTAGATACACCGCAATAGTGTAATGGGTAAGGTTTGGAGGTATTACTCGAAGCGCTACCATTTTGAAGCGCACCTAATGAAGCGCTCCTTTTTTATTCCTCGGAGCGCTCCTTTTAGTAGCGCTCCCGATAACACGCGCTACTAAAAGGAGCGCCCCGAGGAATAAAAAAGGAGCGCTTCATTAGGTGCGCTTCGAGGAATACCTCAAGGTTTGAACCTGCAACCTCTCGATCATAAGTCCGATATAATTTGGATTATTACAAAGCAAGAGCAAAGGGCGACGACACTCAGTAAGCATAAAAACGCCTCAAAGCATAAAAAGTTCTGGTAGTGTTGCCACGTGGAATGGCAATGCCATGATGCAATTACTCAAGTTTGGCTTTGTATTTTCGCTTCAGATGTTTGATCATTTTTACTGGCATAAACAATTTCTGTCTTAAAAAATGAATTTATTAACTAAACGCTTTGATACTTAAGGACATAGTACAAGCCTCCCCTCCCCTCGTTCTTAGATATATGGACGATTAGAAGGTGCACATATAATTGCTGTGATGCAACATACAATCTAAACATACACTCGACAAGGGTCTCTCTATACGCACAATGGTCCCATGCAGGGACTAAGTGCGGAAACCAAACCATAAAGAAGAAGAAGAATTAGTAGTTCTCTCTACGGAGCATCCTCAAGACTAAATCAGCATCCAACATTTGCAACGACTACTGTTTCGCAAAATTAAGACTACATATTTTCCGAAAATTACAATAATAGGAACATTCGAAGGAACGTCTAATTCTATTCTGTATCCGAAAATTAAGATGACTTTCACGCAATAGTCCCTTCTTACAACATAAATGCGAAAGCAACTCTGTCTGTTATACTTTTACGTCTAAACCGCTTAACCGATTTTGATAAAATTTTGTAAAGAAGGACACAGAACTTTAAAAATAAATTGTGAAAATCTGCGGGCTGAAGCTAGTGACATAATATAATATTATACTAACATACAATAACCATGTAAGAGTCACAAGTAGAGGAGGCGGTGATATTAAATCTTTTTGTATGTAATATGTACCTACCTAGTCTTAGATATGGACTTTGGGTCGTGGGCGTCTTACAAAATATTAGTTTTTTAAGATTACATATCTTCTATCCTTTGAACAATCTATACTAATCTTGCCGTAAGGTAAGAGTTTTTTGTATGTTTATATTTCTACATTATTTATTTACTTATGAAAACAATTTCGCCTTCACGTCACTTTTGTATTAAACAATAATATTAGAAGAAAAGATGCACACTAAACAAAACCGAGTCATGTCTTAGCAATCGCAACAAGAACGTGTTCAGACACTTCATTAATTATAAATAGTGTTTCCAAAGAAAAATTTGAATTCAGAACAGAACAAAATCTTCGTGTGACGTCATAATTTAGTACGCATCTGGGTCTGCCAGTAGCTTATATCGTACAATAACTTAGCAAGCAAGTCAAGTGCGAGACAGCCACTGTTTTGTATGATTAATGATGTGGTCGTTAGCTGAGACTGCAAATGGCAACCGAGTGTCGTCTTTATTTTCTACTAAATGCGTTCGTTTTTCTTCCACGTTGTTGTCAAATCTGGGTGATGTCAGAGATAATGATGGCGCTAGCGTTGTGAATGGTGATGCTTGCTTTTGTGCGTTTGGCTTTTGATGTAGGGATGCTTTTTTGTATGATGTTAATACAATGAAATGAAATGATCATGAAATAATAATATAAATTAATGAGGTCTGATTTAAGGTTTAAGAAATTAATTTCTCCAAAAAAAATACAATTCACTTAACATGATACACGCAAGTAAATCTTATAATATACTAAATGCATTAATATTTTTGTGAGGCTCATAAATACATTTAGTAACTTACTTAACATATCTGCAATATACGTTGTGAGTTACAAGAAATGCTACATAATATCTGTGAGTCTATTTATTGCTAAATATTAGGTTCCTATAATATGCGTTTCAAAAGAAACGTCAATGACCTTAATCTGTCAAATGTCACTTGAAAAGTATGGTTAGGATAGGTTAGGTTAGGTTTGTTTATTTTTCTCGTCCTGGCTCTGAAGGAGCTAGAGCCCCAGCTGAGGAGGCTTCTCACGGCATGCCTCGAGCAGGGTCAGTTTCCAAGTGTGTGGAAGGAGGGGAGGCTGGTCCTCCTCAGGAAGGAGGGGCGCCCCGCGGACTCGCCGTCCGCGTATCGGCCCATAGTGCTGCTTGACGAGGCGGGAAAACTCTTTGAGCGTATCATCGCAGATCGCCTCGTCAGCCACTTGTGCAAGGAGGGGCCGAACCTGGACGACAACCAATTCGGTTTTCGTCGGGGGCGCTCCACCATAGACGCCATCATGCGCGTCAGGGCTCTGGCGGAGGAGACGGTGTCCCGGGGTGGGGTGGTGGTGGCGGTGTCTTTAGACATCTCCAACGCATTCAACACCCTACCCTGGAGTTGTATTCGGGAGGCCCTGAAATACCATCGCGTGCCTCCCTACCTCCGCCGTACAGTAGGGGCTTACCTGGAGGGTAGATGCGTCACCTATCGGGGACGTGACGGTGCTGGTCGGCACCTCACATCGTGCGGTGTTCCGCAGGGATCGGTCTTGGGACCGCCCCTGTGGAACATCGGCTACGACTGGGTGCTGAGAGGCGAACTCCCGCTGGGCGCTGACGTGACGTGTTATGCGGATGACACGCTCGTAACTGCCCGGGGGAGCTCGCACAGGGAAGCAACGTTGTTAGCCACGGCTGCGGTGTCACAGGTGGTGAACCGCATCCGGCGCCTGGGCCTGGAAGTGGCCCTAAACAAGTCGGAGGCCATGGTGTTTCATGGCCCTCGACGGGCGCCGTCACCGGGATCACACATCGTGGTCAGCGGGACCCGGATAGCTGTCGAGTCCACCATGAAGTATCTGGGATTGGTGCTCGACAGCCGATGGGAATTCGGGCCCCACTTCCGGCGGCTGGTGCCCAAATTGATGGGCGCAGCGGGCGCGCTTTCAACGTTGCTTCCCAACTTGGGGGGCCCGAGCTGTAGGCGGTTGTACGTGGGAATCGTACGGTCCATGGCCCTGTATGCGGCCCCTGTGTGGGCGCTGGACATGACGGCCGGCACTCTCGCCATTCTGCGCAATCCGCAGAGGGTGATGGCCGTCAGAGTCGTCCGCGGGTACCGCACGATTTCCTACGAGGCGGCTTGCGTCCTGGCCGGATCCTCGCCCTGGGACCTAGAGGCGAAAGTACTCGCGTCGTTGTATCGATGGCGCGAGGAAGAGCGGGCACGGGGCTCGAGGCCAGTGCAGTGGCAGATCGCGCTGCGCCAAGAGGAGCTCCGTCAGGTCTTGGTGGCGGAATGGTGGCAGAGGCTTCTGCGCCCTACCGCCGGCCTCGCTACCGTCGAGGCGATCCGGCCAGTACTCGACGACTGGCTCGGGAGAAGGCACGGCTCCCTGTCGTTTAGAGTGACACAGGTGTTGTCGGGGCACGGCTGCTTCGGCAAGTACCTGTGCCGCATAGACAGAGAGCCGGACGCTCGGTGCCACCACTGCGTCCATTGCGGGGAGGACACGGCGCAACACACGCTCGCCGAGTGTGTAGCTTGGGAGGAGCAGCGCCGTGTCCTCACAAATGAAGTAGGAGGCGATCTGTCGCTGCCGGCCGTAGTGCAGAGTATGGTCGGCAGCGCAGAGTCGTGGGACGTGGTGGTGTCCTTCTGCGAGGACGTGATGTCGCAGAAGAAAACTGCGGAAAGGGGGAGGGAGATCTCCACTCCCTTCCCTGGTCGCAGAAGGCGCACCGGGCGCAGGGGAAGGGCGGACAACGCCCTTTTCCAGCCCCCATGAATGGGTCCAGGGGCGAGGGACTTGGGGAAGTCCCCCGCCCCCTATTCGATGGACCCGAGTCGCAGGCGCGCGCGGGTCTCGGCGCGTGCCTCTGAGGCGATGCACGGGGTAGTTCAACACCTCACTACCCCGTGCAGGAGGCGAGGCCGGGACAGACCCGGCCAGCACTAGTGCGGGGCTGCGGAAGAATTAGGTTTCACGCGCACGTGTGAGGAGACACCGGGGTGGTTTTAGCTGGTAAGAATCCGGCACGCCCCTCCGCCATTCCCCAGGCGGAAGTAGTCCATGAGGATTTTCCCCGTAAAAAAAAAGGTTTGTTTATTTTACTTTGTTTACTAGAGTCTTATACCTAATTTAAATAAAACATTATTAACTAACCAAAAATGGCTGAACATAATATTTAATAAATTAAAGCCATGTTTCGTTTTTTTTAAACCATATTTTATGTTCTCTTTTATTTTAAAAGTGGCAATAGGCCAGAAGCCATGCCAAAATTATCAAAGAATAATTTAAGGAATTCAAGACTTGAAGTCTGAAGAAGAAAAGTATTTATTACCAACAGACAAACGACATGCAAACAATTCTAAAAACTTTTTATAATTCCTTAAGAATAGAGTTAGTAATAATTAGTACTTATAATTATGTTAGTAAGTAAGAACAAAGATTTAGAAATTAATAATTTACGAAAGAAGGAAACAACAAATAAATTAATAGATTAAAAAACACTAGAAAAACACGCTTTCATAAATGCACGTAAAAACAAAAAAAAATCTTTTTTTGTAGTTTTTGCCATATTATTCCCACGAGTAGTGAACAATTAAACGGTTGATCCTTCAGAGGATTAGAAAGTGACATCTATAAAAAAATAAATCTATGGATTACGCGGTAATTCAAAAAGGTTAAGAAAACCGATAACGGATTTTCTTTAGCTTTGTTATAACCTTGAAACCTGATCGTGTTCAAATTCCATTATGTGGCCTTTCTCACAAGTGCAAACACGACTATGATACGATATTCCATCATGGAATGCTAGTGCCTATCTTCCGGCTTCATCATCAGACCTTGAAACCTAATCGTGTTCAAAGTTCATTACAAGACTTTTGTAAGAAATCCAAAACAGCTATGATACGATTTTCATTCATGAAGTTCCAGTTCATATCTTCCGGCTCCATCATCAGATCAGTTCGACAATACCATATTATTGTATTGTCATCAGAACTACATACAGCTGCCAAATTTCATTATACTACGACCCTTGAAAGATGGTTAAATTAGTTACCTTAGATTCCATTACATAGTTAGTTACATACAGGTCGACCTAATAAAAGCGTGTTAAAAACAAGGAAATGCACGTTTTGGGGGTGGCAAGGGCAACAAGGCTCCTAATCAGTATTATGCTATATACATGGAGGGACCTACAGCACGGTGCTGTTTTTCAGTGGTTGCCTTAAAAATAATTAAGTAATGCTGTCTAAACAGATTTCTGTTAAAAAGATCTACGAGACAACCCTAATTAGAGCACGCCAACCAACTAACATAAGACCAGCCCATTACGTCCAACGGCACTAACTGACAGCCCTACTTCCTGCAACTTCGAATGAAAAAGATAATGCCGAAAGTCCCCGTCTTAATAAACTCCACTGCATAGAACTTCTTTAAAATTTTTACTTTCAATTAAAGAGTGCTAATGGAAAAACTAAGGCACACCGACAATGAGAATCATTAGTGAGTAAAAGTTTTTTGAAACGGTACCAAATTCACTCTTGATTCTATTAAACGGGAACTTTGGTTGTAAATCACAAGTTTTTTGTAAGGCAATGTCCAGTCTAATGTAGACTTGATGAATTGCAACTTTTGACCTTTTTGTTTGGGAACTGCTGATGCGATGTGAAAAGTAGTGGGTAGTTACATTTTATTACCTATTGAAAAGGAACATGATGATATGAGGATGTGAGGACTCTTAGATACGTTTTTATTTGTATTTGTAATTATATTTTGCTTTCATTGTGTGTTAATTGATATATACTGTCCTCTCACACATCATGAAAATGAATGATGTTTTGAAAATTGTAACCATGTTGTTTCTTGCCGGTTCTTCTCCTTCTCACCAATTTCGAACCGTACACTAACTTTTGACATTTTACTTATGAGAAATAAAATATTTTGAGTATGAGTTTGTCGAGTAGAGACTACTCCGGTTTTTATCAAGGTTAATATCGTCAAATGTCTTCTCCCAATCTGGCTGGAGAAGAAAGACTCGACCAAGTTTTTTTGAACAGCCTAACCTAGCAATGTGGGTGAAATTTGCATTATTAACAATCTCGTTAATCTCTCCAACTAACTAAATATGCTTGTATCTGGAGTGGATTCCAACTAAAACCCACCCTCTTACTTCAGATGCCTTTGCGTTTCGGGGCCCCATATCGTTAGAAAATTCCTAATTTTCTCAATCAAGGTAGGCATTGACCTAATCGGGCCGTTATTGGTGATCAGTCACACGACGCGCCGCCGACCCGGGTCTGGTTCGGAAATCCGCACCTTCGGTGGCTGGAGATTAGGTGGTAATCTCTTCTGAATCTTTCAGAGAAAATCGGATTAAAATAGATTCATTAGTTTCAGACATTAGCCCGCGTAAACAAAAGGACAAATATGTTTAAAGTCTGTTTGTGTTATAGTATTGTATAAATAATTTGAAGCTACAAGGTATCTAGATATATAAAATACTTTTCTATTGCCTCTGAAAGCCAAATAAGATGCCCAATGAAATCAAGTGTCCCAAACTAAAGAACAATTAGGCAAAGAAAGGAAGTTTCATTTACAAAAGGAACGTAACGTCTAATTTCTTTCGGCTATTCGCTTTTTTGGTTTGGGGTACCTCGTTAGCTTTCGTATTTGCCCACCTTAACCTCAATTTTCTTTAACGATGCCCTTGTAAATCTAAAAAAGACCAGTCTTTTTGCCGGTGACTCTTGTAGTACCAAACCAATTTAAATTTGCATTTGGCAAACAGATATCATCAAATTTATAGCTCTTACCGTCATTTAATTAAGGCTCAAAATCGTTTAACACTTTTTTATCACAATACCATTGTGTATTACCGTAGTAATGAGTCTAATGAAGGTTTTTCAAAAGGGTAAGGTTTACGAAGCGGCATTTAATTAAGACAGGACAAGCTCTGTTGGTAAATTTTCTTTGAATTTACTCAAATGTTTGCTTTTAAGTGGACCTTCTTCATTAACTGATTGATAATTATGGTTGAAGACATTTAGAAAATGCAGTATCGATACAAATTCTTGTGTGATTGTAAATAAAAAATATGTAGTGTATGGTATATTGTCAATCGGATATTTTGTTGCATCCATCAGATAGATTTCCAAACAATATTAGATACGTATTTCATTTTGTAACTAAAAACTTATTCAGTTTAAATACTGCGTTGAAATTTTGTCAGGTCCCAATCCTGAACTGTGATGTGTTGATATTAAATATAATTAACTGACATACAGTCGGCGAACACAGGCACTTTGGTCAATGATACTACTTTCCGCCTCACTGATTCTCGTAACTAGCCGCTCCTTATCGATACCCTTATTACAGCAACTATGGCAAAATTTTCAACAGCATCGGTCACCATGGTCTATCATTCAGCCTTAGTATGTCCCGTGACATGCGAATATTAACGACATCATCCGACGAACTCTTATCACTATCGGAGTTCCGGCTGACATGTGACGATGTCAAGAGACCAGATGGTATGTCTCTTTTCCATAGAGGATGAGTATGCCTTCAATGTGGGACGGTACTTGTGTCGATACACTTGCACCATCGCAACTTCCTAGCTCGTCTCACTATGCTGGCACTGCCGCTGTAACAGAGAACCACAAGTGGCAGTAGTATTATAACCTCGTTGATAGTTATATTATCGAGCCGTTGAAATAAGTGCTAAACTACACGTCCAGTTTCACAACAACCAACGTCCATAATCCAAGTAAACACAATATAAGCCAATTCTAAAAACGAACGACAAAACACTTCATAATTGATTTCAGTGACTATTCATTGTCGGAAACAATCAATATTTGCCTTCATTCTGTGGGAAAGAGGAACTTCTTAGTAATGGTGTATTACTTACCTACTTGCCTGACTATAGCTACAAACTCAAAACTCATTCCAAGCGCCATTTTTAATCAAGTCACCGATACGAATACATTCCTTGACAATGCTCAAGAAAGCAATAAAGATATTAGGATTATTCGTCATCATGTGGATAATTTCATGTTTAACTATAGTAACAAAATTTAGAACTCCTCATAGTTTTGTATATGGTGATAAAAATATGTTTAGTGGTAAAGATTTCTTATATGAGCAAGCTTTGAACAAATTCAGAAAGAGTTTTGATAATACCAGTACAATATATCGAGGTGAGATTACTAATATTGTTTGTATCTAACTTTATTTTCTTCTTCATTGAGAAAGATGATATTATATAATAAACTATATATTGTACCTGCTCGGAAAGTGCCTTATTACTTTTTAAAAAGTTTGACAGTTAGGACGTCATTACTTTATTACAAATGTGCGGGTCTCAAAAGTGTATGAGAATTCATTACTAACGTGCTAGAGACACTGGAGAGGGCCCTAAGTGTATGAAAATCCATTACTAACGCGCTGTTTTTTTTTTAATTTAAACCAATTCAGTAGCTAACTTAAAAGTACTTATAATGCCAAAAGACAAAAAGCTTTTATCACCAAGAGAAAATGATACTTAAAATTACTACAACACGCTGCTGAACAAATTCAGGATTTCACATCAACTTTCAACATTCGAACATAATAAGAATAACAATTTGGCGCGAAAAATAAATGAGATACCTACTGTCTATGGCCATAGGTCGTATCTTTTAACTCGGTTTCAATTATTATTGTACAAAAAGTTATTAAAATTACATTAGAAAAGAATAAATCATTAACAAAAACACTGCTTGTTGTATTTAATGCTTAAAAATAATTTATTTCAATTTACAACTGTCGATTTCTGACAATCGTCATTTATCATCGAAATGACCGAAATTAAAAAAAAAACATCACTTAGCGTAAAATGATACTGGCCGTATACTTTGGCTGAACATTGATTTAAAAATAAAATAATAAACTAGTGAAACTAACGCGCGCGCGCGCAAAACATAGTGTATTACATTCTCTGGCGCGCGCGGATAGCTTTCTTTTCAATCGACGACAAAAAGAGGAGGTTATCAATTCGACGCGTATATATTTTTTTTTTTTATGTATGATCATCGAGTACTCGAAGACGGATGAACCGATTTGGAAAATTCTGTTTTTGTTCGAATGGGTATACGTCGAAATTGGTACCATTATCACCAAAGTCAGGATCTGATGATGGGATCCTGGAGAAATCGAGGGAACTCTTCAAATATTATAGGCACACCTATGGCGTTTTGGGTATTTCTTATAGTAACTTGTGCAGTTGCTCTCAAAAAGTACCATTTGGGGAAGTGGAACTGATGATGAAGACCACAGATGGCCGCCGAAACTACTCAATAATAAGTATTGAGTGGATTGCGATTCGATTACCTGAATATGGATGTTAAGCACTTTATGCTCGTCACAATGCATATGATGATGTAGAGCTGATGGTGAAGTACCAGGAGAACTCCTCAACAATTAACGGCCCAGCATTGGGAAAAGCAATATTTTGTAAAAGGTTATAAGTAGTTGACATTTAGGCTCTTGTAACTAGGTAAATTAAAAATCATCCAACTAAAAAGAGTGAAATAAAAACTTTTTACCAAAAAATTAAACCGACTCCCAAAAAACACTGCAAAGTGAAAAATAACTTTAATTTCGGAAGTCGGTGCCAAAAACGAAAAAACAAAACTAAAGACACCGACTACCGAAATTAAAGTTATTTTTCACTTTGCAGTGTTTTTTGGGAGTCGGTTTAATTTTTTGGTAAAAAGTTTTTTGTTATGAGTGTATGTTCCTGTGTTATTAAAATTTATCTGAATTTTCCATTAGTGTTTACTGTGGTGTTTACGATCTACTCGAAATGTCGTCTAGTGATAGTGAAGATTTAATGACGCCGCCAGAATTAAAAGAAACGGCCCAAGCTGTTATTGATAACCTATTGCCTGAGAAATATAATAAATCATATGAAGATTTATTACAGTGGAAAAGCGAGTAAAATGCGCCATCGTTTTCTGAAAATGTTTTACTGTCCTATTTTAGTGAAAAAGCGCAAAAATATAAGCCAAGTACCTTGTGAGCTTTGTATTCTATGTTGAAAAGTACTTTAATGGCAAGAAACGACGTAAATATTATGGAATACAAAAAACTTACATAATTTCTGAATAGAAAATCCGAGGGATTTCGTAGTAAGGAATCAAAAGTTATTACCACTAAGCATGTATATTTTATTTATTTACTTTTATTTTTCTCGTAGTAGAACGCACTATGTATCACTCGGCAGAAAGTACGATTCCCAACTCGTGTGTATTAAGGCCCTCAGCTGCACTTCGGGCCCCAAACTACACCCTCGTTGGTAATCGGTTACTTTCTCCCCTCGATGAACAATGTACTATTATTCGCTATTTATTTTTACCTATTTATGTCTATTAATTTTATTTACAAGTTTAATTCACAAAATCTGTAAACTACAAATTAAAATAAAGCAGAAAATATTTGTCCTCAACGCTGTCGACTGGTAACGTACCCAAGAGAATTGCCACGTCGTACGGCAATGCTTTTAGCCTTTAACCAAAACACTAGCCTTAGGTCAAACAGCCTTTTCAATTTTTTTTTTTTTAATCTTTGAAGTGAGTGTACAAGGGTTCGACCCCAAACGGCTCCAAAATATCGCTACCGTTATGAATACTATATTATTTACGCCGCTTGAGGTTTTCGGCAGCCGCAGCGGGATAAGAGTTTCTTTAGTTTGAGTTGATAAGTCCCTGTTAAATTCTATATGATCTTTGAGAAATAATGTAACTTAAATATTTATACTGTTGTATTTTTGAACTACAGTATTGCAACCATTATCTAAAATAAAGATAAGTTAAGAGAACTTAGTGTAAGGGCAAAAATCTACTTAAGCTATTATTAAATACGACGATACGGTTGGCGCAGTTGCTGAAACAATGGCTGTTGCACTGCGTACCGCATGGAAATAGATGTTTGTATGGCTTATATAATTGAAACTACAAAAAATTGACTACTTAAATTGATTTTTTATAGTTTTTTCGTCTAGATTCTTAGTAAAAAGTAGTTTGTTTGAAAGTGCAGTGCGGGGCAATGTTTTTTAAATTTAAAATCTAAACCTGTATATATATTTCACATATCATTACCTATATGTTATTTTTATAGCTTGGAATATGCTGCCAGAAGCACAACAAGGACTCTCAGATGATGAGAAAGAAAATATAATCAAAGGTGATGAATATCCACCAGGTAAGCATACAAGATTCAGCGACAAGACTGCCATTGTAACCATATTTTGCAGTATTGTAAATCAACTGTGTGTTTAAATTATTGGTGAACAATAAAGAGTATTCTATCTATCTCCCGAAATAAAAAGTAGGCTGTGCTAATCCAGGTGGCAAACCATGATATGTATGCCAAGTTTCATTTGAATCCCTATAGTCATTTGTGCGTCATTGGAACACAAATACCCAAACTTTCACATTTATAATATTAGTACGATTTATACAAGTACTTCTCTGAATTTATAGCAGCATTTGGGCCAAACTTTATCAATATTGTTTTATTATAATCGTCGATGGCGTCTTGTTTCCAGATTCATAAGTTTTCTTTTGTTTCTTTTTTATTATCCTTGTCTTTAATAGCTATTTATATACTTTCAGGCGTTGACGGTAGACCTGTTGTTCTAGAAGACAATTTGAGATATTTTATTCGCCAGGATATAAAAAAAGGCTGGAGAGATCATGCTTTTAATAGATTTGTCAGTGATTTGATACCATTGAACAGAACACTATTAGATGTGAGAGATCCATGGTAAGCATATTAAGTGTTTCCCGATAGCTATAACCTAGGGGTCTTTAAGTCAAGAGTGAATAGGTTACTTTTAGGTAAGCGTGCTCCATCTTCGACCACATCATCTCTTACCATCAGGTGAGATGGTGGTCAAACGCGAGCCTATTATCAATAAAAAAAAAACTGCGGTAGAAAATTAACTCTATAGAGGCATGGAGAATTCAGAGTTTTTAGTATATTAGGCTAACATTCACATTATCATCTGCTTAGCCTTTTTCCAACTATGTTGGGGTCGACTTCGAGTCTAACTGAATGTAGCTAAGTATTAGTGTTTTACATGGAGTGATAAGAATATTCCACAACTTTCACACAACGCCATCTAGTCCCAAACTAAGCAGAGTTTGTGCATGATGTATGTTTATCAGTTGTCTAGTACTCATAAGTACTAGACAACTGATAAACATACATATATATTTCTAAATACATACATATTATAGATAAATTACACCCAGACAAAGAACAAATGATCATGCTCATCACACAAACATTAGTCCTGGGTGGGAATCGAACCCACGACCTTGCGTATAGCAGTCAGGGCCACAGACCACTAGACCAACAGGCCTGTCATGTCACAATGCAGTGGCTGGGTAAAAAGATAGCCCTTGGCAATCCCAGTGTCAGATTTTCTTGCTTCTTACAACATGTAATGACTGTCAAAGATGATAGATAGATATACTCTTTATTGTACACTATGCAATGGGCGATCTTATCGCTAAAAGCGATCTTTTACAGACAACCTTTGGATGAATTTAACACAGCAAGAGAAAATAAATACGCGGTTAATCCATGGTGTACTATACATAAGTAATAACCTACATACAATTTAAAGGGTATATACATATTTTTTTTTTTTTTTTATTTAGAATAGGTTCGCGTTTGACCACCATCTCACCTGATGGTAAGTGATGATGTGGTCGAAGATGGAGCACGCTTACCTAAAAGTAACCTATTCACTCTTGACTTAAAGACTCCTAGGTTATAGCTATCGGGAAACACAGACTCCGGCAGGGAATTCCACTCCTTAGCCGTACGCACAATGAAGGTATTCCCAAAACGTTTGGTGCGTATGGGTGGGATGTCCACCATGTAACGATGGCGCTTCGCCGTTTGTCTCGTAGTCCGATGATGGAACGGGCTTGTTGGAATTAAATTGTGTAATTCCATCGCACACTCCCCGAAATGTAACCGATAGAAAACCGATAGACTTGCAACTCGTCGTCGATGTTCAAGGCTCTGGAGCTTTGATTCGACCAGTGCATCGTTGCCAATGAGTCTTTTGGCCCGCTTCTCGATAGACTCAAGCGCGTCCAGTTGGTATTTAGCAGATCCATCCCAAAGATGAGAGCAGTACTCCATACACGACCGAACCTGGGCTTGATAGAGATTGAGCAACTGTTCGGGTGTGAAGTACCGTCTCACCTTTGCTAGGATTCCCAACTTTTTTGATGCTAGTTGAGCCTTAGCCTCGATAAACGGGCCAAAATTGAGGGTAGAAGTTAATGTTACCCCCAGAAGCTCGATATGGTCAGTTATCGGCACAGTTACACCTCGGAAAGTAGGAGCCGGTTCAAATTGGCTCCTTTTTGCGGAGAAGAGACACGCCTGGGTCTTAGCTGCATTAAACTTGACCAGATTGGCATCGCCCCATTCGGAGACAGCCTTCAAGGTCAAGTTCAAGCGCCCAACCATGTCCTCACGGAGAGACTGGATCTGTGACCCACCAGCTCGCGCGCTGGACACATATCTCTCAGAAACTGTGCTGTCGTCTGCATACCCAAAGGTACCGGGCATTAGCAGATCGTTAATGTGCAGCAAGAATAAAGTTGCTGAGAGAACAGACCCCTGAGGGACCCCGGCATTAATTGCCAATTGGCCAGACGAGCAGCCATCAATGACCACTCGAATGGACCGATCCCTCAGGAAGTCTTCAATCCAAACGCAAAGTTGGGTGGGTAACCCGAAAGAAGGAAGCTTAGCAATAAGGCTATCGTGCCAGACCCTGTCAAAAGCCTTGGAGATGTCAAGGGAAACAGCAAGTGCTTCCCCTTGCCTCTCAATGGCCTCACTCCAGATATGAATGGCATACGCTAGAAGATCCCCAGTTGACCGGTTTTTGCGAAAGCCGTATTGCCGGTCACTGAGGATGTCGTTGGCTTCTAGGTATGCCAGGAGCTTACTATTAAGTACACGCTCCATACTCTTACAGAGTATGGACGTGACTGAAATAGGCCTGTAGTTGGCAGGCTCAGCACGACTGCCCTTTTTGGGTACAGGCTGTACGTTAGCCAGCTTCCATGCTTTCGGCACCTTTCCAGTCTCTAGCGAAAGGCGAAACAGGCGTGTCAAGATTGGAGACAATTCAGGCGCACAAGTTCTAAGAACAATTGCTGGTATCCCGTCGGGGCCACTAGCTTTGTTCACGTCTAGATTACGCAGCACTCTACGGACGTCCTTCTGATGGATGCGAATGTCCGACATACACGTCTCGCATCCAATAGGAGCATCAGGAGGGTGAGCGCCACTACTATCCAGACGTGAAGACTCCGCGAAGAGAGCGGCAAACAAGTTTGCTTTTTCCTCAGCGGAGTGAGCCAGAGACCCGTCAGGTTTGAGCAGCGGTGGTAGTGAGGGGCGACAGAAGTTCGATTCAACCGACTTTGCCAGGGACCAAAACGCTTTACTTCCAGCAGGGTATGAAGCGAGTTTGTTCCCAATTCGGCTAACGTGGTCAAACCGAGACCTCCGCAAAACCTTCTTGCTGGACTTGGCAGCCCTGTTGAAGGCTCTCTTCTTCTGATCCACGTCATTTGCTTTGCAGTTTCGAGCATCGACCCATGCTAGGTACGCCGCGTGTTTAAGAGCTTCAGCGCGATCACATTCGGCGCCAAACCAAGGTCGAGCTTTGCCGGACATTGTTAGGTCAGAGAACGGAATGTAGTACTCCATCCCCTGTCGCAAAACATCTGTCACGGCGTCTGCGCACGACGATGGATCATTTGAAGAAAAGCAAGTAGGCTGCCAAGGATAACATGCAAAGAAAGATCGCATGCCATCCCAATCCGCTGACTTGTATCGCCACCACATACCAAGTGCACGGTTTCTTTGGATCATAATCTATACTTAATACCATAAAGCTGAAGAGTTTGTTTGTTTGTTTGTTTGTTTGCTTGAACGCGCTAATCTCAGGAACTACGGTTCTGATTTGAAAAATTATTTCAGTCTTAGATAGCCCATTTATCGAGGAAAGCTATAGTCTCGTCGCATATCATCACGCTAAGACAAATAGGAGCGGAGCACTAATGAAGAATGTTTCAAAATCGGGGGATTTTTTTTTCCACGCGGACGAAGTCGCGGGCAGAACCTAGTAAACTATATGGCAAGGGTTTTATAATGCTATGTCTACATGTGTGAAGTATAATAGAAATTTCAATACATTGATACCAGAGGCAGAATTTTCAAATTAAGAATAACGAAGAGAATCACCGTGTTATTGGCAAGTCACGTGGCAAGTTATCGACCCTCGTAGTGCTGTGACAAGTTTGTTATTACTGGTATTCAAAAAACATACGAAACCAATAATTTGGGGTCAATTCATTGAGTCACTTATTTTGAGCTGAAACTGTGCATAGAGACTCCATACCAGATGTTGTCTTCCGCCCCTTTGGATAGATATGGGGTTTCCGTTACACGTTGTATAAAAGCTGGAATATTTCAAAAATAGTAACAAATTAAAGAGAGAGATAGAGATACAAACAACAGCCGGCTTACCGTCCTTTCCGAAGCACGGAAGAATTTTGATATGTAAAGATGATCATCCATCCAGAGTCAGTTGACGAACAGTTCAAATCCAAAATATAAAACACTAAGGTATGTCTAAATTTTATTGCAGGTGTAAAAATCAGACCTACTCAGACTTACCAAAAGCGACGGTCATAATATGCTTTTATGATGAAGCATGGTCAACGCTGATAAGGACAATTACATCAGTTTTGAACAGAACACCACCAGAACTGTTGAAAGAAATAATATTGGTTGACGACTTTTCTAAAATGGGTATGTTATAAGATATTTGTTTTTCTGTACATATAAGATCACACCTATACAGACACTAAGAAATACGTCATTCAAATGACGGAATACATTTATTAATTTATTTTATTATTTATGTACACACAGTAAAATACATTAGGATACAACATATTATAATATTTGAGTACAAAGGTACTGCTTATTTCTTAAGAAATTTCTTCCAGCAGACCTGCGAAAAGAGAAGTGAAAAAGAAATGTAGACAATAGTGTGTGAGAACAAGAAGAGAAATAATTATGAATATGTGAAGTCTAAAACGAAAACTAAAATATTAAATACTAGCTTTTGCCTGCGACTTCGTCCGCGTAGAAGTCGAAAATATTCCACGGGATCCCGTCCCCAACTTGCTTGACAAAGATTATAATAGCTCGGCTAATATGCATGATATAAAGATAATTTAGCCTATAGCACTCAGGGATAATGGAGCTAAATGGAAGTGAAAGAATTATTAAAATCGGTTCGGAAGTTTCAGAGATTACCCCTGGTTTGCCAACATTAGAATTAGTAGAAAATACATTGTACTAGCTCATAGATTAAGGTCTGGGCACATTCCACTCAACAAGTTTGGCTTTTTAATGAAAAAAACTGATAGCCCTAATTGTGAAGTATGTGGACTTGTTGAAGATGTTCACCACTTGTTGGTGGAATGCACCCGGTATAGAACAGAAAGAGACATACTACTGTCCGAGTTAAATATTAATAAGTTAGAAATCGGTGCCTATCACACAATTTTATCGAAACCACACTGCGATGACGCAATTAAAATATATAAATTTGTGAATAATTTAAAAAGAATATAGCAGTAGTATCTCTCTCTTCTTAGGCTACGATGAGCCTGGCATGATCATAAGATTAAAGGGCTCAAAAAATAAATAAAGGGAAAAAAAAAAAAACCCCTACATACAAACTTACAATTTACAAATTTACAAATTTTACCTCTTTATAATATTATGAATTAATATTAATATTAATTAATTAATTAAGTATACCTACACATACTTATAATGCAATAAAAATAATATATACTTAAATAAATACATAAAGTTAGAATACATTTTAAATTTAAAGATTTCTTAATTGTTGCTACTGTTTTAAAGTAATCTTGACTACCTTTTTGTTGCGGAGGAAATATCATATAATGATTCGTCTCGCTTAGGATGGAGCGAAAAGGAGTGTCACACTTTTACTGACTTGTTCCTTTAGTTGCCCTTGCATCTACGGTATCTTGTTAGGACATTCCCGGAACCCCGGTAGAGATCACTGTTTTTCCATACTTCTTAGTTTGTGCGTGTACCCTTTTCAACCGACGACAAAAAAAGGAGGTTATCAATTCGACGCGTATATATTTTTTTTAATGTATGATCATCGATTACTCGAAGGTTTACTTCGAAATTGGTCTCATTTTCATAAACTTCAGGATCTGATGAAGGGAATCAGGAGAAATCGAGGGAACTCTTCAAATATTATAGGCACACCTATGACGTTTTGGGTATATATTATAGTAACTTGTGCAGTTGCTCTCAAAAAGTACCATTTGAGGAAGTGGAACTGATGATGAAGACCACAGATGGCCGCCGAAACTACTCGATAATAAGTATTGAGTGGATTGCGATTCGATTACTTGAATATGGATGTTAAGCACTTTATGCTCGTCACAATGCATATGGTGATGTAGAGCTGATGGTGAAGTACCAGGAGAATTCCTCAACAATTAACGGCCCAGCATTGGGAAAAGCAATATTTTGTAAAAGGTTATAAGTAGTTGACATTTAGGCTTTTGTAAGTAGGTAAATTAAAAATAGACCAACTAAAAAGAGTGAAATAAAAACTTTTTACCAAAAAATGAAACCGACTCCCAAAAAACACTGCAAAGTGAAAAATAACTTTAATTTCGGAAGTCGGTGCCAAAAAAGAAAATACAAAACTAAAGACACCGACTACCGAAATTAAAGTTATTTTTCACTTTGCAGTGTTGGGA
Source organism: Tholera decimalis (assembly GCA_943138885.2). Lineage (NCBI taxonomy): Eukaryota > Metazoa > Arthropoda > Insecta > Lepidoptera > Noctuidae > Tholera > Tholera decimalis. The sequence goes on along the minus strand of OW964558.2, from coordinate 31,429,943 downwards.
GTCGGTTTCATTTTTTGGTAAAAAGTTTTTGATTCTTAAGTCATGGTGTTACGGTTTCTAATAAAAAGTTCATCTATTTAAAGAGTACATAAACTTATTTTTTTTTAATGTGTTTCAGCACATCTTAAGAAGAAATTAGATGATTATGTTATATCTACACCTAAAATCAAGTTGATACGTGCAGAACGTCGTGAAGGAATTATTAGAGCAAGATTGTTGCCGCTAAAGTATGTGACAACACCTGTCATTTTTTATCTCGACAGTCATTGTGAGTGTGCTCAAGGTAAATAAATTACAATAATTTATGAATGATATTTAAGTATAATTAAAATAAGCCTGTATTTCTTGGAATTATTATGATTATGTATTTATCCAGTTCCTCTGCACCTGGCTGTCTCTCGTTCTCTTCCCAGCTTGTTTTTCAACAGAATCCACCAAAGTTCTCCACTAATAAATGATAAATAATCTTTATCTTAATCCTATCTCTAGCTGCCCGTATCCTCTCTGGACTTCTCTTATCTATCTAATATTACAAAACGCAAAAGTTTGTTTGTTCAAATACGCTAATCTTCCAAAGTACAGGGTGGATTTGGATGAAATTTATGCATGATATGTTATTATTTATTTATTTACACTACACGTACTAAGGCACAAAGGCGGACTTAATACCGAAGGCATTCTCTACCAATCAACCATGAGTGGTGAAGAGACAGAGTTGAAGCTTTAGAAAGGCTATAGGCCACTTTTTACCCAACTTCAAAAGATTTGTGTATTTATCGTGATAAAGTCCACGTGAGTGAAACTCCCGAAACTGCTTGTAATTATATAAACTATATAATCTAAAATAAACTATAAATTACAATAAATAGATAATTTATTTTGGTACATGCATTAATTTAATTTGTATTTTTAAATATATTTCTTTAATATTATTTTTTGTTTATAAATATATTTATTTAATTTTAATTTGTATTTGGCTTAATTTTTTTTGTAAGGAATTATTGGAATGGTCACGTTATATGTCAATGTTTGGCTAAAGTAATAGCCGTCCCTTGAGTCACGGAAAGTGTCAATCAGCTTTTTGAAATATCTTTACAAAGGTCCGAGAGTTTTGACCCCAAACGCCTTGAAAATAATGGTTACAACATTAATTTACTTGTAGTATACAGTGCTTTTCTGACCATAGAAATAATAAATAAAATAAAAATAAAAATCTTTTATTTTCAGACTTCTAAGGCCCATTGTTAGTCAAATAATTTACTTAATAACTATGTTAGTAAGAAACAATTAGGCATACACAGACAATTATAAAGGACGTAACAAAACAAAAACAAAATAAACAACTCACAATCACAGGAAGGTTTATCAAGCCCCATGTCTAACATGTAGCTTGATAAACCTATCCATTGCAGGCTGGCTTCTAGTCTTTCCGCAAAAACTTTCAGAACGCTATCGTTGCTTCCTCTCTGCATATTATAGACGCGACTTTCTTGCGCATGATCGCATAATAATCATCTGTATGCGCATCCGCAAACATCCCAGATGCACTACAATAAGGATGAAACCTGAACAGCGCCCTGAAAGCATTATTGTACTGAATTCGCAGGGTGTTGGCAGTTTTTTGGGTATGTTTAGTCCACAGGCTGCTAGTGTAAAATATTTGGGAAAATGCTTTAAGAAGGGTGATTTTTAACGGTAGAGAACAACCAGCAAACCTGCGAACTAACATATTTCCCCTCACCAAACCGTAACCGTATCGTAAACCGTTTAGTTGTATTGACAGGACAATTGATGGACTTTTATTTCTACCTCTAAAAACCAATACTTAGTTCATTCTTTTTAGGATTATACTTTAGACCATGTTGCTCGGCGTAACCTTCACAAATAGCGAGTAACTTCCTTAATCCATTGATTGTAGGACTCAGCAGCACCATATCGTCGGCGTAACTTAAATTATTTACACTCACCCCGTCTATATGACATCCGACATGTGTGCTACTGAGATCCACAAGCAAGTTATTAATATATATATTAAATAATCTCGGTGAAGTAAGACCTCCCTGCCTAACACCACATTCGAGTTTATAAGGCTCTGATAACGCATTGGACCATTTAACAAAGTTCCTCTGCTTTTCATACCAGAAAGATAATATTGACACTAATGTCTCCGGTACTCCCGCTATACGAGGTACTATATGAGATTTATATAAGGAAAGAAAAACATTTATAACACACAAATTTAATAAAGAGAAAGTGTATTAATTATTTTTTTTATGAAATCTTGTTTATAGGTTCTTTTATTTCAGGATGGCTTGAACCTTTATTACAGCGCATCAAAGAAGATCCTACTGCTGTAGTAAGTCCAGTAATCGATAATATTCACGACAACACTTTTGAATACATAGCTCAAGATGGTAATGACCTTCGGCTTGGTGGGTTTAACTGGGACCTACGCTTCAACTGGATAGGTATACCCCAAGATGAATATCTGAAACGAACCAATCAGATGGCGCCTTTAAAAACTCCAACTATTGCCGGAGGACTATTTGCCATTCATAAAAGTTTCTTCAAAAAAATTGGTTACTATGACGACGGATTTGAAATATGGGGCGCGGAAAATTTGGAACTGTCGTTCAAAACTTGGATGTGCGGCGGAACGTTGGAAATTATTCCATGCTCGCACGTTGGACATCTTTTTAGAAAAAGGATACCTTATGATGAAATCAAGAATTCGTTGAAGAAAAATTACGCGCGATTGGCCACGGTAAGTGGTTTTATTTATTTAATAAAATAATAAACTGAAGTGTACAAAAACCGTGTGATTTGCATTATAGTTCATGCTGAGTATTGGATCTTGTGAGCAGTTCCTTCTCAAATCTGTATACTTCTTTCCTCAAAAGAGCATCATAGACATTAACTTACTTGGTACTTATATGATTTGACCAGCACGAATTAAGAGACATTGACTACTGAGTTTTGTTTCAGTGTTTCTTCTCATGGTAGTCAGTAAGGAAACACTGGCTTCACCAATAAAGAAAATAATTACGTATAACAGTGTTATTTATAACAAATGAGCAAAATAAATATCATTTCATTTTATATCGGAGTTTATCTACAAGCATACTTAAATTTTATCAATATCTATACTAATATTACAAACCGTAAAAATTTGTTTGTGTGCTTAAATGCGCTAATATTCGAAAATACTGAACGGATTTGATGAAATTTGGTACAGAAGTAATACTCATAAAAATAATTGTACATGCTCATGACATTTACAAGATTCATAAATAAAACTAATACTTTGCTCTGTCATTTCAGGTAATGCTTACTGCATTACCTACAAGTAGTTTTATATGCTTAAGACAAGCAAATACATATATTTTGTTGTTTTTTTAGGTCTGGCTTGACGATTACGCAAAATACTATTTTGAAAGAGCAGGAAGCCAAAAACTTGACTTCGGCAATGTGTCTTCGAGAATAGACCTCCGAAAGAGGTTGAATTGTAAACCGTTTCAGTGGTATTTAGAGAATATATACCCACAACTGGAATTGCCTGATAAATACGTCGCTAGTGGGCAAGTAAGCACCTAATACTAATACTGCATACATCCTACTAAGATTATAAATGCAAAAGTTTGTGATGCTGTATGTAGGTATCTTCACGCAAAAACTACTGAACGGATCTGAATGCAATTTGGTAAGTAGGTAGTTGACATCTTGGAATAAGATAAAGGGTACTTTTTATCCCCGTATTCCCATGGAATCGGGATATTCCCGAGTAAGCCGTCTCACGCGAACGAGGTCGCGGGCGGAATCTAGTAATTATACAATATCGTTGAAGGTAATTTTTGCTGCTGTAGAGTATTCTGAAATAAACTATTCAGTCCGTCATTGAGATCATCAAAAATATTCGTAACGTTTTTTCTTAACTAAAGACGATACAGTGTGTCGATTTTTCACGTGACATCACATTTTCGAATACTTTTTAGCAACATGTGACGTCAACAGCCGGAACTTATGAATTTTCGTTTTCTGTTGATTTTTGTCTTGTTTTGAAAAACGATCTATTTTAACAGACTTCCAAAATATGAGGAGGTTCTCAATTTGTCGGTATATATTTTTATTAACATGCCATGAGGATAATATATTCTTATTTTTTATAACATACTAGCTTTTGCCCACGGCTTCGTTCGCGTGGAAGTTTTTCCCGCCTAAATCCCACTTCCGTGGGAAGAAATTATTTATATCACAGAAGGAATAAAAAATATTCTATGTCCGTTTCATGGTTCTAAGCTACCACTATACCAATTTTCAGCCAAATCGGCTCAGCCGTTCTTGAGTTATATATAGTGTAACCAACACGACTTTCTTTTATATATATAGATATATTATGTATACATTGATAAACATATAAACAAACCAAATATGTATCAGATTCATATTTGGTTTGCGCAAGTATGATCATGTTTCTGAGTTTCGCATTAAACTCAAGTGGCTGCCTATCCGCCTTCGCCGGAATACACATATTTTATCATTACTCTACAGTATTCTTTTCAATCCAACGACTCCCTTTTATCTCAAATAATGATTTAAGTTCCTTCATGACACACATGGTAGAGATTTGAGATCATCGGAAAATTTGAGACTTTTGATGCCTACACATTCCACTAAATTTTACGACCATTCTTTTACGGTGCAGGCTATTCGGTTGTGGAATGCATTGCCGGTGTCAGTAAGACAAGCACAGTCACTCGCTGCTTTTAAAAACTCGGTTGCCAATCATTTTCTTTCAAATTTATGATTATTTCTTTGTTTTTCTCCACACGATGTTAAAGAACACATTACATTTTATATATTTTATATAATTATGTATTGTATTTATATATATGTATATTTCAATTAGTTTTTTTTTCCGTTATGAGTATTTGTAGTACACTAATTTAGCCCTCCCCAATTTCAATTAAAGCTTTTAAAGTCCTTCCAAAGGTTGTCTGGAAGATATCGCTCTCAGTAATAAGACCGTCATTGTAACCAAAGTTATAGAAATAAGGTTATGTAAGTGTGTTCCAATTTTTGGTGTACAATAAAGAATATTCTATCTATCTATCTATCTATCATATAACCCACATAAGTGGCTTCTTATATTTTTATATTATTTTTTATGAATAAAATAGTATCGAATTTTCAAAGAGATCACGAATTAGAACATATCTTTAAGACCTAATGTTTTTTTTTGTGAGTGGCATTTCGCAGGTCAACGTCTGAGGTTGTCGGCTGCTTAACCGGGCTTGCCTGTTGCCTTAATTTTAAAACCCAATGGGCTCTCGCTCTTATTAGATATCGCTTTAAAACTACCAAAATAAAATCCTCTCGGTTAATTGAAGGGGTACATTTGTTAAAATTTTTGATTTATAAATAATTTATTTTATAGATCTACAGCGTAAGTAACCCAGGTATATGCTTAGACGCCCATCCTGCATCGGAGAAGTTTCACGAAGCAGTGCAACTCTTGCCTTGTCATTTTCAAGGCGGTAATCAGGTAAGCATGAATTCTCACGCAACTACACCAATAGAGTGAATATCAGCTGCAAGCCATTATCGTCTCCTTAGCCTTTTACCAACTATTTTGGGATAGTTTTCGGTCTTACCGGGTGCAGCTGAGTTCAAGTGTTTTACATAAACGAGTGCCTATCTGACCTCTACAACGTGTAACGGAAACCCCATATTTATCCAAAGGGACTGAAGACAACATCTGGTATGGTCTCTATGCAAAGTTTCAGCTCAAAATAAGTGACTCACAGAATTGACCCCAAATTATCGGATTCATATGTTTCTTGAATACCAGTAATAACAAACGTGTCACAGCACTATGAGGGTCATCGCTTTCCACGTCACATGCCAATAAAACGATAATTCTCTTCGTGCTTCTTAATTTAAAAAATTCGGTCTCTGGTATCAATGTATTGAAATTTCTAATAAGTTCCACACATGTAGACATAGGATTACAAAACCCTTGCTATATCGTTTGTTATCATCCAAAGAAGCCGTGCACTCGGTATGTATATACCTGTACAATATCGAGTAAAGATACCTTGGAGATATGGTACTATAATAAAACACAATACCTTTTTTTTTTTTTTGTGTGTGGCATCTCGCAGGTCAACCTCTGAGGTTGTCGGCTGCTTAACCGGACTTGCCTGTGGTTGCCTTAATTAATAAATAAATTAAAGCCTCCAGCCAGGGCTTATTAAAAAACTTACAAACTAGGCGACTACACGCTAAGGGCACCCCCTGTGGGGTACGGACCTCGGCTTAGGGCGTCGCAGGGGAGGGCAGCTAGGGACAGGCTGGATCATATCATTATTATTATTAATAAGGGAATTTAAAGCTACTGGCTCAGCGTCGCGGGCTGGCTCTGGCAAGGGTCGGGGTGGACTATTACGGGGACGCCGCGGCGGGCATCGGCGGCGAGGACGGAAGGACGGTCGGTTTTTGTGTTTGTGTGCCACTGTACTTGTTTCCCTACGGCTCTCTTGGAGCAGGGTGATTGCGTCATCGGGAGTGACTAGGGTATGCCTTGGTCGGCGAATCTTAGAGATACGCGAGGGTTCGTATTGGGCGGCCGATACGATAAGGGGCCTCCTATGTTGGATTGAAGTTTCAAAGAAACGCTTGGAGACACGTTTCATGAACTGCTGGATGGTGGGCATCTTGAGATCTACGTGAAGAAGCTCATTTCGAACATAAAAGGGGGCTCCCGTGACTCTACGGAGGAATCGGTTTTGGAGGGTCTGCATCTTGTGGAGGAGTTAGGGCTTTGCGTGTGCGAAAACAACGCAGGCGTAGGTCATGATGGGACGGATGACCGCGGTGAAAATACGCAGCTTGCACCTGAGTGATAACTTGCTGCGAGAGCTAAGAATGAAGTGGAGCCTACCTAGAGCGAAAGCGGCGCGTGAACGTGCCTGCTTTATGTGCTCAGCGAAGGAGAGGTGTCTATCGAGGACCACGCCTAAGTATTTGGCTTGCTTTTCCCAAGGGATCGGCTTGCCGTACATGGTAATCGGACGGGGGGAGGGTGGGTTTATCCGCGGTTTAGAAAAGACGACTGCCTGGCTTTTATCTGGATTGACTTCGATTCTCCATTTCCGGAACCACTTGGCCAGAGTGTTTGCGGAAGTTTGGAGAGTGCGAGCGATGGCATCGGGTTTAAGACCGGTATAATAGATAGCCGTATCGTCGGCGAATAGGGCTAGCTGGGTATTTTTATGCTTGGGAATATCGCTAGTGAATAGCGTGAAAACGAGGGGGGATAGTACGGAGCCTTGAGGAACTCCTGCACGAATGGGATGGGGGGAGGAAAGCACCCCCTCAATTCGATAACGAAAGGTGCGATTCGATAAAAAGTCCCGTAGGATGAGCACGAGACGGTCAGGCACGCCGAGTTGGTATAGCTTATAGATTAAGCCATTGTACCAGACTTTGTCGAACGCTTTCGCTATGTCGAAGAATAAGGCTCCCGTTATTGCGCCCCGTTGGAAGCCGGCGCTGACGTGTTCTACGATGCGGTGGATTTGTTGGATACATGAGTGTTCGGTTCTAAATCCGAACTGCTCATTGGGTATTAGACTCTTTGCTTCGGCAAAATCTTTGAGCCGCTTATATATAAGCCTTTCATAGATTTTACCGAGGACGTTGAGTAAGCTAATGGGACGGTAGCTAGACGGGTCAGACTTGGGCTTGCCTGGTTTGGGAATACCTATGACGGTGGCCTGTTTCCAGGTTGTAGGGAACATATTATTGCTCAATGCACCATTGAAGATGGCAGTCATTAGCACTATAAGCTGGGCGGGGAAAAGTTTGAAAACCCTATTGGTGATGCCGTCGGAGCCAGGGGCTTTTCGCGGTTGGAGACTTTTAATGATATCCTGGACCTCATCAGGAGTGATGGGGGCCAGTGGATTATCGGGATCTTCGACGGGCGGAAGGGAAGTTCTACGTTCGACTTCGGCGTTCACCGTATCGAGGTGGGCTTGGTCTACTGGTTGAGAGCTGGGAGAACATTGGGACTCTAGGCTGTCGGCTAGGCATTCTGCTTTTTCAGAGTTATCGAAGGCGACACTCTTATCGGGACGAATGAGAGGAGGCATTGTGTCCTCTTCAGTGGATCGTAACTTCCTCTGAAGCTGCCAGAAGGCAAGATGGGTGGGCTCAAGTTCGCTCAGCATCTTGTCCCAGCTCGCATTACGCTGCTCGGCAATGCGTTTCCTTACAGCACGCTGTAAGTTGCGCATGTGAGCTTTGTTTGCGGCGCAGGGAAAAGCGCTGTACGCACGGATGGCTGCGTTCTTCTCGGTTATCAGATTCCGTACATCGTCCGGGAGTTTCTAGCGGTGGTCTTCCACTACAGGAACTTCCCTTGAACAATCGTTCAGGACGGATTGTACGTGATCTGTAAGCGAGTCGATCGCCGCCGTCGTGTCAGCGACTGAGACTATGTGGTCAGGAATGGTGTCTAATTGAGGCGACGTGGTGGATTTCAGTTTTTTACTTACTTTCCTCCAGTCGGTGATCAATTGGGTCGGAGGAGGTTGGGTAGGATCATGGTTACCCGAGCGGGAACCTAGGTGTAGGATAACGGGACGGTGATCCGAGTTGAGCTCGTGAAGCGCTTCTATGGAGTGTAAATGGAGGTTTACATTCTTTAGGAGCGCCACATCGAGGACATCGGGGTTATGGTTGGGATCGTGTGGGTAGTGGGTGGGAGTCATCGGAGCGATGACGTCATAGTTTAGGGTCGCGCCTAGGTTATACACGATTCTGCCTCTGGCATTTGTCGTGTTGCTGTTCCAAGCGGGGTGTTTGGCGTTGAGATCGCCCGCTAGTAAGACGGAGTCACTCAGGCCAAAGATAGTCGTGAGATCGCTGGTGAGCGCGATAGGATCGTCTGAAGCAAGAGACGCGACCGATGGTGGGGGATGGCAGGCAGAGATGATGGTTATCGGAGGATGACCAGTCATGCCTAGTCGACAGGCAGAGTGCTCTAGGTGAGAGAGAGGCGCGGGTGGGGTCAGAGGGATGCAGTATAACTCCTTCCTATAATAAATAAGGGTACCGCCGCCGTGGCAGCGTGTTCTGTCATTGCGAACTAGCCGGTAATTCGCAATTTTGGGGTCAGCGCGGTGGGGTTTCAAAAGGGTCTCCTGTAAAAGGAGGACGTCTAATTGGTGGTCGCGGAGGAATTTAGTTATTTCGGCGCGTTGGTTGAAAATGCCATTGGCGTTGAAAAAACCTAATTTGAGGGATCGAGGCCTAGTGTGGTTTGTGCGTTGGGAATCCATTGGATCAGTCCATCGCATCCATCTGGTCGAGGCCTAGCACGACATCACTGTGTGTGCTGAATATTTGGCTGTACATTGCCGTCGTAATTTTGCCGTTATTCTGCTGCTCGGCAGCCAGAAGGGCATCGCGGAGAGACCTGGCTTGGCGGGTCATAAATATTCTATAGTGGCGCAGTAGAGTCTGGCCGCAAGACTCACCGTGCGCGACGGGTGAGGGATTGGGCGGTTGTTTGGCTGCAGGAGCAGCAGTGGTTTGAGGCTCGGGTTGGAGACAGACTGTGGCCTCTGGAGCCACGGCTATAGGCAGGATCTGCGCTGCGATGGGTATATCCATTAGTGCCTGCAAAGGTTTGGCAGTGGCCAAGGAGGGAAAGGCTTTTTCGTGGTTTAGCCTGTTCCACGGGGATGGTCTCTGAGGAGCGAGGCGTTGGGGAATTTGAGAGGAAGGTGCCTCTCTTTGTTGGCGGGCGTTGGCGCGCTTCGCTAATTTAGGAGCGAGTTTGGGGGCTTTGGGACAGCCGCGGTAGTTTGCTGGGTGACCGGTCTGGCCGCAGAGAACGCAGCTGGGTGGTTCCGAACAGAGGGTTCGGTCTTTGGGCCGAGGGCAGTCCGCAGTGCTGTGCTCGCCCAGACACTTGACGCATCTGGGAGTCGCATAGCAGTTGCTCTGCGCATGGCCATACAGTTGGCAACGGTGGCATTGTCCCACTGTTGCGGTTTTGTAGGGCTTTTCAATTGAGATACCGGATAGGGAGCAAATGGACTTAATCTTGAAAATCGGGTGATGACCTTCGGTTGGTTCACAAATGACAAGAACCATGTCGTACAATTCACCGCCTCTCGCTTTATGTAAGCGATGGACGGCGATCACTGGTATACCTTGATCGGCAAGGTCGTCTTTAATATCCTGTACTAGGATTTCTTTAGGGACACGTTTAATAATAACACGAGTGGGCGTGTCCTCGGGGAAGGAGAAAGTGTGAAAGGAAATATTCCTTTCACGGAGGGCGCGATATAGTTCCCTATAGTCGTTCGACGTAGGGACGGTGACTTTAATGCCATTTTGACAGGCACGGGCGTTTGTGTAGTTGATCTTTCGATCAACACACATCTTGGACACATCAGTCCATTTACCCTTGTCCTGGATGTAAAAGGGGGGTGGAGGGCGTTGCTTCCTTTGGGCTGAGGAAGTTTGGGCTATCGGGCTGGGGGGACGACTATTCTGCGCGCGAGCAGAGGTAGTTGGGACGGGGCTAGCGGGTCGAACGGGCGTTTGAGTTGGGGACGGGGGCGACGCGGTGGTCTTTTTGGCCTTGCTGGCCTGAGAGGTTTTCCCTTTCTTCCTCTTGCCACTGGTGACGACTTGAAAGTCGTCTTCCGAGGACGAGGGGCATGATGACAAATCATTGTCGGAGTTGTTATTGGACACAGGTTCGGTGGTGTCCATTTCACGGAATTCAACTGCAGCGCACACCTGCGCGGCGTCCATTGTTTTATGAACAATGGGATTAGTAGGTGGGCCGGAAACAATGGATGATTTCGGGAATTGGGCGGTCGGCACGACATTTTCGGCGGGCGGGAGCGATAGAGGGCTATCTACCTGGAAGTCGTTCGTTGTTCGATGAACAATGGCATCGGAGTTGATAAACACTTCCGTGAATTGACCAACCGGAATGGCTTGATCAGCAAGCGGGGGAGATAATGGGCTGTCAAGCGCGTCACTAAAATCAGCGACGTTGGCTTCGGTAGCCGGAGGACAGTTAGCGATTTCACGCTGGATTTTTCCGCCATATTTGGCTGAAATAGCAGGGTTTTCCTTAAGTATTTCTAGCAATATCTCCAAAATATTGGAGTTTGTCATGATTGGCGAATGAATCAAAAATTTATAGGGAAAATTTTGGAGATTTCTCTCCCGCGGGGGACCTATTTAAAGCCTAACTGGCCTAACTTCCCGGATGGATGGGTCCGGGGATGTGTAACCCTCCCAGTCGGGTAGAGACTGGGAGGTGAGTACCTAATGGTGAGCCCTAAGCTTGTAACCGGTCACCAGTCTTATTGTGCGAACCGGGCCCTATTGGGTCTAGTGCGAAGGGGTAGACACACCCAACCGACACTAGGTGTGTAGCTGAAAAGGAAACTCAGTAACTAGGTTTGACTAGGAGATCCCCCAAGGCCAAAACCTAGCACTCGACTCCAATTGACTGCTTCACCCTGAAGGGGATCAGCGGGTGCGTCGGGTCAGCACCCCCTTGGTATTGTTGACACCGTGAGGTTTCCAACCAAGGACCACGAAACTGTGGTTTTACCCTGAAGGGGCAAACCAAATTGTTTTTGACAATACTCTGTTATAGAAACAGGATATCCTTCACCGCCTCGAAAAAGGCGGATCCGGACCAGGCGTCGTAGTCTGCGACTACGAGTGACGTCACGGCGGGCGTGACGAAGCGTAGCGATGACTCAGGCACGGAACGATCGAGAGCGTGGAGCGGTACGACCGTCGCGGGCGAGCGTCGGAAGCGGAATGGCCAAAACACAATACCTCAGAGCAAGACAAATTTATTTAGTTCAACCCAAAACCTATATACCTTGCCGTGAAACCAAACAATACCGAGATCTAACTCGATATTAACACCATCTATTGACCTAAGACAAAGTTAATCTGTCATACATATACACTATGCTATTAACATTGAACATTCCGCCCACCAAAAGGAATATATTCCTTTTAGTACCGCCCACCATGAACCAACTCAGCAACTACATGAACAATGGACTGTATAACAATGACCAAATACTTAATAGTGGACGGCTTACATACGATTGCAATATGGTAGACAGATACGGTTCCGATCAAAATATGACAAAGACAACAATTTCATCTACTTGACAAGGTAGAATAACAAAACACAAGTGAAGCTGAATTATACACAATAATAACCAAGTATTTGAAACAATAGCGTAACAAAGAAAAACATACAAATAAATCTTAGCACAAAACATTTCAATTTACAACTTATTCAGTAACAGGGAGTAAACACAATTTTTGAGTTGGACGTTTCATCGTAGTGCCCTTACAACTAATAGTAACAACGCGCGTCAAGTTATCTTTACCCGGATGCAGCTGTATAATTTTTCCAAATAACCATTTAGCTGGAGGTAAGTTATCTTCTTTTATTAATACTACGTCACCTATTTTATACTCAGGGTTACGAACATTCCATTTATGTCTGTGGAAAAAATGTGTCAAATATTCCTGTTTCCATCTACGCCAGAAGTGCTGCACCATACGTTGTACCATTTGCCATCTGCGTAAAGTGCTAACTGTGGCATCCTCATAATTATAGTCGGGTGCTACTACTAATGGATGACCCACTAAAAAATGTCCAGGTGTTAAAGGTACAGGATCCTCTGGATCGTTACTACCCTGAGACAAGGGCCTAGAATTTAGGCATGCCTCAATTTGAGAAAGAACTGTGGTCAGCTCTTCGAACGTCAGTGTAGAGTCACCTACGACGCGCTTCAAATGATGCTTTACACCTTTAACCCCTGCGTCCCACAGTCCGCCAAAGTTTGGAGCGTGGGGAGGAATAAAGTGCCATTCGGTTTCAGAGTTTGCAAGACCCGCTGCATGTCTTTAAACATTGAACTCTCCCGGTTAAAAAGTATCCGCAGCTCCTTGGCAGCGCCCACGAAATTAGTGCCATTATCGCTCCAGATATGACGACAATGACCACGCCTGGAAACGAACCGTTTGAACGCTGCCAGGAAACCTTCAGTTGTTAAGTCTGAAACCGCCTCAATGTGTACTGCGCGCGTGGCCATACACACAAATAAGCAGATGTATCCCTTATACGACCGCTGTCCACGACCCTTAGATACTCTCACATTAATGGGGCCCGCATAATCGACACCTGAGTTAAGAAATGGTTTACTTGGTGTCACTCTGCAAGCTGGAAGCTCTCCCATCAACTGGTGTTTTGTGGTCGCCGCATAACGAATACAGGGAACACAGCGATGTATATGAGCTCGTACCATATTGTTTACCCGATTGATCCAATACCTAGTGCGTATAAAATTGAGTACCAGTTGCTGTCCTCCATGAAAAGTCTTTTCATGCGCGTCGGCTACAATTAACTTGGCCAAACTTGAACCATGAGGAATAACAACTGGGTGCTTTGTATTGTCGAGTAGTTGAGAATAGCGCAGTCTTCCTCCAACTCGCAATATCTCATATTCATCAATAAAAACATTTAATTTATATAATGAACTCGTTTTTTCTAATGGAGCTTTATTTTTCATAGCTATAAATTCTGCATGAAACCATTGCTGTTGGCTCTGCCTTATACATACATCCAAGGCCACACGAAATTCTGAAGCTGACAGGTATGCTGTAACTTTTATTTTTGCTTCACGAAGACTTGTTGACCGCAAAAACCTTTTACAGTATCCAACAACCCTCACTAAACGAGTAAGTGATGAATACCTGGATCCCAAAATGGCTTCGAAATCAGACACGAGGTTGGCAGTGTGAACCTTAACAGTTTTCTTCTCCTCATTAGTGCGAGCTAGGCCTAGTATACTCTAGTTGATTATTTCTTAACCAAACTGGTCCACGTTGCCATAGATCATCATTTAGTAGAACAGCAGAAGAAACTTCACGAGACACGATATCCGCTGGATTGTCCTTGGATTTGACATAAGCCCATTGTGAATTGTCTAGCAAACTTAGGATCTCTGAAGTACAGTTGGCCACGTAAGTTTTCCAACGACTTGGATGGTCACTTAACCAGGCTAAAACAACAGATGAATCGGTCCAAGCATGGAGATTATCCTTTGGAATGTTCATTACTTCAGCTACTTCGATCAATAGTTTTGCTAGTAAAACAGAACCACACAATTCCAGCCGCGGAATGAATATTTGTTTTATAGGAGCTACCTTTGTTTTTGCGGTTATGAGGTTTGAGTGTACTTGCCCAGTAGCATCGATAATGCGACAATACACCACAGCCGCATAAGCTATATTTGATGCATCGCTGAATCCATGTAGCTCTATCGTAATGTCCTCTTCGCTTCTACTTATCCATCTGGGAATGTGAAAGTCAACCAGTTTCTCTAATTCTGATCTGTAATATCTCCATTCTTGTAAGAGATCCGCTGGCAGTTCATCATCCCAGCCGATTCCACTAATCCATAGCCTTTGTATGAAGACCTTCGAGGTTATAATGCACGGCGCTATCCACCCTAATGGATCATAAAGCTGTGATATTTCTGATATGACCGTCCTTTTTGTTTCAGATGCAGCAGGAGGTGACATCTTCACAGAATAATCAAATTCGTCAGTGTTCCGGTTCCAGGTAAGACCCAAAATCTTAGTTACCCTATGAGTTTTGATTTGTAAATCTCTACCAGACCTTTCCTTTAAGTACTGCAATACGCACATCCTATTGCTTGTCCATTTTTGCAACTGAAAGCCTCCTTTCTCTAATAAACTATTCATTTCACTATAAATTCTTTCTACTTCTGTTTCAGATTGGCAGCCAGTCATCAGATCATCCATGAAAAAATCTGACTTTGCCCTTTCAGCAGCCAATGGATACATATTACCTTCATCGCATGCAACTTGATGCAATGACTTGACAGCCAAGTAGGGGGCGTATGACGTGCCAAAGGTGACAGTCAGAAGTCGGTAATCCTCTATCTCTTTGTTAGGATCCTCTCGCCAGACAATCCTCTGGAATTCAGTATCTGACCGCGCTACCTTGATTTGGCGATACATTTTAACAATATCTGCTGTCAGACAGATCGGATGCTGTCGCCATCTCATGACAATATGTCTCAAGTCTGCCTGAAGAGTGGGTCCTACCATTAAGGTGTCATTTAAAGAAACCCCGTTTGTTCCCTTACATGACGCGTCATAAACCACTCTTACCTTGGTGGTCAGTTTATCTGGTCTAACCACTGCGTGATGAGGCAAATAAACTGCATCACTTTTATTTCTTTCAGACTCGTCGGTGATTTTCTCTAAATGGCCCAGCAATAAATACTCGTTTATCACATCAGTATACTGTTGTTTTAATTCATGATCACTAGCCAACCTCCTTTCTAAACCTAGCAACCTTTTTACTGCTATATTTTTAGAATTACCGTATTTACAAGGTGGATCTTCCGATCGAAAAGGTAATTTAACGATATAACGCCCATCTGCGTCCCTTTCCGTCGTATTTGCGTAAAACTCCTCGCAAGCCTGTTCTTCAGGCGTAAGAAGTTTTTTCTTTGAAACAGGCTCAGAATCTAGTTCCCATAATCGTTTTAACATTTCATTCTCTTCAATTTGAGTGTACATAGCGATCACAGTATTATGAGAATCCAGAGACCTATCTGCTTCACTAACATGGCCTGACACAATCCAACCTAAATGCGTGTCTTGTGCAACCGGAGAGCCCGCCGGGCTCTTAATCAGACCCTCCTTTAATATACGGCAATATGTTTCAGCACCTAACAAAATGTCGATTTTATTAGGGCAATTGAACTTTGGGTCGGCTAGACGTATACTACGAATTTCTGGCCAATTCTCGAGTTCAAAGTTTGTATCTGGCATAACTGAGGTCAGTGACCTTAACACATGCGCATTCACTTTTATGGTAAAAGAGGGATCATGCAACGATTGAGTTTTAATAATAACAGCATGTCTAGAGACGATATTGCCATGACCACCTCCTATACCTGCAATAGTAGTCTTCGAGACTACTCTCTTTAACCGAAGCAATTGCGCTGCTGCCTCAGTAATAAAGGATGCTTGCGATCCTTGATCCAACAAGGCTCTCAAAATTTGAGAGGACCCATTTTGTGATTTGGCCTTTACTAGAGCCGTGGCTAACAAGACTTGACCCTGTGCTTGTCCATTCACCAAATGAGTTGCTATATTTGTACTTACATCATGGACTGGCTCTGAAGTACATTCATGTGGGGTTACAGGGACCATTGGCGTAGTAGCCCCACTGACTCCACTAGGTTTCTTAGGATGCAACAACGTATGATGCTTCCGCTGACATATACGGCATTTTGAAAGAACACGACAATAATTGGAAGTGTGGTGACTGCCTAAACAATTAAAACAGACACCCAAGGATTTTGAAATGGTACGACGTTCGTCAACATCTAGTTGGCAAAACTTCTTACAATTAGGAAGCTTATGATTTTCAGAACAATGTGGACATGAAACATCAATAGCACTATGCATTACTTTAGCGCGAGATGTTGAATTATTATCGCCTTTTGACTTTTGTTTAGGTTCAACGCATTCTAGGGCACGAAAACGCGTCTCAAAAAACTCACTAAACTGTTTAAAGGAGCGTAGAACGTCGGATGATTTGCTAACATGCAGTTCCCACTGCTTCCTAGATTCTACATCCAACTTCAAGCTTACAACATAAACGATAATAACATCCCAAGAACTAACATCAATCCCAATATTGGTGAGTTCGTGCAAACAATCACTAGTAACATCAAGCAAATCTTTAAGAGCTTTTGATGATTCGGTTCCAATATTACGTTGGCCAAATAGTCGGTTTAATATGCATGTTGACATAAATTTCTTATTATTGAACCTATGTTCTAACATTTCCCAACATTTTTTATAGTTGACATCGGTTATAGGAACATGCCTTATAAGCTGCTCTGCTTCACCTGACAGCTGAGTTTTAAAATAGTGGAGACGTTGTACGTCATCAAGTTTTTTATTATTGTGAACTAATGACATAAACAAATCTCGAAATGACGACCATTCTGTATATTTTCCACTAAAGGTAGGCAAAACTATTTTTGGCAATCGTACGACACTGTCAGATGAATCATTGCTAACTTCTTTATTGCAACTATTGACTTTTAATTGTGAACGTGCATTTTTTAATTCAACCTTATATGTTAAATATGTTTCAAGAACCGTTTCATAAATATCTTCCTGAAAGTATTCATATAATTCATCACCTTCAAATTCGCCTACTATTCCTTCGTATTTTGCAGTAAAATTCCTTAATTGAGTTTCCAACAACTCTAGACGTGTATCCAAATAATTGCAATTTATCCGATCTTTCGGAGACTTTTTGAAGTTAATTAAACCTTTTTCAATCTGTTCTTTGACATCCTTCAACTTTCTCAATTCTTTTTCCATGTTGACAGTTTGTTTTTTCTAAGTGTCAACAACTATGAATTTTCTAAGTCCAGTAAAGAATGTTTTTTCAAGAAAGCCCCAAAAAGAGTAAATTATTCTTAGTTGCGCCAAGAGTGATTTTTCTAAGTCCCAACAGATGCGAAATTTTCTAAGTCCGGTGATGAGAAATTTTTCTAAGTTCGGCCAAGCGTAAATTTTCTAAGTGTTTTTTGGACTTATAAAATCGTTTCGAAATCGGGCATAGATTCGACGTCTGGTCGTTTTTTCCGAAACTATTCTTAGTCCCTGATCGCACACTGATTTTTACGAAGTCGCGAAGACTAAGTTCCCGAACTTTGCACTATTTTATTAAACATATAATCGTACTCACAGTTTTGTCCACATATATGCACTTCACTACTCACGTGATCCAGTCTCTGTTCAAGTTCAATTATTCCAGTATATCCTCGGCACAATAAAACTCTCACTTGTGTTCTTCCAAAACCACCATCCGGCTCGAAGGATCATGTACAATATCGAGTAAAGATACCTTGGAGATATGGTACTATAATAAAACACAATACCTCAGAGCAAGACAAATTTATTTAGTTCAACCCAAAACCTATATACCTTGCCGTGAAACCAAACAATACCGAGATCTAACTCGATATTAACACCATCTATTGACCTACGACAAAGTTAATCTGTCATACATATACACTATGCTATTAACATTGAACATACCCTTTAAATTACACGTTGTATAACCCAGTAGTTGGGTAACAAGACGCCCCTTAGAAAGACTGGTGTTCTGACTAATCGTAACGACTCTCAAAGATTTACAAATGACAGGTGAGACCAACAGCTTCAGTAGGCACGGAAGAATCTCTATAAGTTAAGGTTGTCACTCATCTACAGATCGACCTTAGCCACCATTGGTTGAATCGTGAAGATTGCGGCAGTTATTATTTAGTTACGGGGGCCTCATATTAATAGTAATTATAATATTGTTACAACAATAGATTACTTACTAATAGTTAGTAGCGAAAATTTTGATGTACTATACCTTAACTTTTATATACAACGTGTAATTTAAAGGGTATATACATACCGAGTGCACGGCTTGTTTGGATGATAACAAACGATATGGCAAGGGTTTTCTAATCCTATGTCTACATGTGTGGAACTTATTAGAAATTTCAATACATTGATACCAGAGACCGAATTTTTCAAATTAAGAAGAACGAAGAGAATTATCGTTTTATTGGCAAGTGACGTGGAAAGTGATGACCCTCATAGTGCTGTGACACGTTTGTTATTACTGGTATTCAAGAAACATATGAAACCAATAATTTGGGGTCAATTCTGTGAGTCACTTATTTTGAGCTGAAACTTTGCATAGAAACTCCATACCACATGTTGTCTTCAGTCCTTTTGGATAGATATGGGGTTTCCGTTACACGTTGTATACAGTATGTTAACTAACAGAAGGCGTTCCCATTAACCCGCAAGAATTCCTGTAATATCTTTTTATTATTATTTCAGTTTTGGACATATAGCAAGACTGGAGAAATACGGCGAGACGGATTTTGTCTCGACTATATACTCAATTCTATCACATTATTTTTCTGCAGGAATACGGCTTCGCAAGTTTGGTTATATAGTCAACAGGTAATTGTGTACAGAATACTTCGTTTTCTGAGCTTATATTATATTTCAAACTTGGGTAAAGGCCTTCCCTTTCTCCTTCCAAACCTCTCTGTTTCTTCCGTGAGCATGATCAGATCGTTACCCCACCTGCACTGTGGTCGGTTTCAATGGCTATGTCTTCATTCAGGCGTCCAGTAAGTGACGATCTTTACCCACCTCTCGAGGAACATTCGTATGACGGTGACATAGCTTGCCCACTCCCACTTCAGCTTGGCTGTTTTAACTCCAAAATCAGCTACATCCATAATGGAACGCAGGTTGGCGTTACTAACGCGATCTGTTCGCTTAACACCCTTCATGCTTCGCTCTATCGCCTGCTAATTAATCTTGAGTTCTGAGCATAGTACAATGTTCTTATACTGTTGTGAGGTTGAAGTCTCAGCATCTTGAGCTCAATGATGAGCTATTCATGTCTTAATTTGCGAATTGCTGGATGCGAAAATCACGAGATCAGCTGATATATTAAGCGACGGAAATGATCCTCGAAGATTATATTATATGCAATTACATCATTCTGAGTGGCCATTCCACATTTTATCTAAGATTTAGTTAGTTCCCCCAGAAAGCATATAAATATCATATAAAAAAGATAGCATTTTTCAAATACATGCATGTATCACAGTGACAATGATATAAAAATAAAACTTACCATTTTTTTTCTTAAACTTGTGTCCTCTAATTCGGTCCGTACTAAACCCTGTAGGCCTGTAAATTAAATAAAAGCATATTATTTTTCAGTCACAAACTATAAGGCATATGGTGACCGAGCAGTGTTTGAACATTGCCCAATTCCCAGAAGGCATAAGTTTAATTTTAACCGAATGCACTCCGTCATCATCGCAGAAATGGATTATGGAACATTTCAAATTTGAGAGACTTGCACCACAAATGCAGATTGGATTGACAGATTGGGAGAACTTGGCGAGAGGGTAATGCAAACTGTAAGTGAAATTTTGTAAGTAACTTTGTTCTAAGATGCAACTATTTTTCCATCTACCACTACCAGACACGCGTTCACGCGGTCAGTCTTCTACGCGTTGGATAGACTTAATTAATTTCAAATTTATTTATTAATCAGATATCAAGATCCATAATGGTTAGTAACAATGATACTTATAAACTATGTTAGTATATACATACAAGGTTGTGAAACCTTTACTTATTTAACAGTACCAACCACAATTTGAACCCAGAGCGAGTGTATCGGACACTGATATTTGGTTGATATTATCCTCAGGATGTCATTGCTGCTGCCCCGTACTCTGCTTAACAAATATGACACCTGCTTGCGTTTTATTGTATAAAAATCATCCGTATGCACTTCGGCAAACATCGCGGATGCACTACAGAACCGCGGTAACCGCAAAAACATCCTGCAGACGTTATTGTATTGTACCCGCAGAGCGCTGTATAGCTTGTGCGTATAAACTGCTTCAAATAGGGCTATCTTAGCCTTACCATGAACAGGCAGCGCTCTGCATTCCTTCAGGTCCTCAGTGATAATATGGTCTAAATATTTAAAATTGTTCACTCTTTTTAGAGAAGAGCCATTAAGAAAGACAGGTGGAAGGTGGCAACAGAGGCGACCTTAGTCCAAAGCTTCCAAGAATAGACAGATAAATATAACATTAATTTGGTACAACACAAGACACAAAATACAGTTTACATCACAAGTATAAAAGAAGCAAATAAAACATACAACAGAGATAAACATAATGAAAGAAAGAAAGAAACATAAAGAAAAACATAGTGCGCTGTGTGTCTCGAGTTTGCACCAAATGGGTGCCCAGCTCAGCATGTGCCAGATACAAATACTAAACGGTAAGCTTAAGAGAAATGGCATCATCGAGAACCACGACCATTCTGTCCAGAATGCACAACTGTGGAGGAGGACCACCAGCCTTTCTTTTTGCGGTGCTCGATTTTTGAGGATTAGACCGAGGAGTGTAGGATTTGTACCTCACTAAAACTACATAGGTGGTTATCATCAGCACGTCAAGGAAAACCCCGTGTCCTCTTAGGATACTGGGTCGAAACCCCCTGTGCAACGCTTGTCATGGCAGCTTCCTGACTTCCGTGATCCTACTCAATGGCCTTCTTTTGAAAATTTCTCCAGTTTTTGTCCCTTCATAGCCGTCACCACTGAAGGCCGAAACAGATCTTGCCCGATACTGAAAACCAAGACCCGGCGCACGGGTGAATTGTGAAAAAATTATGTCGTTAAAAGTTTTTTTGTGGTAAACGAAAATCCAAGTGTTTCAGGACAAAAGATGGTTATAGACATTGTTTGGCTACCAAGTATCAACATTACCATTGGGGTAAAATCTTTGGGTTTTTAACTGACCTATGCCTGCCCATACAATTCCAAGGGGTAATTTGAATTGTAAAATATGAGTTATTCATTTTGCTACTTTGAATTTTAAGTCTATAATTAAATTAATGAAAAATAAAAATAAAAGCTATTTTAATTACATATATTTGAGCAGTTTTGTTTCATACTTTGGATTTATTTTGTCAATAACGTACTGGCACATAATTAAAAATATCTGAATAAACGCAGAAAATCTGCCTTAATCATAGTGAAAAGTACAGTACAAATGTTTACTTTTTGTATTCCTACCAACGAAACCACTTGCCCTTTGAACAAACCACGGTGAGAGCAAAGGTGGGATATCCAAACCGCAGAGCTCGTTATGCCCCTGAAAAAATTTTATTACAGTCTTTTTTACTACGACTAACCTCAAATGAGGAGCACCGTTTGAGTACAGTAGCATTATTGTGGTTTGGAGGAAAAAGTACA
The DNA here is from genome assembly GCA_943138885.2 of Tholera decimalis. Taxonomy (NCBI): domain Eukaryota; kingdom Metazoa; phylum Arthropoda; class Insecta; order Lepidoptera; family Noctuidae; genus Tholera; species Tholera decimalis. Next base: position 31,407,940 of record OW964558.2, on the reverse strand, counting down.
GTAACGTTACACAAAGGAGAATTTGCTTTGTTCCGAATGAGAATGTGAGCCGTATTTTAAAAGTAAAATAAAAATTTATGCAATGGAACAAAAAGTTTTTTCGCATGCATTTGTTTTTTCAATTGCAAATTATTTATATTTAATTGAAAAAAGAACAGAATACTATTAAGAATGGATTTTAAAAAAATCGAAAATCATTTCCAAAGCTTTAGGGTGCCTTTCCACCAGAGATGTGCGATGGAAATGTGTCGTGCGAGGATGTCTAGCTGTGCTGTGAAAATGTGTGGGGGTTTCCACCTAAGCTGTGCGATGAAAATGTGCCTACGAGGATGTGTAGCGGAGCTGTGAAAATGCGTATTAATGTGTGGTGCGAGGATGCGCAAACCCCCAACACATCCTTCTCAACACACATTCCTCGCAACACATCTCTCGCACACATCCCTCGCTTGTTTTGTATGCGAAAAAATCTAGCTCCGCTGAGCCGTTTCCACCAGAGCGGTGCTGACCGAGGCGAGGTAAATGAAGCGATTCTATTGGTTCTTTACAAACACTCCCACACACACATCCCTCGCTACGCATCCTCGCACATCTCTGGTGGAAACGCAGCCTTAAGCGCAAAGAATAAAAGAACTACCTTTTATTCTCTGCTTTACTTTACTCCGAAGAATTTATTAAGATTTAAAACTGACTAAGGTACAGTAAGCGAACGCATTAATTAAAACTTATTATCTTTGAACAAACACTAATTAATTTTACTCAGTGTCGTACCGGCTGTTTGTTTTAATGATAAATATGGCAATTATCTGGCTGCCTGTCGCTTTTAGGAGTTTTACACAATTATATACAGTTATCGTAAACAATGAGATAATTTATAGGTACACTTTAAGAAACGTAGTGTTGGTTGGCCTAATTTTATTTAATTATTTATTAAAACTTTATGCAACACAAAATGTACAAAGGTGGACTTAATGCCATGACAACACTGTGCATAAAAACAAATAAACTAAGTAGATAATATATTCAAAGTAAAAGTTTTATTACAAGTATACATATATAACTAGAATAAACTTACATACATATTTGTCATAATACATACCAAAAATACATACATTATCTATTTATATTAATAAAAAGTTACAGAGTTTTCATAACCCCCTTTGGTTATGAAAACTCTGTTTCCACTATTTGTAAAGAAAATAATCCCCCAACTTTCGCGCAAATAAAGACTGTATATACAAGGTGTAATTTAAAGGGTATATACATACCAAGTGCATGGCTTCTTTGGATGATAACAAACGATATGGCAAGGGTTTTGTAATCCTAAGTCTACGTGTGAAGAACTTATTACAAATTCCAATACACAATACCAGAGACCGAATTTTTCAAATTAAGAAGAACGAAAAGAATTATCGTGTTATCGGCAAGTGACGTGAAAGTTATTGACCCTCGTAGTGCTGTGACACGTTTGTTATGATTGGTATTCAAGAAATATATGAAACTAATAATTTGGTAGCAATTCATTGAGTCCGTTATTTTGTGCTGAAACTGTGCATAGAGACTCCATACCAGATGTTGTCTTCAGTCCTTTTGGATAGATATGGGGTTTCCGTTACACGTTGTAGAAGAATTAATAAAATCAGAAGTATTAGAAGGACAGAGTAAGAGAAGATTATTGGAAGAGCGCAGAGTTTTAGCGTGTGAGGAACATAGAAATTGAAAATGAGAAATAAATTAAGAGGGAGGGGTAGGAGAGTTCAGCAAAGAGAAAAGTTAATTTTAGTTAATTAAGTGTTAATAATAGTAGTTAGTTTTAGTAAATTAGGTTTAACAATTCCTAGGCTGCTCATTGGAAGTCGTCGGCGCATCATGTTCCACGCGCGACTCAAAGAGCAGTCAGCAGGAGTGACGGGGCCTGACGGGGATGCGGGAATGTTCTAACGAGATACCGCGGTCCTGGATCGTAAGGAAAGTTAAGGAACAGAGTCTTCAGAGTGAAAGGAGTCATTAGATGATTTCCCCGCCGAAAATAAAATAGTTGTTCCTTGAATGTCTAAATATTTTGTTATTTTTCTGAATTATATTTTAAGTTTTAAAAGCATAAGCAATTTATGAATATGAAGATTGGTGTTTGTGCATTCTTTAATTTAGTTTAATTCTATCTATTATATGTATCACGTATTAAAAACTATATTAAAGTAGGCAAGACAACAAGTCTCCAAAAGTTGAAACCTAAATATGTGTAAACACAAAGTTGGATACGTCGAGCCATTCCACCAATTTCAAAGATAAGTTCTTTAGTTACATCACATACAGTACGGATAGTCGGATATGGCATGCTCAACCCATGTGGTGGCAAGCAAAATCCTTAAAAATATCCTGGTATGTCCTTGGCCAGGGTATTTTTTCTATCTGTATTCGATACATAGTAAGTTCATAGAGGACCGCCCATTAACACACCTTATTTTATACACACTTATTGATCTTTGTGCCTTCATAAAAATCTTCATTCAAATAGTATATCTATTTATGTTCAGCATTTTAAAATTACTCATCATCATGTTCCACACTCAATGTTGAAGCGAAAAAGCGCCTCAAATCACAACTACACAAAATAAGCCCACATGGTCCAGTCCGACTGAATCTATAAAAAGCATAGTACTGTGCAAATGAAAACACGAAGTTGGTAATTTATAATGTACCTTTTTGTAAAAGTAGGCGTTATCTACGGATTAACTTAATTGTGGCTATAAAATAAAATATCCCACCGAAACAAAATTTTCAAGGAGGGTTTTTTGTTTTAACCTTAGTGGAGATTATGTCGGATTTTAGTTGTTGTTTTTGGCCAGCCAAAATAAATTACAAGGCCCACAGTTCGGGCAGGGTTTTGGGAAAGGGAAAGTGCTGCGGTCTGCTTACTAGCAAGGGTTTATAGTTTCGTTGTATTTTTTTTTACTTGAGTTAAATTTAAAGCGAGGTATCCCAGTGGTTATAGCCCTGGCTTACCAGTTGTAGGTCATGGATCACATCCAAGCAGGCAGATTACTTCGTGTTTTAATGATCAATTTTGTTTTCAAAACATATCATCGGACCAAAAATCCGAAGACGTGTATCATCTACAACACTAAACTGGATGCTTGTGGAGGGTTGTGACCTACTATTCTCTCTCATAAAGATGAAGCCTGTATCTTTGTAGCGCAAATTTTATAGGTAACTGAGCGAAATTAATTTGTGAAAAAATTAAAATGACTCATTCCGTTCTCGGTGGAGTAAAAAGGTATGTCAGACTCCTGCTGACTAAAATAAACCCTGTTTCTTCAGCTGCCTTCGCGTTCCGGTGCCGTTGTATGTCGTTAGAACATTCCCGTTCCTGTAACCCCGGCAGAAAGTGGACATATCGGGCCATATCATTGTTTCTGACTGCTCCTTGAGGCGCGCGTGGAACATGACGGACCGTCGACTTGCCTTCACAACTTGGTTTAGGAAACAAGTTTTAGTTTTTCTCTTTCTTTATTTTCCCGTTTTAGGTGGCATATAGTCTTACAAATATAGTCTTACTTTAATTGACTAGACTGACTAATACACACTATATAAAACTTGCAAAAAGTGCACAAAGATTTGCTCAGCAAAATCTAACTTCAGACAAAAACTATCCATTTAGTTCCTCTAAAATCTGGACAAATTATGGCCACTAAAGTAAATTAGGGATAAGAGTATGCTGTAACGGATACCAACTCATGTGGTCAGAGAAGAGGGATTAATTCTCTAAGCAGGGCTCATGAGAGATTCTTGAAATACTTAAAAGCCAGTATAAAGGATTTTAGATTTTCGAAATTTTATCGTTTAAATTCTGAAATAATACTTAGAACGAAAGTCTTTTTGTCAGATGTTTTTGTAAGGAATACTTTGTATTTCAAGGAATAAATTGAAGCTAAAATTAAAGTACCTACCGAATATCAATTTATTTATATGTTCTTTACAATAATATTATGTACTTTTTCCCAATTACTTGTACGAATGTTTAGTTTATTGAAAGGTGAGCTGTTAATATATTTTAATGTACCATCGACCAATCTTCCGCATGCTCACCTTTAAGGCTATAATCGCCTAGCACGGCTCATAACTCGATCGCCTAATGCATGTATTTTGACCAATAGGATGCACGAAGCGTATTTTAGTAGTGTTCGTAATAGTAAATATTATATTATATAAAGCTCGATTACCACTGACTGACTGACTCACTCACTGGACATAATTGTTCTCCCAGATGGTGGATGGGGAGGTGTGTATATTTTGACAGATTCGTAAACAAGTAACTCTCAAACCTACGGGAAAAGTGCCAAACCTCCCCTTTTCACCCTCCTTCTCCCCCCTCCCTATCGGATCTCGGAAACTACGAGACCCGTATTTTTTCTTTTTTACGGATTCGTATAGAGGAGGCTTGCTAAAGTAAAAACCATTTTTCAAAGTCGCCCCCCTTGCCCCCCTTCTCACCCCCTTTAGGCGGATCTCGGAAATTAAGAGACTTGGAACATTTTTTTTTTTCAGATTCATTTAGAGGGGCAATGCTTTAGTCGAAATAATTGTTGCAACCCCCCCCCCCCTCTCCCCCCCATCACCCCACCCTTTTTTTTTTAAAGAAAGCACGCGAGGTGCTTGCACCTCGCGCAACACGCAAATACTAAACCCCCCATCTCCCCCCATCACACCCCCATTTTTTTTTCACAAGCACGCGAGGTGCTTGCACCTCGCGCAACACGCAAATACTAGTTAATATTATAATGTTACACGCCCTGTACTCGCAAAATGTATATTGTCTCTAATTGGGCGAAACCAGGAAGGGATGTGGTTTGTCACTAGCTGCGCTTCCACAGAAATATTTTCTTAAGTGAGCATGCGTATCGTTGGCCGATAGTACGTTATTGCATATTTTAATATTTATTTAAATAAAATATAGTTTTAAAAGTGGATATGCCGCTAGTATGGTTGATTCGTTGATCGAGTGATCGCTGATGACCACGAGGTCTTGGATTCGATTCCCGGATTGGGCGAAAAGTGCTGGGTTTTTCTGTAAGTAATTTCTCAGTAGTAAGCCCGGGGTTTGGAAGTTGGCGGTGTGATACCCCATTGCCTTGGAAAACACGTTAAACTGTTGGTCCCGGCTATCATTTGGACGTCTTTGACAGCCGTTACGGGTAGTCAAAAGCCAGTAAATGACACTGTCTAGCCAACGGGTATCGTATTACCCAGTTACTGGGTTGTGGAGGCTCAATCGGTTAGAATAAAAGCCAATGCCAACATGGTTGGGAAAAGCCTGAGCAAATCAATATCAAATCAGCACCAATCAATTTCAAGAACGCGAGTAAAGAACCAACGCGATTTGTCTGTGCAAGACAAAACAATGGCGTGTACTCATAATAATATTTTCTGATTACTAAAAACTAGTTTAAGTTAAGCAATTAATGACATGCCGCCAGTTTTGGGCATATTTTTATTATTACTAAAATATTGAATTAAAATTGATAAAGTTTTCCAGACGCACGGCTGGGTACCATCTACACTTGGTTGATATACTGTCTTGTCGTATCAAGCGCTTCTCCTCCACATTTATTGTGCGCACGACCAAGTTGTGGAATTCTCTGCCGGCTTCTGTGTTCCCTGCCACTTATGACCTTTCAGCCTTTAAAGCAAGAGTAAATAGGCATCTTCTGGGCTCGCTCGTCACATCGTAGACTTCATGTATCGCTTACCACCAGGCGAGATTGAGGTCAAGTATCATAAGTATCATCAGACTCATCAGTAATTTAAAAAAAAAATAAAAAAAGACTGAAAGTACCATTAAAATAACGATCACAAAAGAAATCTCTAATCTACCTGTTTTCTTCTTATCAGAGCCATTACTTAGACTCACCTCACTTTTAATTTAACAAATTGCTGTAATTCAAAGCAGCTGCAACATGGGTAATACTGAGCTGAGCGTTCGATGTTTTCCATTTAACCTGAACGATGGGACCAGCACTCGTCGATAACCGCAAAGTGAATGAGTTTACGGCATAGCGTTACTTCACTGGAATTATACTGTGGTACTACCGTACCCACTGTGATGAGTAATTAAAGTAATAGTGATAGTGATGCAATGAAAATAACTGGAAAATTAAATGAATAAATGTGTAATTAAATTAGATAAAATATAGACGTAGACGAACTACTAACGATTTATTATATAGTGCGAGCGAGTAAGGACTTTATCACTCTGTGTATGGAGTTCTCGTTTGACCCTTTCAATACCAAATTATATTCTGCGCGTAGTCCGTTGAATAATGGCTTTTGCATGGGACCTTAGTGCTGTTTATGTATATTTTATTTATATTTCTATTTTGATCGTGTTTGTTAGTATCAAGTTTTGAAATTGCCGTCATTTTTTTCTGTTTTTATCCGTTAGAACCTGTAATTGGTTTTAGGTTTCTTACACCACTGCAGTCAATATAGTTGAGTTATTAGTTTTCCTTTTAATAAATAAAGATTATAACTAAATAATTATAAATTTATGATACAAATATAGATTTTCTCCTTAGGAAATGACCAATTCAAACACTGTACCGGCTTCTGACGTTTTGTAAGTGCTCATTAAGCCTATGTAAAATAAAATATTGTTGATGTTGGATTATATGAACTTAAACTAAAGCTCTTCTCACTTTATTTTAAGTTCAGTTAGAAAACGTCAGAAGCCGGTACAGTGTTTGAGTTGGTCATTTCTTAAGGAGAAAAACGGGCAAATACTCTATGGTTACCTACTCTATTTAAAACATACTTATTTGATTTTCCATCCAAAGGTTGACTGGAAGATAACGCTATCGAGGATAAAATCGCCTCTGTAAGCATAGGTTATGCAATATTGTTGAACAGGTGTATTCTTCTATGTGTACCTACTTACTAATAAATGCGCAAGTATGTTTGTTTGTTTTTCTTACTTTCAAAACGGAGCAATATCGATGTGATTTTTAGTGCTCCGATGGTTGAAGAGCTGGAGAGTAATATAGCATGTTATCGCTAAAAAAAGCTAATCACGCCAACGAAACCACGGCTATCAGCTAGTTGTTTAAAAACTACGCAGCAGAAATTACTGCAATCGTTTCAAATCAGTAGCTTGTACAATGCTTTTAATTTAGTTACAGGAATCTCCGATGTAAATATAAAATCTATCTTTCAAAGTATTAATTCCAAGAAATAAACTGCACCTAATCCCCCACAAAAGCAATTCAATTAAACGGAAAACTTTTACAGCTCACGTTGAATCCAAAATATATGTCCAGCACCATATATTTGCCTGCCGCTGATTTGCATAATGGGCACATAGGAAGATATACGACGTTTTCCAGGGGCTTCCCAACATATTGAAGGGAGGGATGAAGAAAAATAGCTTCAGCATCGCGCTCTGAAAACTAGAACCTTTAATTTGCATGTAACATACCACTCTTATTGTAATCGCATAGGGCTCAAATTTGATTGGCGTCTTCTCGCCCAAATGAAGAGCAGAATGAGGGTAGGGTTAACAAATATGTTACGAGTGCTCAGAATTTATGTACGGACGATTTTCGCTTCTATTGCTATACGAGCCACCTGGCTTTGGGATATATTATATCTGTTGCTTTATATTTTGTTTATATATATAATTATGAACGATAAGTCATCCGTATAATCCAGAATAGATTAAGTCATTTCATTTGCAGAAGGGCCGTGAAAACAGGTTTTTGTTATGCAGAAGTTAAGGCGTTAATTTAAAGATATTACGAGTATACCATAATCAGCCTATAATACTACCGGTCTACCAGACGCACGGCTGGGTATCACCCACACTTGGTTGATATACCGTCTTGTCGTACCAAGCACTTCTCCTCCACATTTATTGTGCGCACAGCCAAGTTGTGGAATTCTCTGCCGGCTTCTGTGTTCCCTGCCACTTATGACCTTTCAGCCTTTGAAGCATGAGTAAATAGGCATCTTTTGGGCTCGCTCGTCCCATCTTAGACCTCATCTATCGCTTACCATTAGACGAGATCGAGGTCAGTAATAAAAAGTAAAAAAAAAATGTTCCCACTGTTGGGGTACAGGCCTCCCTTTCTCTACACGGGGGAACGGGGCGTAATCCACCACCCGAGCCCAGATAAGATATATTTATTTGTCAAAAATATGTGTCGGTTTCATAATCAGTGTACATTAACGAAAAAAATACTAATTATAAAACAATGAAAGTTGCGTCAAAAAATAATATTTACATAAGAGATAATAATTAATAATTGATTAATGAACATTCGAAACAATATGTTAAATAATAATAATAATGTCAATAAGCTTAAATATTTCAATACCTAATGTCAATAAGTTCAGAAATCCATAATTATATAAAAATAAATCGCATGTCAATTGCGTCCCCTTAAAGTTTGTCATTTAAATAGTGAGCAACATTATAATAGCACTTATTTATTAGAAGTCTTGGTCGTGGATTTGAGAGCAATGGCTATGATATTAATTACTCAAAGTAATATGCTTGCCTATTTACGAACCCACGATCATATAACACGTAACTATATCATGTCCTTAAGTGTAGTGGTGCACTGGCACAACAGCTGCAATAACTAATCTGAAAAGAGTATATTATTTATAAAGTACATTAGTAAAAAGTGTTATAGGTAACTACGAAAATATACTTTTTGTATCCATAGAAATATTGTAAGGTGTAAAATAAAATACACAATAAATAATGTAAATATTTATCCTGTTCTATATTAGGAACAATTGTAGTTAATCGATTATAAAAACTTATTAGATTATTAAAATCATGCAATGCATGTGAGCAACTTCTCAACAAGTTCCCGACCGAAAAAATAGCCAATCGAATAGCCAAAACGATGTTTGTTTCGAATACACACACACGCATCTCTTGATTGTATTCGATTCCTTCTAAAACGTCTAACCATACCGTAATTTCTACCAAAATACCTACTTCCATTTCGCTAGTCAACGTTCACCCGCTCCAAGTTGGAGCATATCCATGAGGATTAACTGGACGGTTTTTTTAATGGGAGAATCATCAAATAAATCCTTCCACATTAGTGGAGCGTAAGGGCGTTTCAGATTTCTACTGACTAAAAATCCACCCTGTTTCTTCAGTTACCCTTGGTTACCCTTGGAAAACGTTTCGGGGCCGCGGTATCCTATTAGAACATTCCTGGAACCTCGGCAAGGGCCGATTAATATAATTAAACCTTCTTCCTAGAATATAGATAACTTTCCGCCTGCCCCGTGTAGTGTTTTCAGAACTTGAATGATGCCCTGAAACTTATTAAAGAAAACAATTTGTTGCACAACTAAGAACTTCACATAAATGTAACAAGAATTTAATTTTACGGTAAGGTGATATTGAATAAAAATGCAATTTTTAGAGTTGTGCGAGTATATTGCTATGCCTGAATTAGCGAATTAATATCTTTAATAAACATAACCTTACGAGAATTCACTTACTATTATATGTTTATTAATATAAAAAGCAATTAGAAATATTTATTAATATAAAACTACGTATACAGATCAAAATTTAGGCTTTATATTTTGGAGTTAATACCTATAATGAAACATATTTTAAATATTTTTGTAAATGCTATGTGCTCATATCTAAATTAGTAAACTATTTTATGCACTACACGGGGAAGACACAGTGTGGCGCATAGTTTTAGACCGTACCTAAATTGATTTACAATTTATGAAATGTTATGTAACCGGCGACACTAAAGTAAAAAAAGGTTTAGTACTAAATACCTAACATTCGAAGAAATGACAAAAGAAAAACGGTATGAAATCGAATATATTGAACTTTGTGTTATTTTTATTAAAAATGTTTTTGTTCATTTATTATTCCTTTTTTAAGTTATCTACGTTTACATAATATACAGAAAAACAAACTTCGTAAAATAAATTAATCTTCTGCGTGTATAATTCATTGATGGATATTCACGGTCAGGGTTTAAAAAACAAACATGTGCCTAGCCAGCATTTTTAAATAAGAAAATAGTATAAAATAAAATTGTATACTTATTTATTAATTTCTTCCCGAAAAATGTATTTTTCGGAGGTGAAAAACGTTGCTGGGCTTAAACTCTGTAACATTTCCAATCTTGAAAAACACGTTTTATTTTGATTTTTGACGTGACTGTTGCCGCCATTCTTGATAGAGATTAGATGTATCTTGTCAATGACTACATTAAGAGCAAACAAATAAGCATGTAAATATTTTCTCTCGGGGTTTCTGAAATATTTTAACGAGATACCGCGGCCCCGGAATGCAAAGGCAGCTGTAGGAACAGGGTGGGTTTTTATTTAGTAGAAGTCTGACACTCTCTTCCGTTCCACCCAGATTGGTAGAAGTCATTCGACGATTTTCCGACAAGAATGAAGAAGTAAATATTGCTCCAAAAGACATTTTACTGCAGCGCCTCAGGGATGTTTGCCGAAGCACGTGTGGATGGTTTCAACACCATCCTACGAAAACGGATGGCGTCCATGATGCGTAGAGTGCGTGGGAGCGCTAACAGCATTCTGAGGGTTATCAGTGATAAGCCGTGTTGCGACATCATGGCTCACTGGGTGCATGTACACGTGCATGTGCCCGGGGTGACAGGTGAGCGCGGTCGGTATAGGAAGTGATGTGTATTTTATTGTTACTAGCATAGTATGTAAGTATCGTGTACCTACTAACAATATTTAAATGTATAGGCTTTGTAACATAGTTTATAACTCATATAAATACTAACAAAACTATGGATCTTGAGGTCTGAAATAAATTTTTTTTATTTTATTTTTTTTTATTAATATTGTGCTGCTTCTGCCGCTGCGGCTGCGAAAAACTTCGAGCGGCATATATTTGGAAACCATATCAGTTTTGAAGCCATTAAAATTTTGACTCAAACTTCCCAACTTCGGCCCAAGTCATCATCATCTACGTAGCCTAGAGCCAACAATGTTCGGTGCGGCATCCAGTCCAGTTGGAAGCAGCTGAGTATTTGTGGTTAACAAAGAAGGAATACCTATCTAGCCCCAACAACCCGATAGCTGGGTAACTGGTGTTTCTTTTTTTTTCGGGCTCCTGTGACTACCCGCAATGACTGTCAAATATGTGCAAATAACAGCCACGAACAGCGGCTTCACGTTTTTGCTGAGATACGGATCTTGATGTGTTGAGATAGTAACCCATCCACAGACAGACCTCGGTAAACGTTGCTTAACCTTAATGATCTTTTCGATTGACTCATGCTGCTGTATTTATACATTACAATTATTTAGCCACGAGCTATTCTGTACTGCCCAAGTCAGACTAACATTATCTTACAAGTTTGTAAGCAGTGGAATCGCTTAGTATTCCCCACACCAGCTAACCCAAAAACTTCCTGCAAACTACCAACCATCTATGAATATTCAGCAACAACATATTTTGTTGCACTCAGTGTAACTAGAAGATTCACATGAGTCCGTAAATCCTTGTCGGGCAAACTTGTTGGTTTATACGGACTTGAGTCTAGCAAATTTTTGTTCTGTAAATTCTCTGCTGGTATAGATAAAGCTACATAGTAAAGAAGGAAGGAAAATAGATTTATTTGCCCTGTCATATCACGTATAAGAAAATGAGAAGATAAAAAAATGAGTGTGGCACTCGGGGACTGCCGCGGTAAAGCTATTGCATAGCATTTTTTTTTTAAGTTCTGAGCAGTTAGCAGCTAGTCTACACGCATACGTCTAGTCGCACGCACACAAACACCGTGCCGAAGTCTGCCGAACTGAAACGACGTTAGACGATGCACGGCTGTCAACGCCACCGCAGTGCCAGTCGGAGTGGGGGTGTTAGGTTTATTTTCGTTACGGAATTTCTTAATTCGGTCGCCACGCTCAAAGCCCGCAATAAAAGCTATGCAATACCTTAAAACAAAAATAAAATTTGAACTCATCATCTGTTTAGCCATTTTTCCAACTATTTTGGGGTCGGCTTCCAGTCTATCAGGATGCAGCTAAGTATTTAACATGGAGCATCTGCCTATCTGCCTTTCAAAACCCAGTATCTGGGTAGCACAATATCCCTCGGTAATACTGGTTTTGCCAGATATTCTGTCCCCGACCCGTAACGACTGTCAATAATGTACAAGTCTATCCAGAGCACTGGTTTTTAGCGAAAGTTTCTCCGTCTATCTGTTAAGATTTCACGGCAAACCACAAATATTGCATGCAGACAGATGAGGCCCCAGGTCAAAAAGTATACTTTTTTAAATTATTAATTAAGGGGCTGACATAGAGGCTGAAAGTTGCCACAGTAAAGAATACATAACGTTCTCTTAAGTATCTAACACGTAATGGAATGGTATATAATGGCTTAAGTTTAGCATGATTCTTGTTACAAGGTGTAATTTCGTGATAGAAGGATATTCCTTGTTTCGAAAATCTCAAGACCCAATGTATGTATGTATGTATGTCGGGCAGGTATCCGCAACTCCACGACCAAGCGCGTATTTTGCGCAGTAGATTCCTTCGAACTGAAATAAATGATAATAAAACAATATTTTACTAATATTTAAGCAAGTAAGCACAAGGGTAGTAAATGCTAATGAATGCTCAACGATAAAGGTGTTTTGCAAATAAAAACTAACTGTATAAAACTTTTTCATATATTCAGTGATACGTCAAAATAAAGATGAACATTATAAAACGACATCAACCCAACCATTTTATATCGTTACTAAAACAGCTTTCTCTCAACTTAAATGCTATTGCTAATGCATAATAAACTGAGTATAACGTGTTTTTAATCCACATAAAAGTCGTGAAAATAGAGCCACATTAACCGCTGGACCATAAAGAGTGCACATAAAAACGATATGGCCTGCCGGCCCCCAAGGGGAAGTGTCAGCGCAATAATATGAGGAGATACCTTTATATAATAGATCTCGCTTTACGCGTTCATAAAAATAATTTCTCTTGAATATTTTATTTCGTATTTTTTGGATGAATGTGGCCTCCGATGAAAAGAGCTGACGGAAAATGTGCTATATCTGTGGGGGTCGTAAAATGTAAAAGAACATTGTATCTATGTTTAATATCCAGTACTTTCGCATCTCGCTATTAATAAATGCTGAAAGTTTAATACTATTAAAAGTGAGACCCATTCTTTTATTTGAATTTTTCAGTTTATGTTCATTTTTAGGGTTCCGTAGCCAAATGGCAAAAAATGAAACCCTTATAGTTTCGTTATGTCTGTTCGTCTGTCTGTCTGTCTGTCTGTCTGTCCGTCCATCCGTCCGTCCGTATGTCACAGCCATTTTATTCCGAAACCATTAGGACTATACATATGAAACTTGGTAGGTAGATGTATTCTGTGAACCGCTTTCTGATTTTAAGAAAAAAATTAAAAACATTTAAAATAAAGGGCATACATGGAATTAAAACTGAAAATATTTCTTTTCATGAAACCTATGCGTGTGTGGTATCTGTAAACAGGTCTTTAAAAGTAACAATGGAATTTCTAAAACCACTTTTTCATAAAGTTAATCATTTAAAAGGTATACACTTCCAAAGTAGTAAAATGTGTGTCCTCCCCCCTCTAACTTCTATAATAATACAGTGAAAATCTAAAAAAAAAAAATATATCTGTAAATCTTAATGTAAACTTTCAACCAAAATGGGTATATTGTAATCCAGCTACTGGACTATATATTTTATTTCATGTTACAAGTGTAACTTAATTTAACATAAAATACATAAAATACAAACTAGAATAAAGCATCAAAAAATTGAATTAGTTTGAACGAGATCAGGTCAGCAGTTTTTTTGATACAGGATATTTTCTAAAACTGCAAATATAACTTTGTAATTCATACAAACACTATGAAAAACAAAGTTATTTGGCGTAGTTGTAAAAAATGTAAATAAGCTAGTTTTAATTTTTTTAATGCTTTTTGTCAAATAAATATACATATTATATTATATTAATATAGTTACTACGGAACCCTTCATGGGCTAGTCTGACTCGCACTTGGCGAATTTTTCAAACATCTCATGATCGAAAATTTAAAATACAACATAGTATTTTGTGTGGATGACTGGTAATCTGTGTATCAGATACTAGTCTCCTATAAGGAATATTTAGTATCTATATAAGTCCATTTTGTCTGTCTTTAAACCACCTTACAGGATATGGAACTTCGGAGTACCTTTTCATGGACGAGTAAATTCTACACAAATTTTACTTTTTTTTATTACCAACTAGCAATTTTTCCCGTGTAAATCCCGATCCCGTGGGAATTTCGCAAAATCCTTTCTTAGCGGATGCCTACGTCATAACGTCTACCTGCATGCCAAATTTCAGCCCGATCCGTCCAGTGGTTTGGGCTGTGCGTTGATAGATCACTATGTCAGTCAGTCACCTTTGAGTTATATATTATTACCAATGAACCTTGACCCCGATTACAGCTGATGGTAAGTGTAAGATGAGGTCTACAATCGAACGAGTGAGCCCAGAAGATGCCTGTTCACTCTTGCTTTAAAGGCTGACGGGTCATATGTGGCAGGGAATACAGAAGCCGGCAGAGAGTTCCACACCTTGGCTGTGCGTACAATAAATGTAGAGGAGAAGCGCTTAGTACGACAAGACGGCATATCACCATATTCCGTTTTGTTTCAAGTATATGAGAACTAAATATTTTTCCGCGAACCGAGTTTGCTTGTAGAGAATTCACAGACCCGTCAGAATACCAACGCATAGCAATAGTTAGCCTATAAAATTACTGCTGCGGGGACAAAGGAGTCCTCTATATTACAGGGAATGAGCAGTACTCCAACTCGCAGAACCAGTGTGGTTTAGTGGATATCGCATGGCTTCGGATTTTTGGTCCGACTTTCTCACGATGTTTTTCTTCACCGTTATGGGAGCAGAATTTTTTTTATTTAACTATTAAAATACAATTTTTAATTTTGCTAGACTGTAAAACAGTTTGTCAGCAGCTCATCTTGTATAACCCATATTTACAAAACTAATTATTTAACAAATTATAAACGTACAGCCTATTATTTACACTAAAAAACAACAAAAGTGAATCTATTACATTTATAACCTTTGTCATGCTAATAAAGAAAGATTATTATATTATACATTATACCTATATGCAAGTTATCTCTAAACTGCTTATTCCTATAGGCACATTGATAAGTAGTGCTTTATTAAAATGTTCTTATGACGTTTTTTGGTTGCAGCATGCGATACCAACTCCGGCGGCGGTAACTTATTGAAAAACGTCAGCGTCACATATTTACGTGTGCGTAATAGTGACGGAAGTAATACAAAGTAATGTCTACCCATTAGCTTTCCAAAATTTCAAGTATCAAGTTTTATTCAGAGTAACAAACATCCATACATCCATCTGTACATGCATCTACACAAACTTTCGCATTTTAATATTAGAAGATAAGATTATAAGATGTAAGATTATTGATAATTATTTCCCTAAAACAATCTCTTAATCATAGTCCAGTAGATAATTTCCTATTGTTTCGTGTATGTACGTATGTATGTACCTACAATGTATTTTCAAATAACAATACGCTCTTCTCTCGAGTTGAAATTTTACCATGGTGTTTAAACACGTCCTTCATATTATGTTACGACGTTATTATGGTAAAAAATGTACACAAAAATAATATTAAAAGAAGGCACTCTCCACAATTTTCGTTTTAAACCTACCCATTGGTGCCCCATGAAACAACCCTCATAATTATAATTATTAAATTGCGTTCATTTATAATTCTTTTAATGTGTTTTTTTTTGTAATCCACTTAAATCTTCTATTTCGTGTTCAAGTATAATTAAATCAAAATATACCAGGTAAGTGAAATGTCTTAATGATTTTCTTTAAGATAATTACTGTATTACGCTACCAAGGACATGGAGAGAGCTCAGCTGTAAGCACAGACAACCCAGGACAGTGTGTCCTGGCGCCTTAAAACGAGGACAGCCGACCCCAAGTAAAGGGAGCAGGCGTGGTAGCATAAGAAGAAGACTGTATTGATGATAGAAAGAAATGAGAAATTATGCTTCTTTGACAGATTTCTGCCTTCAATCACTAAAACATATCCTTACTTACCTTCTTAGTAGACATAAAAGACTATTAACGTAAGTCAAATAATAAAAAGTATTTGATATTAATCTATTAAGAGTTACATAAATAAATAGTTACTTAAAAATCTATTATAGCACGATTTGTGATGTGACATACTCGTAGATGGAAATATGGAAAAGTTACGTTTTACACATTTTATAGTAAAAACAAAAACGTGTAATAATAACAAAGAGTCCAATAAAGATTACACTCCATTTTTTTTACGTCTGGGCGATGCCAATTGCGCAAATTCACTGCGGCGTGACTTGCAAATGACGTTACACGCAATTAGAACTCTGGTTATCAAATACTAGTGCTGCCCGCTGTTTCACTTGCGTAAGATTATTCTGCAAAAAGCAGCCTATGTCAAAATCTCATCGATCGAGGACAAACACACTTCGCATTAATTAAGTATGTAAGTATGATTTTTTGAGGTCTTTAAACATAATTGTTTTGACCGTGTCTTGTTTTCAAACTAGTTTTTCTATTCCATAAAAACAGGATGACGTTCCGTACATTTTCAAAAATCAAAAAAACAGAACCAATACTTTTTCGCGGCTCACAATATTGGTCCCATAACGAGAAAAAGAATATTGAAGTCATCGATACTCTCATATGAAAATCAAGTTATTAATCGGTTTATTTTGCAACGTTTACTGATGCATGTATTTTCAAGAGTCATATTGGTGAACCAACGTAAACGAATTATTCTGAAATTCGATGATAGTTTCAATTTTATGTTACAGACTTTTATTTTATAAATCGGTAAAGTTCGTGTGTCCTCTAGCAAATTAAGTTCAAGAACTTACGGGGAATTGGATGTCGAAACTTAAATTAGAAAATTATCAGCTTGTTAGGTGTCCGTAAGAAGATAATCTTGATCAAAGATTGAATACATGGCTGTATTAAATCTTTGAGCTATGTATAAAAAGAAGCAAAAATATAAAAATAAAAAAATAAATAAAATGCATTTAATTCAAGTAACTTAACTCATATTATAAGATTAACAACACACACACCAAATATTATTTTCAAAGAATAAATTAAAATTAAAATGACAATTACAAAAAAAAGAAAAGAACTAAATGAAATAAAAATGTCAATAAAAAACAATAAAATGAATAAAATAAAATGGTCATAATAAATTTTTCTATAATTAAAAATGCTATAATTGAATGAAAAGAAAAAAAAAATATATATACATTATTAATTTTAAATAAATCATTTTAAAACATAATCAAATTTTTAGTTATATGTAGATCTCCGCAATGTTTAACATACGGACAATCTACCCTGTCGGCAATCATCCTCAGGACTGTGTTAGTGCTGCCCCGCAGCCTGCGCACTAACGAGGCGGCTCGCTTTCTCATTATAGTACGGAAGTTGTCCACGCGCGCCTCCGTGAACATGCCTGAGGCGCTGCAGTAGCGAGGCAGCCCCATCACCGCCCTGAAGGCGTTATTGTACTGGACGCGGAGTGCGCTGTACGATGCCTGAGTATATCTAGCCCACAGACTACACGTGTAGAGGGAGGTACAGTACGCTCGAAAGAGCGTAGCTTTCACTCCCTCGGAACAACGCGCAAATCTGCGAGCCAGCATATTCGCTCGGATCGACAGCGCCCTCCGCTCCCGTTCCATGGCATCGTCTTTGAGGTCAGACGTCACTATGTGGCCAAGGATAAAATAAATATGAAATATGATTAAACAAATAAAAGTATGGTTTTATGTATGCTTCTAAATCACTGGTGTGTTATGCTATGTCGTATTTCATCTTTTTGGAAAATTACATATACCTTTCCCCCGTATCTTTCTATTTATGTAGATAGATAGACGTTCCCTTATCTATGTATATATGTAGATAGCTAGATAAAGAAACGTACTGCTGACAGTCTGCACCGTTCTAAATACCAAGAAGCACGATGCAAGGATAGGCACCGATGGAAAACGATTGTCAAGGAAAATTTATTTCTCATACGAGTAATCTCGACCGTCGGTAATGAGGACAGGACGCGAGGCGGGGATACGAGTATATTAATAAAGATTTTAAATTTTCACATTTTTATTTTATCGTATTCCAATAATTACAAAGAAACCTGCAACAAATAATACAACGTAGCCAATACGGGATCAAAATCCTTCTACACGAGCAAACTGAACGGGAGGCACTAACAGACAGTGTATTAACTTGAGACCGAAGTGAAATTGAGTTAGAAATAAAGTTAGTCTTCATCAAAGTTGGATCAGCTGATACATTGCAAGGTGAGATCCAAGCAGAGTCTTACAACGTTGTGTAGAAGCCGTTGCCCTATGGTTTTAAAAGGATTCGAGCTTTCAGCCACATTTTTGCAGCAACTGAAAGGACTTTCAATAAATTTTGTAAAAGGAAATAAATGCAATTTATATCAAGTGGTTTTACAAAAATCTAAATCTAAATGTTGTTTGTAGGTCAGCTTCGTAGATTACGACCCGTTCTCTATCACAGAGAAGCAGTGGTAATGTTGTAGACTGATTCTTTTTGAGATTTTAAAATGTTCGTTTTTTTTTGGGTTTATTTGGTGAACTTTCCTCTTCTGGCTTTTATCTAATTTGCTTATAAACTCGCACCACAAATCATTGGGAATCATGATTGGACGTAAAGTATTTAATAAACCATATTGTTTTCTTACACAACATTTATTTGCAAATTTTTTATAGATGTCAAAACTGTAACAGATATGAGTTTATTGAAATGCTACCCATTTTATGTTGCAAATAGCGATAACAAATCGTCCTTGAGGCCGTCCGTCCTTTTTTCTATAAAACCGCTGACATGTAGAGCATAACATTTTGTCTTAAATTGGTAACAAAAAGTCTGGCCTTTTTAAGAAACCAGTTATTGGTTGGAACAAACATGTAAAAGATTGTCATACCATAGCTAGGCAAAACTATCAACTATGGAACTTTTATGGACGCCCTACGCAGGGACAATTATATGACAATAATATGGTACATAGTAAAAAGGTTTTCAAAAATAAAATAAGATGGTTGCAGTTGAACGAAACAAAAATAAAAATGGATATCATAGCTACACATCGGTATAATAAAGACTTTGGAAATTTCTGGAAAGAAACCAACAAATTAAGCTATAAATCAAATAGACCTGTGTCTATAAACGGCAACCAAAATCCATATAATATAGCTAATTTGTTT
Source organism: Tholera decimalis (assembly GCA_943138885.2). Classification (NCBI taxonomy): domain Eukaryota; kingdom Metazoa; phylum Arthropoda; class Insecta; order Lepidoptera; family Noctuidae; genus Tholera; species Tholera decimalis. The sequence continues at coordinate 31,388,562 of OW964558.2, read as the reverse complement.
GTTGATAAATTTAATCCTACATCGCTGTCTCAGTCTGGCCTTTCCAATCCCCATAGTCAGAGTGTACAGGTGAGTCGTGGGACCCACGGTGGTTCGGAGACGCCAGCAGCGACGTTGCGTGAGCACGACGAGTGCACTGCCAGCAGCGGCCTGCACGTCACTGCGGAGGACGTGTGGCAGTGTGTCACGCACATGAAGCGCGGCAAGTCTCCGGGCCACGATGGGCTCAGTGTCGAGCACCTTCTATTTGCACCTCCATTACTTTTCGATAAGCTGGCTTTGTTATTTAATTCATGCATCGATCATAGCTATTCACCTGCAGATTTTATGCGAACTGTTGTTGTTCCTATTGTAAAGAACAGAACTGGTGATGTATCTAGTTTGTCAAACTACCGACCTATCTCCTTGGCCACTATACTCTCTAAAGTATTTGAAAATATGATAATGAAACATCTGAATGAAAACAATATACCGTTAAACAACGCACAGTTTGGTTTCCGACAGGGCTCATCCACCGATCTAGCTATTTTTGCTTTAAAAAATACGGTTTTCGAATATTTAAATAGGAATACTACAGTCTACTCATGCTTTTTGGACCTAAGCCGAGCATTTGACACAATTAATTACAACATTTTATGGGATAAATTAAGAAAAACAGAAGTACCACCAAAAATTGTAAACACTTTAGAATACTGGTATGCTAACCAAGTTAATCAGGTTAAGTGGAATAATGCTCTGTCGCAAACCTATAGACTAACAAGCGGAGTGAGGCAGGGTGGTCTAACATCACCGGTTTTGTTCAACCTGTATATTAACGAGTTGCTCGAGGAACTGAGCAGCACCAGAGTCGGATGTCAAGTCGGTAGTGTGCGCGTTAATAACCTTAGCTACGCGGACGACGTGGTGCTGCTTAGTCCGTCGGTCAACGGCCATAGGAAACTAATAGATTTTTGTGAGAAGTATGCATCTAAACACTACCTGACATACAACGTAAAAAAACGGAAATTATGATATTTAAATATAAGAAAGGGCCTGGCGTAATACTTCCAATTAATTTATGTGGAACGACTTTAAAAATTGTTACCAAATTTAAATATCTCGGGCATATTGTAACAGAAAACTTATCGGATGATGAGGATATGGAACGTCAGAGACGCAGTATCGCTTGTAGAAGTAACATGCTAGCAAGACGTTTTTACCACTGTTCGAAACAAGTTAAGGTGACTCTGTTCAAGGCCTACTGTCAGTCGTTCTACATCAGCCAACTCTGGTACCTGTACACGAGGAGTGTGTATAACACTCTTCGTGTACAGTATAATAACGCGTTCCGGGCTATGATGAACTTGCCCTGGCGGTGTAGTGCCACTGACATGTTCGCCGAAAGCAGAGTTGCCGGCTTTTCCGCACTGATAAACAAGCTCAGGGTGTCATTCTACACAAGAGTTGCCCTGAGTAATAATGAAATAGTTACTGCTGTGTACCGGACCGTCCATCTCTCAAGGGAGGTAAAAGACGTTTTTAGAGTTTAGGTATGTTTACCACGTATTTTTGTGTTTGTGTGTTTCAGTTTTTAGGTTTTTGTTTTTATTTAGTCTTTTATTTTATTAAAAATTTTAAAATATTTTTTATGTTAGTTAAGAATGTGTCTGTATATTATGGGTTTAAAATTGCCTGAAATAAACGATATTTAATTTAATTTAATTTTAATTTTGCAAGAATGTTACGTTTTCCTAGCTTGCGACGGTTATTCATTTTATTTATTCAATTGTTTTCTGGTAGGCGTGAAAGAGAACTAGTAATGTGGTTAGAATATACATAACTAGCAATCTTGTTAACGGCTCCAACTAAGTTAAATATGCTTGTGTCTAGAGCGGGTTAACGGCAATATTGTAATGGGTGGGGTTCAAACCCGCGACCTCTCGTTCACAAATCCGACACCTTATCCATTAAGCTATTGGCGCTTATTAAACTCTTTTTTAGGGTTCCGAAGCCGAATGGCAAAAAACGGAACCCTTATACAACATGTATCGTAATTAACGCACACCCTCAAACACCCCAATTAGAAAAGTATGTTATTATCATAATACATACTCTGAATTTTTAGTTTTACTTGTTTTAATAGTGTTTTTTAAGACTTTAACTTCCTTTAAATGAGTTTAATTTTTCTGTAATGTGTACTGAATGACGGAATTTATATAAATCTGCATTTAAAAAGTCACTACTTTAATTTACGGTCCATAGTTAGTTTGTTTTTACTAAAAGAGAAAGTGTAATTTACGTAGATTTAATTGCTTTGGGAAAAATATTAATGATATTAAAAACGATAAAAATCGATTCAGTAAACGATTCAGAACAAAGTAATTTCAGGATCTGCATTAATTATGTTACATGTTGTAGTTTCGTCATGTCTGTCTGTCTGCCTATCCGTCCGTCCGTATGTCACTTGAGTTGTATTTACATAAGATGTAAATAGAATCAAAGAAACGCATGCCAAACTAAGCCAATGCAATTTGGGTGAAGAAAGCAAAAAGTTGAATTACCCTCCTGAAATATTCAATCAAACTTTGATGCCACCTGGTAAAAGTTCTCACTCCTGAATACATGAGAACATTGAGCTTTGTGGAGGATAACGAGCGTGGATGTGGTAAATAATATAAGTAGGTTTTACGAAATTTATTAAAAGAATTGTTTGAGTTCGTCTTTTTAAATGAATCATCATCTGCTTAGCCTTTTAACATCTATTTTGTGTCTACTTCCAGTCTAACTAATAATATAATATAATAATATTCCACAACTTTCACACAACGCCATCTAGTCCCAAACTAAGCAGAGCTTGTGCTATGAGTACTAGACTACTGATAAACATACTTATATATTTCTAAATACATACCTATTATAGATAAATTACACCCAGACAGAACAAATGATCGTGCTCATCACACAAACATTTGTCCTGGGTGGGAATCGAACCCACGACCTTGCGCATAACAGTCAGGGCTACTAACCACTAGACCAATAGGCCTGTCAAAACAACTAGATGTACGGACGCCAGCACATCAAGCTAGAACAATCTGTCAAATTTCTTTAATAGATTTTCAACTTTATTGTTAAAGAAATGAGGTTCAAGGTTAATTGGGAAAATTTAACTGTTTCGGGTAGCTTCATGTGCTGGCGTCTGTACGTCCCACCCTAAGGTCTAGGTTTCGATGTGTCTGATGTCGCTTCGGAGAAATCTCGATTATTTAAGAAGGTCACCTGAACCGAATCCGACACTGCGACTGCTTAACCTTCGGCCCATGTGGCTGTTATTATTTAGCCATGAGCTCCATAGACAGATTGGAAGCGTGAATAGCCCAATGGCTAAGGTGTCGGTCTTGTGATCGAGAGGCTGCGGGTTCGAACCCCACTCATCACACTTTTGCCGTGAACCCACTCCAGACGCAAGCATATTTTGCTTAGTTCGATGGGTTAACAAAATTGCACGTAGTGTAAATGCTACCCACATTGCTAGTTCTCTTTAAAAAAATAGATTGAGTTTTTTTTTTATTTGATAGGTTTGCCTTTCACCATAATCTCACCTGATGTTAAGCGATGATGTGGTCGAAGATGAAGCACGCTTGCCTAGAAGTAACCTATTCACTCTTGACTTAAAGACTCCCAGGTTATAACTATCAGGAAACACAGACTGCGGCAGGGAATTCCACTCCTTAGCCGTACGCACTATGAAAGTATTCCCAAAACGTTTCATGCGTATGGGTGGGATGTCCACCATGTAACGATGGTGCATCGCCGTTTGTCTTTTAGTCCGATGATGGAACGGGCTTGGTGGAATAAGACTATGCAATTCCATCGCACACTCCTCGAAATGTAATCGATAGAAAACTGATAGGCTTGCAACACGTCGCCGATGTTCTAGGCTCTGGAGCCTTGTCTCGACCAGTTTCTCGTTGCCGATGAGCCGGTGATTTTAATACAAACACACTGAAAAAAGGCATTATCACAAATGAGTTGCAAGACTTATCGAAAAATCATAATTTGAAAATCCACATCAACGTTCCCACTCGAAAATTGTCTTTTTTGAGTTACGTTCAGCATATCTAAAAACTGAAAAGCACTTACGTTCTTTCGTGGCTCCACGTTAAAGTTTTGACATGATACGCACGCAAGTTACGAGCACCCGAGCAAGATTGGTGTTTGATAAAAGAAAATTTGACGACTTATTTCGATGATAACAAGATAACACTGGCTTATATACAAGATTTAGGATTTTCGTAGGATAACATACGTGTAGTAAAAATAAAAAGTACCTACATAATAATGCTTCTTTTTTTAAATGTATGGTAGATGCTATAGGTACTAAATGTCACGGCCTTTTCTTTTCGTGGGGTAAATCATCAAATAATCTTACTCTGGGTGAAGTAGAAGGTGCCCTTGTGATCCCGAGACATGGTACCTCGATATACCATTCCCACAACCCCAGTAGACAATGGTCCCATCAGACTCAGTCATAAGTGCTGACTGCTCTTTGCGGCACGCCTTTGGCTCGGAAAATATCATAAACCATGGACATATTGTTACGAGCTGGGGTTAGGGATATAAATAATTTACACCAATTAAACCAAAATTAACACTTTACTTAAATAAACACAAAATAAAAATCAACACAGTTATTCACAGTACAATACTTGTCACTTAACACTTAAATCGAACTGAAATTCACTTGTATAGCTTCGATTATATCGCTGCTCTGCTCTCTGCGTTCCTCTGCGATCTATTTATACCCCGGTCTATGAGTTCTAGAACATTCTTATAAAATCGACTCACCGCCTACACTGCTAAGAATATTCTCGAAGCTACTCGAGATACTCAGTACTGCTACTCGCCGCTAGATGGTGTTAGTGTCTCAAACATTCTAGATTTATGTCGAAGTTTCTCGACGTACACGTTCCCTAACTATGTCGGAGTCGGCTTTCATTCTAACTGAATGCAGCTGTGTATTAGTGTTTTACATGGATTAACTGCCTGTCTGACCTCCGCAACCCGGTAGCTGGGTAATACAATATCTCTTGGCTAGACCAGGGTCAGATTGTTTGGCTCCTGACTACCCGTAACAACACTAATCCTAATAGGATTATTAATTTAAAACCTGATAAATCCATGAAAATATTCATATTTACTTCACATATAATTTGAATACTTTTCCGGTTCAATAAACAATGCAATATCTCTGCCACTTGATAAAATTCCTATTACCTAACGCGAAATGAGTGCGGAAATTTCCAGCAAAATAAAATTTTCGTTCCGCCAAACGACCAACGTTTATTTTGGCACACTCAATTGTTTAATTTTCTGTTTCTTCAACGTTTTCGTTAAAAAAAGTTATTCTTTAATTCACAACGCGACCCCGCTTGTCCGTAATTACATCGGTCTCACTGGCCATTTCAGTATAAAAAGTCCACAAAATAAATTAAGTAGAAAGATTTTTCTTTTAAATAGACACTGCTAATTACTGTCCTTTTGAGAGGTAAATATCCTGTCATTTACATTTAGTATAAGTACCCAGTTTGGTCATCGATGTTGTAATTAATGTTTATGAACATTTTCTGAGACGACCAAGGACTACCAGAAATTTAACGGAAAATATTTTTCTTCGAAGCTTATTGGTCGTAATGAATTTATATTTTATTTCTACTTATTACCATTGAGAAGGACCGTATTTATGGTTTTCAGTCTTTAAAAATGCAAAGTATTCCTTATTAGAGGTTAGGATTGTTAGCAACATACATATAAGTTCATCGTGAATCTACTTGTTTCACTCCATGACCATACCTAAGAACGGTTAATACCTAAGTTTATTCTAACCATTTTCAAGATAACTACGGTCAAAAGACCTACCGTTAAAAATATCTAAAGATCGTTTCACCGAATTTTGGAACAACTAATGAACGAAATCCATAAAGGAGAATTCAGCTACGGTTTATTCAACTACAATTAATTAAACTAAGGTTGATTAAACTAACGGTCGATCAACCTACTGTTGATTTATCTGTGATCTTGTGTTTGATTTACTGGTGATTTTGTATATGTCGATTGGATGATTTGCTAATTCGAATTTTCGCGAAAACTCTAAGGATATTGCGAAAACAATATCCGTTAAAAAGAAAGTTAAGAAAATACAAAAACAAACATACATCCATCCATCCTCACAAACTTTCACATTTAGGTATAATATTAAGAAAGAAAGAAAGAAAAAATATTTATTTGCCACATGCCACAAAGCACATAACACAAAGTATACAAAAGGACAGAAACCAAATAAAATATATATATCTATACTAATATTATAAAGCGGAAAAGTTTGTTAGTTTGTTTGTTTGTTTGTTTGTTTGTTTGCTTGAACGCGCTAATCTTCGAAAGTACTGGGTGGATTTGAATGAAATTTGGTACGGAAGTAGCTTGAAGCTTGAGGAAGGTTATAGGCTACTTTTTACCCGACTGCAAAAAAGGAGAGTTATGTTTTTACCGTGATAGAATCCACGGGAGCGAAGCCCCGCGAGAGTACTAGTATATATATATAAACAATTCAAGTACATATTTGCATTTACAAGAATATAACTAATTACGTGTGCCTCGCGACTGCGCCAAAAAGGCTTGGTTCAGCTAAATTCCAGACTACTGCCTGACGCTGGTTTTCAACCGGACCTAGTGTTGAAGTGACTACCAGATGTGAACCAGCTTTGTATAGAAAATAAATAAATAATAATATATATTTATATACATATGTGTGTGTGTGTATAAATATAATATACATATTTTTAGTTTCACCACCATCTCACGAATAAGTTCGTGATTATGTATGTTACCATCAGGGTAAGCGATAGTACCCGACCTATTCGCTTTTGACTTCAATTGTCTTCTCTTAATTGGGAAACATAGATTCCAGCTCTTAGATATATTATACACACATCAAAAGTGTCTAGGGATCAAGCATTTTTATGCGGATTTCTTGAGATTGAGATGTGGCTTTGTAATAAATTTATGATTTTATAAATTTATATGGATCCTTTTTGGTGCATTTCATAATTTGAAACAGGAACTGTTAATCAAATTCGAGTAAAAGATGAAAATCAGCTGTCAATATTTTCCCTATAAAAACATACAACGCATTGAAGACATTATTAGTGCTACTGTTTCCCTACTACTGATTAAAACCAACGTTATTATGGAGCGGCGACGTCATTTAAGCAGGGAAGAAATGCTCAGAGCCGTGGGAATGATAGAAGCTGGTTCCCGGCAAGGTACTGAGCTTTAGCTCTGAATACAAGTCAGAGTGTTATCAGTCGACTTTGGACACGTTACCGAAGCACTGGTACCGTGGCTGAGCGCCATGGAGGACGGTATCGCTGCACCACACGGAGACAAGACCGATACATTCAAATCTTAACTCGAAGAGCTCCAACAATAACCGCCATGATGTTAGCCGTGAGGCTTCATCACTCTTCAGGGAACTTAATTAGCGACCAAACAGTCAGAAACCGCTTGCATGAAGTGAACCTTCATTCCCAAAGACCGCTACGGGTACCACCTATAGCAATGCACAATCGTAGGATTCGATATCAATGGGCTCTTGAACACAGAAATTGGGCAGGAGATCAATGGCGTTTCGTGTGCTTTTCTGATGAGTCTCGTTTTGGTATGAGACCGGATACAAGACGTATACGACACTGGAGAACCCCTGGACGCCAACAGCGATTAAAATCCTGCCAGGAAGTCCATCCTTATAGTGGTGGAACCATCATGGTATGGGCAGGTATTTGGATCGGCGGAAGAACTGAGTTGATTTGGATCAGAGGCAACCTCAACGCTCAAATTTATGCTGAGACGATTGTATCTGACGTCATCGTTCCTCTACAAGTGCAAATCGGTCCCTTATTTCAGTTAATGCATGATAATGCACGACCGCACACCGCAAGAGTTGTAAGACAGACTCTCGCCGCAGCTAACATCAATGTCCTGCTCTGGCCTGCTCAGTCGCCAGACTTGAACTCGATTGAGCATGCATGGGATATGCTACAGAGAAGAGCTCTGCCGAATATGGAGGGTATCCAGTCGCAAGAAGACCTTTTTTTGTTGTTGCAACGAACATGGGCGGCCATTCCACAGCGTGATTTGGATGAACTCATTTTGAGTATGCCAAACCGATGTTCTTGTGTTGTTAGTGTTCGCGGTAGAAACACGGATTATTAATTGTTTAAGTTACCCAATAAAATTTTAAAGAAAACTGTTATTTCAGTCTTTTTTTCGAACTTTAATGTTAGTGGTTCAAATGTCAAAAATCCCTTTATTAGGAAAATGGCTAATTTCTTTATTAATGCAAAGGTGACTTGGTTTATCGTTACTGTGACAAACGAAAACACTTTATTTGATGAATCCTTAAAGAAAATTTTAATTAATATCAATCAGGAGAAAAGTTATTGCAAAAATATATGTTGATCCCTAGACACTTTTGATGTGTGTAGTTACAATCGCCCGGCGTCCACCATAAAAAAATTGGCGATCAGACACAAAATCCATCTTGATGGTGGGTATGTTAATGGTAAGTTTATATATGTATGTATCTAAAGTCTATTTTAAAATTTTCATCACCAAAATCTCGTATGACTTCCAAATCCAAATTCAAGCAAAAACGCAACAGAAACGCTACCATATTCCTTGTACAACTCGCTTCGTTACCAACTTGCTTTCAAATAAAAACATTGAGGATCTCCCTTGGTTTCTATTTCAATACAATGTTAGCTTTCGTTGGAACTGTACCGGGCTTCATTTCCGAAGGTAATATCTAGACTGGCTGAAGTTTTTTCGACTTTTTAGCAAGCGTTGCGAGGAAAACTTTGTGTGTTTATTTGTATTGCATCCTGAAACGTATTGCTTTTTTCTTCTTTCTTTATTCCTATAAGGGTTATCGCTGTGTCGGTGTCGGATAAGTTCTAGTTTCCCTTCTTATAATATTTTTTTCCTGTTAATTTGTATGTAGTTTTGTCAGTGACTGGTTTGCTATTGGATGAGGCTAGTACAAATTTTGTAACTGTTTTTCTTAACACTACTTACGTGATTTCTGTAAATATTATACTGTCTTTGACCACGCATTAAAATTTTGGACTAATTGGTAGCCTGTATTTAACAATAACCTCCTTTGTATTTCAGTGAAAGTCCCGTAAAAATAGAATCAGCCATTCCAGAGATTAGTCTGGATAAATAGAAACAGACAGACAAAAATTTTGTTACGATGCCAAGATGCTGGCTCAGCACACTTGCAAACAAGCGCGAGGCATCAAATTCTATGAGTAGCGCTTCCCAAGGTAACGACGAGTCCCTGGGCTTTTTCCAACCTAACATCGGTGGGAACAGACACTCGCGCTCATCGCGTATAGTTTTACCTACTTTTATTTTACTTTTAATATTGATAATTTCTAAGAACTTTTGTGAACAGTTACCACCTGCACCCTATATAGCGTCAAATTCTCAGGAATATGTGTATATGGAGGCAAAATGCCCGAAGGTCAGTTCCTGGCACATATGCGAGCAGAAAATTGTCCACCGGATCAAAAACTTATACAATCTCAGGAGATAGATGGAACGTGCAAACCCACGCCTATCTATCTGACTAAGGAGGCCCTGATTGAGTTGGATAGCTATCATTACATAACTTCTTTCCCCAATAGTACGAAGGTTCAACTATCCTGTGGTAAAGAGCGATTTGTAATGTTACAAGGCAGTTTTTTGGTCAGCGTCCCTCAAGGCTGCAAGATTAAAACACCCGAACTTAGTATAATAAACCTGGACAATAAATTAGTCGGAAAACCATTAGAAATCATGGCTCTTCCACACTACGAAACACCAGTAAAGACACGAAGCTTCACCCTGAAGACTACGGATTTAACCAGCGTTCGGAAAATACAGAACCAAATCACTTCACAAGATGAAATTAAAGTCGAAACACTGGACACTATCGGAAACTACCATACGACAATTCCATTCTACATACTTATATTATTTGGTACATGTGCACTAAGCATAATCTATGTCATTCGTCGCCGTCGAGCTGGGAGAATTAACATTACCACATAAACTAACACCGAATTAAAGGAAGATGAAAGAAGAGCCGCAACTTTTGGCGTCAAGGTCACCAAATAGTTGCTCATCTGGCAGGGGAGATGTTACGATGCTAAGATGCTAGCTCAGCACACATGTAAACAAGCGCGAAGCATCAAATTCCATGAGTAGCGCTTCCCACGGTAACGACGAGTCCCTGAGCTATTTCTAACCTAACATCGGTGGGAACATACACTCGCGCTCATCGCGTATAGTTTCACCTACTTTTATTTTACTTTTAATTTTGATAATATCTAAGAACTTTTGTGAACAGTTACCACCTGCACCTTCTAGAACGTTCGAGACACTAACGCCATCTGGCGGTGAGTAGCAGTACTAAGTATCTCGAGTAGCTTCTGGAACATACTTGACAGTATAGGCAGTGAGTCGATTATACAAGAATGTTCTAGAACGCAGATCGAGGTATAAATAGATCGCAAAGGAACGCAGACGACAGTCTTATTAGAAGATACGAGGCGATATAATCGAAGCTATACAAGTGAATTTCAGTGCAATTTAAGTGTATTCAAGTGAATTCTCACTACAATACTTGTCACTTAAATCGCACTAATACTAACTGTATTAATTTTTATTTTGTGTTTACTTAATTAAAGTATTAATTTTGGTTTAATTGGAGTAAATTATTTCTATCCCGAACCCCAGCTCGTTACAACATATTTTTACAGATTTTAATTTACTTAACCATAATAAAGTAGTTTTATTGATTACTTAGTTGTCATTGCTTATTTGACATTCAACATAACGAACGAAAGGCTGTGGAATGCTCCCGTGTCGGTAAGACAAGCACACGCCCTTTCTTCTTTCAAAAACATGGTAAAAGACCTCTAACCCTCTCCTTAATTTGTTATATGTATATGTCTTAGAAGTTTTAATATCTGCGTTTTATATGTGTATAAAGGTAAATAGTACACCATGAACTACCCACGTATCTTTGTGTCAAATCCATCCAAAAGTTGTCTGCATATATATAGAAAGAGTACTTTCATATATATAGAAAGTTGTCTGTAAAAGATCGATTTTAGTGATAAGAACGCCCATGTTTTCATTTTACATTTTTTACATTTCACATTTTAGGGACCAAACACTGTTCAATATTTCGCTTTCCATCCAACACAGAAACCTTCACGTATCTCATAGATATTCAAAGCGCTTAGACTTTGACGAACAATTTCCAGTTCGCTCGTTGTCCAAAAAATTTTCTATCTAGCAAAATTTTAAAAAATGGAAAACAGTGACGCGGCCTTCCCTGGCCATATGTCAGCGTGCAAGCGCCGTTTTTCAATAGTATCGCAGCGGAGCCGATCGGTTCATTGACAAGATTAATTTATCGTGTAACAACTGGCGCACACAGTGTTGTTTTAAAATGACCAGCTTTTTCTTTACGGAGTGTTTTGGTCTAGTTTTTTTTGGATATTAGTGATAGATTTCCATCATACTATTTTATTTTATTATATAGTTTAATTTAAAGTAAAATTATTAAGTAAGTTAGCGATTGTTGCTTCAGCCTCTCTTCAGGCTCTCAGTTGCTCTGAGAACTAAGGGCAGACTTTTCTTAATACATTATTTATTTATTTAAACTTTATGTACAATAGTGGTACATGGGCGGACTGAATGCAACAAGGCATTCTCTACCAGTCAACCTTTATATTAAAAAGCCCACATTACGATGTAACTTAGCAAGGAAGTTAACGTGTTATTTGTGTTACCACTTAGTCTGTAACATGACTGTTATATTAATCTAATGCTGTAAAAAAAATGTCATTTGATTTATTAGTAGTTTTGGTTTCTTAGGTGGTTGTGAGTTAGTATTATAAATTGTTTATGAGCTGAACAAATTGGTTTTGTCCGATATATAAAGATGTTATTAAATTATTTACTAACACTTCGCCCGCTACTTTGTCTGCGTAGATTTCGAAATATTTAACTACCAAAGAATTATTTTTAGAACTGGATCAATAGCTCCGGAGATTAACCGCTACATACAAACTTACAAACAAATTTCTGCTCTTCATAATATTAATAAGATTAATAGTGTGTCAATATTGTCTGTGTGTTTTTATTTTTAATAACGGATGAGCCCGCTCGTGACCTCGATCTCGCCTGATGGTAAACGATAGATGAGGTCTACGATGTGACGAACGAGCCCAGAAGATGCCTATTTGACGACTCTGATTGCATTATGGCAAGTATGTTTATGTATACACTTACGCGGGGCTTCGCTCCCGTGGATTCTATCACGGTAAAAACATAACTCTCCTTTTTTGTAGTCGCGTAAAAAGTAGGCTATAACCTTCCTCAAGCTTCAAGCTACTTCCATACCAAATTTCATCCAAATCCACCCAGTACTTTCGAAGATTAGCGCGTTCAAGCAAACAAACAAACAAACAAACTCTTCAGCTTTATAATATTAGTATAGATTTAAGCATTTAAATCAAATTGAAGTGTCTATCTTAGACATCAATAACGTTAGTTTTTTCACGCCCTTATAGTTTTTACGCGGTACTAAACTGCAAATCAAAAAGTGGGTTTGCATTTTATTGTAAAATGTCCTTTGTCTGTCAGTCTGTCTGTGGTTTCGTTGGTCTGGGCTTATCTCTGGGACGGCTCAACCGATTTTAATGTGTGATCGAGAAAAGTTACGTAATATCGAAAGCCACGCGAACGAAGTTATATTGGTCTAAGGGCACAGCAATATTTTATGAATTTAGAGAGAGACAACAATACTTATATACTTGGCTGACTGGTTTACTTAGAAAGTCTTCGTAACGATGATAAATAGATCATATAACGAGCCTCTATTATATTTATCCTATTACACTTATGCTTCAAAAAGATGGTGAAATGAGCAAAATCGGGGATGAAAGGAAAAATACGTTTATTTCACAAAATAGATGGCTCCGTTACCGTGATTTACAATATCTGCTTTGCTTGAAATATATTTTGCTACAGTTTGTGAGGTATCGGGTATGAAATGTCTTTGATCTTATTGATGGTTGTAAGTTATGAATACTGAATTTATAGGTTAAAATTTTTCATTTTTTAAATAATATGCTATGAGCATAAATAAATGTTGATAAATAATATTTATAATACTATCTATTCTATTGAATTTGACACGTAGAGATACATTACCTATCGTAAGTTGGAAAAATATTCGACCGAATTTCATTTCACAAAGTTCAAGTTAAACTTGCCGAAATTACATTTATTAGAAATAAAAAAAAATCCAAGCAGGCATGCAGCAAGCATTGCTCCTGGCCAATAGGCCAATAGCACAAAGTTATTTTTTAAATCGGCAAACTATAGTTCTGTAAAATATTTATAATATTTTTGGTTTTTACCTTGGACAGAGGATAAACATTGCCAAACAACTTAGCAATGCAGCCAGTCTTTTGGGCACATTACCAGTGGACAGCGATGCTCACGAATTTCTGGACGCTACATAATTTATTATTTTTAGATATAGGTTTTTAGATAAATATTAGGGTTCTTATTTAAGTTTATATTTTCTTTCTTAACTAAAATAAATTATGTCATGTTACTAGATCTGTAAAATAATACCATAATAATACACATGATACACCGATGAACTAAAAATATGCCAAATAATGAATATAGAAAAAAGACGTCGGTCAATCGTTTTCAGTAAAATCAGAATCGACCAAAAAAATTCGGAAAAGTGGTCGATTCCCGTAGAGGTAAATAAATCCCAAAGAATATTCCAAAAGCTGTCCTCTTTTATTACATTTCATCATGGGAACAAAAAATGTAATACCTATATATTTTCTTGTCACTTAAAAGTACATATTATTATAGTACTAGCCTCGGTGTACATGCCAGGCGACAACGAGAACTGCCCACCGATAGAGATGATTGGTCTTGTACGTCACTGCGAGAACGCGGACCTGGACCTGATCATCTGCACAGACTCAAATGCTCATCACCCGCTTTGGGGAAGAGAAGTATCCAACGCCAGCGGTGAGACGCTATCCACATACCTATTCTCCACTAACCTTAACATTGTGAACCGAGGCTCAGGGCGGGGACGTGTGCGGCGAGAGGGCGACGCGACGGAGCGAGAGGGGCTTGGACCGACACTCGCGCTCTTGGACACCACCGACTACGGTTATTTTATCGCTAATTTAAATATTTTTCTGTTTGTTCGTGAAGTTCTCATTTTTGTAAAAGGGATGGCAATAAACCGCGCCTACAAAATTTATATACAGTCAATTTTTATTTAACATCCCACATTGGCTTAAACAAGAGTTTTTACTTCATCACTTGTCTTGCCTTTTCCCAGCTATGCTGCTTGGCTTGCTACAACTAAGTACCAGTATTTCACATGGAGTAGTTACTCCATGTGGCTGTGAAGTTCAGATAGGTGACTCAATAACTTAACTCAATAACTAGGTAAAACGATACATCTTGGCAAGACTGGTAACTTTTATTTTAGTTGTTCTTGACTTAGCTACTACAGATATAACCGACACCAACAGCGGTAACGTGCTTGTCGAAACACGGTAAGTTCTCGATGAGTAAAAACCGTCAGCCATCCACAGAGTACTTGTTTAGACATTTTAATTTGATTTAAGTCTTAAAACGAAAATAAACTGAAATCATCATTACTTACCCATTTTTAAAAGTAGGTAGTTACATAAATATTAGCAGCACATTAAAAAAAAAAATCAAAATCGGTCCACAATTGGCGGAGAAATCAGTGAACGTACAGACGCCAGCACATGAAGCTACCCGAAACTCTCAAATTTTCCCAATCAACCTTGAACCTAATTTCTTTAAAAATAAAGTTGAAAATCTATTAAAGAAATTTGACAGATTGTTGTAGCTTGATGTGCTGGCGTCTGTACATAAAAAATATATACAGCTGAACATAATACCTCCTTTTTTAAATTCCATAAATAGGTACTTAAATCAATAGATTTAATTAGATTTAATTAGATTTGTTAAGTACCTAGTTGTTGGTTTAGAAAATATTCTAAACCAACAACTGCGTAAATATAAAAATAACTATTTGAAATTGGAGCCTTATGTTCCTAAGGTAAACTTTATACAGAAGAAAAGGCAAAGAAAAATTATTCTGCATGTATTCAAAACTTTTCAGGCATAATGTAACCAATACATAGTAAGTTATACCTTCTCTCGTACGACTCAACGTTCAATTTGCTATAACAGGGGTGTAAGTAAAAATATGACCTGCAGCTTGTTTGCTGGGTGGTCACGTGCTTCCAGGAGTTTCGTGCTTGACAACAGCCACGCTGGACCATAAATCATGGACACGAATCCCTCTCACGTGGACTCAAATTGAATTTTTGACCGTCACTGCAGCCTGGGTCGGTACTAGTTGACTTTTTAATAAAATCGTGTTCACTGTACAGATGTTCTTCTTGTAAAACTGGCTGGAAAAGAATATGGAAATCTGATATATTTTCGACCTGACATGAAACGTCTAAATTTTCGTGTCACAAACATATTACAAATATAGTCGTGGACCAAACATATTTTTATAATTAGCTAAAAAAATTGGCTTGAAATTAGCGTTAAGAATTATTATGAGCGTTTACACCATTACGTTCCACCCAGAGCGGGAGTAAATAGTCATTTTATGATGTTCCCACCACCGAAAAAACAAGACTGAACCTGGAACTAAATATTAAAAAATCTTTTTCCAAAAAGATTTGAGAGAGGTAGTCTTATTAAAATTTATTCCTTAATTTCCAACAATAAGTGCATGAAAGATTGTATGTAATACCGTGAGATGTAAACGTTGTTAATGTTCATATTCTTATACGACAAGACGATCGGCGAAGGCGATCTTCTCTTGTTTCGCTATCTGCGATTCCTTTCTTTTATTATTAACATTTAGTGTAGGTATATACCTGAGCAGCACGGAATGTAGCCCAAACACAATGTAGGGTTTGTAATCAAAATAATTCAAAAACATTTTTTAATTTTTGGTAAAACTAGTGGTTTTATTTATTTTCCGATTCCCAATGATTGATAAACACCTGAAAAATTTAGTTTTTAACGGAATTTTACAAAAAATGCTTATAACGCGAAATAAGGAATAATTAAAAATTACGCTTATTAAAAAAATACACATTATAACTATAAAATCATAACGGGTATATTCTTTTTGTGTGTCGCATCTCGCAGGTCAACCTGAGGTTGTCGGCTGCTTAACCAGGCTTGCCTGTGGTTGCCTTAATTGATAAATTAATTAAAGCCTCCAGCCATAAAATAAATTAGTTATAGCCACCCCTGGCCCTGATGACGGCTTGCATGCGATCTGGCTGCTATAGATTACCTATGTTTTATATGTTCTCTTGAGGAATTTCTTGCCAGGCAGCTACCAGAGTGTTTTTTTTTCTTTATAGCATGTCCCAGACCTGTTCTGTGAGGTTCATCTGGGTTTCTTTGTAGTATTCTTCGAATGGCGACCTCCGGAAGGGTAAACAGAAACGCAGTGCGCTGTGTAAGGTCGTGCATTATCTTGCATTAGTAAAAAAATCTTGGCACCATGATGTCTTAAATGAAATGAACTGTCGTCAGATGAATTTCATTAACGAGTTACTCGGTACGAGCCTCTAAACTTACTCTTCCCCAAACCATAACATACCCTACATAATAACTCACAGTCTACTTGGTATTGATTGGCAGAAACTGCTCTCCATTCCCATTCCCTTCTGACACACGTTCTCGGCCATCTGGAGCTCTTAAGTCTACTTTGCATTCATCAGTCCACAAAACTTAGCTCTAATGCTCGTGAGTCCAATTTTCGTGTACGTGAGCAAATCGCAATCGACTTATGCGATGATGCCGGAGCAGTTCTGAGCCTCGAGCTGGTCTTTGAGCATGTAAATTGCGTTCCTCCATCCTCCTCCTTACGCTTACTTACATCGACCTCTCTTGCCGTTTGTAGGCACTGTCGCGTCTCAACCGAACCGGTTTCTCAATATTGGGAGAGCAATAAATTGGTCATCTCGGGCTGAAATGCACCTGATTCCACTACTTACTGGTCTTCTCGTATAGAGGCCTGTTAGGTCGTGCCTTTTCAAGGTATACCGCAGAGTTATACGCGGTAAACATAAAGTTTCAGCAATCTCTCGCTGAGTTTGCCCTTGACTCCTAAGCAACAGAGCGTCAGCAACTTGGTCTGGAGTAAGAGATATTTATTATCTTTCGTTTCTGGAAGCAAGAATAACTCCAGATTAATTTAAAAAAAGAAAAGCAATAAATGCCATAACCATTCAAATATCGAATTTTAACTCACCAGTGTCCATTGTGTTCCAGCATAGAAATAATACGGTTCAAGGGTCACAAATGTGAAATAAACGAAATCGTTCGGTACTTACCTTCTTAAATTAACAAAAACAAACCTATTGACAAACTGCCACTTTAAATATTGATCTGTTACAGCATTATTACATCAATCAATCAATCAATAACTTTATTAACACACACAGTATAAAACCTTAGAATAAGTGACAAATACAATAATATACAAAAACAGTGCAAATGGTTTTACGGTGACAGTACAGATCGCAACTGGCATCTTAGCTAGATTACCAAGTAACCTGTGTTAAAGATACCAGTCCCTTTCCCCGAAGTGTTACTCAGTACCTAATACCGTGTTAGTATTAACAAAGATTAAATTACTAAAATATTAAAAATAGTGACAGTGATTAAAAACTAAACTTTACATACTCTTAAGTGTTAACCTGCAGGTGGGTGAATGGATGTGTATGTGAATGGGCGTGTACCTACGTGAGTGGGTGTGTGAAATGGATGTGTCGAATGGGTGTGTGGGTAGATGGGAGTGAGGGATGGGTGTGTTGGATGGTGTGTTGTGAGTGTGTGATCAAATTACACCATTCTACTAAGGAGATTTTCTGTTTCCTGGTAAGTCAGGCTTAGTAGCCACTTATTGACTTGTTTTTTACAAGCACTACTAGGCAGATTGTAAACGGGCAGCTGTTTATTCACTGTATTATACAGGTTGGGTGCCAAGAAATAATTAAATCGGTTTGAGTGCCTGAAATTACTTCTCTTAGTTACTACAGTAGTAGTAGTTAGTTAGTACAGGAAATTAGCTTGTTATGGCACTGTTTAAGTTTGAGCCACATTCAGTGCCGCTGAGACATATCTCTAAAATGAAGACTACTTACCTTCTTAAATTAACAAAAACAAACCTATTGACAAACTGCCACTTTAAATATTGATCTGCTACAGTTTAAGTTTGGGCCACATTCAGTGCCGCTGAGACATATCTCTAAAATGAAGACGGTCATCAGCCATTGCTAATCCATCGTAAACTATTGGAGATTGGATTAAAATTTCCATTAACTTATGCAAATTAAATTAATCTTCTCGTCAATATTGGGTTCTACAAGAGGTCAACATCAATTAAGTCGTATTGGGCTAAGATTTATTAGGTACAGAAACTAAATAGTTGTCCTAAGTGCAGATGGTCTAATTTGAGAAATAATGATATACAATATTAATATAATTTATTTAATGGACATTGTTTTTAACCGACTTCTAAAAAAGGAGGAGGTTCTCAATTCGGATGTTTGTTTGTTTTTTTTTTATGTTTGTTCGGGCATAGCTCCGTCGCTTGCCAACCGAATTGAAAAATTCTTTTTGGGTTGAAAAGGGTATACTTTCCAAATGGTCCCATGAAAATTTTATCGAAATCGGACAAGCCATTTCTGAAAAATCAACAAGAGTCTAAAAAAATATTTGCGTTGATGATCTTTTCGTTTACTCTGCATTGCGTTTTTTGTTCGCGCATAACTCCGTCATTTACGAACCGATTTGGAAAATTCACTGACCCACTAAAAAGCGCGAAAATAAAAAAAAATTGCAAAAAATAAAACCGACTTCCATATCAAAACACTACAAAGCCAAAAATAATTTTAATTTCGGAAGGCGGTGTGAAAAAAAAGAAAATACAAAACCAATAACACCGATTAACGAAATTAAAATTATTTTTGGCTTTGTAGTGTTTTGATATGGAATTCGGTTTTATTTTTTGCAAAAAAGTTTTTTTATCAATTTATTTGAACAGAACATAATATGTCAACAATTCTCAAAAATCAACAGGCCAGGAAAGAATTTTTTTAGGTTGCGTTTAACGAAGTACCGCAGCCCCGGAACGCAGCCGAAGGAATAGGGTAGGCTTTTAGTCAGTAGAAGTCTAATACTCCCGTTCACTCCACTCAGACTGAGAGAAGTCATTCAATGATTATCCCACCCGAAAAATTAAACGTTCCGACCCGCAGTATCTCGTTAGAACATTTTACAGCCCCGACAACTCGATGGGGCTGTCATACGCAGTGCGTAAAAGTCCCCAATAAAATGAAGGAAAAAAATCCCCGACAGCTATTAACCCTATCAGCATCAGCATTGGTGCTTACTGATCTTTGTGGCACACGTGGAAAACTACGCGCCGCTAACTATGACCTTTTTTAAGGATGGAAAATCATCCAATAACTGCCTCCCGGTCTGGGCGAAGCGGGAGGGTGTGTCAGACTTTTACTGACTAAAAGCCTACCCTGTTCCTGGTGGGTTTTAACCCATCCGTGTTCCATCACTTGCCCTTCGTGTTCCGAGGCCGCGGTAACTCTTTCAAACAATTCCGCAACCCCGGCAGGCAACGGCCCCCTTATGGGCACCAACAATTTGCTGACACTCTTTGAGGCGCGCGTGGGACACGACGCGCGGTCTGCACGGGCCTGGTTTCAGTCGGGCGGCGAGCTACCCATTGCTCGCAGCCCGCAGGCCATATATGTATAGCTCCATCCCTCTTTCTCGCTCGAACGATTCACGTTTTAACACGTCATGGTATGGCCTCTGGTCGACAAAAATAATATATTGAAACAAATACCTACATAATTATATACCTTTGATAATAGGACATTGAGACCCATAAATAGTATTGTTTTTCGTATAAGGTAATTCGCATTTCTACTAGGTATAAAAATAGTAAAAATTACATCACAACTGAACCTAAATCAGTAGATCTCAGTAAAACCTATTTACCTACTATGATAGTAAAGTATTAGTAAAACACACATAGCAACTCAAACACAGAGTCCAACGCAAATCCAGCCTCAAATCGATCCCTATACGATCACCCAATAAATATGTAGGGTGAAATTAAACAAAAACTTTTCGGACCCACATCCCACGATGGAAATAATAGTTGGCCTATTTATCCTGTTCACACAAATAGGTGAAGAAAGCTTTAGTTGGGTCGATGCCCTTAAAATTCGCTTCTTTGCTTTAATAACGGTACAAGTCTAATATTACCTTTTTCTAAATTGTGAAATTTTTGATAAATTTATTTGATTTATTATCAAATCCATACTAATGTTACAAATGTGAAAATCTGTCTGTCTCTTCGCCTTTCTGTCTGTCGGTTACGCTTTCACGGCTAAACCACTGCACCAATTTAGATGAAATTTAGAATGAGAGTGATCGAAGGCGGTCAGGTTCAAACATGGGCTACTTCTTTTTTAAGTTTTTATTAAACAAAATGAGTTTCTGAATTCTATCAAGGACGTCTACCAATACGTCTATCAATAACGTGTACTAAAATAATAAGCAATTAAAAATCTATCCAAAGTTTTAAAACCTTCAAAAATTAAAGCACGTTAAAATTGGCTAGTCTGACAAAATTATGAAGGTTGTTGCACGTTTTAGAGCGTAGATTACTAAGAAGAGCAACTTGAAAGAAACTCCATAGAATCTCTTTAAAAACATTTTTTATACCGTTGTGAGTTACCTTATACATCATACCTAAAAACACAATTTGTCTTATTATTAATCCCTCCTTCTACTTTTTTTGTCCACTGCCATGTCTAGCCAATCCTTCAGGTAAGAATAAAACTCATCATGCCATCTCCTCTCTTCAATTGTATTGTAATTTTGTATCCGTTTGTTAATTCCAAATAAATGGATAGATATCTTTTATATCAATACAACCATGTTGACATTTACACGCTTAGTTAAATAATAAAAGAAGTAATTTTTATTTTAAAATGGGACTTAAATTAACCCTACATCTTTGGCAGTTCAGATTACAAAAAAACCTCATCGAACTAAATAAAAACTATTAAATTTTCAGGCAACCTAAAGACAATTTCCATTCCGATCTACAAAAAGCTTCACGCATTTATAACAGTGAGATACACAACAAAACCCATACTTTGTACATTCATAACTCCATCACTTGAGATGATAAACGATGAGATCCTACTGATCCTTCTCGCACAAGCAACCGGTATCATTTGTTATAATACATTGTAACACCATTCTCGACTGCTGAATCTAATGTATTATTATTAATGTTATTTTGAGTAACCGTTGTGGCCGGATAAGATGTTAACAGACATGTTAATATTATTCTGGATTTGTAAGCAAAAACGTCGCATCTCGGAATAAAAAGTAGGTTATGCTACTCTTTATCCCCTCACCTGTGTCCTTACCAAAATCACATCAATCCGCTGCCCTATTTAGACGTACAAATATATTTCTTCGTTCAACAAACATTAGTTATAATTCAAATTAAAAGAAAAAAAACAGGTCAAGGTCAATGGAAATAATGACGTATAAAAGTGTTATTAAATACAATTCGGTGGTTAATTGCGAAACTATAAACAATAATAAAAATTAATACACTGACATCTAAAATTGAATTATGCGACGTGAAAACTTGATAAACATGGAGACATATTTTCAAAATGTTTTTGTGTTTGTTCTGTATGCAATCTCAAACAAGCGATCAGATAAAACTTCAGCATGGTAATCTGAGGAGGCGCGAGAGGGTTTCTGGCATAAAAAATCCATAAACACTTAATTATTTTAGATGGCATTGCTATGCATAATAATATGTACAGCTAGCTGGTAATATTCATGAAACATTACAGAGTACAAGGAACAATCTAACAAACTTGAAAATAGATACATAAAAATACAACAAATCTATTCCATCATTTGGGAATACTTATATGGTGCGAACAGCTAAGGAGTGAAATTCCCTGCCAGAGTCTAGGTTTCCTGATAGCTATAACCTAGGATTCTTTAAGTGAAGATTGAATAGGTGACTTCGAGGTAAGCGTGCTTTATCACACGACCACATCATCACTTACCATCAGGTGACATTGTGGTTAAACGCGAAACTATCATCAATAAAAAAAAGTTTGCAATAATATTTTTCAAACTACATGAGAAAGTAATGTCATGCTTTGAAATACAATATGAAGTCACATCGCTTGCTCAGTATAATGATAATTAGCAATAATAATAATTTTGCCACGCCAGCTTAAAAACCTCCCCCTGTGTAAATAACTGCTTATTAGTCTACGTTAGCTAAGAGCAATTATTCTGCCAAAGAATATATAAAACGAAAATAAACATATTATACTTACAATATAAAAACACATATCTCCCAAGATATAATATTGCTTTGACGTAATAGAATATAGGGTTTAATAATTTTGTTCGAGTACCCTTCGCGTCAAAGATTGGATTCTGTAACTTCATCTGAAAAATGTGTGGCCATAATGACACTGTAAAATCGTTATTACGAAAAACTTTCTTGGGTTGAACATGTTGAATCTTATCGAAAGTGGATGAAGTTTTAGGTCTCTCTAATAGAAAGTCGTGTATGAGATCTTGTAAATTCGATAAAGGGGCTTTCAATTTGATATGAACCCAAATTCTGATTACTTGGAAAAGAAGACAAGAGATACTTTGACTTAAAAAAAAATATCTCATATTACTCAGAAATATGTAGCCAAGCTCTCTGTTAAAGTATTAGTGTGTTATTACACTGGTATACATTTCTATTTTTCTAAGTTGGCAACTTCCCTTCTTCCCTGTCATGGCTTGCACTGAGTAAAATGGTATTCTGTAATTATATTTTAAATAAAGAAATAAGTTTATTATGTGGAAATAAGTGTTTCTCTGAATACGATCCAATAACAAAATATGGTAGCAGTCCGTGGTTAATTGAATATGTAAAAAGATTGCTAAAATATCGCAGGATTGAAAAAAAGTGAAAATTGTTTTTGTGCTGTGGCATACATGTGTGTGCTGAAAATAAAAAATGGAGCGTAATCAACAAATTGTAATACCCATTTTCGACGGAAAAGAATACGCACATTGGAAAATAAGACTAACAAAATTTCTGCAATTCAAAAAGTGTCAAGACGTTATTACGAGAAAAATCTTAAGCACTGATGACAAAGAAAAATGGACGGACAAAGATGTGCAAGCAACGAACTACATTTACGGGGCAATAACGAATAAGCAATTGGAATATATATCAGAATGTGAAACGGCATACGACATAATTTGTAAATTTGATTCTATGTACTTACAAGGTTCAACATCCTTGCAAATAGTTTACCGAAACAATCTTGAAAATTTAAAGTTAAAAAACTATCAAGAACTAGACTCCTTTTTTGATGATTTTGAAAGATCAGTAAACGAGCTGAAACAGGCAGGTGCTACTATATCAGAAAATGAGAAGTTGAATTATATGCTAAGAGCACTGCCCAGTGAATATAGTCACATTGGAGACTTATTGGATGTGTTGTCAAAAGAGGAAAGAACTGTGGAATATCTAACAAATAAAATTAAAATTAAATATTTGACACAAAAACCACAAGAAAAGTCAGAAGTTACAGACAAATCAAATGCTTTTAAAACAGAAACAAAGTCAGCCCTGTCAGCCCCTAACTCAAATTTATGTTTTATTTGTGGAAAACCAGGCCATGTGAAACGCAACTGTTGGTACAATCGAGGACAGCATAATAGATACACAAATAACAATAATACAAGAGGAAGAGGTCATTCAAATCATCGGGGACGTGGTCGTGGATTTAATAATCGTGGTCGAGGTAGACACACTGAACATAGTGCATCAAATACACAAAATCAACAAAATGTTTTCCAAACTTTAGTTATTCAAAACAACATGACATCAAGTGTGAGCGAAGATAAGTCAAATAAGAACCAAATTACATGGTTATTAGACAGTGGATGCACAGACCACATAATCAACTGCGACAAGTATTTTGAAAATTCAGTTATATTAAAAAAACCAGTGCAAGTGAAAGTTGGAGATGGACGGATGCTGGAGGCCACAAAGGTTGGTGATATTAACATACATTTTCTTGTTTATGGTTCTAAATCATATATAACAGTAAAAAATGTATTCTATGTAAAAGAAATGAAGGCAAATTTATTGAGTTATGCAAGGATCACAGATAATAACAACACGGTAATATCGAAAGGACAATGGGCAAAAATTTATAATTCAAATAGAAAAGTAATAGCTATAGCACAAAAGGAAAACAGCTTATATAAAGTGAACAGCTACATAGATATACAAAGTAAAGTACAAGCAAATATAATTGAAAGTAAATTGTCAGTGAAGGAAAAATTACACCGTACACTTGGTCATGTAAATTTCAAATATCTAGAAATCTTATGTAAGGAACAGTTACTGGAAGGAATACCTAAAGAAATTGAATCAGAGTATATGAAGTGTGCTATATGCATAGAGAATAAAATGCATAACTTACCCTTTAAAAACAAAAGAAGAAGAGCTCAAGATATATTAGAGATTGTGCATACAGATGTAAATGGACCACATAATACAATAGGTTATTGTGGTGAAAAATACTTCGTAACATTCATAGATGACTACAGTAAATTGGCAAAAGTTTATTGCATCAAGTCTAAAGATCAAGTTGCAGATTGTTTTAAAGAATATGTAAATACAGTTCAAAATTTAACTGGAAAAATGATAAAAGAATTAAGATGTGACAATGGTAAAGAATATATGAACAGTAAGATGTATAGTTTTGCAAGAGAAAAGGGAATAATGATAAAGGCATGCCCGGCATATGTACACGAGTTGAATGGAACTGCAGAGAGATATAACAGGACTATAATGGATATGGCTAGATGTCTACTAGCAGAAGCAAGAGTAAATAAATGCTATTGGCCGGAAGTAATTAAAACAGCAGCTTATTTAAAAAATAGAAGTTTGGCAAATACTATAGAAAGAAAAACACCCTATGAAATATTCTTCAATAAGAAACCATCAATAGAGCAATTGAAATTGTATGGAAGTAGAGTTTATGTGAGAATACCAGAAGAAAAAAGAAGATCAAAATGGGATAAAAAGGCAGAATTAGGAATATTACTTGGATATGTTGAAGTTGGCTACAAAGTGTTGATAAATAATAGAATAGTAGTTGCCAGACATGTTGATATAATAGAAGAAGATGTCAAGTTTATGAATAACAATGAAGATACAGACTCAGAGGAAGAAAGACAAGAAGAAGAAAAGGAAAAATTTGAAAATAACTTACCGGAAGAGACTAAATTAATAAAATTTGATGACAACTCGATGAATGATGATAAAGTACAAGGAAGAGCAAAGAGAACAATCAGACGTCCAATCAGATTTGATGAAGAATTTGGATATTACTGCATTTGTGCAAATTTTTGTGATGCTATGATTCCAGGTACATTTCAGGAGGCGATGCAATGTGATGAGGCCAATCAATGGAAAGAAGCAATGGACCGTGAGATGAGCAGCCTTGTTAAAAACAATACATGGAACTTTGTGAGTAGACCAGAGGGCAAAGAGATCCTAGATGTGAAGTGGGTTTACAAAAGGAAACCAGGTAACATTTTTAAAGCTCGTTTAGTAGTTAGAGGTTTTCAGCAAAAGGATAATATTGATGATACATACTCACCTGTTGCCAAAATGCAAACATTAAAATTGTTGTTATCTTATTCTTGTCAGTTCAGCTTTCTCATTCATCAGATGGATGTGGAAACAGCCTTTTTGAATGGTAAAGTAGTATCAGAAGTTTATGTAAAACAACCACAAGGTTATAATGATGTTTCTAATAAAGTTTATAAACTAAATAAAGCTTTGTACGGATTAAAAGAAAGCCCTAGAGCTTGGTACGAATGTTTTAATGATTTTATTAAGAATCTTGGTTTTTGTAGAAGCAAGTACGATTATTGTCTTTATGTAAAAAGAGAGTGCAATGTAACAGTTTATATACTTTTATTTGTTGACGATTTATTAATTTGTTGTAGAGATATAAACATTATTGATAATATAAAGAAACAGTTGCATAATAAATTTAAAATGAAGGATTTAAATAAAGTAAAAAGCTATATTGGTATTGATATTGAATATGATTATGATAACTCTACAAATGTCTTAACATTGTGTCAGGAAAATTACATAGAGTCTTTAGCTGAAAAATATAATATTAAAAATGCAAAACTGTATAAGACACCTATGGAACCCAACTTGAAACTAAGTAAATGTGATGTAAATGAAGATGTTAAATATAGAAACTTGATAGGTGCACTCTTGTATATCAGTCATGGTACTAGACCAGACATATCTTACAGTGTGAATTATTTAAGTAGATTTCAGAATTGTTACGATGAAACACATTTTAAATATGCTCTGAGAGTTCTAAAGTATTTGTATCTAACAAAAGATTTAAAACTAACTTACCAACAGAGTCTTAATACTGATAATATTGTAAATTGCTATGTAGATGCCGATTGGGCAGGAGATAGTACAGATAGGAAATCAACTACAGGTTTTGTTATTGAATTGTTTGGAAATCCAATTTATTGGAAATCTAGAAAACAAACTTGTGTAACTAAATCATCTACCTTTGCAGAATATGTTGCATTATCTGAGGCTGTAACTGAGATAAATTTCTTAAAAAATGTAATTAGTGATATGTTCATTAAAATATGTAAACCTATTAAGATTTATGAAGATAATTCAGGAGCACTTGCTATAGCAAAATACGGAAATTTTACTAAAAATTCTAAACATATAGAAGTACAGTATCATTATGTACATGAAAACTGTAAAAGTAAAGTTATTGAAATTGTAAAGATAAACTCAGATTCAAATGTTGCAGATATACTTACCAAATCTCTGGGTAAATTAAAATTTCTTAAGTTTAGAGAAATGTTGAAATTACATATGTAAAACTTAAATGAATAAGAAAGTTAAATTAGTAGATACATAAGAAAGTTAATTAATAAATAAGAATTTTAAGTTAATAGGTGAATAAGAAAGAATGTCTTAAGTTTGTTTTAATTTTTGTTGAGAAAGAAAAGCTTTTTGTTTGTTTTTATTTTGTTAATATTTAAGTTAAACAATTTAACAGAACTGTTTTAAAGGAAAGAGTGTGCAAGCTAGGTAGGTACTAGTATACTTAAGTGAATAAATATTATAGAAGTTCTATGAATAGGTACATATTATGTTGTAAGTAAAAGATAATTGTAATTGATGTTGCCTAGTAAGAATTTGTTAAAGTAATGAGATGTGAAAATAAAAATATAAATGTAAGGAGGCGTGTTAAAGTATTAGTGTGTTATTACACTGGTATACATTTCTATTTTTCTAAGTTGGCAACTTCCCTTCTTCCCTGTCATGGCTTGCACTGAGTAAAATGGTATTCTGTAATTATATTTTAAATAAAGAAATAAGTTTATTATGTGGAAATAAGTGTTTCTCTGAATACGATCCAATAACAAAATACTCTCATTTAAACAATTTTTGCAAGCTGCAAGAAAATTTTCACATTACGTAACTAAACAAAAAGAACAATTATGGAAGAATTTTAAAATCGCATTAAAATTTCAATATTTTTGCTTGAAAACCTTTTTGGACCTCTGAGACCAAAAATTCCGAATTACTTAGACAAATCGGCCTCCTTTATGTAGTTAATCTAAGTTTGTTACGTTTTGTTAACTTTTATCATCCCGTCCCTGAATTTTAGATAAGTATCATTATTGCAGAGCGAAAGCGGTGTTTAAGTCTGTCCAAATGGAGCATTTTTACTTTGTAGCTAAAGTTCAAATAAAGTAACTCCTACCTATTGTATTGCTTTGTAAAACATAAAAAAATGGTTATGTATTTATTTTAACTACTTTCAAGATAACTACGGTTAAAAGACCTACCGTTTAAAATATCTAAAGATCGTTTCACCGATTTTTGTAATAACTAATGAACGGAATCCATAAAGGAGAATTCAGCTACGGTTTATTCAACTACAATTAATTAAACTAAGGTTGATTAAACTAACGGTTGATTCACCTACTGTTAATTTATGTGTGGTCTTGTGTTTGATTTACTGGTGATTTTGTATATGTCGATTGGATGATTTGCTAATTCGAATTTTCGTGAAATGTTTTTGAAATGAATGAATCTGCCGCACAAATGTTTTTACCATTGTCTAATTGTCCGTGTTTTCGCAATATCCCTAGGGTTTTCGTAGGCGTAGGCGAGTCGTTCTTTAGGTATTTCATACATAGTTGAAATATCAAATATCTTAAAATATCATTAGATTAATCGTTCGTTAGTGCGATAAATTTTAATTTAATCAACATTAAGTAAGTTAAACAGTAGTTGAGTCAACCAATATGCGTTATGAACATATTATTATGTGAATCAACCGTATTCTCTAAAATATTAAGAATAAACTTGGGTATTATAATATGTAACCAAAACAATTCAAGTAGCGTACTGCGCAGTCATCAATGACTTCCAAAATCACATGATAAATTCAGTAATATATTTGATATGAAAATGTAGTTTTCTTGTACCGAATATTCAGAAAATTTTCATACTACCCTCTATTCTCATACGGACCCATAAAGGACCCGAAAATGCGGCCGCTAAGGTGCTTGTCAGTCAAAAATTGCTCCCGAGTGAAGTCGGGACGGGTCAGTATGAGCAGATATAATCAGGATGACATGGGCCAAGTTAAATGGAAAAGTTTTTGTATGCCTGCTTTATGCATGGCCTTATTGCCCTTTGGGCTAGCTTGACCTTAATAAGCGCTGCCTTTAGAAGTTGTCCGCTCGTAAAAAAGTTGCGAACGTGAGCAGCGGAGGGTTTAATAGAGGTGAACTTTATTTAAAATATCAACACTGGCTGTGGTGGAAGAACTGGATTTTTCCGGTTCTGCTTTTTACTTTTTATAACTTCATTTTCTTTTCATTTCACTGCCTGTTTAATGTTAGAATTCCTTTCAAGAAGTATATTTTTGCATTTTTAGCACTAATTACCTACTTAACTATTTTTAGAATGTTTTCATGGTAAGGAGTTGGATGGTGAGATGGTGGTCATACGAGATTGCAGTTTTTGATTTTTTGATTGATTGCAATTGCAGTGCAGATTTTTTTACTTTATCCTGGGATAAAATGAAGGCAATTCCAGGTTATTATTAAGTATAGGGTATGTGCGCCAAATTTCTGTCTTATCCCTTGTGCCATTTTTGCGTGATTTGAAAACAAATATACATATACATCCACATTAACAAATGTCTATAGGATTATTTTACTGTATATCAAAACTGATACACGTGATACAATGTTAAATTAATTTTTCATATTAAGAAAAAGACAACACC
This sequence comes from Tholera decimalis, assembly GCA_943138885.2. NCBI lineage: Eukaryota > Metazoa > Arthropoda > Insecta > Lepidoptera > Noctuidae > Tholera > Tholera decimalis. The sequence goes on along the minus strand of OW964558.2, from coordinate 31,358,884 downwards.
ACAGGTTCCTAGTGTGATCGCACTAGGAAATTGTTGTGTTTTCTAGACATGTAACTTTTAGGCGACTAAAAGGTACCTAGCTAGTGGTGCACTAGGGTATACGTTAAATTATTTTAGGGATCATTGTTTTTCTGTAAAAATATCTCTCACTGTCTCTTTTAAATCTTTAACATTTAGGAATTTTTCGTAAACTTGTTAAGTTTAGTAATTTCCAAGAATATATACTTTTGATTTTCTATGAACAAACGTTAGGAGTATATACTCTAAAGCGTAAATATTTGTAAGATGACATACTGTCTGTTTTATATAACTAAATACCTTTCCATTAAAGCCTTTCTGAGTATCAAACCAAAAATTAGTCTTACTGTAAATATTTATTTCATTACTCTCTTTACTTGCACATCATCAATTTTGTAATTGAAAAATGTAAATCTCAAATAGAAACTAATCAAAGGCAAATTAAGCCAGAATTAATGATTCTTTTAAATAAAGTAGATTAAAAATAAAATGCAGTCTCTGGAATGGATTCTAGATTTATGTAGCAGATTTATATAATACTAGGTCCTATTGTAACTTTCTCGATTAGAATAATATTATGAAACAATATTTATAGAGCCAATGGCTCAGTGGTTAGAGGCCCCACTTACGAGTTGTATGTCGTGGGTTCGTATTCAGCTGACTACATTACTTTGTGTCACCATTATCATCCTCTCAAAATGGTGAAGTAAATTGTCATGATGAAATCGTCCCATATCTTCAACCAGCACTGGGCTCGCGTGGCAGATCATTGCCCATTCCTTCTCATAGAGAAGAGATCCGTGTCCAAACAGTGGTAACGTGTTAGGCAGATAGGCTGATTAATGTATTAAAAATAACAATGATACAATATATCATTCGTTATGTGTTTTTTTTTACCAAAAAATTAAACCGTCTCCCAAAAAACACTGCAAAGTGAAAAATAACTTTAATTTCGGTAGTGTCTTTAGTTTTGTATTTTCTTTTTTGGCACCGACTTCCGAAATTAAATTTATTTTTCACTTTGCAGTGTTTTTTGGGAGCCGGTTTAATTTTTTGGTAAAAAGTTTTTATTTCACTCATTTTAGTTGGTCTATTTTTAAATTACCTAGTTACAAGAGCCTAAATGTCAACTACTTATAACCATTTACAAAATATTGCTTTTCCCAATGCTGGGCCGTTAATTGTTGAGGAGTTCTCCTGGTACTTCACCATCAGCTCTACATCACCATATGCATTGTGACGAATAAAGTGCTTAACATCCATATTCAAGTAATCGAATCGCAATCCACTCAATACTTATTATCGAGTAGTTTCGGCGGCCATCTGTGGTCTTCATCATCAGTTCTACTTCCTCAAATGGTACTTTTTGAGAGCAACTGCACAAGTTACTATAATAAATACCCAAAACGTCATAGGTGTGCCTATAATATTTGAAGAGTTCCCTCGATTTCTCCTGGATTCCATCATCAGATCCTGACATTTATGAAAATGGGACAAATTTCGAAGTATACCCTTTCAATCAAAAAAAGAATTTTCCAAATCGGTTCAGCCGTCTTCGAGTAATCGATGATCATACATAAAAAAAAATATACGTGTCGAATTGATAACCTCCTCTTTTTGTCGTCGGTTGAAAATGAACCTACGGACGCACAGTACCTATATTATGTTTTACATGTAGATAATGATCATAGTTCTTTCTTTGTCTAAACTATACAATGTGTAACGGAAACCCCATATCTATCCAAAAGGACTGAAGACAACATCTGGTACGGAGTCTCTATGCAAAGTTTCAGCTCAAAATAAGTGACTCACAGAATTGACCCCAAATTATTGGTTTCATATGTTTCTTGAATACCAATAATAACAAACGTGTCAGAGCACTATGAGGGTCATCACCAGTGATCGGAGTAGGTAGATTGAAATGGGGTCACTGATCCGAAACGTATATATTAATATGGACATTCCTCCGGAATTGGTGGATTATTAAAAAAAAACCGGAACTTATGTAGGAATTTTATTCTGCCAGAGTGGAAAGAGTCATTTGATGATTTGCCATCCTCAAAAAAAAGGTAGGAATTGTAATAAAATGAGCAATATTATTCTTTATTATTTTTCATATTTTTTTTAACGGCACACAGTCACGATTTGACAAAACCCAACGACCAATCAGAACAAAGGATCATGAGTGGTACAATAACCGGTTATCAGAACAATGCGTACGCCCGCCGACGACATGCCAGGTAGCTCACTCGTTTACTTCGGTTCGTAGAGTGCGCATCTTTGTTTGTTACTGTGTTGTGAAAACGTTACTTGACCCTGGCTTGTGTACATACTGACTTCTGGAAACTGCTCTAAACCACGATTTGGCTCGAATATACGGACACAGATTTTTCACTATTGAATTGGATCTACATATTTAAACCAAGCTTTGGTAAATAATATTTTACTAGTTACAAGGAGTATAAAGCATGTTTGGATGTACTATAAGAATAATTGTTACTAAAAGGTACGTAATTAATTTATTTGAGAAAGAATACAATTTTAATTTAAATAAAAACCCTAAACTACATATACACACCTAAAAATAAACTAAAATATTGCATCCAGAAATTCGTGCGCATCGCTGTCCACTGGCAATGTGCCCAAAAGACTGGCGGCATTGCCACGTTGTATGGCAATGCTTAACCTCTGTCCAAGGTAAAAGCCAGCCCTTGGGTCACGCGAAGTGTCAACTAGGCGTCTGGACAGATCTTTAAATAATTTGTGAGCACTCGGACCCCACGACCCCAAGGTTTCAACCCCAAACGGCTCGAAAATATAACTACCAACAAGGTTATTATATTTCCGCCGCTTGAGGTTCTCAGCAGCCGCAGCGGCAGCGCCAGCGCAACAAGATGAGCTAGGAAGATGGGATGGCGCAAGAGTATCGACACAAGTTGCGTCCCACACTAAAGGCCTACCCATCTTCCAAGGAAATAAAGACATACCGTCCGGTCTTTTGCCATCGTCGCGTGCCAGGCCATTTGGTTCTAAAACAGCTGGAACGCCGACAGTGACAAGAGCTCGTCGGATAATGTCGTTAATATTCGCGTGCCGTGCTATGCGACCCGCGCTGCGGCCGCATGAAAGGCCGTGGTGACCGAGGCTGTTGACAACTTCGCCACAGTGACAGCGATGAGCAGAACAGCAGGGAGCACCTAATCGAAGGGAAGCAGCGAGGCGGAAAGTAGTATCATCGAACAAGGTGCCTATGTTCGATGACGGAAGTGCATGGAGCCAGAGACCCGACTCCCATTCACCCACAGCCAGCAGGCGCGCACGCTCTGCAGCCGAAGCAGATGTGGCAATAAGGTCACTCTGAACTGCTTTACAGAGCGGCTCATCCCACCGCCTCTGAGATGATGGATTGTCGGGTGGATTTAGGTTCGGGCAAGCGAGTCTCCAGGTATCTATAGCCTCGGTGAAATACGGCACATTGAAATCAACCAGTGATGGAGCTAGGATATTCCTGATTAATTTCTCAGTGCCGTGTACCGAGGATACAAAAGCCGGTAGACTGATACTAGTAATTTTGCGGACGCCGAGACCACCCATACGAATGGGAAGAGTAGCTTGTGCCCAAGCTCGGTCGTCCATAGCCACATTTAAAATTCCTGTCAGAGTTTGACGAATAATTTGGTCCATTTTTTCCAAAAGGTGAGGATGATGCCATAGATGTGAAGAACGAAGAAAATACATTAATTTGGGTCCAAAACAACAGTAACGAATTAAGGTGATGGCCGAATGCATATTAATTTGGTATATCCTGTCCAAGATGTCATTAAAATTTTGTATTTTTTCCTCGACAAAATCGGGAAAGGAATTCTCATAAATTGGAGACCCAAGAAGACGAAGAGAACTTTTTTCCACAATTTGGATATCTGGGGCTATTGCGTTGAATTTTGAAAGTGTCAGTTGTCTGTCAGTACTGTCGGATATAAATAGTTCACACTTCGAAAGGTTGAGGTCCAATCCTATGGAATGGAATTGATTTATTAAAAACTGTAGATCATCTAATACCGTGTCTACATCGCCTCCCAGGGTTCCATCATCGAGATACCACACATTAAATTTCGAATTTAACTGTCGAATGATTGGGTTAATGGCTAAACTGAAGATCGCTGGCCCGAGGGGATCACCTTGTTGACAGCCAACAGCTGATTCCAAAAGGTTTTCCTTATAAAGTAATTTAGTCGGATGTCTGTAACATTGCCAAAGAAAACTAAAAATTTGTGGTACTTCTTTTTTAGTTTCTGCCAACAAAGTGTCCCTATTGACTGAATTAAAAGCATTTTTAATGTCAACCTTCAAGATGACCTCTCCTTTACCTGAATTTAAATAGGTCGTCAAGGCATGTACGGCAGCCTCACAACCCCCTTTGGAACCGTAACCCAGTTGCAGGGGTTGAAATTTGGTCGAAATATCCTCACCATAAAATTTAGAGCAAATCTTGGCTGCCATACGACGGTAGGTAGTTCCCACGGCAATGGGACGAATGCCGCCATCCCTCTTGCGTAGGGCACATAGATTGGCCCCGTACAAGATATCGGTGACGGTTTCGTTCACCTGGCCTGAGAGCATAAGATTAATCAGAGCCGTTAGCTCCTTCAAAAGCAACTCACCAGCCTCTCCGGCGCCTGAGCTGAGTAGGTCCTTCAGGTGCTGCGGACTCAGCCCATCGAGGCCGCCAGCAGAGCCGCTTCGGAAGGAACAAACGGCTGTGATCACCTCTTGACCTGTAACGGTGAGGGTGTTTATGTCCTGATCGGGGGGGTCGGGAAAGGAAAGACCATCCGCTGGGGCAGGGTGTTTGCTCTCCAGAGCTGCGAGAGTATCTGGAGAGTATGGGGCCACCACATCACTACTAAAAAGTATCCTGGCAGCTCCGCTAATATCACCTTCCCCTAATTTAGATTCGACTAGGCGGGATATACTTCTTGTGGAAGTAACCCTCTGTGTCGGTAATTTTGCATCCTGAATATGGGCCGAAATAGTACAATTTTCTTTAATTTGTGAAGTTAAAGTTTTTTTGGTTGCCAAATTTTTTCGAACATGTAGTATCCTATACGGGAAGGTAAGCAGATGTTCCCAGGCACTTTGAGAATTCTCGCGAGCGGCAAGGCGAACGCATCCTGCTAGGTTTTGCGCCACTACAGGTCTAGCGCCGCGGGGAATTCGCTTTAAAACCGGAACAGAGTTTTTGAATTTTGAAAGGGTTTTCCAAAACGGATCCAAATTGGAAAATGATGTAGGTGTTAAAGAAATGACGGGGTCTGAAGTAGATACATTGGGTGGTTTGTGTACCTTCCCAATATGTACTTTCAGACCCCGCTTACCTTTAAAAAACCGTGCCTGGGTGCACAGAGGACACCTCTCCAGAATATTTAGTGATGTTGAAGGTTGATCAGCACTATTACACAACACATCACTGCTGCCACTCGACATTAATCTGATTATGTAACAAAATTAAACTTAGTAACTAAACTAGTAAATAAATTAAATTAAATAATAAAAATCTAAGGAAAAACACTGATTTAAAAAAAACGTCAATAAATGACACCACCCGTCAAAAACTAGCGCAGTCGCGGTGGTGGCTTAGGGCGCCGCGAGGCCAAAGAAGGCATTTCGGCGGCACCCTAGATCAAAATTGCCGGATGGCACGCGGCTGGTGTTATGTCTACGGTGTCGCCTCCAGGATCCTCCTCCTCGTCGTAATTTTATAACAGTCTATCTTCACTGAAGTTATCGACCGAAATCGCTAGTCTAGCTTTTTTATAGCATTATAAGTTAATTATATAATCTCATCTTAAGGTTTTCTTATGATGCTGATTTTCATTGGATTAAAAAGTGTGGAGACACAGTTGGCGCAGTGGTTGAGCCATTCTATGTTGCGCTGTTGGGCTGCGTGTTGTCAATATAATACTTAGATTTTTACGCAACTTTTTAATATTTTCGTAAAGTTTATCTTTAGCTCACGGCGGTTTGGGTTTACGCTCTTATTAGGAGATCACAAATCTTTGAGTTCCGATTGCCCTTTTCCTTTGCCCGCTTTATAATATTAGTATAGATTTGTCTTTCGTAAACATAGGTGATAATTATATCAACAGCTTACTAAAAATACTAAATTACGTAAAAATATTTTCGGTTGACTTGTTATAACACGCGTTGCTAGGTCAACAACCAATTGTTACTATAAGAATAGTTTTAGTATTGTGTTTGTTCGCTTAACCTGCTGAACATACCATGAGTCTTAATATTGTTAAATCTTTAATAGAGTATGAACCAGTGAGCTTAGTGCGAAACAAAATTATGATATTCTAGTAATGTAGTCGCAATTCAGCTAACTCCACTATTAACCGACATTTTACTGGAATCCGTATATAATTTGAATGCCCTGTGTGCTGTGTCCTCTTGCAATGTATTGGTAAAATAAATTACTATAGGCCTTATCTACTTCTCTACAAAATATTCTACGTAACAAGCCCTTTCCTTTGATACCCATATTGATGGGATTGAAAAAAAACTAAGTTGTCCGCCATCTTGTAGCGGCAGCCATTTTGGATTGACAATAATATTGAATATACATAATTGTATTGTCACCAGAATCAAAGGCGAATACCAAATTTTAGATCAATCGGTTGACAGGAAGAGGGTGAAATTTCAATGACTAAATTTGATCCACGAAAAATAAAACAAACGGAGTAAGCTAAATAAACTAAATAAAATGTATTTTTTTCATGTCTTTGTTTTAGGTGATATATACGAGGTTCCATCTCTACAACAGAGTTCAGATATGGCAAACGTCAAGGCTAAAACTGTAGAAAAATGGATATCCGGTCATCCCGAACTACTTTACGATCACGCTAGTGGTACAATATACTGTTCAAAATGTGAAAGCCATTTGAAAACCATAAATAAAGGAAACGTTAAAAGACATATCGAAGGAGCGGTACACCAGGGAAAGTTTGAGCGGCCCGAAGAGGAATTTTATTTCGATCTTATAAAATTTCTCATTTTGTGCAATATTCCGTGGTCTCAGATGAAAAATACTACTTTTCAAGATTTCTTTAAAAAATATATGTGTAGTACCTGTTGTTGTACGTGTACTAATCGTACTCTGCCAGATGAATCACAGTTACGGAAAGTTTACTTGGACAAGTTTTTTAAGAATAAAATCAATTCGATTCGGCAAAATTATAAAAATGAGAAACTATGGATATCATTAGATGAAACGACAGACTTTTTAGGTCGCTATATAGTCCATTTTTTAATAAAACCATTACATCCTAGCAATTTGACTAGACCTTATTTGGTAGCATGTAAAATGCTAACTGTAGTTAATGGACAAACAATCACGCAATTTGTGTTAGAATGTTTGGAAAACTTTTGGGAAGATTCTTTTGAATCGAAGGTAGGTAACATTCTTGTCCTCTGCACTGATAGCGTTGCATATATGCTGTCTGCAGGACGAAATTTAAAACAATACTTACCTGAAATGAAGCACGTAACATGTTCGGCGCACTCTCTTCATCGCGTATCTGAGCAAATTAGGTTAGAATATCACGATGTTAACATTTTAATAGCAAATGTTAAAAAGGTATTTTTGAAAGCCCCAAGTAGAGTCAAAATTTTAAAAGAAAAATATCCAGATTTGCCGCTACCTCCCCAACCAGTTGTTACAAGATGGGGCACTTGGTTAGAGGCAGCATTTTATTACGCTCAAAACTTTGAAAAAATAAAAGAAGTATTATCTTGTTTAAGCAGCTCTGATGCGGTATCTATTCGAGAGGCAAAAAATATTATAGAAAAAGAAAATTTAAAAGAAGATTTAAATTACATCAAAGACAATTATTTTATAATTCATTTGTCTTTAAAAGAATTGCAAAAGCATAATTTATCGTTGACAGATTCACTTTTAGCGTCAGAGATGCTATAAATCAGTGCAATTCAGAAAATATAAAAAATAAAATAGAATGTGTTATGGAACGAAACCCAGATTTAGACACACTTAGAGAATATAGTGAGGCCATTGAAAAAAATGAAGCACATAATTTAATACCTTTTTTAAAATTTGCTCCTTTGACATCGTCAGATGTAGGTCTTTTATCTTTTAACGGTCTTTTATAAATGGATTTTAGATGTTAAAAGAAATAGGTTGAAAATTGAAAATATAGAGAAACTCATAGTTATATATTTTAATTGTAAAGATCAGGATTACCAGGATGCTGACATTGTAATCGATGAAGATTAAAAATGTGAATAAATGTAAAATGTACATATTTAACGATAAACAATGTTGATTTTTATCTTTTTTCTTTATTCTACCCCTTTTTTTGGTCCTAAAATCTGACTAATATCAACCTGTTCCTTCGTATGCCCTTTACGTTTCAGAGTCGTGGTGCATCCTTAGAACAGTCTCACGACCCCAGCAGGCATTGGCCCTCTATGGGGCCCCGTCATTTATTCTACCCTTAATGCAAATTACCATGACCACTATGAAAATATTTAAATTTAAGTGCAACAATTTATGTCTATCTATAAAAGTTCTAGCCATAAAAGGCTAAAAATAAAAAAAATAAAAATTAAAGCTTCGATCGGAATTAGATTGTTTTTATTATTCAACAGATAAATAATGAATTAATTTAGTTTTTATACCTTCCTTTAAATTTTGAATTGAGTAGGAATAATATCACTACCAACATTAACAATGTTTAATTGAATCCGGAAATACCGGAATTACTTTCCGGGAAAATGGCTTATCCATGTTATTCTTTCTGTGTGCATTTATGATACAAGTACCAAAAATCAATCTACCTACTCCGATCACTGGTCATCACTTTCCACGTCACTTGCCAATAAAACGATAATTCTCTTCGTTGTTCTTAATTTGAAAAATTCGGTGCCTGGTATCAATGTATTGAAATTTCTAATAAGTTCCACACATGTAGACATAGGATTACAAAACCCTTGCTATATCGTTTGTTATCATCCAAAGAAGCCGTGCACTTGTTATGTATATACCCTTTAAATTATACGTTGTATATAGGTACTCGTAGGTATTAAAAAGTTCCCAAATACCTACCTAAATTGCTCAAAGTAATAAACACAATACTAACGGTAGTATTTTGTAAACAGTACAGGGTTGATGTATGTAAGTAATATGTTAAAGCTCACATTACAAACTAGTGCCTCTTTGTTATTGCCTAAAACAGTTGTTTCGGTGCTAAAGACATTAGTTTCAGTACGTTTTGAACGCATTAAGGCAGCATTATTTTTGCAAGCTATTGCGTTAGTCATCTTGTTTGCTTGAACAATGTTTTTGTTTGAGTCAATTACTCGACTATTATTTAAATTCACAAATAGGTAGGCAGGTACCTAATATGAACTTCTTTTTACATGTTTGATTTTAATGATAAATATATGGTTAGCTGAGTGTTAAAGCTAAGTTCAAAATGCCCTCAAATATGGCTGACCTAGTATTCTTATTAGTTTTATTGAGACGTAAATAAAAATAACAAAAATAATCAAATTTCGAATTTCTTATTCAAACATCTATGATCTTATGACCTTTAATCATCAGTCATCTCGAGTGGGTACATATACGAAAAATACGTCGTGAAAGAATGCTGTTTATAACCTATTTGCAAAAGAAACGCCTTTGTTTAATTTCATTACCTATTTCATTAATAACAATCTAGACAAGAAGACTAAATAAAAATTGGCCAATTGCGAGTCGGACTCGCCCATGAAGGGTTCCGTGGTAACTATAATAAATATAATATACTTAATAGATTAACGTCGTTAAGTCCACTACGTCTAACATCGAAACGGAACAAAAAGGTTTACGTTTAACCGTATCACGATTAGAAAAACAAATATGTCAAGGTGAACAAAAAATAAACACACTTGAATCAGACCTCAACGCCCTTAAGCAATCTACTCCATCCCAAGCCTCAACGTCTATGTCGAATAACCAACTATTCTCGAACGAGCAATTAATTAAGGAAGTAACAGAACGTAAAAATAGAGAAAAAAATGTTGTGTTTGCTGGACTACCAGAGCAGACTGCCTCAAGTACGGAGGAGAGGATATCGAAGGACGAAAAAGCTATTTTAAATATTATCTCACAGGTATGCCAAGATATCTCAAAACCTATCAAAATTATAAGAATGGGAAAATACACTCCTGGAAAAAACCGTGGAGTCAAAGTGTGTTTTGATACTGCCATTCCCGCAAAATACCTTTTACGTAACAAAGACAAATTACCTGAAAATGTAAAGATATTTTCAGACCAAATACCTGCACAACAGCAATTTTTAAGGAGTTTAAAGGAAGAATTAGCACGACGACAAAATGGTGGTGAGAATGAACTTACTATAAAATACATCCACGGTACACCAACAATAATAAATAAACCAAAATACTCCAGTCAATAAGTGACAGTACCTCTGCCTACACAAATTGCAATACGTATCAAGCACTCAATGACTACCGTATCCTTAGTACCACCCAATCTTGCCTTCGATTTTTATACCTCAATGCCAGAAGTATACGTAAAAGAGGAAAACTTGATGAACTAAAATGCGTCTTAAAATCACTACCAAAAACAGTTCACGCCATTCTCATAACTGAAACCTGGATTCGCTCGGATAGTGGTCAGTGGCCCTGACTGCTATGCGCAAGGTCGTGGGTTCGATTCCCACCTAGGACAAATGTTTGTGTGATGAGCACGGTCATTTGTTCTTTGTCTGGGTGTAATTTATCTATAATATGTATGTATTTAGAAATATATATGTATATTTATCAGTTGTCTAGTACCCATACCACAAGCTCTGCTTAGTTTGGGACTAGATGGCGTTGTGTGAAAAGTTGTGGAATATATTATATTATTATTATTATATTATATCCATAATGATCTGAAACATAGCTTATCGGAGTCCAAGTACCAAGGAGGAAACAATTATCTATGGATTACTTTGGAGAGATATGCGCTTGAAATAGGACTCATATATTACCCTGGTAACACTAACTACAAGGAATTCCTTCAAGAATATGATTCACAGCTACAAACCAGAAAAAGATCAATAGTCTTTGGAGACTTCAATGTTGATCTATTAACCAAGAAAAATAAAGAGACTAAACAATACAAATCAGTAGTTAAGCAAGCGGGACATATATTATTTAACAAAGTAAGCAAAAAATACTGTACGAGAGACTCCAACACAAAAAAGACTATCATAGACCATATTAGCACCAATTTAAAAGATGACCACTTTCATGTGGCAGTTATTAAATCCTCTATGTCTGACCACAACCAGTTGTACCTAGAGCTCAAAAAAGTCGAAACTACTCCAAAAATGAAAACTCAATATCAAGCAATAAACTACAAAAAGTTATATAACCTATTAGAAACAACTAGCTTTAAAAATTGTAACAATGATTACTTAGTATTTGAAAATAAAATTAAGTTCTGTACGGAAGAAAGTAAAACCCTAAAGACCAAAATTCTCAACCCTCCACAAAAAGACTGGATTAATAAAAATATTATTGCCGAAATTAACCAAAGGAATATATTGTGGGCAGAACTTAAGAATAATCCTAATGACGACACACTAAAGACCGAATTTAATAATAAAAGAAAATGTGTAGCTCAATTAATAGAAAATACCAAAAACTCCTACTACTATAATAAATTTACTAAATGTATTAGAAAACCCAAGAAAATGTGGGGTCTAATTAATACCATCACAGCCAATAAAATAAAACAAAGTTGTGTTCCTCCAAAACTAGTAGTTGATTCTAATAACATCACAGAGCCTAGTGATATTTGCCAAATATTTAACAAATACTTTGCTATGATAGGGCCCCATTTAGCAAGTGAAATACCTGAATCGTTTCATGATGATTACTATCGTGCATTACCAAACCCTCTTTCCCAGGACGCTGATGAGCTTTCCAGTCTTAGTCCATGTTCTCCTAATGAAATAACAAACATCATATCTAACCTTGATCCAAACTGCAGTACTGGTCTAGACGGAATAAACACCAAAGTAGTAAAAAGCGCAAAAAACCTAATTGCAAATGATTTAAGCAATTGCATGAATAAACTCTTAGCAGAGGGGACCTTTCCTGACACACTAAAAATAGCAAAAGTAACGCCAATCTTTAAATCAGGAAACACCACAGATCCCGGAAATTATAGACCGATATCCGTATTGCCCGTAATATCAAAAATACTCGAAAAAATTATTCACAAACGATCAGAAAAGCATTTAAGTTCTATTAATTTTATAACTGACCGGCAATATGGATTTAGACCAAAATGTAATACTACTACAGCTACTATTGATTTAATAACCAAAATTAAACAAAACATAGATAGTAAAAATATCGTCCTAGGTATTTTTATTGACTTAAAAAAGGCCTTTGATACGGTATGTCACAAACTACTCCTAAAGAAACTGAAATCCGCCAATATTACAGGAAATGCTCTAAAAATGCTCGAGTCTTACCTAAGGAATCGGTCACAAGTTGTTAAACTTAATAGTCACCAAAGTGATGCATTACCCAAACGTACACGTAATGCGTGTGGCGTCCCGCAGGGATCTATCTTAGGTCCCTTGCTCTTTTTAATATACATTAATAACATACACGAAATTAAACTTCATGGACACCTTACCTTGTACGCTGATGACACTTGTCTATTCTGCTTCGGTTCTTCCATTCATCACATTATCTCTCAAGCCCAGGATGATTTAAATTCTTTGTTTTCGTGGTTTCAGTTCAACCTTGTTGGCAAATAAGAACGCAACCATATTTATAAGTTGGCAATATTTATACTCTGTGTCTATACTCGATGTGTAATCTCTCATCTCTCTATGGCGCGTAAGCTTGTTCCTTTTTACCTTGTGTTAACTAAACAATAAACGTTCGTTGCATTTTCCTAATACCTAATCGTTTACTTATTTCCACTTAATAATCAACATGGTAGCAGAGCGTGTTGATTGCTACTTGTGGAAATAAAAGAAAAAGTAAACGCAGTGAAATTAAGAAAACCGGCCGGCGTGTTTTGTCCGTCATACATTTTGAGGTTAACCGGGGCGGCGTGCTCGGAAAAAAAATCACGTAAAAATCACAAATACGCATAGAAGATGTCGAATTCAGGTAACAATCCATTCCATATCGACAGATTAGTTGGAAGAGATAACTATGCCAGTTGGAAGTTTGCAGTCCAAGCATATTTCGAACTCGACGATTTATGGAGTTGTGTCACCGGCACTAATACAGACCAAAAGAAAGAAACTAAGGCGAAATCTAAGTTGATTTTATTACTGGACCCTATCATTTACGTACATGTACAGAATGCAACTACTTGTAAAGAAGTCTGGGAGAATTTGGAACAGGCTTTTGATGACAGCGGGTTGTACAGGAGAGTAGCCTTGTTGAGAAACTTGATCACAACTACACTGGAATCTTCTCGAAGCGTAGATGAGTATGGGAATAAAATAATGTCGACCGCCCACAAGCTTAGGAATATTAAGTTTAACATTGATGATGAATGGCTCGGTACACTGATGTTAGCCGGCCTCCCTGAAGCATATAAGCCCATGATCATGGGACTGGAGAGCTCTGGCATCAAGATAAATGCTGATTCTATTAAATCTAAACTCCTGCAGGAAGTTCAATGCTCAGATAATTCAGCATTCTTCACAAGGAAAAAGGTCATTCATAGAAAACAACATGATTCAACAAAGGTCTACAAAGGACCCCGATGTTATAATTGTAACAAGCATGGACATTTTGCTAAGAATTGTCGTGCTCCGAGAAAGAAGAATGTAGAAAATACAGAAGAAAATAAAGGTTTTGTTGCAGCTTTTTCAGCATCTCCTCAGACAATTAATCCAGACCTGTGGTATGTGGACTCTGGTGACTCCATGCATATGACAAATATACGAGATTGGATGTATGATGTTACAAGTCCACCGATACCCACCATAACTGTTGCCAGTAAGATACCGCTACCTGTGGAAAGTATGGGAAAGGTTAATTTAATGCTAAATGGTAATAAAGAAAATAAAATAACAAGTACGACTGCTCAGAATTGACAAACAAATTGTGTTATATAGTTCCTAGAACTGTTTTGCGGCGTGGGGTGAGAGGATTCCCGCTATTTGCAGTGTCCTCTTGTCGCACCAATGCGGGAGTCCGCGCACCTCTACGACGTTTAGCAAGAAATTATAATACTCTTTTTTCAGACGTAGATTTATTTTCTTTATCAGCTATTAAAATTCGTACTGAGTTACTTCAACTGATTGAAATAGCAGAGGACTAACTTATTTTCAGAAATGTGTTAAGTATTATAAGAGTAAAACTAACTAATCTGTATTATTAATAAGTAACGTTGTACTTGTGATCCAATTTTTAATTCGAATATGTAACTTGTGGATAACGTTGTTAGTTACGCACTAATATACCTAGATTATAAGTTAATATTAACCATGTATAGTGTGTAATTGTTGGTTTTCCTCAATAAATAAAATAAAATAAATAAAATAAAATTCAGGTAAGACAAGTTTTATACATACCTAAACTTGCAGCAAACCTCCTGTCAGTCAGTGCTATAGTGAAAAATGCCTGTAATATAAATTTTAGAGACAAAGGTTGTGATATCTATGATAAAAATGGCAAGCTCTTGTGTTCAGCCACACTATTATACAATTTATATTTATTAAACACCCACAGAGAGGTGTTCTCTAACCTGTCTTGTTCAGATAACATAAATGATTTTGTCCTGTGGCATAGACGCATGGGACACCTGAATTTTTCAGATTTTAACAAGCTGCCGGAGTGTGCTGAGGGAGTTCAGCCATTTTCAGAGAAATATAAAGGTCCTATTACTTGTACTACCTGTCTCTCGGGGAAACAGACCAAATTGCCCTTTAATAACATTGGTTCAAGATCTTCAGAACCACTGCATCTGGTCCACACTGATTTATGTGGACCAATGGAGCAAGAATCTTTAGGAGGTATGAAATATTTTATTATCTTTATAGATGATTACACAAAAAGAGTTCATGTCTATTTTTGAAAAATAAATTGAATGTTGCAGAAGTTTTCAAAGATTACAAAAACAAAGTAGAGAATGAACATGAGAGAAAAATAAAAGTAATTCGTTCAGATAATGGAAAAGAATACTGTAACAGAGAATTTGAAAACTTCTTGAACAAACATGGAATTGAACATCAAACAAGTACTCCGTACTCACCCCAACAGAATGGTCGTGCTGAGAGGATGAACAGGACTCTGGTGGAAAGAGCAAAATGTATGGTGTTTGATGCTCAGCTTACAAAACAGTTCTGGGCAGAAGCCCTTGCAACAGCGGCATATATAATTAACAGATCACCTACAAAATCAATTAATGGTAAAACTCCTATGGAGATGTGGACTGGTAAGAAACCCAACTTGTCTAACTTAAAAGTATTTGGCTGTGAAGTAATGACACAAGTTCCAAAAAAAACGCCTCAAATGGGACTCCAAATCCAGAAAGTTATTGTTTGTTGGTTATTGTGAATCCACCAAAGGATACCGAATACTTGATCCAGATACCAATAAAATTATAAAAAGTAGAGATGTAGTATTTTTGGAAAATGTAGAAAAATATGATAATAATATATACTTACCTTGTACATCCAACAGCAGCAGTTCAGAGATACAACGACTCGAAGAAACCTGTAAAGAAGAATTAGAGGACAGCACAGACCGTTTTACTGGTGAGTCAAGCGAGGACTACCAGTCTGGCGAAAATGACGATACATCCTACATACCAGAGCAGTCGATTGATCTCGAGTCACCAATAAGAAACATAAATTTATGTCCACGGAGAGCTGTTCAGTATGCAGAAACAGATGACCATGACGTAAGTTACTTCTGCCCAATACTTAATTTAAATGATCCACAAACAACAGATGAAGCACTATCATCATCTCATGCTGACCAATGGAAAAAGGCTATGCAAGAAGAGTATGACTCTCTGATCAAAAACAAAACTTGGTCACTGGTTAATGCCCCACCTGGAAAAAGAGTCTTACCTTGTAAATGGGTCTATAAAACAAAAACAAATGAAAAAGGTGAGATTATCCGTTTTAAAGCCAGATTGGTGATCAAAGGGTATGCTCAGAGAAAAGGAAGTGACTATGATGAGACATATGCTCCTGTTGTCAGATATACATCTGTTCGATTCTTACTTTCGCTGGCTGCGAAGCATGATTTAGAAATGTTCCAGATGGATGCTATAAGTGCTTTTCTTCAGGGTGACATAGATACTCAGATATACATGTCACAACCAGAGTACTACAAAGAGAATGATCAAGTATGTATTTTACATAAATCAATTTATGGGCTCAAACAAGCTAGCAGGCAGTGGAATCTTAAATTAAATAGTATTTTATTGAAGATTGGCTTACAAAGATCACATGTGGATCCCTGTATTTATTATTTAGTAAATGAGTCGACAATTGTATTCATTGCAGTGTGGGTGGATGATCTTTTGATATTCACAAATAATAAGGATAGAGCAACAGAGATAAAAAACAAATTAAAAGAAGAATGCAGTATGAAAGACTTAGGTGAAATCAAGAATTGTATTGGCATAAACATAAATAGGAACCGAGAGGCAGGTATGATTATGTTAGATCAAGAAAAGTACATTAACCTAGTATTGGACCGCTTTAATGTCTGAATGCAAACCAGTTTGTACGCCGATAGAGGTGAATGCAATATTTGAAAATAATCCTGTAGATGGAAACAAAAATATCCCATACAGGGAAGCAGTGGGATGTCTGATATATCTGGCACATGTTACGAAACCTGATATTACCTATGCAGTTAACAAGTTGAGTCAGTACTGTAATAATCCAGGAAATCAACACTGGCTTGGAATAAAAAGGATTATGAGGTATCTTCAAGGAACCAAGAACCTAAAGTTATGCTATGTCAAAGATGACTCAAAGGAAATAACTGGATACTGTGATGCTGACTGGGCGAGTGACCCAGTGGATAGACGATCGTGCACGGGTTATATTTTTCTGTTTCAGAATGCTTGTTTATCTTGGAATTCTTGTAAGCAGCAAACCGTGGCACTCTCTACGGCGGAGGCCGAATACATGGCGATGGCAGCAGCGACCCAGGAGGCACTGTGGCTGCGGCAACTGCAGGCCGAGCTCGGACAATGCGAAGGCAGCGCGCTACTCATCCACTGTGACAACCAAAGTGCAATAAGACTCGCATCAACGGACTGTTATAAAGCGAAAACTAAACATATAGATATTCGTTTACATTTTATTCGAGAAAATATTGTAGTTTCTAAAGTTAAATTTAAATTTGTAAATGGTTGTAACATGGTAGCTGATAACTTAACTAAAGGTACTACTTATGAAAAACATTTCTTCTGTATCAGTAAAATGGGTTTGCGTTCTGTGGGGAGTGTTGGCAAATAAGAACGCATCCATATTTATAAGTTGGCAATATTTATACTCTGTGTCTATACTCGATATGTAATCTCTCATCTCTCTATGGCGCGTAAGCTTGTTCCTTTTTACCTTGTGTTAACTAAACAATAAACGTTCGTTGCATTTTCCTAATACCTAATCATTTACTTATTTCCACTTAATAATCAACAAACCTCCTAACGATAAACATCTCTAAAACCTGTTATGTTATATTTAAAGCCAAAAATAAAGTAATTCCACCTTATAACCCACTAAAGATTAATGATGTGCAGATAGAATTAAAAACTTGCGAAAAATATCTCGGTCTAAGAATGGACAGCTCACTCACATGGAATGCTCACATTGAGTACATAAAAAGTAAACTCTCAGCACTTGCCGGGTCACTGCGAAATATAGCTCGTTGTTCCATTAAAACTGCGGTACACTATTTATAATTCCCTAGTAAAGCCGCATTTGCTTTATTTGATTGAAATTTGGGGTAGTTCAGGAAAAACAAAATTATCAGAACTTCAAGTAATCCAAAACAAACTCATAAAAATACTGTTCAACTATCCATACTTAACATCAACCCTTAAAATTTATAAAGACACTAAATTAATGAATATCAAACAATTATATATTTACAACACATGTATTTTCATTAAAAAAATTCTTAATAAAAGTACCCACACGAACATAATACTCACTCAATATAAACAAATTAGTCAATGTAGCACACGACGAGCTAGCTTACTTGTCTTACCCAAAACTAGAACCAACTACCTATGGCAAAAAAATGCTTACTTTTGAAGGAGCACAACTTTATAATAAAATACCGTCATATATTAGAAATGTACACTCTTCTCTCACAGAATACATCTATCTACCAAGTTTTACATGTATAGTTCTAATAGTTTCGGAATAAAATGGCTGTGACATACGGACGGACGGACAGACAGATAGACGGACAGACATGTCGAAACTATAAGGGTTCCGTTTTTTGCCATTCGGCTACGGAACCCTAAAAACAATTTATAGTTGGGTGTATAATGTTTTTTCGCCGACGCACAGTGGTCTGGAAATCGAGCTCCATACTCATAGAAACTTAAAGTAAAGAATTAAAAAAACAAAAATTGTAATGGCTCTGGTATACCTCCCTTTACATAATATTAACGTATGGATGGTACAAGTCACACTATGCGTGAGAAAAAAAAGATTTATGTTTTTTTTGTATGGGAGAAAACACTAAAAGTACGTTTTTTCGAAACTTAATGGAACTGTTAGGCTGCTGCTCACACGAGCTATAGTTCCATACACGGCAATCAAGATGACATACAATTCATGTACATTTAGGCACCGCTTCGCACGTAGCAAATTTTTGAAATTTTGAATTTTCGAAATGGGATTTTTCAAATCTTTGCCGTGGTTAAATGACGTTGCCGATCGATTAACTTATATTATAGTTAGATTTAGCCTGCTAATGACCTTTATGATGACAACCATTAAAAAAGATATTGATTGTATAGGTTTTTTTGGCCGCGTGGAAAAAAATCCCCCGATTTTGAAACATTCTAATGATATATAGCCTATAGCCTTCCTCGATAAATGGGCTATCTAACACTGAAAGAATGTTTCAAATCAGAACCGTAGTTCCTCAGATTAGCGCGTTCAAGCAAACAAACAAACAAACAAACAAACTCTTCAGCTTTATAATATTAGTATAGATTAAACACACTACTTTCATTACTGGTATAATAACCTCATGAGACAGCGTAGTTATATAATTATTTATTTCAGTTACCTACTCACTACCAGTCGTATTACATAAATTTAAAGCAAAAGCCTCTTCAGCATATGTTCTGGTCTTCTAGCTTATGTGATCCATGGCAATGTAGGTCACTGGTGCTACCCAGGTCTGGATTAGTTCAGCAACAGGTTGCGCAGCTAAAACTTCAAGCAATCCAAGTCGAGGGCATCTTGTTCCACGCGCGTCTTAAGGGCCTATACTACCTCAGCGCTTCTCACTCTTTATCTCGCTCGCCGCGGTCGTGGTCACGCGAGCAAGCGAGACAGGGTGCCAGGAAAAAGACTCCAAGACACCGATAATTTAGTTTTGTTCTTTCTACGGTGAAAATAATGGTAATTTTAAAAAAGTAAACAAATAAGACCTGCTTTATAGTTAGTTCAATTAATATGCAAAGTTTCATTATCAAATTTGAAGTTATTTTTTAATACCAGCGGTTTATTGTTCGGTTTGGAGGTAACTTTGGATTTTTTCTATTAAGAAATTTTTATGGAAATCGTGTTTCAACTTTACCATATATTTATTTCAAAATTATTGCTGCAGTATTTTCGACATAACGGAGGATCATGCTAAGCCATTTGAGGTAGTATAGGCTCTTAAAGGGCAGTCTATATAAGGCCAATGCCTGTCGGGGTTGCCGGAATGTTCTAACGTGATACTACAGCCCGGCAACGCAAAGGCACATAAATGAATAAGGTTGGTGTTTAGTTAATAGGCATCTGACACTTGATTCGTTTGAGGAGTCATTTGTTGATATTCCGCCGAAAGTAAATCTCTCCAAATACTACAAATATCGTCAGTGGAAATTATTTAATTAAATATCTAAGAACCTGAGACGCGATCAATAACATCTGTTTTTATTTTTGAAAATAGTGACAAGCTGTATAAAAGCTTGATCCAAAAGTCTTCTTTTACCGACGAAGATAGAACTATTCTTTCCTTATTTCAAAAAGGAAGTTCTATACGCTTGAATGCTGGAACATCGTAATTTCGCTCACGTTCTGTACCAAGACTGACCGAAATGGTTGGGTGACAGTGAAAAATCTTGTAGTCTAACCTATAGAACATTTAACAAATCATTCACTCACCCGTCTCTTTCTCGGGCCAGTAATGGGATCAATCAACGCCTACACACTGAACGTTATTGGCTTACAAAGTGTAGGGTCACTATTCATTACGATTTTTTTGGCTTTTATTAAGTTAGAGAAAGAAAGGCCTACTATGGATTATTTTAATTCCTTATATTCCACGGGAATTCTGTGGATTATTTTAAAAGCAAATATTTTGTAAAAGTATTTTAAGATTTATATTTGTCGTATTTGCTGATGACTAAGTGGAATTATTGGAGCAGCAATAGCGGACCCGACTTACTTAGTAGGTCGTGAGCTGGAACCTTTTCAGTCACATTACTTTGAGTAATTTATGTTATCACTATTGGTCTCAAAACAGTGACTAAAAACATCATATCCTACAGCTAAAAGATTCGAAGATATGTGAAATCCACCACACGTAAACAGGGCCCATGTGGTAGATGATGCCTGTCTCCCAGCAGAGGGTCATTATAGGCTGACTGAAATGGAAATATTGCAGAACCAATCAACCTGACGGAAGAACCTCAGCAGCAGGCAGCAGGGGCTAGTGGGCAAGCTTCACAGCCTGACTCATCGGCGAAACGTTGCTTGCCTGTCGGTCTTCTACAGATTATACTACGGGGAGTGTGAGCAGGAGCTCCATGACCAGATCCCTCCATCTCCCTTTCACTACCGGACTACCAGACGCACTGCTGGGTACCATCCACACTTGGTTGATATACCGTCTTGTCGCACCAAGCGCTTTTCTTCCACATTTATTATACGTACAGCTAAGCTGTGGAACTCTCTGCCGGCTTGTATTCCCTGCCACTTTCAGCCTTTAAAGCAAGAGTGAATAGGCTTCTACTGGGCTCGCTCGTTCCATCGTAGACCTCATCTATCGCTTACCATCAGGCGAGATTGAGGTCAAGGATGGGCTCATCACGAATAATAATAAATAAAAAGCAGCCCAAGCTTGGTTTTGAGACAATTGTGATTTGTGATTACATAGCTAATCCATGATAATATAACCGTAGGTTCTATTTAAATACATTCATGTTTCATGCTTCTAAAAAAAAAAAACAAACAAAGATCAAATCAAATTAAAATTCATTTATTCCAAAAACTCTGACAAACAGAAACAAATTATTTTACATAGATAATGTCCAACCATCACCACTTCTAATGTTCACTATCCTCTCGAACCTATTGTGATTCTATTGTATTATTATAATAATAATAATATTTATTTCATCCAAAAAAAGGGGAATGCCCATCTGCCATATAAAAAAATGCCTGAAATGAACAAAAGTGAAATATACGCCAAATGTTACTACAAATCGTAGGTAACCTATTACAATTTCAATAATTATCAAAAAACTAGGTAGAAGAAACCTTTTTCTGAAATATTGATTAAGTCTAAGTTAAAGATGCCAAGTCGTCGTTTAGGCGGGTCCAAACTAAGTCCGTGTTCAAAAATGGGTATCGTGTGCACAAATAAAATCAAAGCTGTGCACAATAAGATCAAAAAAGCAATCCATACGTAACTCACAAAGAGGATGTAATACACTATGTTTTAGTAACTCAATTCGCAAGCGCTATTGTAGAATCAAGTAAACAAACAATCGAAAATGCAGTAATGTCAAACTGTTAGTCTGACAGTAGATAAGGCAAAGGAGATTTGATTCATGCAGCCTACGATACGTTTTCTATTCAAAAAATATTTGATTTTAATTAATATTAACATGCATATATTATTATTTTAAATGAGTTATACATCTTTATTTATTTTATTATATATTAAAACCACCTATCTGATAAACGAAATATTTAAAGAGTTACCTTTCAATATTGCGTTTATCAGATAGCTGTTTTTACAGCATGTATGTATTAAAATAACGATTGAAACTGCATTAAAGAACGAAAATGACTATTTACCACATAGCGACTTTTGCACGCGCAACGACGCTATGGAATGCATATCACTCTATATTATGCAAACATTATGAAAAAATATTAAGTTTTGAAAAGGATATCCGTGGAGTTTCTTCCCTATACTTCAACACAGGAAATGACTAATTTAAGCCATACACTAGCTTTACACCTTCTATGTAGGCCCTTATTTTTCGGTGGGAAAATCTTCAAATGACTCCCCGCGCTCTGAGTGGAGCAGCAGGGAGCGTACGACTTATACTGACTAAAAATCTACTCTGTTGCTTCAGTCATTTCAGCGCATACGTTCTTGGGCCGTGGAATCTCATTAAAACTTTCTCAAAAAGTTACCAGTGAAATAAACTTTTGTTTTTTTTCTGGAAAGAAGTAACACGGCTTACTCGAAACGTAATAGTCTCATATCAAAAAGTAATTCAGTATAAAATCCCCAATAATACGGTCGGCGCTTTAACCAAGCTGATTAAGCCGAAAGGCTGGCTCTGCCAACCGCATCGCACCAATTTGCGTTTCACCAACGCTCGGCACAAATGCATCAAATCATCCTTTACGTCAATCGGTTAAAGACCATTTAGCGCGAAATGGGCGCGAACGAATGACGATTATACAGTTTTATGGATTAAGTAGTGACTAGCTATTGAATGAAGTCGTCCCGAATTTCGCTTGCATTTCGCGTAATAGAGTCCCGGAATTTATTTTGATTGCATTAAGTATGCGCGTTAAATTGTTGTGAGGTATTTTTGTGTGCTTTTCTATCTAACTATCTGTTGTTAGTTTTTGTAGAAGACCATTGTAAGCATGCAGCCATTGCGGCTGAAATTCTATTGAAGCTGTGTAGGTTTTCCCTGTGTATGTAAAAATTGGTGTTAGTATGGTTGGTTTCCGTATTTCGGTGACTCTTATACACAAGTAGAACGTGCCTTTTATGAACCCTCATGCATTTATTTTTATAAATATATTATTATTTATTTCAGCAGCCTACATCAGTTGCCAGTTCATCGAATAACTCCGCACCAAAAATCAAATCGATCCAGTTTTCCGTTTTGACATAAAAGAAGGACAAAATTACTAACACACTTTCGCACTTACGATGTTATTTATTAGTATGGGTACGGATTTTTAAGTTTTGTTCCAACATAACACATTATATAAAAACCTTTCCAAGGATTTCGAATATTACACAAACATATAATTTAAAAAGATTAAAGTTTTATTAGAATAATCAAATATAATCTTACACTAAAGTTATTTTCCTGTTATAGATAAATTTCTAAACTTAAATAGGTCATCGAAATAACAAATAATTCATGCCGTGTGGTTTGGGCTACACAAAGATGGCCCTTCCTAGGCACACATTGAGGTTGAATAAGTTTTATATATGGATTATAGGTCGTATTGACCTTATTACCTAGTTAACACAATACAACAATGGCGCCAAAATTGCCGCTTCAGCTGCTATGGGACTGTATTAGTCTGTCGGCGCAAATACTGTAAGCCGTATTGGTAAATGGAAACTATATAAGTCCACAACTTTGTTCGAGCAGACGGTTTTCCCACGTAAGTCCCGATCTCCAGGGTATTTTGGAATAAAAAAGTATTTAAGTGTTTAATATAGTATTTTCAACACACTTGCTCATAAAATGTCTCTAATTTCACCGCAATTAGGCACATAATGACACCTGTAATCAAACTGTGACTATTTCTTTACTATTATTCACAAGTGAGTTACAGGTTTATTTTTAATTGGTTGAGTTGCTTTGTTTTTAAAAAAGTTTCGAAACAAAAAAGTTCATGTTCAATAGTACAAATAAATTAATGTACTACCTACCTATTGCTTTGCTAGTTTCACGCAACTTCGTATTTAAATAGATAAATTTCAACTTGTACGTTTTTAATAAATACAACTTTCACTCAAATATTACTTTTGTATTTTCTGTGATAAAGAAAACTTTGAATTACCCATTTTGTACGTGGCTAAAACGCTATCCGGGAAAAGCCAAAAAAAGAAACCTTATTCTTTTAGTCTATGGCCGATCTGTTAGATGCGCGTGTTAGAAGTGATAGATATATATGTAGATATCAACATATATTAAATATGATTACTAGGTGTTTTATAGAAATAATTAGTAGTCTGTATAGCAATATCAGTTTATTAATTTACCACCGGTTCGGAAGGTAGAAGAGCCGGCAAGAAACTCCACAGTTACTCTTTTCAAAACATCGTCACTTTCACATAATTTCAAGTAAAAATTAACACAATATTATTAGGACACCGATACAACAACATAATTCTGTATATAAAAATAAATCGTACCTTAAGATGTTTACACTGTGGCTGTCCGAGAGAGACTGTGTCTAGAACGACTGAGCGGTGGCTTTTATACGACAGTGTAAACAAGTGACGTCACATCATACGATTTTAAAACAGATTTGTTAACCTTTGTATTTTAACATTAAGCTATGATTAAATGATATAAAAATACAGTAGATATGTTGAAATTAATTAGTTCAATTACATATTAGTCTTACGATGACAGATGATTCAACACACAAAGAAAGGTTATTTCTAAGTAACAAATTAGTGTTTTATACAATAAAGTTATTAGATTAATGTGAATATCTTTAGCAAAATATAATATTAATTATATAATATAATAATCAGTTACTATTATCTAACACGGCCATACTGACATGTACTTCGTTCTCGAAGTACAATTATAATATTCTAACACGATCATTTCAACGTACAATTTAGGTACATATTATTAGAATAAACCAATAAGTAAGAAAAAATAAATTAGCAACATCTGCAATGCTACAATATTTCGTAATCATTATTACTTCGCAACGTCTATCAATAAGTCATAATCACATTAAAAATCAATAATAGACAAAGCTAAATCACCCGCGTTCAGAGAATGTGAGACAACAGTTAAGGCATTTCATCGGTCATAATAATTACGAAATATTCATAATACAATTCACCTGAAATAATAATAACAGCATAACAAAAACAGTAGTGTTATCAATTAACTTTTCATACAATTTTCTTTACATTATCGTGTTTACATCATCTCATCTTACTGTGCCTCATCAAACACCCGCCATCAGTGAAGCATGGCGACTGCGGTCATGAATGGCAGACTACAGTCAAGATAAGGATCTCTCATCATTTCATCGTACAATATTTCATTTTCATCATACAATATTTCGTTTTCATCATACAATATTTCGTTTTCATCATACAATATTTCGTTTTCATCATACAATATTTCGTTTTCATCATACAATATTTCGTTTTCATCATACAATATTTCGTTTTCATCATACAATATTTCGTTTTCATCATACAATATTTCGTTTTCATCATACAATATTTCATGTTCATCATACAATATTTCGTTTTCATCATACAATATTTCATCAGTATTTCATCGTACAATAATCCATCAGTATTTCATCATACAATAATCCATCAGTATTTCATCATACAATAATCCATCAGTATTTCATCATACAATAATCCATCAGTACTTCATCATACAATAATATACATAAATTCTATAATTAAAGTCTTTCATTATACAATTATTTTTCTTCATTTATATCTAAACAGTATACATTATATAGAGATTTTATAAAATAAAACAGTACCATTCAAATAAAAAAAAATACATATCAAACAAGTTTAAAGTGATAATAACCCACATTAAATGTAAAAATAATTAATAGTACAATTAAACAAATAATCAAATAAAAAGGAAAATCGAAAACCATATTGGTATGAAAAGATCCACAGCAGAGATTTATGAAAATATTAATTTAAAAAAAAATAAAAACTAGGCAATAAAATAATAAATAAAAAAAATGTGTAAAAATATTAACAATATGTCGTCTATTTGTAAAATAAAATGTCAAAGATAAAATCTATAATTATACTAGAGATAATATGTCATTTAATAACATATGAGTAATACAATAATAAAACAAAATGCCATAAAAATATCAATATATAAAAAGAAAAAAAGAATCCAATTTAGAACAATAATTTAAATGTCTTCAACATCTACAATTTAGCCATCGTTATTATTATTTATCACTATTACTAATCAAGTTTGTATGGGTGGAATTAACGAATGGTAGCCTCACTACGGTCAAAAATCAATTGCTGAATTACAGTATTCATGGATAGTTGAACTTTCCACGCACCGCTCGGCCAGTCTGATACATCAGTACAAGAAGTGTTTATCATATTTGTAATCGTGGACACATTGGTTTACTTTTCCATTACTTTTAGGGCTTCCTGTACCTACGTGACTCAGGTTCAGTACCAAATTTTTAAGAATAAAATATATGTATTGTACAGTTTCACTACAGAAATTAATTTTTAAGAATTTGTAAGAGCAAATTCTTGAAGGTAAGTGGTATTAAGGATTTTTTTCTAGCATATGAAAATATAGCAAGATTAACTTGTATTTGGGACGGAGTGGATCCTAAATAATATCTATGACAGTGCTGTTATAAATTGCTCACTGATTATATACTTAATAGTATTCAAATAAACATTGGAGAGAAAAAAAAAACTGTCAATAGAAATATTAAAAGAAAACAAAGTTATAGTTAAAACTAAACAGAAATGCATTTTTTTTTGAACAAATATTGGTCAATATATTGTGGTGGTATTACAAATTGTAAATTGTATCACATCTTGTGAAAATCTATACCATTCCTTAAACTTATTAGCAAACTTGTATGGGATGCTGAAGTTCTGTTTTTCTATTCAAATCATTATTGAAATAAATAATTATTGTAATCAATTTAAGTTTAGGAAACATAGGATTCATCTAGTAACTGAAAATGGCCAAAAATTATGGAACTATGTTCAATGAATCTGTACTTGAGGAACATTCTAAAATTTAATCTCGACTCAAAACGTGACCTAATTTGACTATTGAAATAAATTAAATGGCAACATTTTAAAAACCATTTCTGATTATTTAATAATTAACGACTATGAAACCCATAATGAATTTTGTTTTCAATTGTGATAAGTGTAAGTTTCAAAAATTCAAATTAAATATTCTCTATACAAATCGTGTCGCATTACTACCTCACTAATTCGTCAACAAGTGAACAGACATCAAGTTTTCTAAATTATATAAATTATCATCATTCTGAAATTTATTTGCGATTTCTGTATAAAAATGAGTTACAAATGGTGTACATTATCAAAACGTATAAATACTTCAGTAAAAACCACACAAAATTTATTTAATAAAAACAAACCGGTTTCGGATTTACACTTCTCACAATCAACGAGAAATCAAGTAAATATCCAGAAAAAATATCTTATTGATCGTGTTAAAACAAAATTAAAAACATTGATAGGAGCGTTATGCAAATCTACAGAATATCGAAAACAAAGAAGAGCCTGATTCTTAAAATTTCATGTTGAATACTTAATCGAGACATAGGGATCAGCTTGTAAACCTAATCTTAACCCCCTACAAAGAACACAAAAAAAATAATCAGAAAATCCTGATCTCACTATCAGTATCTTCATCCAACATAGAAAAATCATTAACAACATCACCATTAATTCATTACAACTGAATATTAATAAGTTGCAGCTAATGACTAACAAGTGCATAGACTAATTACGGGAAAAATACTATATTGTTTGTGTACGGCTGTACTTTGGTCTGCCGGAGGATTTGAAGCAAACTAATAGCGTCCATAAAAAATAAACTGAAGAAGCATGTTCGAACAAAGTAACATATCGCCTCCAACTTTTTCAAGAGTGAACACTACTTTATAATTACTGTTCAAATATATACAATACTTTGTGTCTGATTTTAAGTGAATCATAATGTTCTTATGAGAAGTATATGACATACCTACACAGGTTCCAAAGAACTTTCCAAGAAACTTTCTCAGAGAAATTGTGATGATATAAAGCCGAATACAATTTTTTTTTCATATTTATGTCAAGACTACCATTATTTGAACAACCCATGACAAAATTTAAGTTAGTTAGTAATTGTACTTAGTTGGAAGTATATTTAATTAATTAATATTTAATATTTTTCAGCTCAGGAGCATAAAAATCTAAATTATTTTTGAAACATACACATCATTACGGAGTCAATTTTAGGCATATTTTTACCGTGTGCTTTGACAAAATTAATATCCGTTATCATAGATCTCTATCGAGTACAGTGTACAATTGTAATAAACCCTTTAACACATTCCGAAAAGTTAACGAAAATAAACACCATAACAGTAGTAACGAAGTGACATTGAAAAGTAGGGTTTGGAGAAAGAGAAAAAAAAAATCGATATTCTTTTATAAAATAATCGACTATATAGAAAAAACAAAAAATAATTAAATCTCAATGAATCTATAGTCAATTTTTAAACAAGAATATGCACAAAACTTACGAAAACAAAAAAAATATCGATACTTATTACATTTCCTCGATAATAATCGTTACAGTTTTAAAAATAATGATTCCATATTTACCGATATATTTCTTTTAGTTAATTTATATGGATTACTTATAATAACACTTTTTTATATATAGCTTATTGGTCCAATGTTATTTAGTAGTTTTTTTTTTTCTTACTTGACTCCCGTTATGATGTTTGTCCATCCAATTTCTTTGCAAAGTTTTTTTGATTCCATAGCACCATCAGGCTGCACCGCTGTCACTGGACTGGAAGCGCCGCATAATCATCTGAACGGCGGCAATAGCTCGAGATAGCATCACGGATGAAGAGGCCTTCCAATATTGCAGGATTCATTCTGAAACTTTCACTCCAATGCATTAGTATTTGGGCAAGAGCGATATACATACATGTACCTTCTACTTGAAATAAAGGCCTAAAACAAATGTACAGCTAACCAAAACTAACTTGCAAGAAAAGTAACTGCAAAACAATCGGACAATAGTGACGTTTAAAAAAAAAAAAAAAAAATCACATGGCCTATGAATCTAACCTCAATACCGAAACAAAATAAGTGGGCTGTGAACTATCCCACTTCTGATGTTAGAAGTGATAGATATATATGTAGATATCAACATATATTAAATATGATTACTAGGTGTTTTATAGAAATAATTAGTAGTCTGTATAGCAATATCAGTTTATTAATTTACCACCGGTTCGGAAGGTAGTTATCTATGGAGAAGAGCCGGCAAGAAACTCCACAGTTACTCTTTTCAAAACATCGTCACTTTCACATAATTTCAAGTAAAAATTAACACAATATTATTAGGACACCGATACAACAACATAATTCTGTATATAAAAATAAATCGTACCTTAAGATGTTTACACTGTGGCTGTCCGAGAGAGACTGTGTCTAGAACTTTTTTTTTTTTTTTTTTTTTTTTTTTTTTTTTTTTTTTTTTTTTTTTTGTGTGGCATCTCGCAGGTCAACCTCTGAGGTTGTCGGCTGCTTAACCGGGCTTGCCTGTGGTTGCCTTAATTAATAAATTAATTAAAGCCTCCAGCCAGGGCTTATTAAAAACTTACAAACTATGCGACTACACGCTAAGGGCACCCCCTGTGGGGTACGGACCTCGGCTTAGGGCGTCGCAGGGGGAGGGCAGCTAGGGACAAGCTGGATCATATCATTATTATTATTAATAAGGGAATTTAAAGCTACTGGCTCAGCGTCGCGCGCTGGCTCTGGCAAGGGTCGGGGTGGACTATTACGAGGACGTCGCGGCGGGCCTCGGCGGCGAGGACGGAAGGACGGTCGGTTTTTGTGTTTGTGTGCCACTGTACTTGTTTCCCTACGGCTCTCTTGGAGCAGGGTGATTGCGTCATCGGGAGTGACTAGGGTATGCCTTGGTCGGCGAATCTTAGAGATACGCGAGGGTTCGTATTGGGCGGCCGATACGATAAGGGGATTCCTATGTTGGATTGAAGTTTCAAAGAAACGCTTGGAGACGCGTTTCATGAACTGCTGGATGGTGGGCATCTTGAGGTCTACGTGAAGAAGCTCATTTCGAACATAAAAGGGGGCTCCCGTGACTCTACGGAGGAATCGGTTTTGGAGGGTCTGCATCTTATGGAGGAGGTAGGGCTTTGCGTGTGCGAAAACAGCGCAGGCGTAGGTCATGATGGGACGGATGACCGCGGTGAAAATACGCAGCTTGCACCTGAGTGATAACTTGCTGCGAGAGCTAAGAATGAAGTGGAGCCTACCTAGAGCGAAAGCGGCGCGTGAACGTGCCTGCTTTATGTGCTCAGCGAAGGAGAGGTGTCTATCGAGGACCACGCCTAAGTATTTGGCTTGCTTTTCCCAAGGGATCGGCTTGCCGTACATGGTAATCGGACGGGGGGAGGCTGGGTTTATCCGCGGTTTAGAAAAGAGGACTGCCTGGCTTTTGTCTGGATTGACTTCGATTCTCCATTTCCGGAACCACTTGGCCAGAGTGTTTGCGGAAGTTTGGAGAGTGCGAGCGATGGCATCGGGTTTAAGACCGGTATAATAGATAGCCGTATCGTCGGCGAATAGGGCTAGTTGGGTATTTTTATGCTTGGGAATATCACTAGTGAATAGCGTGAAAACGAGGGGGGATAGTACGGAGCCTTGAGGAACTCCTGCGCGAATGGGATGGGGGGAGGAAAGCTCCCCCTCAATTCGATAACGAAAGGTGCGATTCGATAAAAAGTCCCGTAGGATGAGCACGAGACGGTCAGGCACGCCGAGTTGGTATAGCTTATAGATTAAGCCATTGTGCCAGACTTTGTCGAACGCTTTCGCTATGTCGAAGAATAAGGCTCCCGTTATTGCGCCCCGTTGGAAGCCGGCGCTGACGTGTTCTACTATGCGGTGAACTTGTTGGATACATGAGTGTTCGGTTCTAAATCCGAACTGCTCATTGGGTATTAGACTCTTTGCTTCGGCAAAATCTTTGAGTCGCTTATATATAAGCCTTTCATAGATTTTACCGAGGACGTTGAGTAAGCTAATGGGACGGTAGCTAGACGGGTCAGACTTGGACTTGCCTGGTTTGGGAATACCTATGACGGTGGCCTGTTTCCAGGTTGCGGGGAACATATTATTGCTCAATGCGCCATTGAAGATGGCAGTCATTAGCACTATAAGCTGGGCGGGGAAAAGTTTGAAAACCCTATTGGTGATGCCGTCGGAGCCAGGGGCTTTTCGCGGTTGGAGACTTTTAATGATATCCTGGACCTCATCAGGAGTGATGGGGGCCAGTGGATTATCGGGATCTTCGACGGGTGGAAGGGAAGTTCTACGTTCGACTTCAGCGTTCACCATATCGAGGTGGGTTTGGTCTACTGGTTGAGAGCTGGGAGAGCACTGGGACTCTAGGCTGTCGGCTAGGCATTCTGCTTTTTCAGAGTTATCGAAGGCGACACTCTTATCGGGACGAATGAGAGGAGGCATTGTGGCCTCTTCAGTGGATCGTAACTTCCTCTGAAGCTGCCAGAAGGCAAGATGGGTGGGCTCAAGTTCGCTCAGCATCTTGTCCCAGCTCGCATTACGCTGCTCGGCAATGCGTTTCCTTACAGCACGCTGTAAGTTGCGCATGTGAGCTTTGTTTGCGGCGCAGGGAAAAGCGCTGTACGCACGGATGGCTGCGTTCTTCTCGGTTATCAGATTCCGTACATCGTCCGGGAGTTTCCAGCGGTGGTCTTCCGCTACTGGAACTTCCCTTGAACAATCGTTCAGGACGGATTGTACGTGATCTGTAAGCGAGTCGATCGCCGCCGTCGTGTCAGCGACTGAGACTATGTGGTCAGGAATGGTGTCCAAGTGAGGCGACGTGGTGGATTTCAGTTTTTCACTTACTTTCCTCCAGTCGGTGATCAATTGGGTCGGAGGAGATTGGGTAGGATCATGGTTACCTGAGCGGGAACCTAGGTGTAGGATAACGGGACGGTGATCCGAGTTGAGCTCGTGAAGCGCTTCTATGGAGTGCAAATGGAGGTTTACATTCTTTAGGAGCGCCACATCGAGGACATCGGGCCTATGGTTGGGGTCGTGTGGGTAGTGGGTGGGAGTCATCGGAGCGATGACGTCATAGTTTAGGGTCGCGCCTAGGTTATACACGATTCTGCCTCTGGCATTTGTCGTGTTGCTGTTCCAAGCGGGGTGTTTGGCGTTGAGATCGCCCGCTAGTAAGACGGAGTGACTCAGGCCAAAGAGAGTCGTGAGATCGCTGGTGAGCGCGATAGGATCGTCTGAAGCAAGAGACGCGACCGATGGTGGAGGATGGTAGGCAGAGATGATGGTTATCGGAGGATGACCAGTCATGCCTAGTCGACAGGCAGAGTACTCTAGGTGAGAGAGAGGCGCGGGTGGGCTGAGAGGGATGCAGTATAACTCCTTCCTATAATAAATAAGGGTACCGCCGCCGTGGCAGCGTGTTCTGTCATTGCGAACTAGACGGTAATTCGCAATTTTGGGATCAGCGCGGTGGGGTTTCAAAAGGGTCTCCTGTATAAGGAGGACGTCTAATAGGTGGTCGCGGAGGAATTTAGTTATTTCGGCGCGTTGGTTGAAAATGCCATTTGCGTTGAAAAAACCTAATTTAAGGGATCGAGGCCTAGTGTGGTTTGTGCGTTGGGAATCTATTGGATGAGTCCATCGCATCCATCTGGTCGAGGCCTAGCACGACATCACTGTGTGTGCTGAATATTTGGCTGTACATTTCCGTAGTAATTTTGCCGTTGTTCTGCTGTTCGGCAGCCAGAAGGGCATCGCGGAGAGACCTGGCTTGGCGGGTCATCAATATTTTATAGTGGCGCAGTAGAGTCTGGGCGCAAGACTCGCCGTTCCCGACGGGTGAGGGTTTGGGCGGTTGTTTGGCTGCAGGAGCAGCCGTGGTTTGAGGCGCGGGTTTGGGACTGGTTGTGGCCTCTGGAGCCACGGCTATAGGCAGGATCTGCGCTGCGATGGGTATATCCATCAGTGCCTGCAAAGGTTTGGCAGGAGCCAAGGAGGGAAAGGCTTTTTCGTCGTTTAGCCTGGTCCACGGGGATGGTCTCTGAGGAGCGAGACGTTGGGGAATTTCAGGGGAAGGTGCCTCTCTTTGTAGGCGGGCGTTGGCGCGCTTCGCTAATTTAGGAGCTAGTTTGGGGGCTTTGGGACAGCCGCGGTAGTTTGCCGGGTGACCGGTCTGGCCGCAGAGAACGCAGCTGGGTGGTTCCAAACAGAGGGTTCGGTCTTTGGGCCGAGGGCAGTCCGCAGTGCTGTGCTCGCCCAGACACTTGACGCATCTGGGAGTCGCATAGCAGTTGCTCTGCGCATGGCCATACAGTTGGCAACGGTGGCATTGTCCCACTGTTGCGGTTTTATAGGGCTTTTCAATTAAGATACCGGATAGGGAGCAAATGGACTTAATCTTGAAAATCGGGTGATGACCTTCGGTTGGTTCACAAATGACAAGAACCATGTCGTACAATTCACCACCTCTCGCTTTATGTAAGCGATGGACGGCGATCACTGGTATACCTTGATCGGCAAGGTCGTCTTTAATATCCTGTACTAGGATTTCTTTAGGGACACGTTTAATAACTACACGAGTGGGCGTGTCCTCGGGGAAGGAGAAAGTGTGAAAGGAAATATTCCTTTCACGGAGGGCGCGATATAGTTCCCTATAGTCGTTCGACGTAGGGACGGTGACTTTAATGCCATTTTGGCAGGCACGGGCGTTTGTGTAGTTGATCTTTCGATCAACACACATCTTGGACACATCAGTCCATTTCCCCTTGTCTTGGATGTAAATGGGGGGCGGAGGGCGTTGCTTCCTTTGGGCTGAGGAAGTTTGGGCTATCGGGCTGGGGGGACGACTATCCTGCGCGCGAGTAGAGGTAGTTGGGACGAGGCTAGCGGGTCGTACGGGCGTTTGAGTTGGGGACGGGGGCAACGCGGTGGTCTTTTTGGCCTTGCTGGCCTGGGAGGCATTTTTCCCTTTCTTTCTCTTGCCGCCGGTGACGACTTGAAAGTCGTCTTCCGAGGACGAGGGGCATGATGACAAATCATTGTCGGAGTTGTTATTGGACACAGGTTCGGTGGTGTCCATTTCATGGAATTCAGGTGCAGCGCACACCTGCGCGGCGTCCATTGTTCTATGAACAATAGGATTAGTAGGTGGGCCGGAAACAATGGGTGATTTCGGGAATCGGGAGATCGGCACGATTTTGTCGGCGGGCGGGGGCAATAAAGGGTTATCTACCTGGAAGTCGTTCGTTGTTTGACGAACAATGGGATCGGAGTTAATAAATACTTCCGTGAATTGACCAACCGGGATGCCTTGATCGGCAAGCGGGGGAGATAATGGGCTGTCAAGCGCGTCACTAAAATCAGCGACGTTGGCTTCGGTAGCCGGGGGACAATTAGCGATTTCACGTTGGATTTTTCCGCCATATTTGGCGGAAATAGCAGGGTTTTCCCTAAGGATTTCTAATAATATCTCCAAAATATTGGAGTTCGCCATGATTGGCGAATGGATCAAAAATTTAACGGGGAAATTTTGGAGATTGCTCTCCCGCGGGGGGCCTATTTAAAGCCTAACTGGCCTAACTCCCCGGATGGATGGGTCCGGGGATGTGTAACCCTCCCAGTCGGGTAGAGACTGGGAGGTGAGTACCTAATGGTGAGCCCTAAGCTTGTAACCGGTCGCCAGTCTTATTGTGCGAACCGGGCCCTATTGGGTCTAGTGCGAAGGGGTAGACACACCCAACCGACACTAGGTGAGTAGCTGAAAGGGAAACTCAGTAACTAGGTTTGACTAGGAGATCCCCCAAGGCCAAAACCTAGCACTCGACTCCAATTAACTGCTTCACCCTGAAGGGGATCAGCGGGTGTGTCGGGTCAACACCCCCTTGGTTTCGTTGACACCGTGAGGTTTCCAACCAAGGACCACGAAACTGTGGTTTTTCCCTGAAGGGGCAAAACGTTTTTGACAACACTCTGTTATAGAAACAAAATATCCTTCACTGCCTTGAAAAAGGCGGTTCCGGATCGGGAGTTGTAGTCGGCGACTACGAATGACGTCACGGCGAGCGCGACGAAGCGATGACACAGACACAGAACGATCGGGAGCGCAGAGCGGCACGACCGTCTCGGGCGAGCGTCGGGCGGAGAGTCGGCGCCTGTGTCTAGAACGACTGAGCGGTGGCTTTTATACGACAGTGTAAACAAGTGACGTCACATCATACGATTTTAAAACAGATTTGTTAACCTTTGTATTTTAACATTAAGCTATGATTAAATGATATAAAAATACAGTAGATATGTTGAAATTAATTAGTTCAATTACATATTAGTCTTACGATGACAGATGATTCAACACACAAAGAAGGGTTATTTCTAAGTAACAAATTAGTGTTTTATACAATAAAGTTATTAGATTAATGTGAATATCTTTAGCAAAATATAATATTAATTATATAATATAATAATCAGTTACTATTATCTAACACGCGCGCATAGGAAAACTGATTAACTTTTCCCGCCATTGCGAAAAAATTTTCACAACTCGTTTTCACTGTTGAAATTATAGTTATTTATTAATTAAAATGTCTACAAGTACTAGCTATGAAGAAAATGATTTATGTTGTACACCAGCCGATATAAGATGTGAAGCCCTTAACGTTATGGAATGTTTACTACCTGGAAACTCCAAGGCCAAATATCTATTACTCACTAAATAAAATGGCTTTTTAGTATTATTTTCTTCACAAGTGTGTTGAAAAACGTCGTATGATACACGTGTGTATTGATGATTACCGTCCTCGGCTCTCTTAAGACCCTCACCTAACGGCTCGGGTCTCAATGGCGCCTCAGCGGTAATCACCAACATTACACACTTGTACCATAATGTACTATAATGTATTAAGTCCCGCTATCTGACAAACGAAACAGAACATTTTTTTCTACAAGAAAAGTTATTCTACATGTTTACAATCCCAGGCATCGCACAATTTTTGACCCAAAACTAAGAAGCTTGAGTAAAACATAAACGCTTGATTGAATAACTTTTAAAGCTATTAAAAAACAAGGAGCTATGAAAACTCCTCGGGTGAAAAAGAGTATCGTCAAGCAAACAAGTGTACGATCACAATTCACGTCATGACTGGACTGTACTACCGGGGAAACAATTTTGTATACGTCTGTACTGACAGCGAGATAAGTGAGTGACACTTACACCGTTGTGTAACTTCGTAGGGTATGAAATTGTTTTACAGAAAACTTACAGTGAACCTAATTGGTGGAAGTAAATTAGCTGGAAAGATTGAATCAATTCTGTGTATGAGCGAACAACTCGCTGCGTGTTCAATATAAATAACAACTCGTTCATGCATGCTGGGGCTGCCTTGGCGGTGTAGTGCGTCCTGCATGTATGCGGAAAATAGGGTTGACGACTTCTGCAGTTATAAGAAAAGCACAAGCCTCCTTTATGAGTCGAATACATGATTCTGAAATGGAATATTAAGAGTAAATTACTTCTTCTCATATGGCAATTAATATTCCAGATATAATTTTATTAATGAGTATTATAATTTTTTCTTTGTTTTATGCAATTTTAATAATAATAATATTTTAATTTTGTAATGATTTTATAATGATTGTTTTTTATGTAATTTACTGATTTTTATTATTGGGATGTTTTCCTGAATTAAATGATTCTATTCTATTCTATATAGTCATCTGTAACAACATTTAAGCGCAAGAATTGGATGTACTTACCGAGATTTCTGCGTGTTTGGATAAGTATGATTCCGCGTTGGCTCTGCTTCTCGTTCGCATATCTTTTACAGTAGCTTAGAGTAGCAAAAAACCAGATAATTTACAGTAGCAGATTGATCTTCACAAAGTATTTACAAAATAAAACAGACAACTCATTAGTTCGCTCACACATTCATTACCTAATCGAAATCTGGGGATGCGCCACACAATCTACAATTAAAAACCTGCGAATATCACAAAACAAAATAAATAAACTTCTTTTCAACTACGATTATCGTACATCAACATACAAACTATACACACACACCAAACTAATGAGCATTCACCAACTTTATACATACAATTCTTGCATCCTCATTAGAAAAAATCTTAACAAAACTATACATACACAGCTATACTTTATCACAAGAACATCAAAATACAGCCAAATAAACCCTTACCAATTAAAGACGCATCTACTCTGAACATAATATGGCAAGAGAAATATAATGTACGAAGGCTTCCAACTTTATAATAATTTAACGGCAGATATCAGGAGCATATTTTCTTTTAATATATTTAAAGCAAAACTGAAACAGTATGTCATTAAGAACACTAAGCTATTAAGATAACAAAACAATTTAATATTACGTACAATAATATGTCGTCATCATACCTACCTACTCCAAGTAAAAATACTGTTAGCTACTGGACTAAACCTACCTTAATTATGTATTTATTCGCTAAGTGAACAATGTATGTTCTTTTAGAATAAATAAAGAATCTTTAAACCCAAAAGTTTAATGGAATTCTATTCCGCCAGATAATGTGACAATGTCTCATGTTTTTAGTAAAGGGTCTTTCAAATAGGGCGGGTCGATGTTGACAGTTTGTGGCGGCCATGTTGTTTTGGCGATATCTGTCAAATGCATTGTTATTTCTTCAGTTACTGATACCAAATCACCATGACAAGTTACACGATTGAGCAGCACGTCCAAATGATAAAACTTTATTATCAAAATGAGTGTTCGTTAGTGCAAACGTTTCGCGCATTACGTCCATTTTACGGCAGACGCGGTGGCCCTTCAAAGTCGACTCTCCAATGTTTGGTGACCA
This sequence comes from Tholera decimalis, assembly GCA_943138885.2. Classification (NCBI taxonomy): domain Eukaryota; kingdom Metazoa; phylum Arthropoda; class Insecta; order Lepidoptera; family Noctuidae; genus Tholera; species Tholera decimalis. Next base: position 31,320,682 of record OW964558.2, on the reverse strand, counting down.
AATTTAAGACGACTGGTTCGGTAAACAACCAACCAACACTTTTACGTCAAAGGAACGCCAGATCGGCTGAGAACATCACTGCTGTCCGTGAGACTATGCAGGAGACTCCGAAGCAGTCGATTTCTCGCCGTGCACAAGAACTCGGCCTTTCGCAGACTTTAACTTGGCGAATTTTCCGTCTGGACTTAGGCCTACACCCGTATAAGATTCACCTGACCCAGAAGCTCAAAGTTAATGACCATAGCCAACGCTGTTTATTCGCTGACTGGGCTACAGAACGTTTCGAAGAGGACCCCAATTTTGGCCGAAAAATCATCTTTAGCGACAAAGCGCATTTTTGGATAAATGGTTTTGTTAATAAGCAAAATTACCATATATGGGACGACCACAACCCACATGAGGTTCACTAGGTGGTAATGCATCCACAAAAAAATACTGCTTGGTGCGGATTTTGGTCCGGCGGCGTCATTGGTTCTCCTTTTTTGTAGTCGCGTAAAAAGCCTATAACCTTCCTCAAGCTTCAAGCTACTTCCATACCAAATTGCATCCAAATCCATCCAGTACTTTCGAAGATCAGCACGTTCAAGCAAACAAACAAACTTTCTTTGATGTCACTATCTACTTGGACTTACATGGACTTCTGTATCACTATTTATTTTATATTACGCTATTTATTTATTTTACTGTACTTATTTATTGTATCAATTATTTAACTAATATTTTTTGCCAGGCTTGATTTCCGTACGTCATACATATTTATAAGGCAACCACTGAAAACCAGCGCCGTGCTATGGGCATGCCCATGGCATAGCATTATGCTGAGTGGGAGCCTTGTTGCCACGACCACGACGTGCATTTGCCTTGTTTTTTGTTGTTTCCTTTTTCTTCGTATATTGTCAATATCTAACTCTTTGTCCTTAATTACTAACATAATTATAAGTACCAATTACTAACTCTAGTCTAAGGAACTAAATAAGTTTTTAATATTGTTAGCATGTCGTTTGTCTGTTGGCAATAAATACTTTTTCTTTCTTTCTTTCTTTTTACTTCTTCGAAAATGATGATGGCGAGGCCATTACTGTCAACGGCGAGCGCTACAGATCAATGATTAACAATTTATTTTGGCCTGAATCGAACGATATGGACGTGGACAACATGTAGTTCCAACAAGACGGCGCTACGTGCCACGTAGCGAGCGACACAATTGACATTCTGCATGAATGGTAGGGTTTTCTCTCGCAGAGGTGACGTGAATTGAACCCGCTAGACTTTTTCTTGTGGCGTTTTCTCAAGTCGTAGGTCTATGCGCATCTACGTGCAATACGCAATCAACCGATGCCCTGAAAGTCAACATAACGCAGGCCATTGCTCAGATTCAGCCGGATCTACGTAGTAGTAGAGTAATTTAAAATTGGACCTCTCGGATCCGTGCCACCGTTCAAAGCCGCGTTGGACATTTAAACGATGTTATATTTCATAAATAATGTCTTATGACATTACATAAGACATAGGCCTTTCAAATAAAAAAAGACTTTAATATCTCACATACTTTATTTAATTACTGCAATATGTTTTATTTAATTTCAACATCGACACGTTCTTGTCGAAAGACCGTTTATATGTGGGTTTGCCGGAATGTGATGATTTTCCCCAAAAAAAGTTTTACGTAAATATACTTATATACTTACGGCCTCATGATTTTCACCTATATCCTCTATGTGAATTCAATTTCTGGTCTTACTTTAGTTTGGTATTTAACAATCATGAAGTTTGGCGTCTAAAAATTCGACATACTTCTGGTAGATGTGTAAAGGATAGATGAATTCCTCTTGAACATAAGCACATAAAGATGGAAGCGGAAAACTTTTTAAGATCAACAAAATAAACGAAAACTATTTTCCCTTCGCCATCTTTCGCCGAAACGAGCGATACATCTCTATTTATTTATAGGCGTCTAAAATAAAAAAGAAAATAAAAATAAATAAACAAAGTTTTTGCTCACACAACTCACGTAGACAATACTTTCGGTGAATAGCAGTTACGTATCTATCTGGAGTTATAGTATCAAGGTTTCGTGAAATATGGAAGGAATTTTTGAAGAAAAAAAAAAGATAACGTTTTTGTTTTATCTAGAATAAGAAACGATAGCGTATTTTCTTGACAAAAATATTATCATTGAATTTAGCGGCACCAAAAAAAAATATTATTACCATATTTATATCCCCAAACACCTTTGTAATTGAATAGCTAACAGTAACTTAGACAAGTCCCACCGAAATTTCACAAACTTCGTCGAATCTCGTCAAAACTTCCCGCGAACGAATCAAAGTTCCGCCGATTCGTTTAACTTAAGACCGGTGGGAACCGGTAAAAACCAGATTTGTTTGGCAGATTTCTTTGTTAAACAATATTTTTAAAGACGTAATCAGGTTTGTTATGGCCGAACAAATCCGGGTTGGACGCGAAAACAAATTGTTTTTTTACCAAAAGCCTGTTCAAAAATTCAGTAGAGAAAACTTTTGGCTGCTTTTACTTCGTTCTGGTTTTAAATACTTTTGAATATTTTAGTGATTTTGCAGGTATATTTGTATTAGATAATATATAATTTATAGAATAGAATAGAATTTTATTTTGCAAATATGGGTAGTACATATACAAGTTGAAAGTGTTTATACATCAGCTCAGCCATATTTCGCCATTCAGCATGCAAATATTAAATTATTATTATCAATATAAATTATAAATTTCATTACATTATTATTAATTACATCACACTATTATTAATTTAATCACATTATTATTAATTTCATCACATTATTATTAATTTAATCACACTATTATTCATTTCATCACATTATATCTTAATCGAAAACGTCATTGTTTTTAAAATGTCAATTATTTAGTATTTATGTTTGGACTACGGCCTCGTTGGTTTAGTAGCCGTAAGCGTGACTGCTGAGCAAGTGGTCTCAAGTTCGATTCCTGGATCGGGCCAAAAGTGCAATTGGGTTTGTCTCTCAAGAAATTTCTCAGTAGTAGCCTGTAGTTTGGAAGATGGCGGTATGATATCCTCGTGCCTCGGAAAGCACGAAAGCACTCAGGACAAAGGCTTTTTATTTAAGGGCCTATACTACCTCAGCGCTTCTCACTCTTTACCTCTCTCGCACACTACTGGCCGCGGTCACGCGAGCAAACGAGACAGGGTAGCAGGGAAAAGACTCCAAGACACCACCGATAATTTAGTTTATTTCTTTTTACGGTGAAAATAATGGTAATTTAAAAAAGTAAATAACATAAGACCTGCTTTATAGTTAGCTCAATTAATATGCAAAGTTTCATTACCAAATTTGAAGTAAATTTATTTTAAACAATAATGGAATATACACTTAAATAAAAACCCTAAACTACATAATCATATACATCTAAAAATAAACTAAAATATGGCGTCCAGAAATTCGTGCGCATCGCTGTCCACTGGTAATGTGCCCAAAAGACTGGCGGCATTGCCACGCTGTATGGCAATGCTTAACCGCTGTCCAACGTAAAAGGGCCAGCCTTTGGGTCACGTGAAGTGTCAACTAGGCGTTTGGATAGATCTTTAAATAATCTGTGAGCACTCGGACCCCACGATCCCAAGGTTTCAACCCCAAACGGCTCGAAAATATAACTACCAACAAGGTTATTATATTTCCGCCGCTTGAGGTTCTCAGCAGCCGCAGCGGCAGCGCCAGCACAGCAAGACGAGCTAGGAAGATGGGATGGCGCAAGAGTATCGACACAAGTTGCGTCAATTTGAAGTTATTTTTTAATACCAGCGGTTTATTGTTCGGTTTGCAGGTATTTTTAGATTTTTTTTCTATCAAATTTTTTTATGGAATCGTGTTTCCGTCAAACATAGTACCTAACATTAATCCTCAACTTTACCATATATTTGTTTCAAAATTATTGCTGTAGTATTTTCGACATAACGGAGGATCATGCTAAGCCATTTGAGGTAGTATAAGCGCTTAAGGATGGGAAATCATAAAATGATTGCCTCCCGATTTGGGTAAAGCGAGAGGGTGTGTCAGACTTTTACTGACTAGAACCCATCCGTGTTCCGTCACTTTCCCTTCGTGTTCCGAGGCCGCGGTAACTCTTTCGAACAAATCCGCAACCCTGGCAGGCAACAGTCCTCTAGTGGTGTGGTGTAACCCAACTACTGGTTTGTTGTAGTCAGTTAAGCAGGCGCTACGTGTAAAACACTAATACTGAGATGCAACTGGTTATACTAAAAACCGAAACCGACAAAGTCAGGAAAAGACAAAGCATATGTCGGCCATATTCATGAAAATGTCTGAAAAATTTATAATAGGTACATTTGTTCTTGGTTATTACCTACATTTGTACTTTAGTTTCTGTGAAAACTAATGCTAGCTATAATCCAAGATGATTGAATAAATAAAGGCAATTTTATAAGTCGACGAAAAAAAACTCTGCAATAAGGTATAAAACCTTCGGGATAAGGAAGTAGCGAAAATAATATGTAATAAACAATAGCCCACAAATAGATGCTATAAATACGTAACGAAAGGGACAAAAACAATTTACGTGGCCGTAAATTTTTAGTATGATCTATAACATATTTTATTACGTACATATACGATTTTCTTGCAACATGTAGGCCTTATTCTACCATTCGTCTTACGAGTGGGCGTTTGCAAAGACGTACGCTTCTAGAATATGAAATAATTTACTGTAATTGGGGTTGCCATGTTACGTAAGGATAACTACGCATAAATTGAATAGAAGTAGGTGTGATAGTCATCGTATAATGCCATATAAGTTTGTCTATACGAACTTTTTTATTTATTGCTTCATATATATAAAATTGAAGTATCTATCTATCTAAGCTTTCAAAATAACTATTCTTTTCATCTCTAAGCCCTTATGCAATACAAAAAAAAATAGAACGAATCTTTTTTTCTTAATTTTGTCCATCTGATTGGCCGGGCTAATCTCTGTAATGGCTGAAACGGTCTTAATAGGGTTTTCACTAGAGATAGGAAAGGAAGATAGAGAAGGTTCCAATTACTATCAGGAGAGATCGAGGTCAAAAGTGAGCTCATTCTGAATATAAAAAAAATCCTTTGGAATCGGCATTTCAGTGGGAAAATTAGCTGGTTAACTAATGAGTACCGTTCTGTATATTTTACGAACAAACAAACAAAAACAAGGTATAAACGATTCCCACGAACAAAGTCGCGGGCACAGCTAGTTTTTGTTCGTATACCATTCATAATATCATTCCGTTCGTAGGTACCTTCAAAATTACCACATTAATCTCACTGCTCGGACAAATGCCTCTTCTCTAGCGGGAATGGGCTGCAACCCACTACTACTGCAACAGTGCTGTTCCTGTGCGTGTTGGCGAATGTAAATTAAACAAATCTTCATATGTTTCCGTCCAAGGAGTTCCTCACGATGTTTTCCTTCAGATAATGCTTAAAATTATACAAAGAAATGTGTCTGCCTGTAACCACTGAGTCTCGAACGTTCTTACCCCCGTAAAACTAAATAATTTCTGCTGCCAAAATTCTCTTTTTTGGCCCGAAAAATGGCAACACTAAACACATTTGTCACGTCTGTGTTATCTTCTGTCTGTCTGTCACGTGGTTGATAGGGTAATGGCAAGACCGGCACGGAATTTTAACTAAAACCTTTGCATTATTATATTTACGTGAAATAAATAGGCTGCTATGAGAATTTCAATGTTCATGAAGACACGTACCGTACGTACGTAAATATTTATTATAATTAAATGAATTATTTATTAGCTTTTGTTGCTTTTCGTTTCATCTGTGGGAGTATGTATTGTTTTTTTTTTTATAATGTAGACGTTTTGTTGTTGGATCGTGGGTAAATAATACGCGGGTCAAACTTCGATGTTAAGCTACGCCTGCGGTGCGATGTCGGTGCGGATGAATTTTTCTAAATAAATAATGATAAACAAAAAACACAAAAATATCTTTCTCAAGTAGCTCGCGGTAAAAAATAATAGACTCATAGGAATGGCAAAATACCAGCCAACGGTATAGCGTATTTATCGAGACACGGGAGAAACTAGATATGTTACACCATCTTAACCATCTCCAAACTCTTGAAATATACGCAAAATTTTTGTCCTGGTTGTCTCTATATTTCAGTATAGTAACTGGTAGTCACACGACAGAATATGTGACAACTTGTTAACAGGGAATCAAATGTATTACTTAGCTTCTAAATGACTACAGCCAAGAAGCTGGAAATCCTGCATAAGGTAAGGTGATACTTCATACCTGGACAGCTTTTGAATTTGGATAAAGCACAGGTCCGTTCACACAAATGAAGTATTGTAGTCACTTGTGGAATGGTTCAATAAAATACCAGCTAGCTGCGTTTGACTCGATTGAATAGGTTCTGGCAGGCAAGTTTCACAGCTCGGCTCACCGGCGAACATTTGCTTGCCTGTCGGTCTTCCAACAAATTGTACTTCGGGGAGTGTGCGCATGAGCTCCATGATTAATCCCTCCACGTTTCTTTCACGACCAGACTTAATAGTATGAAGCAGTTACACCTCTACATTTATTGTGCGCACATCCAAGGTGTGAAACTCTCTGAAAAGCTGGCCTCTGTGCTCCCTCCCACATAAGAGTGAATAGGCATCATCTGAGCTTGCTCGTTTCATTGTAGACCTCATCTATCGCTTACCATAAGGTGAGATCGACATCAAGAGCGGACTCATCCGTAATAAAATCCTACTAATATTATAAATGCGAAAGTTTGTGAGGATGGATGGATGTTTGTTACTCTTTCACGCAAAGACTACTGAACGGATTTGAATGAAATTTGGTATGGTATTCTGGAATAACACATAGGATACTTTTTATCCCGAAATTCCCACGGGATCGGGATTTGCGCGGGAAAATCTTCCCACGCGTACGAAGTCGCGGGCAGAAGCTAGTAATAAATATAGTTATGAAAGGGTTAGGTAGATTATCAGAGGTTTTATTTTTGTTGTAATAATTTATCAAATGAAGTATGGACTATCACTAGTTAAACATTTCTCAGTAGCATAATAGCACAGTACATGATATTTTATTTAACCATGAGAGTGCAATGATAACCAAAAAATAGAAGTCTTACAAATGCAACACCTATTAATTTCTACAACACTTTAAATAATTTTACTTAAAATGAGATTTTATTTTGAAATCACAAACAGAAACGTAATGTATAAAAAACTTTTTACCAAAAAATTAAACCGACTCCCAAAAAACACTGCAAAGTGAAAAATAACTTTAATTTCGGTAGGCGGTGTCTTTAGTTTTGTATTTTCGTTTTTGCACCGACTTTTTGAGCGCAACTGCACAAGTTACTATAATAAATACCCAAAACGTCATAGGTGTGCCTATAATATTTGAAGAGTTCCCTCGATTTCTCCTGGATCCCATCATCAGATCCTGACGTTTATGAAAATGGGACCAATTTCGAAGTATACCCTTTCAATCAAAAAAAGAATTTTCCAAATCAGTTCAGCCGTCTTCGAGTAATCGATGATCATAAATAAAAATAAAATAAAAAAAAAATATACGCGTCGAATTGATAACCTCCTCTTTTTGTCGTCGGTTGAAAAGAAGTGTACCCTACACTTCTTTTCACGTCGTGTGTAAAAAGAGAAATGAAACGTACGAGGTTCGAATACCAACTAAGGTGGCGTTTATTATTCCATTATATTTATAGGCGATACCTATGCACCCCCACAGGAGTACCTATGGATTATAAATGCGAAAAGTTAGACATATGTTTTATTTTTATTTTATCAAGGCTGAATAGTTTGGGTAACATTTGTCAAAGAGATAGATTATAGTCTGGAATGGTAGGTCTGTGGGCATTTTTCTTTTTATATCCTGCGAAAATCTACGATTCCTGTGGATTAGATTTATCACGCAAACGAAGTAACGTGCACTAGCTGGTATTAAATAAGTAAGCTTTTAACACTGCGGATGCAAACCGTGACGTCCACTCTAGTAGTTGTTAATTTTAACTTTAATTAAAAATGATTTCTCTTCGCTACTGGATAGAGGAGATTTACGAAGCAAGATAAGGAGTGACGTTGGGAATAGTTTTAAGGTTTTGTCATTTCGTGTGGATTTCATTTACTAAGGAGGATGTGTTAAATATTTGCAGCCTTATTTGTATAAATAAAAATCGATCATTATAGTGTAAAAACTGATTATATGATTCTTTATTAATTTTTTTATAGAAATTTGAATCAATATTTAAAATTAACATTATGGTCCGAATTTTTATAGGTAAATTCATGCTCTGAACCTCGTAGTTTTTTCTTAATAATTATTCACATGTTTTATAATAATTATGTATGCGGATGATGGACTATGTCTATGTATCTAAGAATATGTCCACGTAATAAACAATTGGTATGCTATGTCCGGTATCTTGAGTAAGCTATATTATTTTGTATGCCATAAGATAAGATAATTTATTATATATTATTTATATATTGGAACAAAAACATTTTTTTTTTTAATTTTGTGTACGAAAATTAGTTAATAACTGTGTCGCAGCTATTAACGCCCACCTCCAAGAAGAAGACGACAGCGTTCCAGTTAATTATTATTCGAGGAGAAAACATTTAACATAAAAAAATATTGAAAACTAACTATAAACTAAAAACAAATTAAAAATAGTAATAAGAATGAATAAATCTAGGTAATTATAATATTGCTGTACATGTGGGAGTGATATGAGTATGTGTCTGCTAGGTGTTAGTATAGAGTGTGCTTGTATGGAACTCCCACACAAGCGCACTCTACGCCACATGTATTTGGTATGCATGTCTACGGAAGGAAGATTATTAGGGCTTTACTAAATTCTCCAATTCTAAATACGAGAGCGTGTCTCTACACGCTCTATTCGCTAATCGTCTAGCAGTCTTTAGCAGTCCCTGGAGATACATCGACGCCCCCCGCGAATAATCCGGTAATCGTAAAAGTGTAAATGTTCAGGAAAAATAAAATACCATTTTTCCTTAATAACTCCATTAAACAACAAGTATCAGAGACTTTTTATGTCGTATATGGAAGCTAATTTTTTCAGCTATCTGGTAATTTCAACAAAATTTAAGTAGTCCCAAGGGCTTCGTTATAATTTAGCTGGATGCATTTTACTATAATAGTGTAGGTCAAGCTCTGGTCAGTAATGTCGCTTACGATATTGTTCGTGTAAATTTATATTTTCGACGGCAACAGTAAAATCTTGTTGCGTTATTATTCGCGTAAATTTATATTTTCGACGGCAACGGTAAAATCGTGTTGCGCTATTATTCGTGTAATTGTTTTGTATACTGAACATTTGTAAAACGCAATTATTATGTTATTCGATTGTTTAACAGTAACGTACATTTTATTGTTTTGACTGTTGTTGTGTTGTTAGGTCCTGTTGAAAATCAGCGTCGGGCACTAGTTGCCTGGCATTATGCTGAACAGGACCTATTTGGCGCGGCCGTGAGTAACACAGTGGGTTGTTGATGTTAGTTTTAAGTTTTTATTTTATTATGTTTTACTGTGTAAATTTGCGGCATGTAGCCAATAAAAGTTTTTTCTTTCTTTCTTTCTGACTATTACTGTTTATTCGAACAGTTTACTTAAGTATTATTTGATGATTATAGTAGTATTTTTTTTTTATTGAAAATTGGTTCGAGTTTCACCACCATCACACCTGATGGTAAGTAATGATGTGGTCGAAGATGGAGCACGCTTACCTAAAAGTAACCTATTCACTCTTGACTTAAAGACTCCTAGGTTATAGGTATCGGGAAACACAGAATCCGGCAGGGAATTCCACTCCTTAGCCCTACGTACAATGAAGGTATTCCCAAAACGTTTTGTGCGTATGGGTGGGATGTCCACCTTGTAACGATGGCGCTTCGCCGTTTGTCACGTAGTCCGATGATGGAACGGGCTTGGCGGAATCAGATTGTGTAATTCCATTGCACACTCCCCGAAATGTAGGAAGTGAGGTACATTTAAATCTTGCAATGAGGTCAAGTGGGGTGAAAGGGACTCTGATCAGATCACGTTATATTGCGAACTTGCTAATAGTAAATTATGGCATATTGACTTTCCTGTGGAACTTGGTCTGTGTGCTGATAATGTTTGTAGCAACAGGTGTCATTATGAAATAATTGATAAATTGTATAACATTATTGTAGGTGCTTTGACTGAAGCTGCGCGAAGCAGTCATAGGCTAGGAAAGTTTAGGAAACAAAAACATGTTATTGGATGGAATAAGTATGTGCAGAGGACTCATATGGAGGCACGAAGTAGCTTTCAGACCTGGATGCTACACGGTAAAACCAAATCTGGCAATATTTATAACACTATGCGTGAAACCAGAAAACGCTTTAAGCCAAAGCTTAAATGGTGTCAAGACAACGTGGATCAGATTAAGATGGACATATTAGCCACGCACCACAAAGAGAAGGACTTCAAGCGCTTTTGGAAGCATACTAGGAATTTGGAAGCTGGTTTGTGCGTGCCTGTGTGTGTTGAGGGCGAGAATGAGCTACGCCTGATAGCCGAGATGTTTAGGGAACGTTTTAAGGTTGTGTCTCCACTAGCAGGTGTGCAACAGGTGCTGGATTCTGAGGTCAAGGGTGGTGAGAGAACTCGGTTTCAAGTGAAAGAAGTCGCTCATATTATTAAGAATATGACGAGAGGTAAGTCTCCAGGACATGATGGCCTCAGCATCGAGCACTTGTAGTATGCAGGTGTTCATTTGCCTAGGGTGTTGGTCATGTTCTTTAATTTGTGTATAGGACATTCATATTTACCCCAGGAGCTTATGAAGACTCTTTTTGTACCAATAATTAAAAATAGGACGGGTGATGCCTCTGACGGGAACAATTACAGACAATTACTATTTCATTGGCCACGGTCATTGCCAAGGTGTTGGATGGGCTGCTTGATAATCGCTTAAATCAGCACATAGTTTTGCACGATGCACAGTTTAGTTTCAGAGCTGGGCATTCGACTGAAGCTGCGATACTGCGACTCAAGCAGACCGTTCAGTACTATGTTACGAGAAAAACACCAGTTTATGGCTGTTTTTTGGACCTGTCGAAGGCATTCGATCTAGTCTCATATAGCGTACTCTGGCGTAAACTCCGGGAACAGACTAGCACTCCTGGGGATTTGATAAATATATTAAGATAAAGGCAACCAAACCAATAATGTTAAGTGGGCAGGTTCATGTTCGGCAGAGTACAGGTTGGAGTGTGGGGTGAGGCAGGGTGGACTAACTTCACCACGTCTCTTCAACCTGTACATAAACGGACTGATAAATGAGCTCAGCAGGGCTGGAGTGGGTTGTTCAATGGATGGAGTCTGCATGAACAACATCAGTTACGCTGATGATATGGTCCAACTGAGTTCATCTGTCCCCTGACAGGGCCCTCCCTCAACATAATCTTAGGTATCTGTGAGAGGTACTCAGTGACACATGGCCTCAGGTATAACCACAATAAGAGTGAGCTACTTGTTTTTAAGTCGGGAAATAGAAGTCCCAAGACCGTTCCACCGGTTAGGCTTGGGGGAATGCCGATAAGCAGGGTCACTAAGTTTAAATATCCTGGGGCACTGGGTCACTGAGAATCTCTCCGATGACATGGACAATGAGAGAGAACGTAGGGCGTTGGCAGTGAGATGCAACATGCTAGCGCGCAGGTTTGCGAGATGCACTAGAGATGTTAAAATTTCACTTTTCAAGGCATATTGCCAGACCTTTTATACCTGCAGCCTGTGGCTCAGATATACGTAGAAAACTTTCAACGCCCTACGTGTCCTGTACAATAATGGGTCCAGAATGTTGCTGGGGTTGCCTCGCTTTTGCAGTGCATCAGGTATGTTTGCCGAGGCCAACATTGACTGTTTTAGAGCCATAGCACGTAAAAGAGTTGCCTCCCTGATGCAGCGTGTGCGCAGTAGCGCCAGCAGCCTTCTGAACACCATATTGGATAGAGTTGATTGTCCTATGGTGAAGCACTGGAATACTGTCCACGTTTCCGGCGGTGCTATTTTTATTTAAAGTAAAATAACTTGATCATTTTATTCGGAATTTGATTAATTAATTTATTGTTTTATTTTTATTGTGCTGTTTTGATATTTAATTGTTTTATTTTTATTTGATTCTTAATTATTAATGTTCTCCAATATAATTTTAACTAATAACATAGATGTAAGTGTTACTAATCTATTTATGGATGTATCTAATCTGAAATAAATGTCTAAATAAAATAAATAAAATAGCTCTTGCCGTTGCAATAGGCATAACCGAAGACGGTACATGTCCTTACAGGTTAAGAAAACGAGCGCGGTGTATTGGTAATAGTCTATTTATATTTAGATGATATATTATAACTTACACGAATAATATCGTAATATGAATATAGAAAAGGGTTGCGTAAGGAGCCACTCGATAATGAATGTAGCTGGAAATCGTTTTCTTAATAAAACCCCGAATAAGCCTGTACTAGCACTTACTTAATTAAGGTAGAAGACTATTTACCCGAATAATATCGGAACAATGTTTACTGTCAAATCATATTGATATTTTTTTTCGTAAAGATCTTAAACCATATTATTCGTTTAAAATACATTTTAATGAATTTTTATGGAATATACGCGTAGTTTTTCATATCTTCGTAAATAAAGTTAGAAAAATTCTGAAAAAAATTTACATGGTGTATTTTAACTTCTAGATGCCGAAAAATGCATAACATGAAAAACCCCGTAATAGGTCATTACCGGATTATTCGCGGGGGACGTCGACATGTATAAATATTGAGAACGTCGTTTATTCTATTATAGAGCACGGGACTGCAGAACATGAACTGACGGCGTACAACTTCAAGTTTACCTCTAGCTGTCGAGCAGACTCTGTCAGGTCTACGCTTTCATTCACTCAACTCAGAGTTAAACAACAGATTCGAGTGCTTTCGCAACACTGTTCTAAGAACAAAAGAGTGCCTCACTGTTGGTAGTTTCCATAGCGTATAAAGCTCGCTGGTGGGGAAGCAAATGGACTTATAAGCCATAACCTTAAGAACAGCTCTCTGTGCTCTGTCTAAGCGCAACATAAGACATTTACCGGCGTTGTTGTGGAAAATACTCGAAGGACCTTGGCGGGTTTTAGCTTGGGTGTGAAATATTGACCAGACATTAATGAGTTGACCAGGAGTAGGAAGAAAGGTTGATGGACTTACTTGGATGTTCTGGAGCTGATTAGTTTGAGTAGAAGACGCACGTGGATTGAATCACTTTCTTCTTCGGATGTTTAAGCACTTCACTGTAGTCTTTATTTTGTCACACGTGTGTGTCCAATACGGATATTTTGATAGTAATAGATATACAGCGGTATTTAGTTAATCTCGGCTAGACGCGGGTGATAACTTGCTTAACTGGCAAGTCGCGTTGTGGTAATTTCACGATGGTTTCTTCTGGAATGCTCCGAGACACAATATAGCGTGGGTAATTATACCCTCGAACCACCGTATCTGAACGGTAATTGGTCGGCGTTGAATCCGCCTATCAGTGAGTGAGCATTTCTCCTCTTATTTGTGGGAACAGGATGCTAGGAATGGATATTGGAAGGAATGAACATGATTGGTCAACTCAAAACCGCGGTAAAAATATGAATTTGTATTCTAATATGTGATACGTTCGGATATATGTTAGTAGAAAGTTACAAATCAAATAACTTGCGCAAGCAGGCGTCGTCCCAGGCTGAAATGCAATACGTTAGAATAGAATGTCCAAGAGCAAAATAAACTGTTTTCAGGGTAGAGAAATGTGCGGAAATCCTAAGGTTTTTGAAAACAAAAATTAACTTTCTTACCCTAGAAACCAGTGAATTGATTTGCATACTCCATGTCAATGTACTGTCAACCCAAACTCCGAGATTTTTTTATTGAATCTGTACGCATAACCTCGGTAAAACCACTAGTGGAAGTTCTCATTGTATGGCACGTATGAGCTGTCAAACGGAAGGGTGGCGCTGGTTGTGATGCTTTCCTTGGACTAAATGTGATGAATTCGGTTTTATCCAAGTTGAGGGTGAGTAAATTCTGAGTGAGCCATCTCATAGTAACCTGTAGAGCTGACTCTGCCTGAAGAGGAACTTCGTTCCAATCACTGCCACGAACCAAGATAATAGTTTGTAAGATCAAGTTTACAGAACTCGTTTATATAAACTAGGAAAATGGTAGGTCCTAAGACCTTGAGGAACTTCATAGGTCAGAAATATTTCCTTACTGGTCTGGTTATCTATTTTAGTGATTTGTAAACGACGATTAAGGTAACTTTTGAACAAGTTGAGCGGTAGGCCTCTTATACCATTTTTTTCTAGCTTAGCGAGGAGGAGTGGGACAGAGACAGTGTCAAAAGCTTTTGAAAGATCAAGAAAGATAGCCATAGATTTATATTTATTGTTTAGATTTTGAGCTACTGAGCCAAGGAATTCTAATAAGGCATCTTCTGTGCTTTTACTAGATCTAAACCCATATTGGTTATTGGTGAGTATATTTTGTGAGTTAAGGTAATCCAGCATACAAAAAATTGGGCAAGTGCGAGTCAGACTTGCCCATTAAGGGTTCCGTAGTAGCTATAATAATATAATATAATATAATATGTATATTTATTTGACGAACAAAAAAAAACCTTGATAAATTCTTAAAACTATCTTATTTACATTTTTACAGCTACGCTAAATAACTTTGTTTTTCATAGTGTTTGTATGAATTACAAAGTTATATTTGCGGTTTTATAAAATATGCTGTATCTCAAAAACTGCTGACCCGATTTCGTTCAAACTAATTTTTGTTGAAAGTTCACATTAAGATCTACAGACATATTTTTTTAGATTTTTTGCTCCATTATTATAGAAGTTAGAGGGGGGACACACATTTTACCAATTTGGAAGCTTATATCTTTTAAACGATTGACTTCATGAAAAAGTGGTATTAGAAACCCTTATATCATTTTTAAAGACCTGTGTATAAAATACCACACTCGCATAGGTTTCATGAAAAAAAAATATTTTCATTTCTAGTTCCATGTATGGAACTAACCTAATATACCCCCCTTTATTTTAAATATTTTTTATTTTTTTTCTTAAATTCGGAAAGCGGTTTACAGACCACATCTACATACTAAGTTTCACATGTATAGTCTTAATAGTTTCGGAATAAAATGGCTGTGAGATACGGACGGACGGACAGACAGACAGTCAGACGGACAGACATATCGAAACTATAAGGGTTCCGTTTTTTGCCATATGGCTACGGAACCCTAAAAATTGTACGAGTCAAACTCGTCCATGAAGGGCTTCCATAGTAACTACGCAAAATAACTTTGTTTTTCAGTGTTTGTATGATATACAAAGTTATATTTGCGAAAATCTCAAAAACTGCCGACCCGATCTCGTTCAAACCAATTTTCGTTGGAAGTTTTAATGAAGATCTACAGCATATGTTTTTTTAAATTGTTCATTCTATTGTTATGAACTTAGAGGGGGAGGGGGACACATTTTACCACTTTGGAAGCGTATTTTCTAAATGATTGACTTTAAGAAAAAGTGGTTTTAAAAACCTCTAAATATTTTTTTAAGATCTATCTATTTCTAGACACCCCACCACACACCACATATTTTTGATTAAAAATCAGAATAACATCCCTTATAAACAGAGACTAAGCATTACCATACAACGTGGCGATGCTCCCTGTCTCTTGGCAGTTGTGCACTTTATATAAAAATTCTTTAATAGACTGTGTGTTTCAAAAGTGCGTGTGAATGGCGGTTCGTGGCTGCGGCGGCGGCGGCTCGGCAACTTCGAGTTGTTACATCTTAATGTACTTATGAAACATGTTTTTGTATCATAATATAGAGTATGGTGAATCATCGGTTACAGATAAAAAGTACCTACTTTGTGTAATTTACATCATCACCAGTGCTCTCAAAATGGTTGAAATATTTCAGGCAGACAGGCCTGTTGGTCTAGTGGTCAGTGGCCCTGACTGCTATGCACAAGGTCGTGGGTTCGATTCCCACCCAGGACAAATATTTGTGTGATGAGCACGATCATTTGTTCTTTGTCTGGGTGTAATTTACCTAAAATATGTATATATTTAGAAATATATATGTATGTTTATCAGTTGTCTAGTACTCATAGCACAAGCTCTGCTTAATTTGGGACTAGATGGCGTTGTGTGTAAGTTGCGGAATAAAGAAAAATATTGGTAAAACTGAAAAAACATTGTAAAGAAACCGGCACGTCATACGACGGAAAAATTCGATGACATGACGATATTCATCGAACCGTACTGGGCTCATGTGGTGGATTACAGCCATACCTTCTCTTAGGAGGTCTATCTCGGAGCGGCAGAAACATTATGGCTGATTATGTTATGTTTCAATATCATATAAAAATATATCGTTTTATGTTAGAATGAATAGCTATAATTTATCACAATTTATAGATATTCACTCATGTTATTCTTACATAATGTACCCAAAAGCTCGGTGCCAGATGAAAGAAACATACATTATGTCTAAGTACATTATGTTTTTCACATAGCATTATACATTCTTATCCATTTATTTTCGCATTCCTTGTCCGCCGTAATTAATGTTTCGCGGTAACAAAGTATCCATTTGAACGTAACTGGTGGTTTTAATTTCACTTGAAATGTTTTAGTATCTTGCGTTTTTGGGACAAATGCTTTAAGGATTGATTAGCGTGTACTGGGAGTATGTTATTGTTACCATGTGCGTGTAAAAAGGTAAACAGTATGCTATAACGTTGTAGATTAAAGATTAATAAAAAAATATTCGGTTAAATTGAAGAAAACTGGAACAGTTTTTCATGTCTGTTTTTGTGAGACATACAAGCATATCAAAATAACTAGGTAACCATAAAGATGTTTTGGTTTGCAGTTACTTTGGCTAGTTACGTAGCCGCGTAGTACGGGTACTTAGCGCTACGCTAACTTGCTACGGTCTTCCGTAGGAAGTTAGCGTAGCGCTACGGCGTAGCAGTCTCTAGGTGGCCAAAAAATGACTCAGGTACAACGCAATTGAAATCCTTTATTTATAAGTAATATAATAACTAATAAATAAATACATTTTTTATTGTTTGCAGGCTCACCTTATACCACCCTTCTACCATCTGGTAGAAGGGTGGTATAAGGTGAGCCTGCAAACTAACCATCTGGTTAGCGATGATGTGGTTGAAGATGAAGCACACTTACACAGAAGTAACCTATTCAATCTTGTCTTAGAAAGTATATCCAAAATGTTTTGTGCGTAGGATGTCCACCATGTATGCGATAAAGCGGGTTAGCTATCTACTAGCCACTGCTAGTAGATAGCGATGAAAAGTAGCCTATGTGTTATTTCATGCTGTAAAATATATAAATGTATGTGCGGTTTCATCCAAATGTTTTAAGCCAGTTTTGCTTGATTGGAACACAAATATTCACACATTCAAACTTTCGCATTTGTAATATATGTCAGTAGGATTTTCATATTATCATTACGGTTCTGTATTCATCAAATATGTTTTATTCAACTTTCTCAAAAAAGATTTTCAGTTTTATTTACATGATTGAATGGATTCATTCCAACTTATCTTTGGCTGATTTTTATTTCAAGTCTTGTTATGTTATATTTGGTAAAATTGTATTTCAATTCCTTCTTTAAACCCAATTCGGCCGTAGCAAAAATAATCTCTATAGATGGGGACATATGGTTCAAATCTCAAATGTATATGCGGCGTGACCCCACAGACAATGGCCCACTCTCTATCTTGTTCCGCATACTCCGTCACCTGTACTCTTGACGTTCTTATGTCTGTATCTTTGGGACAAACATATTTAAATCGTACTAATATTATAAATGCGATACTTTGAGAGGATGATTGTATGTTTGTTACTCTTTCACGTAAAAATTACTGAACGAATCTAAATGGAATTTGGTAAGCAGATAGTTGACATCTTGAAATAACATATAGCTACTCTTTATCCCGGAATACCTGGAATGAAGTCGCGGGAAGAAGCTATTTTAAAATATTTATGCCATCGACACACAAAGAAGAATTCCTTAACAATTCCAAAATCATAACTTTAGAAGTACAATAAAACATTTTATGCTCTCAGAAAAATATAAAAAATGTAAAACTATTGTCACTGTGGGAAGCCTTACGGAAATGTTGATTGGGGACAGTGAAATGGGCCCTGAAATGTCGAGGGATGTAAATGCTTAATAAATCACGAAATAATGACTCCGTCAGTTTGTGTTGTAAATCAGAAATGGACATGTTTTATTACATTTATTTTGCTGTTGGAATCTGAAAAATATATTATTGTTTCCTACTGTGCACACATTTAAAAAAATCGGTGATTTCACTATTATTTATTTGTACCCATATCTTACCGAGAAAGAACCCGCCACTTACAAGGTAATAACAGCCATAAAGACCCATATTTCAAGGTAAAGCAATGCTTAGGTCAATAAGTGGATGGGTGATCATCTTAACATAACGAGATTTCCTCCTCTTCATCTAAATTTAAAAGAAAAAAAACCTCAAGCGGCGTAAATATAGTCATCTCGGTGATAACTATATTTTCGAGCCTTATGGAGTCGAAACTCTCAGACCATGGGGCCCGTGTGCTCACAGTCTTTTTAAAGACATATCGAAAAGGCTCGTTGACGCTTCCAGCGACCCAAGGGCTGGCTATTTCTTTGGTCAACGGCTAAGCATTGCCATATAACGAGGCTATGTCGCCAGAATCTTGGGTACGTTGCCAGCCAACAGCGTTGAGGATCAATTTTTGATGCTTTATTCTAGTTTGTATTTTAAGTATTATATACATAATTATGTATATTTGCTGAAATAAATGTTTTATCAATTTTAAAACTCCAAAATTCCGAAAATAAAGAACACAATTCAAGTTGTTTTTGCTAAGTTTACAGTAGAGCAAATATACCAACTAATTGGTAAACCTATTGAAGAGATTTTAGGGTTCCGAAGCCAAATGAGTTACAACGGAACCCTTATAGATTCCAAATATGTCTGCCCGCCCGTATGTCACAGCTATTTTATTTCGAAACTGCATGTTAGGACTACACTGTTGAAACTTGGTAGGAAGGAAGGGATTCTCTGGAAGGTATTCTGTAAACTGCTTTACAATTTTCATACAAAAAAAACAATAATATTTGGACGGGATCCCCTCACATGAAAGAGAAACTAGGTCTTTAAAAATGACATTGCGGTTCCTTAAAAGTCAATCATTTGAAAGACCTCTAACTTAAATGATATAGTGAAAAATAATAAAATAATACATACTGTAGGTTTCAATGAAAACTTTCAACAAAAATGATTAAACGAGATATAATATAATCTTCGTGGTTTACCTGTAGAACGTTTCCGCAACCCCGGCAGGCAATGGCCCTATTAAACTACGTCCGGCACGCCATCTATCTATGCCTATAATATTGGCTGTCTGTATATTATAGGCTGTCCTATTATTTCATTGTCAGTTCAATAGGAGACATAGAGGCTTTATCAAGTTTGCTTGAAAGAAATGGACTGATTGATTGATTTATCAACAGACGTTAATTTTCTATCTGAGACAAAGAATATCACAAAAAAGCAATGTAGCCACCTTCTTTTGTAATCTATTTTCACAAAACAAAAATGACGTAATAGAACCTTTATTTGAACTAAAAAGAACAGATAATTAGTGAGAAAATACTAAAATGTCTGCCTGAAGGTAGGTAATTAAGAACGGGAAAAATCTCAACTTTGCGGCAATTGGCGGTACTAATGAGTTAATTTCTTTTTGTTATGGTCGGTGGAGAAATTGCTGTTGTGCAATAAAAATAATGCGTTGAAATAGCAGTATATGGAATGTAGGTATTTTTAGTTTATAATAAAAAGGTTAAAAATTAAGCATGAATGGCTCCCACAGAAAATCTTTTTGGAAGGTTGTCATAAAATCACTTTACAAGTAATCTGCTGGAATGATATTTTTAATTGCACTCCTAAAACTCACCGTCCGGTAAGGACCAGGCCCGGGTCGGCGGCGCGTCGTGTTCCACGCGCGCCTCAAGGAGCTGTCAGCATTAGTGACGGGGCCTCATAAAGCCATTGCCCGCCGGGGCTGCGGAAATGTAGTAACAACATACCGCGGCCCCGGAACTTACGGGTAGCTGAAGGGACAGGGTGGGTTTTTAGTCAGTAGAAGTCTGACACTCCCTTCCGCTTAACCCAGAGCGGGAGAAGTTATTTGATGATTTTCCCACCCAGAGAAAAAAAAAGGTTCTGACTGTACACGATGTCAAACAATACAACTATTGGATGAATTCAAATGGGCGTATTCTTGACCTTTGTATTTCTAATGCTAACTGCCAAGTTTTTAAACCTAATCAATACTTACTTCAGGCGGATAACCATCATCCTCCGTTATACAGCTTGCATTCATTGAATATTAATTTAAATTTTATGAGACCTCCACGAACTACACCAAGTATAATTTTCGTAAAGCCAACTTTTTAACCTCATTAACAACGATATAAAAGAAATAGACTGGAATACAGTATTGGATGGTATGTCGGCTGAAGTATGTGTTGACACTCTCTATAATAAAATTTATTAGGGTATAGAAGGAGGGGTATTATATAGAATCAAATGTAGCTAAGAGCACAAACTTCAAATTCTGACAAATTAAAAAAAAACATGTTTTCCTTATCAAAATTCATATTTTCTTATATGTTTGAACATTAAACAGTTTATTAAATTCTATTTGTATTTAACGTAAGTATTAAATCAATAGGTAAAGAGATTAGCCCGCAATTTAAATAAAATTACTTGCATAAGCTGCTTTTGATTCTTATTCATTTATTAGGATGTTTTTGTTCCTGACAATTCATCACCTAACTGTTTTTGATACCAACCGAAAATGACATTGACGTTTGATGCGAACCTTAGTGATGTGCTAAAGTTAAATCTTCGTCGATATAGCTGTTTAATTTTAACTATTTATACGATTGATGTTTTTTGTCTGTTTTATCATAACATAACCATATAAATAAAACACATGTGTTTTATCAGTCTTTTTTTTTACAATAGTAGTAAGTATGAAAATAATAAGACCATAGATCTGTTTAACAATTAGACTTAATAGTAAAAATCAGACAAACAGGTTAAGAATATATTAAACCACTAACAAAGGCGGTTCTTCATGATGTTCACAGGAGAGTTCATCTTCACGATCTTCTTCATTTTCATCTAAAGATTCTGTGGTAAGAATATTCGCATAATATTCAAGACTTGGTAATGTCTTCCAGTCGTTTCCAAAGTGTTTTTGTAACAGTTTGTCGACGTCTTCCAGTTTTGCTGATTTTACGTTAATGAGACCAGGGTTGATTATTGCAGGATTTATGTCTGAGATGTTCTTATTCTTTTTGCATACATTTTGGAACGTGCTTAGATCAGATTTATAATAAAGTTCCCCTCTAATCAATGCATTGCCAAGTCGCTTTGATCGTTTGATTACGAATCTTTTAGAAAGAGTTACTTTGAATGGTAGACTGCTGGGTGGTTTCATTGCCGACTGAACAGCTTTTCGCCAATCGAAAATTTCAATGGTATTTAAATTTGTGACAGTTGCGTGGTTTTTCATTACTTCAGTATACTCTTCAGGGTCTATAACAAATTCCATTTTTTTCAACTCTTTTTCTATGTTGCCAAAAACCCAATCAGCTGGCATAAAAGAATGCCCTGTTACGGGAAAAATAAGTTCAATGGTTTTTATAAGTGGTTTCGACAACAGCCACTTGGATAACATGCCAAGCATTGTCGTATTTTTATTTTGACCCACGCAACCGTCGGCTATTAAGCGGATACGCGTGATATTGGTCAAGTCCGTTTTATTTAGGTGATGAAATACCACCGACGCTATTTCATTTGATCCTTTACAGTGAACGTCTTCTGTCCAAATATAGCAAAACACGTTGCTTTTATTCAAAGGATCCTTTGAGCTACCTTCTACCACCGTTGCATTATGTAAATACAACTGCCTGCTGTAATAGCACATTTGATCTGGAACTTTAGGGAGTGGAAGATTCTTCTGGCAATCAAATGAGAATGTTTTCATGCCGTCCTGTTTTTCCTTGAGAAAACTATAAAATGCGTTAGCTCGGAGGCGATGGACTTTTTGTTGTATCCTCAGATCATTTCGCTTTGATTCGTCCTTTTCAATTTTAATTCGCTCAGCGAAATTCAAACAGGTTGAACACACATCGGTACGTGGATTGCCGAAGCCGAGGTTATAATTCTCGTTAAATATTTGACGAAAGTATGATCTTTTATAGTCGTGTGTATAGTTTCCGCAATGAACATTTTATACAGCTTATTTATATTTAGCGTACTTGGCAAATATCGTCTGGCGGAGCTGCTACCACGACAATAGTGGCTGTCTGAACATTTTAAAGTATTGATGTATGCTTGAATAACATCTTTCTTCCATTCGTATAAGTGAGATTTATGGTTCCCTCCTCGTCTCTCAACAGGCCCAGTGCCATCACGAAAAAAGTTTGCAATTACATACTGTACTCGGTATTTTGTTATGTTCAAGCACAGCAAAAATGTATTTTGACAGACAGGAATAAGTTTTTTGTTGGCATATAAATTATATTTAATTGTGAACTCACGGCCTTTTCTTGATGTGTCTACTTTGCGTCGTTTTACAGATAGACCATGACAACATTTTAATATAATAGCGTCTTGCGATAATTTGTCAGTGTTTTTATAAAATAATTTATTAAAATGCAACAAGTCCTTCATTTTAAGTATCTTACACTTCAGTCTTTTCTCATGGTTACAGGTGGGTCACCGTGGCAAATCTTGTGATGAATATCTGAAAGAAGATAATATTGTATTCTATTAAGTACCTATATCATAGAAAAGTTATCTAGCAACATGTTGTTAGGTACTCAGTGTGAGTCTTTATAAAATTTAGGTATAATTATGTGAAAGTGGCAAAATGGACTAAAATTTATCGACGAAAAATATTACAATAAATTTGATTTATACTTTTTATTTAAAGTTAGGGGAATATGAATTGAAATAAATAAGGAATGTAATTAAACCTAATTCATTTACATTGTCATTCAATTAAAAATAAATTATTAAAATTAAAAATATCGTGATGGCTCATAAGTAACATGCCCCATCACTAAACTTACCGCTCCTTCTTCTTCAGATTTCGCTTCCAAGTCTCTGGGTTTTTTCCTTTTTTTCGTGCAGTTTTCGATGTCACAGGAGTAACGTTTACTTCCATTATAATAAGGAACACAAATTTATCTCAGTAGCTTCAGAAAAATACTCAAATCTCATTTGAAATCAAGTTAAACTGCAGCACTTCTTGTCCGTCGAAAACTATGGACGCCATAATATTAGTTTCGACGCCATCGCATCGCTGTGATTGGTCAATTCCGATTTAAGCTGTCTTTGATGTTTGCATGCCGTTTTTTAACTGACTTTGATCCCAATGGAGATTTTTAAACTGGTTTTTGTATTATTTTAAGCTAGTTTTGATGCAAAATTATAAGTTGAGGTCATAGACAATTGAGGGATATTTATTTTTGCATTCAGAGTTCAGATTTCAAAAAAGATGCAACTAGCTGCTTTTGATTCTATACCCTTACTTGTATGGTATTATCAAAACCAAAAATTCTAACGTATGGTTTTCCAAAGGGCTTATACATATATTTAATTACAAAAAGAGAGCCTGGTCAATGTGGAAAAAGTATAAAACCTTTGTGATTATGAAGTGTTTTCCGTTTTCAAACGGAATGTGCAAAATTCTATCGTAATTATATTAAAAGTATTGAGGACAGTATTCCCAAAACGTGAAACATTTCTAGATATACATACGTTGCCAATCGACAGGGCAAACAGGTATTATAAAAATGAAAAATCTACCGATCCACTTGGAATATGCAACCTCTTTTCATAATTTTTTCAGTCTGTTTTTGAATCCTCTGTTCTTACTCCTTACTGGCATCCAGCAGCGGAACAATCCAACAATAATGACACATCCCTTGATAGTATACATTTTAGCCTTCTTTTGATTCGTACGCAATTAAAGAAATTAGACATCACTAAAGGGGCGGAGTCCGATGTAATACCTCCTTACTTTTTAAAATGGACAGCAGATACAATATGCAAACCGTTATTTATAATATTTAACAGATGTATTAGCACTGGTTTATTTCCCTCTATCTGGAAATCAGTAACGTTATGCCTGTCCACAAAGGAGGCTCCAAAAAAATAATGAGAGCTATCGCCTAATTTCTCTTCTTTGCACTCTAGCACAATTTATCACCTGTGCTTTTAAATTCGAATGTAACCTATGGAAACTTAGTGAATTGTATTTTACCTAGTTTTTTAGCTATTGCATAGCTTTTATCGCAGGCTTTGAGCGTGGCGACCGAATCAAGAAATTCCGTAACGAAAATAAAACCTAATATGTATGGTAGAATACGGTCAGTTATTTCAAATCGGGTTACTAACGTTCTATTAGCGTGTTTAGTAAAGGATCGGATTGGTAAC
The DNA here is from genome assembly GCA_943138885.2 of Tholera decimalis. Taxonomy (NCBI): domain Eukaryota; kingdom Metazoa; phylum Arthropoda; class Insecta; order Lepidoptera; family Noctuidae; genus Tholera; species Tholera decimalis. The sequence continues at coordinate 31,295,970 of OW964558.2, read as the reverse complement.
CGTCAGTGATTTTGATCTAATCCAGGGTCTCATCAAACCTTTTTGTGATTTCTTTTTTATTGAAAGTACTTTTATAATATATTTAGATATTTTTGTAAATATTTTGTTGAATAAAATAAGAAACATTTACATTTTTTTTATAGGAGAAAGAAAGTCGAAAATGTCAACGCCGCGAGAAATAGCTTAAAACTAAAAATGTGGTATAATTGACCCGTGGAAAAACACTTTAAACTAAATTTGCTATTATGCACCTCAGACCAAGAAAAAAAGAAAGATGGTGCATCGCGAACATCAAAAGTGAAGCCATTTTTTTATCTATGTGTGTATCAAAGAGTTGCTTTACTTTTTTCCCTATAATTTGGGAATATTTGTGTGTGTAGGAATTAGGATAATATTGTATGAGGAAGATATAGTTCAGTATGTTATTGTACCTCAACTGTTTTGAAGGTTTCTATTTAAAAAAAACTCATATTTGAATTTGAAAATGAATAATGATCCACAAGAATCCACAACAAAATATGGGACCACCATTGACGCGGTATTTTCCAGATATTTAGAGGTCTCAAACTTATGTTTCTTATTTCAGTTACCATAAACCTATAGTTTCAACGATAAAAAATCCTGAATAACCTACATGATTGTATTGTAATATAATAAAAATATTTTAAACGATATTAACTTCTCATTGATTCAAAAAAAGAAAAAAAATGTTTTCTTATCGGTCACCACGCTCAAAAAGTGTAACTTGAATTAATATTAAAAAAAACTTGAATTATTATCAAACAAAAAAAAATACTGCATAAATAAAAAATAAATAAATAATTATAATTGCATAACTTGATAAAAAATGCTATGCAATAGCTTTACCGCGGCAGTCCCCGAGTGCCACACGTGTTTTTTTAGGGTTCCGTAGCCGAATGGCAAAAAACGGAACCCTTATAGTTTCGACATGTCTGTCCGTCTGTCTGTCTATCCGTCCGTCCGTATGTCACAGCCATTTTATTCCGAAACTATTAGGACTATACATGTAAAACTTGGTAAGTAGATGTATTCTGTGAACCGCTTTCCGATTTTAAGAGAAAATTTAAGAAAATATTTATAATAAACGGGGCTCCCCATACATGGAACTGAAACTGAAAATATTTTCTTTCATGAGACCTGTACTTGTGTGATATCTATAGAAAGGTCTTTAAAAATGACATTAAGGTTTCTAAAATGACTTTTTCATAAAGTTAATCGTTTAAAAGATATACGCTTCCAAAGTGGTAAAATGTGTGTCCCCCCCCTCTAACTTCTATAATAATGAAGTGAAAAATCTAAAAAAACTATATGTTGTAGATCTTAATGTAAACTTTCAACGAAAATTGGTTTGAACGAGATCGAGTCAGCAGTTTTTGAGATACAGTATATTTTCTAAAACCGCAAATATAACTTTGTAATTCATACAAATACTCTGAAAAACAAAGTTATTTGGCGTAGTTGTAAAAATTGTAAATAATCTAGTTTTAACAAATTTGTAAGGTTATATGTTTTTTTTTTTTTTTCAAAAAATATATTAAGTATATTATATTTATTATAGTTACTACGGAACCCTTCATGTTAGAGTCCGACTCGCACTTGGCCAATTTTTTTCATATGTATTATATAGATGTAAGTATAGATGTAAGACACATTGTACCAATAAAATAAAATAACATAATAACGTCAGTGAAAATAACATGCCTAACCTAAGTAGGTAATAAATACACACAGGCCATACAACGTGGCAATACCGCCAGTCTCTTGGGTACATTTCATTAATAGCGTTAAGGGCAACTTGATTAATTAATTTGTGTTTAATTGCTTTAATTACTCTGAAGTTCAAAGTACAGTATATTGACTCCTGTCAGTATGAGTCAGTCAGACAGTGATCTAACAGAGCTGAGCCTTCTAATACAAGCATCGTTTGTTTAAAAAGAGACTTCCAACACTTTTATGTAATGTAACTTTCTATTTTCCCAATAAAAATATTTTGTACACACATAGCCACTCACACATGATATTACACTCGAGAGCAATGAATCCGGGTCACTTAAAGAATCCTAAAAATCTCGGAAACTAAAAATGCTAGGTTAATGCAATAAATTGTATTTAATAGACTATGTAATACTCCTTAAATGAAGGTATTAAAACTTCTTAGTTATTGTAAAGTTATATCATAAAAATATCAAATTTGAAAAAGGGCCACTTTCGAAGATGGAACTACGAAATTACAGCATTTGGTTTTGCTTTTGTTTGTAATCTGTCATTTATGTGGGTACATAAACCATGTTGATAGTGTTCTATATTCATTATTCAAGCGGAAATTATGTCGCTTACGCCTGAAGAATGCACCAGAATACTTACAATGCTGGAAACCGGCCGGAGTCAGCGCGATACAGCCAGGACTGTCGGTGTGTCGCTGTCAACAGTACAAAGAGTTCTCCGACGTTACGAAGAAATTGGTTCTAACCTACGCAGACCAGGAACGGGCAGAACCAGGTGTACCACAGCACGAGAAGACCGATACTTGGTGAACACGATGCTTCGAAATCGCTTTCTCACAGGAACTGAACTCACCAATCAGTTTCGACGCCTCGGAGGAAGTAACCCAAGTGCATGGACAGTAAGACGTCGGCTTGCTGAATCTAACTTAAAACCCCTTAGACCTGCAAACGGCCCTAAACTGGAGCGTGGGCATCATATTTCAAGACTAAGATATGCCCAGAGCCACGTAAATTGGAGTATTGAAGATTGGTCAAAAGTTATGTTCTCCGACGAATCAAAATTTATGCTCTACAAGCACGATGGAAGACACAGAGTGTATCGAAGACCAGGGAAAAGATTCAAGCAAGCATGCATCGAAGAAAAAGTAGCCTACGGTGGTGGGTCTGTACTTGTGTGGGCCGGAATTTCTTCTGAAAGTCGCACAGAGCTGGTGATCATAGAAAACGGCTCAATAACTAGCGTAAGATATGTGGAAGAAATCCTCAATGATCACGTTGGTCCATTTATGGTCAATTTAGGTGAGGATGCTATATTTATGCATGACAATGCCCGACCTCATACAGGTAGGATTGTGAATGACTACCTTCAAGAGATGAACATTACTCGAATGGAGTGGCCAGCGCGCAGCCCGGATATCAACCCGATTGAGCATGCTTGGGACGAGCTAGGCAGATGCGTAAAACAACGAAACCCTCCCCCAATCACGCTTCGTGAGCTCAAAATTGCTCTCACAGAGGAATGGGAGAATATTCCCCAAAATCGTATAAGGAACTAGGTGCACAGCATGCCAAACCGCGTAAACGCAGTAATGGAAGCACGAGGAGGCAATACGAAGTATTAAAATTCAAGAAAATCGTAATAAAGTTCAAAAATTTCATGTTTCCTATTTTTGTTTTGAGAGATCAGCAGTTTTTTTCTTTATGTAATTTTGTGTTAATAAAATGTATGGTGACTCATATTTTTTTTATTTTCATTTAAGGAGTATTACATTGTCTATTAAATACAATTTATTGCATTAACCTAGCATTTTTAGTTTCCGAGATTTTTAGGATTCTTTAAGTGACCCGGATTCATTGCTCTCGAGTGTAGTTTAGTTCATTCATAATATTGTAATAGGAATTAAGCTTACTTTTACACCGCATCACAATTGTAATGGCACCTCAATCATTATGGTAACGGAAGTAGCTGGTGCTTATAACCACGGCTTGTAACTCATAAATCCACTACTTTTAGTCTAGTAAAAACTGCTTATGTATAAGTGATTATGTTATTAATATTGAGTATTACCTTAAATGATTATGTCATTTAAGGTACAGTAATTGTATCGTTTACTTAGCTACTTGATTTTGGAGGTTATACAAGGTGTAACAGGTTAAGCACAATACCTCAGACACCCCAATTAGAATATTATACCAATAAAGCTAAATTACCACTGACTGACTCACTGACTCATTGACATAATTGTTCTCCCAGATGGTGGATGGGGAGGTGGGTATATTTTGACAGATTCGTAAACAACTAACTCTCAACCATACGGAAAAAGTGCCAAACCACCCCTTTTCACCCCCCTTCTCTCCCTCCCTATCGTATCTCGGTAACTACGAGACCCGTATTTTTTTTTACGGATTCGTATAGAGGAGGCTCGGTAAAGTAAAAACCATTTTTCAAAGTCGCCCCCGGCGGATCTCGGAAATTAAGAGACTTGGAACATTTTTTTTTCAGATTCGTTTAGAGGGACAATGCTTTAGTCAAAATAGTTGTGCAAACCCCCCCCCATCTCCCCCCCATCACTCCCCCCCCCCATTTAGATTTTTACTACTGATAAAACTGTTGATTCTTACTTTTAACTATAAACGGGCCTTAAAATTTTTTATGCCGTGCCCTCCCCTCCCCAACCTCCCCTAAAATCGAAAAGGCTGAAACTTCATAACGGTTAGAGATAGCCATTAGGTGTTTGAACAAATATTATAGTAGGCATCGAAACCTGTCCGGTGGTACGTAGGGCCTAAGTGGAGCGAAGTGGCGACGACAAGCAAACTTAAGAAATTATTTTTCAAAACACCCCCTTCTCCCCCCCTTCACCCCTCGACTCCCATCATTTTTTTTTTCAGATTCTTTTTAATTGGCCCAATGTTGTTGCTCTCATTTAATTTGGAGCTGCTGCTCTGTTAGGGTTATGTTTGAAATTTTACTACATTTAGGGGTTTTAAAAGGGAACAATCCACCACCACAAGCACGCGAGGTGCTTGCACCTCGCGCAACACGCAAATACTAGTTATACTATATAAAGCTAAATTACCACTGACTCACTCACTGACTCACTCATTGACATAATTGTTCTCCCAGATGGTGGATGGGGAGTGGGTATATTTTGACAGATTCGTAAACAAGTAACTCTCAAACCTACGGGAAAAGTGCCAAACCTCCCCTTTTCACCCCCCTTCTCCCCCTCCCTATCGTATCTCGGAAACTACGAGACCCGTATTTTTTTTTATGGATTCGTATAGAGGAGGCTTGGTAAAGTAAAAACCATTTTTCAAAGTCGCCCCCCTTGCCCCCCTACTCACCCCCTTTAGGCGGATCTCGGAAAATAAGAGACTCGGAACATTTTTTTTTCAGATTCATTTAGAGGGGCAATGCTTTAGTCAAAATAATTGTGAAACGCCCCCCCCATCACCCCCCCCCAATTTTGAGTTTTACTACTGAAGAAACTGTCTATAAACGGGCCTTCAATTTTTTTATGCCATGCCCTTCCCTCCCAAACCTCCCCTAAAATTGAAAAGGCTTTAACTTGAGCTGCTGCTCTGTTAGGGTTATGTTTGACATTTTACTACATTTAGGGGTTTTAAAAGTGAACAATCCACCACCACAAGCACGCGAGGTGCTCGCACCTCGCGCAACACGCAAATACTAGTTAAATTATAAGTCTAAAACAACATCCGTAACTAAATAAATTTATACCCAACCTAGGCATTATTTACACACACGCATCATGGAGGACTCAGTTAAACGACAACCCCTGATGACTGCACCATATGATAAGATTGCAAAGACGCACCACTTCAAAAAAAACTACCAAAGCTGGAGCCAGAGGACAACTCAGGGCCCAAGGAGCTTAGGATTTACACTGACGGCTCAAAGACAAACACTGGAACTGGAGTTGGAGTTTTCTCCAACGATCTCAACATAAATATATCCAGACCGCTGGGGAAGCTCAACACCGTCTACCAGGCGGAATGTGTGGGTATTATTTAGGCGATCCAGGCCATAGAAGCCAGGAGAGCCACATACTTTCCGACAGTGCCTCAGTACTTCAATCAAATACGACGTTTGACGGGCCTGTTGGTATAGTGGTCAGTGGCTCTGACTGCTATGCTCAAGGTCAAATGTTTGTGTGATGAGCACGATCATTTGTTCTTTGTCTGGGTGTAATTTATCTATAACATGTATGTATTTAAAATATATATGTATGTTTATCAGTTGTCTAGTACTCATACCACAAGCTCTGCTTAGTTTGGGACTAGATGGCGTTGTGTGAAAGTTGTGGAATATTATTATTATTATTATAATCCCTAGAGAAAAATTATATCACGTCTAAGCTCATACTAGAATGTCACAATGCGCTGCAACGCTCGGCGGTCGAGAACCGCAACACTGTGACACTGCAATGGATAAAGGGGCACAGCGGATCACTCGGCAATGATGTGGCGGACGAACTGGCCAGGAGGGGATCCGGCACGATGGTTTTCGGACCTGAGCCCATCGTGCCGCTCCCCTTCACCCAGCTGCGCACATGGCTTAAAGAACACACACATTACCAAGCCCAGAAATGGTGGTCCTCGGCACCAGGCTGCAGGCAGTCTGAGGAGGCGATGCCAAACCTGGACAAAAAACTAACCAGGCGCCTCCTACACCTGGACAGAAGAAGCCTGCGAATGGTGGCAGGGACCATCACCGGGCGCTGCTCACTGAACAAACACTATCACACAATAGGTATAACGGACAGTCCCCTGTGCAGGGCATGCATGGGGACGGAGGAAACGGTAGGACACGTGCTCCTAGAGTGCATGGAAATCACCGAAATACGGAAACGAACCCTCGGGCCATTAATTTCCCTTACAGATACCCTGAATAGACCGAAAGACCTGATCTGCTTCTGGAGGGAGGTTGGCTGGATGGAGTGACGGCCGACACGGCTGACGCACAAAGGTCTCGTGCAGAGACTAAGTGCGGAAACCACACTACAGAAGAAGAAGAAGGCATTTTTTGTAAAATAGTTATCCTTACTAAACGCAAAACGTATGTGTGTCGTACAATATCTTTACGCAGACGCATACACTCATGCAATGTTAGCGGCCGACGCGACGCGCACACAATTTCCTTGAATTAAGGATTGTATTAATTTGTCATAATACTGTGTTTCCATTTTAAGTTATATGAAAGATATTTCCGTCAAAATTTAACACCTATTTTTTATGACGGAAATCAATTCAGAAGCCGATTCTGAACCAACTACTTTCAGGAATTGCGTTTATTCTGTTACACGTTGTATAGACAGTCGCTACATGTTAAGCACTAATACTCAGCTGTATCTGTTTAGACTCGAAGCCGACCGTAACAAAGTTATAAAAAAACTTTTAACCAAAAAATTAAACCGACTCCCGAAAAACACTGCAAAGTGAAAAATAACTTTAATTTCGTTAGTCTTGTGTTTAGTTTTGTATTTAGTGTCTTTAGTTTTGTATTATCGTTCTTGGCACCGACTTCCAAAATTAAAGTTATTTTTCACTTTGCAGTGTTTTTTGGGAGTCGGTTTAACTTTTTGGTAAAAAGTTTTTATTTCACTCTTTTTAGTTGGTCGATTTTTAATGTACCTAGTTACAAGAGCCTAAATGTCTACTACTTATAATCATTTACAAAATATTGCTTTTCCCAATGTTGGGCCGTTAATTGTTGAGGAGTTCTCCTGGTACTTCACCATCAGCTTAACTTCACCATATGCATTATGACGAGCATATTGTGCTTAATAACCACATTCAAGTAATCGAGTCGGAACACATGAAATACTTATTATTCCTACTTATATATATATTGAGTAGTTCCAGTGGCCATCTGTGGTCTTCATCATCAGGTCCACTTCACAAATGCTTTTTGTGCTTGTGGTGCTTTTCGAATGCAACTACACAAGTTACTATAAAAAATACTCAAATCACTATAGGTGTGCCTATAATATTTGAAGATATCCCTCGATTTCTCCAGGATCCCATCATCAGATCCTAATTTGGTGACAATAGGACGAATTTCGAAGTATACCCATTCAAACAAAAAAGAATTTTCCAAATCCGTTTAGCCGGCTTCAAGTAATCGGTGATCATACATAAAAAAAAACATACGCGTCGACTTGATAACCGCCTCCTTTTTTTGTCGTCGGTTGAAAATGATAAGCTGATGCTTGTGCATACTTGGTTATTTTTTACCAGGTTAACGGAGTACTTCTTTGACCTATGTAAATCAGCACAACACTAAAAATATTCTTCTCAATTTCCAACAAAATGACAGCTGTTTAATAAAATACCAGACATCCTCTGAAGCGACTGAAGCACACATTTTCCTTCAGGTAACAACGTAAAAGAACTGCCAACTCTGCAATTACTAGCTTCAAAATTACTTCGAAATTGACATAAATATTGAACATTATGAAATAAAGTCTCCACATTCCTACTTTATGAAGTCGGGGCGACTACAACTTAGTTTCTTGTTTCGTTGAAAATAACTTCAGAACTACGTGGAAAATGAAATTCTAACAGCTCGAAGTTATATTTTATAAACAGTAAGAAGTTTTGAATTAAAACCAAAACAACTTGGTGAAAAATTTTTTAGGACTTCGAACTTGCTTTAGAATATAATTTCTTTGAAATATAGAAACACATTTAGCAACCATTTGTTGGAAGTTTTACTTCACACCAGGGCTGCCAACTGAGAAGACAAAGACTGTGTAACATTAAACAGTGGGTGTCATTAGAATTTTAATTGCGATATTAATATACACTTCTCATCAGAAAAATCGAAACAATTCCGTTTTTATGGTTTCTGTCCTAATTTCACACAAAAGAGTTCTCATTCCATGAAAAAAATCACATGATTGTATAGCTGGCAGTTTGACCATTACAGTGATAAGCGAAAATTTCAAATTAGAATTTCATTTGTTTATTCTATAAATGAAATGATTCACTGTTTAGAGACAAATGTGTGTTTAGAGCTGGAGTACATTTCACCTATGAAAACTAAAAATTAGCGCTTATCTTAAAACTTTTTATTCTTTATTTGTTTACTTGTGACTTTAGGATGTCTGAAAAAGTTTTTTTTTCTAAAACATATGGATACTTCGACCGCAGAAGCCGCCCAAGTGGTGGCATTGTTGGATTCTGTACTTAGTCAGCGTGTCATGGCTGAAAGATTCCATCTAAGCCTGTCGTCTGTTCATGGAGTCTACAAACGCTATCGAGAGACTGGTTTGTTCACGCGCCATTCAGGATCTGGCAGAAATCGGATCACTTCTGAGCGAGATAATCGATTTATTGTAACAACTTCTTTACGAAATCAACGCTTTAATGCTTTTCAACTGCAGCAGCAGCTTCATGTTGTACGTAGGGTGGCTGTAAGTGACTCTTCAATTAGAAGAAGGTTGAGAACCGTGAACTGGTACCGCACAAGCCAGCAAATGGACCGAAATTAACTGCAGGCCATCGAAGAGCGCGTCTTAACTCTGCATGTGAGCACCTAAATTGGTCATACCTCCAGTGGAATAAAGTCCACTTTTCTGATTAGTGTAAAATTATGCTGTATGGCAACGACGGAAGGAAAAAGGTCTACAGAAGAGATGGAGAATGCTTTGCACAATGCTGCATTGAAGAAAAAGTGAGCTATGGTGGCGGTTCGTGGACGTTTTGGGGAGAAATCAGCGTCGACGCAACGGTAAGGTAGAGCTTGTCTTTGTGTCTGGGCCACATCTGCCTGCACTTAACAGTCATCGGTACATCGAACAGTGTCTTGAGCCTCACGTGATGCCCTTTGCATATTTTATTGGCAACGTTTTCTTATTCATGCACGACAATGCTAGGGCTCACACCGCGAGCGTCTTACGAGATTATGTTACCGAAGTCGGTATCTCCATTATGGAATGGCCAGCAAGAAGCCCAGACATGAATCCGAGTCAGAAACACTTAACCAGCTGCAAAATGCAATCCAAGAGGAATGGAATGGAATGCCACAACATTTGATCGTGACTCTCATCCGATCGATGAAGAACCATATGGAAGCAGTAATAAAAGTTCGGGGAGGGAATACAAGTAATTAAATAAACGTTTCTTAGCTTTTTTTAATTCACGTGTGTTTTATCAATTTCCTTCATTCTCCATACAGGGTAAAAATGACTTATTAAAGAAAATACGAAAACGATGAAAATTTAATTTGTTTTTAGAACATTAACATTAGGATTTGAAAATCTCATATTATTCACTATTAAACGACATTTGACATATATTCCTAAATATATATTTTTTTCTGATAATCCTTACAAAACTTAAACTTGCAGGGTGTTTCGATTTTTCTGATGAGAAGTGTATTTACACAATTATTCATTTTATTATAATTATGTATCTATTATCATCATCAGCTTTGCCTTATCCCAACTATGTTGAGTATTGGTGTTTCACAAGGACCGACTGCCTATTTGACCCGAAAACGGCCGCAACCCAGTAGCTGGGTAACATGATACTCCTTGTCAAAACCAGTGTCAGATTTTCTGTCTTCTGACTCCTCGTAACGATTGTCAAAAATGTAAAAACCTCACTATATAGGAACAGTATTTTCGTAATGGCTCCAAAAATATATAATAAATTGCCAAAAGGTATCAGAAGTGAGGAAAATGTCGGCCATTTTAAGCGTAAATTACTTCTATTTCTAGTTGATAAGACATACTACTCCATTGAAGACTTTTTGAATGACAAGTATTAATGAATTTTATGACCGACAGTTTATTATTTCCTGATATCTGATGTAAATACATAATATTAATATTGACATAGCTGACATTTGATTATAATATTTTTTATTTTAATTTTTGATATCTTGATGTAATCTAATTTAATTTCATATGATGTAAGTCAATATAATACAATATGATGTAATTCAATTTAATACAATATGATGTGATTTGGTTTAATTTATTATGATGTGATTTAATTTAAATAAATGTAAGCTTAATATTTTTGTATGCTTTTACAGCAGAACATAGATAGTTACTAATGACATATATTTTACCACCTATTTTACTTATGTTCACAAAAATAAATGATTGATTGATTGATTGATTGAAAAATGTCAGCCGGGACCATCACTTTAACGTGCTTTCCGAGGCATGACTACAGATTAACTTCAGCAAGTGCTGCTTAACCTGAAAATTCTACTCATGTGGCTGTTATTATTTTACCACGAGTTCCTCATTCCTTACTCCATACATATATCATACACATAATTAGGATCGTGGGCTGGTGGGTCACAGATCCAGTCTCTCCGTGAGGACATGGTTGGCGCTTGAACTTGTCCTTGAAGGCTGTCTCCGAATGGGGCGATGCCAACTTGGTCAAGTTTAATGCAGCTAAGACCCAGGCGTGTCTCTTCTCCGCAAAAAGGAGTCAATTCGAACCGGCTCCTACTTGCCGGGGTGTAACCGTGCCGATAACCGATCGTATCGAGCTTCTATGGGTTACACTAATTTTTACCCTCAATTTTTGCCCGTTTATCGAGGTAAAGGCTCAACTAGCATCAAAAAAGTTGGGAATCCTAGCAAAGGTGAGACGGTACTTCACACCCGAACAGTTGCTCAATCTCTATCAAGCCCAGGTTCGGTCGTGTATGGAGTACTGCTCTCATCTTTGGGATGGATCCGCTAAATACCAACTGGACGCACTTGAGTCTATCGAGAAGCGGGCGAAGAGACTCCTTGGCAACGATGCACTGGTCGAGTCAAAGCTCCAGAGCCTTGAACATCGACGACGAGTTGCAAGTCTATCGGTTTTCTATCGGTTACATTTCGGGGAGTGTGCGATGGAATCACACAATCTAATTCCACCAAGCCCGTTCCATCATCGGTCTATGAGACAAACGGCGAAGCGCCATCGTTACATGGTGGACATCCCACCCATACGCACAAAATGTTTTGGGAATAGGTTCATTGTGCGTACGGCTAAGGAGTGGAATTCCCTGCCGGAGTCTGTGTTTCCCGATAGCTATAACCTAGGAGTCATTAAGTCAAGAGTGAATAGGTTACTTTTAGGTAAGCGTGTTCCATCTTCGACCACATCATCACTTACCATCAGGTGAGATGGTGGTCAAACGCGAACCTAACTTTAATAAAAAATAAAAAAAAACAAGATAATATACATACCATGAAGTTTAGCAATCAGCAATCTACGCGATTTCAACTCGCACTAGGCATGATTTTAGGGTTCCGTAGCCGAATGGCAAATAACTGAACCCTTATAACTAGGTTGGTCATGGTCATGTCAGTTCGTATGTCACAGCCACTTTGTTCCGAAACTATTAAGACATTTGAAACTTGTTAGGTAGAATATATTGTGTGAACTGCTTTACGATTTTTATATAAAAATATGTCTTTTGAGGTTTCTAAAAGCAATTATTTCAAGTCAATCGTTTGATAGATAACACTTCCGAAGTGTCCGCCCCCTTCCTTCTATTAAAAAAAAAAATAATAGAGTGAAAAATCTAAAAACACCTGTATGGTATAGATCTTAATAAAAACTTTCCACAATAATTGGTTTCACCAAAATACATTTCAGTTTTTGAGATATAGTAGAATTTCAAAAACCGCAAATACAAAGTTATTTTACACTATGAAAAACAAAGTTTTCGCTTATCTATGCTTGCTGCTACAGAACCTTTCATGGGCGAGTCTGACTTGCACTTGGACACTTTTTTATGAATTGCTTCAAACTCATATTTCATGCAACTGCCACGCTATCTCTTCACCATCCTTAACTGGACGAGAATTTGTAGGGCAGTAAGTCTGCCTAAATAAAATAAAAACCCAAACAGCAACTTTATACACTATATTCTACCAGTATCCGTTCACTTCTTGAAAGCTACATTTAAATACTAAAAAAAAAAAAAAAAAAAAAAAAAAAAAAAAAAAAAAAAAAAAAAAAAAAAAAAAAAAAAAATACTGCATTTACCAATAATATCTTGTGTTATTTTTTTAATTTGTTATATTTTTTTTACGCCTGAACCTATTTCTAAACTCAATGACCGGTCTAAAATATGTCATTTAGTACACTTTCATAACATTAGTAAGTAGTATACATATCACCAGGAAGTTCTGAAAAGCGCCAACTTTTATTTTTAAGGCACTTATAATAGTTTTAACGACCCCCGAGGCTATCTTAAGGTTTAAATAAACTGACATAGCAGCACAATTGCAAAGCTGAATGGGACCCGGCAGGTGCATTGTATAAGACAGGGAGGTAGATAAAGACCATAACTAAGGGAAGCTTTTCAATGAGCTCTTGTGATTTCAAATACCTTTACAATAAGGAATTTTAATGGCTGTTATTATTTTTATGTCTTTTCATTCAGGTAATGTGGTATGGGTTATAAATATTTAGTGCTTACATTACGAAGTGGTTTGAATTTGCGTTAATATTCCTGTCACATTAAAGACGGAACAAAAATATTGTGATACTAGATATATTTTGTTAGATGGTCATAATAAAAAGATAGTTGAAGTTGAGATGAAGCTACTAAATCAGTTATTGTATTATTTATTTGTTCGTTACTTTAGGAAATATAAACTTTTAGACAAAAATCATATTCAAAATGTAAGTACAATATTAATAACATATTATGTGTAGCTCATTATGTTATCCACATCTTAACCCTCGGCATACAAGGTGAAAAAAAATCCTCACCTATACAACGTGAGGTTAGATTAACCCCATGAGAGATTGTATCTATTTTGTGTGTACACTAAGCATAATAAGAGTGAATGATTTTTTTATAATTGTATTACTAAATGAATGAATTAAATACTAAAAAAATAAAATAAACATTTATTATTAAAAAAAAAACGTAACATCACGTACTCTCTCCGTGAACCCAACAAAATGTTATCAAGTCAAAATAAAAAATCAACAAAAATATTTCTTACAATTATACACAATTATTTTACTCATTAAATAAAACTAGATAGTTTTGCCTTCATAACAATAATCACAATTAGCACTCTATGGCTAATTGAGCGAGATCATTCGTTACCTAAATCAGTACAATTGTGACATTTTATATCTGGTATAATTATGTGGATGGTCTTTTCTTTTCCTAATATTGCCTTCGAGCAAAAGCAGTCCCAATTGCTTGATGAAGTTCTTCCTTAGATTAGTTTTGTTCCCTTCTATGCCGTTATTCAACTTATCTATATACATCCCAACTAGCACAAATGGGCTGCATTAGGGCTTTGGAGCGTATCCGATTATTACTTATGGTAATAGACGTAAGCGCTAGAGCGTCTACTACAGACTTAAAGCAGCCGCTTTAGCGCTATTTGGGCGCCATTTTATGCAACCTAAAGTTCCATTTAACCTGCAAAACGGTTGCATAAAGGTTCCTTAATAGCCATAACGATTTATTAACGCTATACTAAAGCTCTCGTAGCGCTACTTTTGAATGATTTTGAACTACTTTGAACGAATGTATTGATTATAGTTCTTTATTGTATATCTTCAGTTGACATTATTTGTAATATTTTGGTAAAGTGTTTTCGTCGCCATCATGAAAATAAAACAAAAAGAAGTAAAAGTTTGTATTCTGTATTAGCAAGATATATAAAGATACTTAAAACGCTGTCGAGTTTACTGTAGATATATAAGATAATTTTCGAGTAATTATAACACGCTTTTATGATATTTAAAAAATTAACAAAAGATATGTGATATTTTTTATTTGTTATACAGAATAACTTTTATTTCCGTATTTTTACGTGTCGATAACTTACTATTCGCAAGTGGCCGATTGTTTACCGGTACATTTAATGCACATTTAACTGAAAAACCAATGTATATCAACTTAATTTTGCAAGTGAATTATAAGTTTTCTTAAAAAATCATGGCGTCATTGTAATGTAGTCATAACCTGCAGTTTTAGCTCTAATAACTCCCTTTTGAGAATCATAGCCCTAATTTTCACCCTTCTAACGCTTCCAGTGATTTTTGTTCCCCTAGTGCAACTCACAGCCACAAAAAGCTCCTATTTTCCTGTTTTTGTGGTTATAAGATCTAGTTACGTACTTATTCGTTTAGCATCCATTTTTATTAAATCTATACTAATATTATAAAGCGGAAAAGTTTGTTTGTTTGTTTGTTTGCTTGAACTTGCTAATCTTCGAAAGTACAGGGTGGATTTGGATGAAATTTAGTATGGAAGTAGCTTGAAGCTTGAGGAAGGTTATAGGCTGCAAAAAAGGAGAGTAATGTTTTTACCGTGATAGAATCCACGGGAGCGAAGCCCCGCGTGAGTACCAGTGTTTTATAATAGTTACAAAAGCGGCTGTAAAATGGCGAATGGATTGAGCCTGCAAGGAATGACTATTGCTACTAAAGGCCTTAGTTACACTAATGATTTGTTTGTTACTATAGTATGCATAAGAGTTTCTATTATTTCTATAATGAAACTTATAGTAGTATAGTAGTGGTTACTATAACTATAACCTATAAAAGTTACAATGGAAACCACTGTGCAGTTGTGAGTGGCAGAATGACCTTCGTAACTCACATATAAAGGTGTAAGTGGTAAATGAGTTCTACCGTGGACTACTGTGAAGGCTAGGGTAGTATTTGATTCAGCTTATAGCACCTTAAGTAACTTTTATAGCTATAGACGTTTACAGATGCAGATATGCAACTTTGAACTGCGTTTTGAACCCTTAAACCACTATTTTACAGCTCAAAGTAACAAAATAGGCTGCTATTTCCACTAATGTGCTCGTTGGGATATATATAACTCAAAGGTGACTGACTGACTGACTGACATAATGATCTATCAACGCACAGCCCAAACCACTGGACGGATCGGGTTGAAATTTGTCATGCAGGTAGATGTTATGACGTAAGCATCCGCTAAGAAAGGATTTTGCGAAATTCCCACGGGATCGGGATTTACACGGGAAAAACTTCCTACGCGGGCGAAGCCGCTGGCACAAGCTAGTGTACAATTAAATCAGTAAAGAATACAGTAAGAGGCCAGCGTTTGCAGTTGTGGGAAACATCGTATGTTTTTGCAAGTCTATCAACAAGATTCTGAGATAAAATAGTTGAGGCGTTATTGTTGTATCGATTCAAGGTTTACTTCAGCATATTCCACGTCCGAACCACTTTGAACTTTAGAAGCCTCGCTGATATGATCTGCTTTATCATCACTATTGGGTAAAAAGTTTTCATCGTCCAACGAAATTTCTTTTTCTTCTAATAAAGCAGTCGCAATGTCATCATCCTGCTGGTTGTTAGACATATTCACTATCTTTACATATAATTAAAACGAAAAAAGTATGAATAATATACTAATTGGAACGAAAAAACACAAAAGTAGTCACAAGCTTTTTTACGTCGTCCCATACAACGTGGGGTTAAAAACGCTCGGGAGCCACTTTGAGTGTATGCACGCAGAGATGACGCTGGTGCGTGCAGTACTAATCTAACTCTGCTTCGACGCGGCAATATTTAATCTCCAGTTACTGTGCAGTTTATTTAAAAGTGGTGGGGTTAAAATAACCCCACCTTGTATGCCGAAGGTTAAATGTGTGCGTCTGTGTGCTTCTTTCTTCAAACGATCACCTCAGACATTAACCTACATGGTTTCCGTATGATTTGACCTGAAAGGATAGTATGGCACTAAAAAAAAACTTCGATCTCTAAGTTTGTTTCGGTGATTCTTCTCAGCGTAGTCAGTCAACAGCAGCCTAATGTTAGTTGCGTTTAGGAAAAAAAAAACGTTTTAAACTGTTGTTTAATTTTAAATTTTTACCCGACTGAGGCGAAGCAAGGAGGAGGGTTATATTTTTACCGCGTATGTATGTATGTGTATGTTCCTTTGTTCCCTCGTAACTATTAAACCACTGAACGGATTTTGATAAATGATACGTCGTTGGATTTTATTGAACATAATATAATTGAAATTAAACAAAGATGGGATGGGTCCCGCCTACTTGCCACTTTTTAAAATGAAAATGTGCTTGTTTCTTGCATTTCAGTTGAGCAGTCGGGTTTATTAGTTTTTTTTTAATAACTTTTTGCTATTCAATTTGTAAAATAAGTATCACATAAATCATCGAAATAATGACAATACATAGAAATAAAAAGACATAACATAGAAATAAAAAGAATTTTCTTTAAATATCTTATAATGAACTAACAGTCACGTGGGGCTTCACTCCCTTGGACTTAATCACGATAAAACATAACCTTCATTCTTTTCGAGTTGGGTGAAAAGTAGCGTATAATCTTCCTCAAGCTTGCTTTAACCATTTCAGGCATTTTCTGGGCTTGCATTAGGTGTGATCGGGGTCAAGCACGGGCTCACTCGTAATATAAAAAATAATAATTTCTATAAAGAAATTGATCTTTTATCTACATTTTTAAAAAAATATAAATTTTTAGATCTTTTATATGGTGCTAACTCTACGGTGATGATGAAACTGAAAGAAGTATCATCTCAGTGTTGCACTATTAATAAGTGGCAACCATCATTTTTTTCTTTTTGTTTTAAATGAGAACGTGGTTACAATTCACATTACTTGTGATCTTGTTAACCCCTTCAACTAAGCTAAATATGCGTGTGTGTGCAGTGGGTTCAAGGTAGGGTTGCCATCCGTCCGAATTTTCCCGGATTTGTCCTAGTTTGGAGAGCGTCCGGGGGCGTCCGGGAGGATTTTCCCATTAAGCGTCCAGGTAAAACCCGGACACACATTGGTCTTACGGGTACCAAAAAGTACGATCTCTATTATTATTTTCCTATAGCATTTCATCTCATCGTTTATGTGACGTTGATTAAATGAAAAGGAAGATACTGTAATTAAAAAAGTTCTAAAGCTATCAATGTTATCATTTTATCAGTAAATAAAAACCATAATTAAACATCGTTGTTTTTAATTTCAAGTTCAAAAATGCAGTTTTCTACGATGTCCGTGGAAAAACTGTAATTTTACCCAAATGTCCGGGGTTTATAAGTCTTTTTCTGGGGCCGGCAAATTTGGTGATGGCAACCCTAGTTCAAGGTAATATCGTGGCCTTTTGATCAGAAATCCGATACCGTAATTAGGCTATTGACGCTCAATCACAACGCAACACCTACTCCGCTTGCCCATAAATCACTGGGTGACTTAGCAATCAATGGTTCAGTCATTACAGTTCTTTTTTAAATAGATGACCGTCGTTGTGGAGCGGGCGAAATGATCTGTCAGACTAAATTAACGAAAATCTACCTAAGTTCCCTCGCAAACGGCACTTGTGCCGGGGGCTGTACGAGCAAACTGTTCAACGCGGCTTCCGACTGCAGTAACTGGCCCGTCTGGTCAAGCGGAGCGAGTGAGGTGTTTGAGTCCCCTTGTGACTTCTTAAGAAGGAAATGCAATGAATTATATAAGTATGCCGCCACCTTGGATCCTTAGTGATGTTACTCTAATAGTAGTAGAATATTTTTTATGAAAAATAAAGTTAGAGAGACGATCCAACGTTACCACTTCTCAATTTCCTCCAACACTACAAATTCCGACACTAACCAACGCCTACTCTTCACGAGTGTACTAGATATTCAGTTCCACTTTTGTGCATAAAATTCAAATTCCCTCATAAATTCAAAGGCGTCAACTCCTATATATGCTTCAGAGCGTATTTCCTTAGTAAACCGCTCTATCTTGACTTGGCGCGCAAACATCATGTTGTGAATGCATATGTACTGAGTTATATATAATTATATTTTGCCGTTATATATTATTTTAGTTAGGGCATCATACTCTATCCGAATGATCCGGGGATACCGCACGATCGCCGGCGAATCGGCCAACCTCCTTGCCGGATTGCTGCCCTGGGATCTGGAGGCGACTGCCCTCCAGCGCGTCTATGAATGGCGCGTGGAGGCGCAGCGCCGGGGCGTATCCCCGCTGCCTCGAGAAGTCGAGGCGCGGCGGGAAGAGCTCCGGCGCGATCTCAGGGCAGTATGGAGGGAACGACTGTCGCAACCGACGGCCGGGCACGCCGCAATTGCGGCGGTAAGACCCCTCTTTGAGGAGTGGCTAGATCGGCGTCACGGCGTCCTGACCTACCGCATGACGCAGGTCCTCACCGGACACGGAAGTTTCGGGAGGTACCTGTGTCTGATGGGTAAGGAAGAGACGCCTGGGTGTCACCACTGCGAGGGTCGCCCTGAGGACACAGTCGAGCACACGGTGCAGGACTGCCCAGCTTGGGCAGAGCACCGACGTGTCCTCACGGCGACAATAGGCGGAGACCTCTCGCGCCCGGCCTTGGTCGAGGCCATGCTGCGGGGCGAGAGGGAGTGGGAAGCGGTCGCCTCCTTCTGCGAAGCAGTCATGCTTCCGAAGGAGGAGGCGGGCCGCGTGAGGGAGAGGATGGCGTCCTCCCTCCAGCCCAGCCGCAGTGGTAGACGCCCACGGCGTCGGACGTCGGCCGACGATCTCCGGCCACCGTAGGCGCGGGCATGCGGACAGCGAGTAAAGGGCAACTCGCTGTCCGACCATGGACCATGCCCGGGTCGACGGCGCGTCGTGTTCCACGCGCGCCTCAAAGAGCGTCAGCAACATGACGAGGCCCCCTCTGCAGAGGGCCGAAGCCCGCCGGGGTCGTGGGACTCATCCCGTTACCGTGGCCCCGGTATGTAAAGGGTTATTGAAGGAACACCGTGGATTTTAGTCAGTAAAAGTCTGACAGTCCCTCCCACCCTGCCCGGAGTGGGAGGACTTATTTGATAATTTTACCACGCTAAAAAAAAAAAAAAAAAAAAAAAGGGCATCATACTCTACGTGAGTATGATGTACGATAAATCGAAATTTGGTGAACGATTTTGTTGGTGCTACGATAATATATCTTCACGTTTGATGGAAAAAATGAGGATGACGGAAGAATTGGCGATGGTTTTTAAATATTTTATATTGATTAGGAATCGAATATTTAGAAAGACCATGACGTATGTATATATCTATACATTTAATCAGTAAAATTGAAGTGTCCGTCTGTGATATCTAAATAGATAGACAGAATATACTTTACTATACACCAAAAAATTAAAATAAGTCGATGACTAAATTACTGATTCTAAAACACAAACAACCCTATTTAAACCTTTTTGTATATGTCTGTCTTTCTGTTTGTCTGACCTAATCTTGGGAACGGCTGAACCGATATTATTGGGACTTGCACTGTAAAATAGAGAAGTAGGACAACATTTTGTTGTGGAATTCCAGCGGGATCGGATTTGACGCGGGTGAAACTAGGTAGGTAATATTGATTTCAACGCGAAGGAAGTCGCGGGCACTGCTAGTAAATCTATACTAATATTATTATAAAGCTGAAAATTTTATTGGTTTAAACGCGCTAATCTTCAAAGTACTGGGTGAAATTTGGTAAAGTAGTAGCTTCAAGCTTGATGAACGTTATAGTCTACTTTTTACTGGACTGCAAAAGAAAGAGAGCTGTGTTTTTACCCGTCTGCGGCGAAGCAAGGAGAAGGGTTATGTTTTTACCGTCCGTTCCTTTGTTCCCTCGTAACTATTAAACCACTGAACGGATTTTGATAAATGATATATCGTTAGATTTGTCTTGATGGCGCGAGTGTTACTGGATACTTCAAAATAAAAACAAATCACCACAACGACAACCAGACGCCATATTGTCAAAAATAAAAAAATCTAAAATCGACAAAGTATGTCAAATGGGATATCATTAAATAGATCTTTAAAATGATTTTGAAATTTCTTTCACAATTTTTCATTTTAAGCAACCGTTTATGAAATATAACGTTTTAAAACGGAATTCAGTCGTATAAAAAGACTGAAAAATTGTAAATTAATATTTAAACTAAAAGGCCGAGAATAAAAAAAAGGTTATTAAAAAAAAACAAAAAAACCCGACTGCTCATCTGAATCGCAAGAAACAAGCACATTTTCATTTTAAAAAGTGACAAGTAGACGGGACCCTATTGAACATAATATAATTTAAATTAAAAAAATAAGATGGGTCCCGCCTGCTTGTCATTTTTTAAAATGAAAATGTGCTTGTTTCTTGCGTTTCAGTTGAGCAGTCGGATTTTTTTTAATTACCTCTTTTTTACAAGCTTTTATCTTATTGTGATAAAGTCCACATGGGTGACTACCAGTATATCTATAAAAGACAAACGAGATTGGGACAAATTGGATTAGTGGCAAAAATAAATACAAAATTAAACCAATTTCTCGCAGTAGTTTTATGAATTCTGAAGTAACATACCTACTCCTACACGAGGACATATTTAAACAACAGAGCAAAAGCATCAATTTGCTCAACATTTCCCACTACCGAAATAAGCATTAAAACATTAACACCATATAACCCAAAATAATTATCCTTAATCCACAATTTCCATTTCCAGGCTACATAGTGCAGGCACATGTTGTGCACTGGGACAATAGATGTCGCCGTAGGTCTGAATGTTCGCCATTATCTGGGATATAATTTCTGTGCACTCCTCCCCCCTCCGCTCCCCGCTCGCGGTTTGCTGGCTCTCAGTAATTAAGCCCGGTATGCTCCATGTATGCCTGATTTTATTTTGCTATATTATTTATATGTAGTACTGTTTTAGTAAAATTGCTGTGTGTTTGAGTGAAAATGAGTGCAAGTAATATGTATCAAAAAGCTGAATAGCTAACCTGGGGGTCTTTAAGTCAAGAGTGAATAGATTATTTCTATATAAGCGTGCTTTTTCTTAGACCAGATCATCGCTAGCCATCAGGTGAGATGGTGGACAAACGCAAGCCTATTATCAATAAAAAAACTAGTCATTTCACTAAAATATATATTTTAGTAGTTTAAGGGTAGAATTCACATTACCAGCAATCTTGTTTAACCCCTCCAACTAAGCTGAATATGCTTGTCTGGAGTGGGTTCACGGCCATATGGTAATGGGCGGGGTTCAAACCCACGAACTCTCGATCACAGGTCTTATGATCACACAGACACACAGGGTGATCTCAGGATCACAGGAAATATTGTTGTGTATTTTTTAAAATGATTGTCCCACTCTAGCATTTTTTCCTGTATCGTGAGTGCATTTTTAGCATAGGTACATCCAGGCGCAGAAAAACTATTTGTAGGTAATACAAACATTTGTTCCGGTACAAGAATCGAACCCGCGCCACGCAATCCAGAAGACAATCGCTCAATTATTTCGCCAACTGCGTCGTGTTGTTGCTAATTAGGTGTATTGTTAAATATGTATTTAGTGATGTACGTTAAAAATATACTCCGTATTGTATATTTTCACACTTAGCGCAAACTGGATTTCCAAAGCGACTATTACTTTTAATCTCCTTTCAACGTAACAAACAAAAACAACTTAATAATTCTCAGAATGGTAAACTTTGGATAAGTCCTTTGTTTGGCTTCACTGAGTTGAATAAAAAGACAGTATTAAATCTCTAGAAGAACTTTCGTCTAGGGCATCAAGGCTATTTGGCCAGCAAAAACCTCGACCTTAAACAAAAACCTAATCTAGACTTTCTCTTGAATAATGTCTGTACCTAATTGAAGCTATAGACGAAGTCGGTATAGAGACCAAGGTAATTAATCTCAGTTTGGCCGGTAATCTATCTTTTAGTGGGATTCGATGGAAGGGAGGCGGAACTATTCATCTAATGCGACCCCAAATTTATCTCGACGTCAGGTGACACGGATTACATCTTCGCATTATAACGTAATCAGGGTAGCGCAAATTATCTTTAATTTGGGGAACGTAATGACAACGTGGTGCTAGCTACCTTAAACGTGACGTAAGAGATAAACGCAGGTGGTTTAGTGACGGGAACTACAGATAACGGAGTAATGGATGGGAAATTACGGCTAATATTACCTATGACGGTGCTAAGGATCGACACAACGTATTTTAATATTCTGTTGATGATCTCAATTAAGCTCCTTTAAGACAGGGTAGCCTCATAAGCTTACAGAATATTTAGGACCTACTAATCTAATAAAATAATTCAGCC
Source organism: Tholera decimalis (assembly GCA_943138885.2). Classification (NCBI taxonomy): domain Eukaryota; kingdom Metazoa; phylum Arthropoda; class Insecta; order Lepidoptera; family Noctuidae; genus Tholera; species Tholera decimalis. The sequence goes on along the minus strand of OW964558.2, from coordinate 31,273,124 downwards.
TACTATACTCGCACTACTGGGTCACAGTCCTCTGTCACAGGAAATGGGCCATAATAAGGCCACGTGGTGTTGGTAAATTACACATGTCTTTCAACAAACAATAAAAGAATAATTATTAGTTTTCTATAAAACGTGATCACTCTTAATTTCCTTTTGAACTTTTTTTCCGATTTGTTTTTAAATAACTATTATAGTCCAAGATTTATTATCGAGACGAGGCCCAAACAGGCCATTGCCTGCCTAAGTCACGTTTAATGTTCTAACGGGATAGTACAGCCCAGGAACGTAAAAAAAGTGAAGAAACAGGGTTGGTTTTTAGTCAGTAAAAGTCTGATACTATGTTCCGCTACATTCAGAGCAGGAAGAGTCGTTTAATGATATTTCGACGCCTCCCACGCAGAAGGTCGGAACACTATTTTTAACTAAAATCGTTTTTTTGTGCCATTACAACCACCCTGAATAGTATTATGTATTACTGAAATCCAAATATTAATATCTTATATAAATAATGAGTTTTTTAATGGATAATGGTCTTAACATTTAAACGCTCCCGCGCATAAAGTCGCACGGATAGTTTCGACGGTATGCTCCGATCGATTGGACCGCGGCCGGCCAATCAGAGCGCAGTACCGACCCCGACGTCAGGTCGTATGTCAACAATAGAGAAATTTGCTTTTTAAAATAAAACTGTTGATTGTGTGCGTTATTGTTTATGTAGTTTTAGGAGTATTAGTAATAGTTATATTAAAATGAGTAACTTACGTGCTTCCAAGATTATGAAACTAGTGTTAAATCAACAAATAAACCAAAATAGTGAATCAACGGTCGATAATAATTTTGGAAATGGTAAGTTTTACTGATTTGTCTTATATTATTTTTATTTTGCTTGTTTATATGTGTGGTACTAATATAATAATTAGTATGTGATAGAATTGAACAGGTCTAACCAAATAAAATAATGATTACGACTGTTCCGACGCATAACGTCGAAATGTTTATGTTACGACTATATGCGCTGTAATCAAACGTTAGCAGTGATCAGTTACGACTTTATACTACACAAAAATTAAATTCTAGGAGTCGTGACTTATACTTGCGACCATATGCGATGTTTAAATATAACAATGAATAAACGAATAAAAGCGTATCATATACATACGGTTTTTTGCTCCGTTAAAAAAAAAGATATCATTCTCTGCTTTTTAAATTATCGTTGAAATATCGTTAAAATTAATTTCCTAACTACTTCATTGGTCTAGTGGCCGCAAGGATGACTGCCGGCCACGATGTATCGGGTTCGATTCCTGCGTTGGGCAATTGTTATTTGGTTTTTCAATTTCGAAATCCTCATAACATGGAGTCTGGAATAGTGTCTAGTGTTTGACAATAGGCATTATAATGGGACAAATAAATAGCCCAAAGTGGGTGCTTACCTTTCTTAACTCTACCTATCGCTTTGGGGAATAAAAGCCGTGATGCTATGTTTGATTCAACTAATTGAAAACTTGGATTTTTAGAATCGCCGGTACCGCTTGAAGCTGAAGAGCAGTGGGATCAGTACAAGACGATATTTGGGCAATCTTTTATTAATAGTACAACAAGCATTGACAACAGTTTTATACCAACTATTACCGAGGTAATAAATAATCCAGCCGCAATGTTACCGTCAATTTCATCCCCAATACCAAATGAAAACCCTACAGAACGCATGGATTCAGAGTACTGTGTTGAAGAATTTTCACACGAATCAGCTGTTATAATAGAACCTTCACTGAACATAACACCAATTCCTTCCCCAAATAACGTGATGGCTACTTCGACTCCACTCAGAAATTTATCGATTGGTGATACTGGGAATTCATCTAGTAGTACTAGTAGAGCCTGTACACCACAGCCCAGTAACGCTTCGAGTCAGGACTCTTTGATTTGCTCGCCAAGTGAAAATACACCGTCAGCTAGAGTTGCAAGAAAACGTCACCGTCGCCGTGATGAGTGGAAAGATATCAAACGAAAATGTTTAAAAAATTTAGGAAAAGCGTATTTGAGTAGGAATGGAGTTCAAAGAGATGGAAAGATTTTAAAACAGCCATGTCCGGATACTCGTCATCTTAAATGCTTTCAAAAGTTTGATGCACACCAACGGGAACGTATATTTAGTTCTTTTTGGAAAATTGGAGATCACTGTCGACAGTGGGATTATATCGTCAACCAAACCGAAGTAGGTGATACTAAGTATCCTTCTACGACAAAACTTGTGTCTAGACGTAAAAGATCTATTAAGTATTGCTTACCTCTTATTGAATCTAATTCTGACTTACCTAATAAAGTGTTTGTTTGCAAAAATATGTTCCTAAATACACTTTCTATTGGAGAGAGAACTGTTCAAACAGCTTTGGCGAAATGGCGCTCTGGTGTTGGCTCTATTTCTCCTGATCGACGCGGTGGAACTAGAACTATAGTCTTAGATGACGAAATAAAACAGGGTGTTTTAAGACATGTCAACACGTTCCAGCCCGTTGAATCTCATTATGTACGCAAATATACAAGTAAAATTTACTTAGACGGCGACCTTACATTTACAAAAATGTTTTCTTTGTACAATGAGTGGTGTATAAATGAAAATATCACCAAAAAGGTATCGACAGTTAAACAGTATCGTGATATAATAAACCAAAATTTAAATATATCGTTTTACAATCCAAAAAAAGACATCTGTACCGAGTGCCACATATACAATGCAAACAAAAATACAATGACTGAAGACGAAAAACAAAAACAAGAAATTCATATAAATAACAAGATTAAAGCTAGAGAAATGAAGGCAAATGATAAAAAAGAAGCATTGGAATGTGGAGGAAAAATAGGTTATTGTTACATGTGGCCTGAAATTAATGGGAAACACGGGGCTTGCGAAGTAGCAAGTTGCTTATCCAAATTTATTGACAGTAAAGTTTTAGGCGGCGCCAAAGAATTCAGATTTTGGTCGGACAATTGTGCCGGTCAAAATCGCAACCGTATTGTGTTTGCTTTTTACAAATACGCTGCAAAAAAGTATGGCATAACGATAGGGCATACACAAAATGAAGCTGATTCAGTCCATGCTCTCATCGAGCGAAATGCAAAAAATAAGCTTATATATACCCCTGCACAATGGTTTAGCTTAGTCAGATGGTCAAAAGTAAACCCTCCAAATTATAATGTCATCGAAATGAGTGTTACAGATTTTTACAACTATAAAATATTACTAGACGGTAGAAACTGGGCTAAAAATTCTAAAAAACAAAAAGTATCATGGACCAAAATTAAAGAAGTTCAAGTAGTGTCAAGCGAACCTTATATTTTGAACTATCGTTATAATTTTGAAGAAGAAAATGTCATGAGTTTGATAACAAAAAAAGCTTATTCATCAAGAAGAAATAATAACTCATTAGATACAGTATTTTTGGAAACATGTTATTCTGATAATTTACCTATTACATTGGCAAAATTTAATGATTTACTAAGTCTATGTCAAGGACGTATAATACCCCATACGTGTAATACCCCAAGTGTACCATAGTTTTTATCAACAGTTGACACACAGTGGTACTGTTACTCAAGAGAACGGTCGTGATTCCTCTGACTAATCATCAAATACTTTATGCATAATATACGTAATTGATGATTTGTTGCTTTGTTTCAAATGTTCTAACTTCTATTATAATTATTGTGTTACGTACAAGAAAGATTAGTAATCAATTTTAAGTGATTTTCATTTAATTTAGAAGACAGTTATTATTTCATCTTAATTTCATTTCCCTTTTAAGTTGATTTTATTATAACATTATGTCGAAGATATTACACTTTTTTATTAAGTTTTGAATAGCTGCTGCCAGTTTTAACTGTGTGTGTGTGTGTGTGTTTTTTTTAATAAAAGTTTGTAATAACGTGAGTTGTGAGTTAAGAAGATCGAATTATGTTTCTATGATAAAAGTTATTGTGATTAAATTAATTTGAGCTGAAATTTTATGGTGGTTTTTATTAATCAAGTACCTTATTACGACCCCTTTTTAGAGAGATAAGATAGTTTGCACGTCGCATATAGTCGTAATTCAAACTTACGACTTTATTTGTGTTTTTTGTATCAAGTTTATGAACGCATACAGTCGTAACAATAAGATACGACCTTTTTTTAATTAGTATAAGGTCGTATGTAAGTAAAACGAGTTTTTTTCGGTAACTACAATTCCTTATAATGTCCAGCGCCTGGGAATACATTATTTAACTAATAATTGAGAGCATTGTGCAAAAACTTCTGATGAAAATCTTTCACAATAAATTTTATCATTAACGTACACAAAAAATGCTCTCCTGTAAAAATGGTTTTTTAGCCTTACGACCTTATGCGTAGGAGGCGTCGATTTCACCGAAAAAAAAATTTGTGGGTAAATTCATATTTCTAGCAATGTTGTTAATGTTCCCTCCAAGTTAGCTAAATATGATTGTGTCTGGAGTAGGTTGACGGTAATAGTGTAATGGATGGTCTATTCTGACACCTTAGCCATTAGATTTTCGCTCCAGGCCTTGATTCAGACCATGGTGTGGAACGAGAGGGAATGGGATGCAGTCGCCTCCTTCTGCGAAGCAGTCATGCTAGCGAAGGAGGAGGCTTAACGTGCGAGAGAGAGACAGTTATCTTCCTCACGCCCCAGTCACCGCAGGAGAAGCCCCGGGCGGATGGGATCGCGAGCTGATCTCCGGCCACCGTAGACGCGGGTCTGCGGACGGCGAACAGGGGTTGCTCACCGTTCAGTAAGGACCAGACACGAAACAGCGGCGCTTTGTGTTCCGCGCGCGCCTCAAAGAGCAGTCAGCATCAATAGGGCCATTGCCTTACGGGGTTGCGGGAATTGTTCTAACGAGACACCGCGATACCGGAATGCAAGGTCAACAGAAGGAGCAGGGTGGGTTTTTATTCAGTAGAAGTCTGACACTCCCTTCCGCTCCACCCACAGAGGTTGGAGTCATATGATGATTTTCCCAAACAGAAAAAGAAGCCATTACTTTATTGAGAATTTTTGGTCCTAGTACACACCGGTTTCGTCGCGATGTTTTTTTTCACCAATTTGTGAACATTGGTGATGATATGAAATAAAGAAATAGGACATCAATCCACAAACTTCAAAGCAATGACGCTTATCATCATTTGAAATTAGGCAATAGCGACCTACTTAATTTTATCAAGGAGATAATCTTAAGTCCATTAACTCAAAGCATTGTATTTAAACAAAACGGTAACGTCTTGTCTAAAGTCATGAATTAATATGGAGACGCGTTATATCTTCAGGCCATTCATTACAGGCGCTTCCGACTGCGTGCCGGTGTATGGGTAGCTTATCAAGTGATTGATTGCGTAGATACCAGAAGCTAAGATCTATGTTAGAACGTTAGTGCTAAGTAGCTATGAAGTTCAAGGTACTGAAGGAAAAAGAAAATAATGAACTTGATGAAATAAACACATAGTTATTACCTACGAGAGATTCATCCAAATTATCAAAAATAAAAGAACTGACTACTACTAATAAGACCTGGTAAGTACATATACACAAGATAATGATTAACAAGACGACGATAAGAGATCAATTTTATTTTTTCTTTAAACAGAGAAAAATCATGCTCTCTTTCCATTTGAACTCTTTTTTCAAAAAGTTCTTAAATGACATTTTAAGTCTCAGTTATCTCATTAAAATCAGTTTTTAATTGCCGAGAATAAAACCTTGATAGTTTGCATGTTACACAGTGGGGTATTAACGCAAAATCCCCATTTTATGAGCGTCTACACGTCACGAGATTAAGATAATATTGAGATTGAAATCAATAAACTTCAAAAAGTAGCAAGTAAACCAAATCACAAAGGAAATGGTTCCATAAGTTTTTAGGTCCAATCTCATAAAAAAGTGTATACCTACTAGAACATATGAACAGTAGGGCGAAACTTAAGTGAAGTCCACATGAATGATGTTTCTAACCAAATAACAAAAAATATGTTCCGAATTTGGGGTAAGTTGGAATAGATCTTAAAAAGAGACAGTCTAGACGTTCGCTCATAAGTAAGGAACATCGTAAAAATAAGAAAATATAACATGAGGATTTTGCGTAGTGACCCGACATGTTTGTTGACAAGTATTAGATTTTTGATAGCGAATGTCATGTGGAATATTTTTTGTAATTCGTTTTAATAACAAACAAGCAATGTCATTACGAAATCTGCCCGGACATGGGTTACGAAACAAGCAATAAAAAGATTTATTTATTTACATTTCATGCCCATAGGTAGCCAAAGAGCTAAGAAACAGTCCACGTTTTGATAATAATAATATTCCACAACTTTTCACACAACGCCATCTAGTCCCAAACTTAGCAGAAATAAACATACATATATATTTCTAAATACATACATATTATAGATAAATTACATACATATTGTCAGTCAGATGTGACAAGCTATAAGAGAAAACTGGGCAAGTGCGAGTCAGACTTGCCCAGCAAGGTTCAAGGTCAAAATCCAGGAGAGATGTTTTTTTTATGTTTTACTAGCTTGTGCCAGTGGCTTCGCCCGCGTGGAAAGTTTTTCCCGTGTAAATCCCGATCCCGTGGGAATTTCGCAAAATCCTTTCTTAGCGGATGCCTACGTCATAACATCTGCCTGCATGACAAATTTCAGCCCGATCCGTCCAGTGATTTGGGCTGTGCGTTGATAGATCACTATGTCAGTCAGTCAGTCAGTCACCTTTGAGTTATATATATTTAGATTATAAAAATAAGAAAATTTGCATCGTAAAAAACATGGAACATGTTTTGGAATATGCATATCAAGCCCTTTCATATGAATTCAGTAGTTTAAGTGCGGTAGCACTTAAACTACTGAATTCAATTTTATTTTTCAACCTCCTGTAAGACAAGTTTTAATGATTTAATTGCAAATGCATAGTTTTTAGATTTTCCTTTTAACTTGTACTATTGTATAACGATATTTTTTGCCAAATTTCATAGTTCTAGGCAAACGGGAAATAACTACATATATCAATTTTTGATTCCCATGAGAGTGTTGAAATATACATTTTTGCGGCATAAACGGCCGTATCTTTTTTGCGTTAATTTACAAGTGGATTTTTTCAGACCTCCAAGTGCCTACGACCTGAGTATACAGTTTTAATTTCAACTCCATATCTCCACGAGTTTGCGAAATAAATGATTTTGACAGACAAACAGATATTTAGACAGACACACAGACAGACGGATAACAAAGTAATTCTATAAGGGTTCCATTTTTTCCTAGTTACATTGCCTAGTTCACCCACCCATTTCACGAACCATAGTGAAACATTGATAGACCTTATCTGTACTACTCTCAACCACAAAGGGCTGTCTGTTGAGCCCTATGCGTCATTAAATGGTCACTCTCTTATTGTCTGTGAATTTAATGTAAAGCGTAGTAAATATAAACCTCACACTATAAAGTACAGACCATTTAAGTAAATAAATAATGAAACTCTGGATAGTGACTTATCGTGTATAGACTGGTACAACATTTGTTGCTTGAGTGATGTAAACGACATGGTTGAGAAATTAAATGACCACATTTTAACAATCTTCGATGTTCACGCCCCGGTTAAGACATGTATAATCAAGGAACCGTCATACCCCTGGATCACTGATACCATAAAACTTATGATGCACTTGCGTAATGATGCTCTGTCCAAGTATCGTAAAACGAAGTCAGAGTCAAAAAGGTTATATTACAAACAATTAAGATCTCTGGTGTTGAGCTCCATATTCAGAGAAAAAGTTGCATACTTCAAATTTAATATTAATAACAACATTAAAAACCCTAAAGTGTTATGGAATAATTTAAAGAACACCGTACTGCCAAATAAAGAAATTGATGACCTTCCTACTCACCTTAGAGATCCGGACCGTATAAATAATCATTTTTTGAATGTTCCTGGCAGCCCTATCTGCAATGATGCGCAACGTATATTCTTCGAATCCCATCGATTCAGAACTGATAGCACTACGTTCGCATTACAATCAGTAACGGAAAGTCAAATTATGAGATACTTTCGCGAGCTTAAATCTAATGCAGAGGGCTGTGATAGAGTTACTTTGAATATGCTTTTATTAACTCTCCCACATACACTAAAAGCGACGACTCGGTCGGCCGACTCGGCGACGTTCCCTAACATCTGGAAAATTGCGCTTGTTAGACCTTTGCCCAAGATTACGAATCCAATAGACCTAAAAGATCTCAGGCCCATTGGCATTCTGCCTTGCCTATCCAAAATTGCCGAAAAGGCCGTGTGCCAGCAGTTGTCCCAATACTTGGAAGTAAATAAAATACTGCCTGAACTACAGTCAGGCTTTCGCAAACAGCGTGGTACTGCTACGGCACTTTTAGATGTTACGGATAATATTTTGGCCCAAGATAAGGGCCACTGTACACTTCTTGTTCTGCTTGATTTTTCGCGGGCTTTTGACTGTATCAATGTTGATTTGTTCCTTTCAAAACTGTACTATTATGTTTTACGCAAATAAATATTCTATTCTATTCTATTCGATCAACGCACAATACAATGGTTCCATATTTACTTCACTAACCGTCAGGAACGTGTGGTAATCCGATTAAGCGATGAGTCATTCTGTGCTTCATCACTTACCCCCATTAGAAGAGGAGTTCCGCAAGGCTCTATACTGGGTCCCATTATTTTTATTTTGTATTGTGCGGACATTATAAATTCTCTCAATCATTGTGGTTATCATATTTATGCTGACGATGTGCAAGTTTACATTTCTTTTAAGCCGAGTGACTATGACATTGCGTTAGAACATCTCAACCATGATCTCAACAATATAGCATGTTGGGCTAAGGACAATGGATTGGTACTTAATCCTACTAAGTCTAAATACTTGCTCTTTGGAACCAAGTGCCAAATCGGTGTCGTACCGGCAACGCTTAACGTTATCCTGCTGGGTGAGTCGGTCAGTCGAGTCAGTGAGGCACGTAATCTGGGTCTGAACATAGACGCTGAGTTGTGATACGAAGCGCATGTGGCAGTATCAGTGCGTACTTGTTTTTATCGGCTGAAGGTCCTTTACAAAATAAGGCCTTACCTATCGGAAGAGCTGCGAGTCCAACTTGTTGAATCACTCGTACTCTCAAATCTAAATTACGCGGATACAGTTATTGGCCCTCGACTGCTGGCAAGAACTGATCGTCTGATCCAAAGGGTGCAAAACACCTGCGCTCGATTTTGCTTTACAATTCCACCGAGAACTCACGTTACACCATTTTTAAATATGCACACGATCCTCAAAATGAAGTCGCGTCGTAAGTTGCATTTGGCTTGCCTTCTGTTTGGAGTGATAAAGTACAAGCAACCGAGCTACCTTTACAACAAATTGAGCTGGATCGCTGGTAGACGGGAATGCGCTAGCAGACAATGCTCGCAACAGCTAGCTACTCAACCGCACAAGACAGCTGCTTTTAGAGGCAGTTTCAGGTACGCTGCATCCAAATGCTGGAATAATATTCCCCCACCGATAAGACAGATTAAAACAATTGAAACTTTAAGAAGTCGGCTTCGACAATTTCTTATAAATCCACAGACGGAACTGGGTGAAGCGATTGCGAACACTTCCGTAATTTAAAGTTGGTAGTAGGTACTTGCTGTAGGTAAAGACACACAATGATGATAACAGCCAATTTATTTATTTATTTTCAGATATATATATTTTTTTATAAAACACCTTGTATTTTATGTAAGTAAAAATTTAAAATCATGAATTAAAAATTGATTCTAATATATTTTCCCGCAGCATCAGTTTAATGCCAGTATCGGAAATGCCTCTGTATAAAAAAAATTGTTTATTAATATTATGCAAATAATTATAATAAGTATTACATAAATATTACACAAACAATTCCAGAACACTAGCTTTACTCTAATGTTAATTTTATTATTTTACTGTTCGCCACCTGCTCAACGTCCGTAAGTACGGCTACTGGGATCCAGCAGAATACCAGCGTCAGGCATATTTGCCTGGCACATGCTGAGCTGAACTCCCATTTGGTGCAATTTGGAGACACACACCACACCAATGCTTTGTGTTACATTTTTAAGTATGTTTTCTTTTCTTTCTCATTTATTATATTTTTGGTTGTATACGTTTGTTCTGTTCTTTTTTTTCTGTAATTTATGTGTTATAATTATGTTCATGTGCTTTTGTGTGTTGTGTCTTCTGTTGACCAATAAAAGTTTTATCTATCTATCTATCTATCTACATAACAAAATATATATACAACGTGTAAAAGAATAAACGCAATTCCTGAAACTATAGTCATAAAAAATAGGTGTTAAATTTAGACAGAAAAATCTTTTATTTAACTTAAAATGGAAACACAGTATCATGACAAATGAATACAATCCTTAATTCCAGGAAATACGCTCGTGTGCGTGTCGGCCGCTAACATTGCATACGTGTACATGCATGACGTACATACGTTTTGCGTTTAATAAGGATAACTATTTTATAAAAAATGTCTTGGTTTGGTTTCAATTTATTTAGTTACGGATGTTGTTTTAGACTTATAATTTTGATATTCTAATTGGGGTGTCTGAGGTATTGCCTTAATCTGTTACACCTTGTGTATTAATACTAGAAGAGAAAGCTTTGTCGGGTAAGGTACAAAGCTTTGAAAGAAATTAAGAAGTGCAGAAAGCTTCCCAACTACATATGTCCGGGTCCTTTCATAGTCTAACCAGAGCAGCTGAGTTTTTGTGACATGACTATCTGACCTCCACAATCCGGTAGCTGGGTAACGATACTCCTTGGGTCAACCATAAAAAGTTTTTTTTTTCAATTCAATTAGTATAATTTTTCAATTCAATTTATTTCAATTTCAAATGAGTTACAATATTATACTACTTATAGACTACCAGCTTGTGCCAGCGGCTTCGCCCGCGTGGGAAGTTTTTCCCGTGTAAATCCCGATCCCGTGGGGATTTCGCAAAATCCTTTCTTAGCGGATGCCTACGTCATAACATCTACCTGCATGCCAAATTTCAGCCCGTTCCGTCCAGTGGTTTGGGCTGTGCGTTGATAGATCACTATGTCAGTCAGTCAGTCAGTCACCTTTGAGTTTTATATATTTAGATATACATAATTATTATTACAAAACATTACAAAAGAATTAGACATCTACAGCCGAACTAGGCAAAAGCCTGTATTTATGTAGGAGGTGGGTATATTAAATACTTAACCATTTATGTAGTTAAAAATAGCTGAAAAATAAATACGATAATACTTTTGTGGTACATACTTTTGTTGCAAAGGAAGCGTCAAAAATTTAATCATAACCTCAAAGCTAACGATTGTGAATACTAATATATAGCCTTCATATCAAAGCAGAATAATGTACCAAAACAAAAGTGTCTAGGAAGCTCGCTATATCTCTCAACTCGCGATGTATAAAAGGAAGGAATATATTTAATAAATACGGGTCTCGTTTACAGGGCAAACAACTCATCAGCCAATCCAAACAAGGCACGCTTTCCGTTGAATGTTTTTATGCAGCATTGTGGAACTCTGAATTTCTAGATGTGGGATGTTCTCGTAGAGATGTGTCGTTCTGTGATCGCGGAAACATTTTGAACTGGAATATTTTGAAAATCTTTTAGAAGTTTTCAAACATCTGAAGACCGACGCACGGAAGTTAGTAGTTCTAATCAGCATTGAATTGTATGTACTATCATCATGATCTGCCTAGCTATTCCTAATTTTAAAGCATCAATAGCTTAACTAAATAACGGTGAAGGTGTCGGACTTGTGATCGCGAGGTCACGGTTTCAAACCCCACCTGTTACATTATTGCCGTAAGATACAAGCATATTTAGTTTAGGTGGGGTTCACAAGAATGCTTGTAATGTTAATTCTACCCACATTGCTAGTAATCTTTGTAATGTTTCCACCTATTCGTTCTGCCCTCTTCGTCCTGCTACTGAGGCCATCCGTTTAAAGACCACTCGTCCTGCAGCCACCTCTTCGTGTTCCGCTTTTATCATCCGCTCCATCATCGACTCTCCCGTCATCTCTTGTGCCTTAGGGTACAACATTGTATAAATTCTTTCATAAATCCTGTTTCACTTTTCCGCGCTTTGATTTCTTTTCTGTCATCTTCCTCCTAAGTAGTTATCGCAACCTTACAGTTCGCTCTATCCAGGGAAACTGTATCGTTACATCTTAAAAAAAAAATATCGTGTGGTGGATTTCCAGTCTGACCAGGTGAATCTGAGTAGCATTAAAGATACAGTCACTCTGTGCCGTTCACAACCCAGTCACTGATAAAACGATACTGCTTGGCAAAACTGGCACCAGTTTTTCTGACTTCTGACCTGAAATGACGGCTTAATGCGTGGTCGAGATACCGAGGTATTCCGATATACAAGGTCCAACAGATTAAGCGCAACACCTCAGACACCCCAATTAGAATATTAAATTATGAGTCTAAAACAATATCCGTCACTAAATAAATTGAAACCAAACCCAGACATTTTTTATAAAATAGTTATCCTTACTAAACGCAAAACGTATGTGCGTCATACAATATCCTTACGCAGACGCATACACTCATGCAATATTAGCGGCAGACACGCACACGAGCGCATTTCCTTGAATTAAGGATTGTATTAATTTGTCATGATACTGCGTTTCCATTTTAAGTTACATGAAAGATTTTCCATCAAAATTTAACACCTATTTTTTATGACGGAAATCGATTCAGAAGCCGATCCTGAACCAACTACTTTCAGGAATTACGTTTATTCTGTTACACGTTGTATAAAGATGATGTCACCTATAAAGAAACCTAATTTGGCAAGCGTCGCTTAATCTCTTATATGATTCAGCCAAGAGCTATTCATTTGCAATACACACTAAATAAATCAGAACTACTAAATCGAACAATGCTTAGGTATTTAAATATTGACACAAGAACCAAAATCAAAAAATGTAACAAAGCCATGTCCTCATCGATTTTCATTTAGAAACAAAAAGCCTCTTAAGCAATTAAGCGTGAAATGGGGCCACGTCACATCAACATGAGACATTGAAGCACCGTATCGAATCAAGACGAGATGATTCAGAAGGCTTAGTTTTTTTTTGTGTGGCATCTTGCAGGTCAACCTCTGAGGTTGGCGGCTGCTGATGGTAAGCGATGATGTGGTCGAAGATGAAGCACGCTTGCCTAGAAGTAACCTATTCACTCTTGACTTAAAGACTCCCAGGTTATAACTATCAGGAAATACAGGTTCCGGCAGGGAATTCCACTCCTTAGCCATACGCACAATGAAAGTATTCCCAAAACGTTTCGTGCGTATGGGTGGGATATCCACCATGTAATGATGGCGCATCGCCGTTTGTCTTGTAGTCCGATGACGGAACAGGCTTGACGGAATAAGACTGTGCAATTCCATCGCTCACTCCCTGAAATGTAACCGATAGAAAACTGACGGGCTTGCAACACGTCGCCTATGTTTTAGGCTCTGGAGCCTTGTCTCGACCAGTTTCTCGTTGCCGATGAGCCTTTTGGCCCGTGTCTCTATAGACTCAAGTGCATTAAGCTGGTATTTGGCAGATCCGTTCCAGAGATGAGAGCAGTACTCCATACACGACCGAACTTGCGCTTGATAGAGATTGAGCAGCTGTTCCGGTGTGAAGTACCGTCTCACCTTTGCTAGAATTCCCAACTTTTTGGCAGCCAATTGAGCCTTAGCCTCGATAAACGGACCAAAATTAAGGGTTGATGTCAACGTAACCCCAAGAAGCTCGATGCGATCAGTTATCGGCACGGTTACACCACGGAAAGAAGGAGCCGGTTGAAATTGTCTCCTTTTTGCGGAGAAAAGACACGCCTGGGTCTTGGCAGCATTAAACTTGACTTAGTTGGCGTCGCCCCACTCAGAGACAGCCTTCAACGTCACGTTCAAGCGCCCCACCATTGCCTCTCGGAGAGACTGGACTTGTGACCCACTAGCACGCGCGCTAGATATATATCTCTCAGCAACAGTGCTGTCGTCTGCATACCCAAAGGTACCGGGCATTAGCAGATCGTTAATATGCAGCAAGAATAAAGTTGCTGAGAGAACTGACCCCTGAGTGACCTCGGCATTAATAGCCAATTGGCCAGACGAGCAACCATCAATAACCACTCGAATAGACCGATCTCTCAGGAAGTCTTCTATCCAAACGCAAAGTTCAGTGGGTATACCGAAAGAAGGAAGCTTAGCAATAAGGCTATCGTGCCACACCCTATCGAAAGCCTTGGAGACATCGAGAGAAACAGCAAGTGCTTCCCCGTGCTTCTCAATGGCCTCACTCCAGATATGAATGGCATACACTAGAAGATCCCCAGTTGACCGGTTTTTGCGGAAGCCGTATTTTCGGTCACTGAGGATGTCGTTAGCTTCTAGGTATGCCAGGAGCTTACTATTGAGTACACGCTCCATACTCTTACAGAGTATGGACGTGACTGAAATAGGCCAGTAGTTGGCCGGATCTGCACGACTGCCCTTCTTGGGCACGAGCTGCACGTTAGCTATTTAAATATTGACACAAGAACCAAAATCAAAAACGTAACAAAGCCATGTCCTCATCGATTTTCGTTTAGAAACAAAAAGGCTCTTAAGCAATTAAGCGTGAAATGGGGCCACGTCACATCAACATGAGACATTGAATCACCATATCGAATCAAGACGAGATGATTCAGAAGGCTTAGTTTTTTTCTTGTGTGGCATCTCGCAGGTCAACCTATGAGGTTGTCGGCTTCTTAACCGGACTTGCCTGTGGTTGCTTTAATTAATTAATTAAATAAAGCCTCCAGCCAGGGCTCAGAAGGCTAGAGTAGACAGTATTTTATAAGAAAACTAGCAGTCAGGCGGGGCTTCGCTCCAGTGGATTTTATCACGATAAAAACATATCCTCCTTATTTTGCAGTCGAGTAAGAAAAGTCTATAGCATCCAAATCCACGCAGTACTTTTGAAGATTAACACGCTTAAACAAACAATCTTTTCCGCTTTAAATTTCAGTGTAGAAAGCGACCCGCTTCGGCTTCATCCGGATGCGATTTAGATATTAACTACCTTCTGCCCGTGGCTTCGCTCACGTGAAACGATATATTTTTTCAGCGATACTAAAGTAAAATATGCCACTCTCTAGCTCTTCCAACTATCTTTACAGCAAAAATCGCAACGATCTATTGTTCTATTTTTTAGTATCGATGTGATGTGGATTGATTAACAATATGTAATATTGTTACTATGTTTAGCCTAATACAGTAAATAATAATAGCCACACAGGTCGATCTTTTTTTTATTGATAATGGGTTCGCGTTTGACCACCATCTCACCTGATGGTAAGTGATAATGTGGCCGAAGATGGAGCACGCTTACCTAAAAATAACCTATTCACTCTTGACTTAAAGACCCCTAGGTTATAGCTATCGGGAAATACAGACTCTAGCAGGGAATTCCACTCCTAAGCCGTACGCGCAATAAAAGTATTCCCAAAACGTTTCGTGCGTATGAGTGGGATGTCCACAATGTAACGATGGCGCTTCGCCGTTTGTCTTGTAGTCCGATGATGGAACGGGCTTGGCGGAATCTTCAAGCTTAAGCAACTCTTGCCGTCAGACACTTGTTGATGGGTGGCCATTGTAACATATTGAGGTTTCTGAGTGCCTCAGAAAACACAGTCAGAAACTCTGAAAAACTGATATCAGTCTTGCCAAGGTGTATCGACTTACCCATTTACTGGGTTATGGAAGTCAAATAATTAATGCATTGAATGATATAAAACACGAATACTCAGCTGCATCTGATTAGACTGGAAGCCGTCCTCAACAAAATTGGGAAAATGTTGGTGATTGTGTTTGACTGATGATGTTTAGACTACTGTGTAAAGCCTGCAATACATGTTGGCCGAGCGTTGTCGAGTGAAGGCCAATACCAACATGTAGACGGTATGTTTGCCTTGTCTTGCTATCGCTCGGTGTCACTTGCCTAGTTGGCCGAGTGAAGGCCAGTGCCAACGTTTGGTCACAAATCAAAGGCGCTCGCCTGCGCTCGGCCAACGTGTGGGCAGCTCTACAGACCCTCATTATCTACATTGGTCGTCTGCATTGGCGTTCGACGAACTTTTCGAACGTGTGGACATTATTTCTTGCCTTGTACCTATTTGCCAACGCTCGCGTTGGCCTACGCGCGGCCAACATGTATTGCAGGCTTAAGCCTTGATAGTGGGCGCTGGCCTGAATTTTAAGTCACTGATTTTTTCGAAGATATTTGTTTTAATTATATGCTTTTAAAAACGAACAAAAAAATCCACTAAATATCTTAGGTATTTGATTGGATAAGGGACAATACTGTATTATTTAAAATAGCTTCGAAAATAACCCTTATATTTTTCGTTATATTATGAAAATAAACGGTTACTATGGGTTATTAGATTTTTAAAATAGCTACACAATTTCTGTGTACAATTTTTTGATCTGTCTCGCAAAAAATAAACATATTTGATTTAAATAAACACTTTTTCACATTAAATTTACGGAAATAGGTCTTTATGTAATTTCATATTTTTGAGCTCATTTGTGACCGACACCGATTATACTAATATTATAAATGCGAAAGTGTGTATGTTTGTCCTTCATGTCGGAGCAAGAAATTGGTGTGATTTTTGGCGTGGAGATAGTCGAAGGGCTAGAGAATAACATGGGCAAATAAAAAACTTTAAAATGTTGTGCCCTTTTTACAGCCAGCTTTATACGTCTTAAACTTCGTAACTTAGGTTTTGATCTTTAAAACGGGACCGCAGAGCCAAGAATAGCACAAGTCGGAGACTGCGGATATGTATTTAAATGCTACCGCAACCCCTAGCGTATCGGGGCCCACTAGGGGCCATTGCCTGCCGGGGTCGCGCATTTGTTCGAAAGATTTACCACGGCCTCGGAACACGAAGGGCAAATGACACTCGCTCCAGCCCAGATCGAGAGACAGTCATTGGTTGATATCCCATTCCTAAACAAAAAAGAAAACCCTAGCGTAAGTGTGTGATGGAACACGGGGTGATTTTAGTCAGAGAAATACTGACAGATCCCATCGTCCGCCCTAAGGCGCCGCCATCCGTAAGGATTTCCAACAGTAGAAAAGAAATATGTCAATATACATATATTGTCTATAAGTCAACAGTGGATAGGTTAATTTTAGACAAGCGTGCTTCATCTTCGACCACATCATCGCTTACCATCAGGTGAGATATTGGTCAACCGCGAACCTATTAACAATAAAAAAATACAATCTTAAGCATTATTAAGTCTGCGTGAATAAGAGATACTGCAGCCCTGGAACTCAAGGGCAACTAAAAGGACGGGGTGAGTTTTTAGTCAGTAGAAGTCTGACACTCCCTTCCGCTCCAACCACAAAGGGAGGAGACATTTGACAATTTTCCCAACCAGAGAAAATAGGCTTTGTTAGTGGGCTTAATAGTTCAACTGCTGTCTTTGTATAGGTACGTTTCTAAGCATGACTGCGTTTCCCTTCTGAATAAATCTATTGTGTGGACTCGGGAACTTCCCGAGAGAAGGGATTTAATATATCTGCAGCCAAGTTCTCTTATGATAATAGACTTTTGGAGTGCACTCAGTTGGAATGGTTTTAGAAAATGTTAGCATTGTCTTTAGAATATCTGTTCAAACTTTGAGTTTGGGATTAAGTATTATTTTCGTTCTTAAACCACAATTGCTTTATTTTTACTTCAAATATCTAATGACACACTATCAAAAATATTCGTTGTATGAGTATCATGCACAAAACGGTCTAATTTTTTTTTCAATGTTACATAATTATGTTGGTATTAAATATCTGGGGGCATGGCAGTGCCCCCGCCAAGTCGAGCAAAAAAGCGGCACGGCCGTACCATTCTTTTCTCGAAGCAATTCAGGCCATTTTCAAGCATTGTATAACCACGGTATCTTTCAAATTTCATTCAATTTGAACCAGTAATTTAAGAATTATAACGAGTCAAAGTTCCTTAATTTTGTAAATTTTGTCACTCACTAACTGACCGATCATCAAAAGTCTAAAGCACTTCTAGCAGACATAGAAGCTTCAAATTTAGAATGCAATTAGTGTTTAGTATATGAATCAAGGAAAATCTATAATATTTTTCAATTTCGTTCCAGTTTTCTAGATACATCAACTGCATAAATAACTTTGTAATCCCATATAAATATATAGGATTACAAAGTTACATTTGCAGTTAATTAATCAGTCTACCTGTATAATATAATGAAATAATAGATGTAGATGGGTACTTTTTTTTTTTTGGTGAAAAATATCATCGTATGACTTCTTCCGCTCGGGTGTATCAGAATTCTACTGACTAAAAACCCACCTTGTTCCTTCGTAAGCCTTAAATTTCCGGGGCCGCGGTATCTCGATGGAACTTTCCCATAAACCCCGACAGGCAATGGCCCTATGAGGCCCCGTCACTGGTATTAACAGCTTTTTGAGGCGCGCGTGGAACACAACGCGCCGCCGACCCGGGCCTGGTCCTTACCGGACGGTGAGCGACCCCTGCTCGCCATCCGCAGGCCCGCGCCTACGGTGGCCCGAAATCGACTCGCGATCCACGACGCCCGGGGCGTCTTCCCCGGCGGCTGGGGCGCGAGGAAGAGAGTTGCCTCTCCCTCGCACATTAGGCCTCCTCCTTCGCTAGCATGACTGCTTCGCAGCAGGAGGTGACTGCATCCCATTCCCTCTCGCTTCGCACCATGGTCTAAACCAGAGCAGGGTGCGAGAAGTCGCCGCCGCCGATCGCCTCTATGAGGATACGACGGTGCTCCACCCATGCAGGGCACACCTCGACCATATGCTCCACCGTGTCTTCCAGTGTAGATAGGTACCTAGATATAATAATTATGCTCAAAGGTAACTTGTTAAATGGTCAACGGAAAAAAAGGAAGAAGTATTAAGAGTATTGGAGAGTATTAAGTAGAGTAAATTGCCCGAAATTGCATAATTACTTACTTATGGATTAACTTTAACAGAGACGTTTGACGAGTGCGGCATTAATTATTACTAACTAATGCAAAAGACGTACGTACGTATCCATATGTGCGTATCAAAGCCTCCGAAAAAAACCCATAGAGACAGGGAGTGGGCTTTGAAAAAAACGTTAGCTGAAGTTCAAGAAGTAGTACCGGAAAATAAAAAAAGGAAGGCTACCTACAAAAATAAGAAAAGCTCATAAGACAGAGAGGGCTTTAAGAAAACTCGATGTTGGTATACAAGAAGTAGAAGGTACCGGAAAGGAAAAAAATAGGACTTTCTACAAAAAGCAATGAGATCCCATAAAAAACAATACTTGTCAAAAACCCAAGTCTCGCAACTTAGTTGTTCTACCGTAAAAAGTTGTGAGATCCATGTAATACCAAGTCGGTTATTAATTTATTAGGTCCCTACTTAAGGGACCTTCTGTCTTAAGTTGTTACGTAATTATCTAACCTAACGACATCTTATAGTGACCATATCAATATTAAAAATCTTTACCGTTTTAAATAAATAGATTGACTTGGCAATCGCATGAAAACACAATATATCTCACAAGTAATACATATATAAATTAAATTGTTTATTGCGATTGCCAAGTCAATCTATTTATTTAAAACGGTAAAGATTTTTAATATTGATATGGTCACTATAAGATGTCGTTAGGTTAGATAATTACGTAACAACTTAAGACAGAAGGTCCCTTAAGTAGGGACTGAATAAATTAATAACCGACTTGGTATTACATGGATCTAACAACTTTTTACGGTAGAACAACTAAGTTGCGAGACTTGGGTTTTTGACAAGTATTGTTTTTTATGGGATCTCATTGCTTTTTGTAGAAAGTCCTACTTTTTTCCTTTCCGGTACCTTCTACTTCTTGTATACCAACAACGAGTTTTCTTAAAGCCCTCTCTCTGTCTTATGAGCTTTTCTTATTTTTGTAGGTAGCCTTCCTTTTTTTATTTTCCGGTACTACTTCTTGAATTTCAGCTAAAGTTTTTTTCAAAGCCCACTCCCTGTCTCTATGGGTTTTTTCGGAGGCTTTGATACGCACATATGGATACGTACGTACGTCTTTTGCATTAATAAGTAATAATTAATGCCGCACTCGTCAAACGTCTCGGTTAAAGTTAATCCATAAGTAAGTAATTATGCAATTTCGGGCAATTTACTCTACTTAATACTCCCCAATACTCTTAATACTTCTTGCTTTTTTATTCCGTTGACCATTTAACAAGTTACCTTTGAGCATAATTATTATATTATCTACGTACCTATCTACACTGGAAGACACGATATATGGTCGAGGTGTGCCCTGCATGGGTGGAGCACCGTCGTATCCTCATAGAGGCGATCGGCGGCGGCGACTTCTCGCGCCTTGCTCTGGTTTAGACCATGGTGCGAAGTGAGAGGGAATGGGATGCAGTCACCTCCTGCTGCGAAGCAGTCATGCTAGCGAAGGAGGAGGCCTAACGTGCGAGGGAGAGGCAACTCTCTTCCTCGCGCCCCAGCCGCCGGCGAAGACGCCCCGGGCGTCGTTGATCGCGAGTCGATTTCGGGCCACCGTAGGCGCGGGCCTGCGGATGGCGAGCAGGGGTCGCTCACCGTCCGGTAAGGACCAGGCCCGGGTCGGCGGCGCGTTGTGTTCCACGCGCGCCTCAAAAAGCTTTTAATATCAGTGACGGGGCCTCATACGGCCATTGCCTGTCGGGGTTTATGGGAAAGTTCCATCGAGATACCGCGGCCCCGGAAATTTAAGGCTTACGAAGGAACAAGGTGGGTTTTTAGTCAGTAGAATTCTGATACACCCGAGCGGAAGAAGTCATACGATGATATTTTTCACCAAAAAAAAAGTACCCATCTACATCTATTATTTCATTATGTTATACAGGTACACTGATTAACTAACTGCAAATGTAACTTTGTAATCCTATATATTTATATGGGATTACAAAGTTATTTATGCAGTTGATGTATCTAGAAAACTGGAACGAAATTGAAAAATATTATAGTTTTTCCTTGATTCATATACTAAACACTAATTGTATTCTAAATTTGAAGCTTCTATGTCTGCTAGAAGTGCTTTAGACTTTTGATGATCGGTCAGTCAGTGAGTGACAAAATTTACAAAATTCAAGTCAGTATTAGTCAGTATTACAAGTAATCAGTAGTAAGCAATGCTAAAAACTGCTGGGATTTTTATTTAAACCTATTTTAAACAAAACATAATAAAACAGGAAGCTACCTTAAAACTGGCAGCCCAAAAACGAAAAGAAGTACATATAAAACTCAAACAGGATAAGCGGAAATGGGATACCATGATAAAAATATCAAAAAGAACACACATCATTTGCCACACACGTTTTATACATGTACATTATATATCATACGTGCATACTATGCCTGCTAAACGTACCTACATACATCAACGTCTTCCTCGTCTCCTCGCTCCATTACACTACTAATCGTATGAGATTCCACACTGATGCCTCTAATTAATGGCTTACATAGAACCGTCCCTTCAAGATGTCTTAAACGGTAAAGAGAATTAAATTCAGCTGCTACCCGAGGTGAACGTTAATTTAACAACTAAATTGGGTTTTATAGTATGTGCTTAAGGCTAGTTTGTTAGGATTAACTTAGTGTTGTTAGTTTTCATTCTAGACTTACCTACCTAAATTGTGGATTTATTTTTGGTATTAGATGAAATACCAAAAATAAATCATCTATTTTTTTCATATAATCCTGTGTCTAATTTAATTTCAATCTTAATATAAACGGAGCTTTTTCTGTGAACTTGTTTTATTTTTTATTTTGATAAAATTACTAGTTATAAATAGCGCCATCTATCGATACTGCTTTGAAAGCACTACGCGCGCATGGTAGTGAAATATCGCCCGCCCCAGTCTGGAGGTACTCTTACAGACTACTCGCATTATGAGCGACCGAGTCAAAATCTTCCATCTATTCAAGTAAAGGTATGCTTTTCCAATGGTTTCTTTGCATTAATATAGATGGCTCTTAGTTTCACTCAGATATTAGACCTTGAGAAATACATAACCTTCTTCAAGGATAAGGGAAATTGCCAAATAATAAAATATATTTATGTTCGTTGTAAACTTTTTAGTACTTGAGTTGTTAGGCGTATTGAAATCCTCTTACAAAGATCTTATGTTTAATCCGTTATTACGTTCGTAGTTTGAAAATGTATTAAGGTAATCACTTAGTAATAATTAAAAAACTGACGATATCCGTGATTTTCCGTGCCTAAATAATAACAGCCAAACGGGTCGATTGTCAACGTTAAGCATATCTATACTAATATTATAAAGCGGAAAAGTTTGTTTGTTTGCTTGAACGCGCTAATCTTCGAAAGTACTGGGTGGATTTGGACGCAATTTGGTATGGAAGTAGCTTGAAGCTTGAGGAAGGTTATAGGCTACTTTTTACGCGACTGCAAAAAAGGAGAGTTATGTTTTTACCGTGATAGAATCCACGGGAGCGAAGCCCAGCGTGAGTACTAGTCCTCTATATGTTAAGACGGTCAGTTTCTCCAATTCTTCCATGCCTCGGAAAACACATTAAACCTTTAGCCCAAGCTAAAGTAAAATTAAAGTGAAGTAAATTTATTGGCATAGATTATAGATACATTAAAAAATAGATGTTACAATAAAATGGGTGATCCTTGAACAATCTACCTTAGCTTAGGCATGCAAACACTATTTTTTTGGAAATTAAATTATTAAAATAAAATTAGTCAATACATTAGGTATGTCAAAAACAAATTATTTTCATATACTTAAATTGCATAATTTATAGTACTTAACATGGCATTATCAATAAAAATAAGCTGTCATGTAGCAGTTGTTACGGGTAGTCAGAAGCCATAAAATCTTACACCAGATTTTCCAAGGGGTAACGTGTTAGCCAGCTACCGGATATTGGACATCAGATGGGCAGTTGCTCCATCTAAACTAGTACTTAGCTGCGTCTGCTTAGAATGAAAGCCGACCCCAACATAGTTAGGAAAAGCTTAGCAGATAATGATGATGATCCGTCATTTGCTTCTACGGAGGCTACTGCTATAAAAAAGTAACTAGAGAGGTAGGTATCATGTGTTGGGATCGCAGGCGTTCAGTGTGGGGTCTCTGTCCGCCTACCAAGTGATCCCTGGAAAGACGGTGGCACAGTGACCACGTGCCACCATGCACAGTGAGACTCAGGGGAGATCTCTTTACAGTCTCCCCAGAGATGTGCCTTAACAGGCGTTGCACAGAGGAGGCTCCGGTGTGGTCTTTTTTAGAGGTAACGGGTTCTTTTATATGTGCTGATGGTGATCACCGGGGTGGTTTTAGTGAGGTAAGAATCCCACACTCCCTGGTCTTTACCCCGAAAGTCCAGGCGCCTTTTGAAGGTTTCCCCCCGATAACAAAAAAAAAAGGTATCATGTGTTGTGTCTAGGTTACTTATAGCCAAACCGTGCCACAACGGTAATTGTTTAACACGTCGAACGTCAACGCGGTCAGTGCTGACCGACAGTGAGCTTTCCCTTTAGGCCAAGCAAAAATTACAGTTCTATCCAAATTTAGACCAAATGTTTTTTTAATTGTTGGTTTGACGGAAACCAACCTCAAAAAAAAAAAATGGATACTTATATCTTATGTCCAAATGTATGTTTTCATTAACAAAAGTCAACTTTAGTCATTAATTAATTTATTATGGAGATATTAAACGCCGGGCAGCACTGACCGACGCGGCCTGAACGGGAAGATGCATTTTTTTTTCTTGGCGTTCAACGTGTTAAGCCATGATAGGTGAACGGCATAATGTTATACCTTGCTTTAATCAACTGGTTTTCGATAACCAACTTCGGTGTGTCTCTAACATAATTATGTATTTACATTTTTATTTATAATAGTTTCGCGTTTGACCATCATCTCACCTGATGGTAAGTGATGATGTGGTTGACGATGAAGCACGCTTACCTAGAAGTAACCTATTCACTCTTGACTTAAAGACCCCCAGGTTGTAGCGATCAGGAAACACAGACTCCGGCATGGAATTCCACTCCTTAGGCGTACGCACAATGAAAGTATTCCCAAAACGTTTGTGTGGATGTTCACCATGCAACAATAGAACATCGACGTTTGTCTGTCTGTTGGAGTCTGATGGAGGAACGGACTACATGGTGATGCAAACAAAGCTACAAGTGGTTGTAGAAAAATTAAAAAACGCGACCCACGATTTTACTAGTGTATGAATGAGGAGAGTGGTGTGCTGACTAGTAGGTACCTATTAATTAATGTTTAACTTTTAGTCAATTGACTGCATCATGAAGATGTTCATTTACAATAAAACCTTTTACCTTATTTTATTTTACTTATTTGAATCCTTTAACTCCCTTCAAAATGGTTGAGCAGAATGGGACACGACACGCGTCATGCCTGTGATCGGGCGCCGTCAGTTAAGATGAGTCATCTCTCAATTGGCTCAAAAGGCTTCTTTTAATGGTACATATAGAAACAACAAGAGTAATGATTTTTATAATACCAAAGTAACTAAATAATTAAACAATGTCCTGTAGGGCTTCTTTAAGAATTATAATAAAATAATGATATTTTTTTTCAAATTGGTTATAAATAACACTTTTACACATTATATACATTTAAACTAGATGAGCCTGGTATTTTCTAATATACTACTCTGAGAAGAAACACCGAAACAAACTCCGAGGTCAACGTCTTTTTTGAACTCCACACAATCCGTACTGAACAATTGGAAGAATGAGGCGATGCAGAACCGTGACCGCTGGAAAAAAAGGGTGGGAGGCCTTTATCCAGCAGTGGGACAGTACAGGCTAATAAAGAAAAATAAAAAAGGATTCATGGAGTTTCTTGTATGTTACTTTCCATAGAGATACACGCTTTGAAACGTGCATCTAGCATTCAAAATTTCCTGTATGTATATATATATGGTTACTTGCAATAAAAGCTTTGTGATTGAATTTGAGTTAATGAGTTTAAATACCTAACTATATCATAATTTTTGTTTGCCAGCTTTTGGCACATTGCAATACGATAGTTACAGCTATTCAATTGCTTAATTCTCGCAATTGAAATAAAGCTTTCACTAGCTTTGTTTCATTCATGAATTTCACCTTCACCCATTGAACAACGACCTTCCGTCGCGACAGCGTCATATTGATATCATCCTGGAGCATGCGCACTAGATACCACGCATGCGTACCACTAGACCAAAATGTTGTGTATACTGTGTACCTTCATGTACCAAAACCTGTCAAGCTGAAATAATAAGTCTGCATTATACTGAAATGGCTTTCTAAACGTGTTTTAAATACATTCCGTAGTTAGTTTTTGTTCAGTAGTTCCTTCTTTCTACAGTTTAGTCTATCTGGACGATATAGTGTTGTGTGGTATTAAATTCCGGACTAGCGAATGCAGTGTGATTGATAAAACATTTTCCATTCAGTGTAGATTAGCCGCACGTTAATAATTCAAAGAACTGTTTCATTGAAGTGTATAAGGTGATACATCAACAGGTAGGTTTTGTTTGCTTATAGTTATCTGATGACAAACGTATAGATGTACGGTGGTAGTGGGCGTTACTCCAGACGAACTGTGTGGGTGGAACATCTGGCTCGTCGTAGACTGAACGACGGTAAATAAATTCAACTCACGAACGTTTCAAGTACGATGCTTGTGGCAGATAAATGCAAATGACTTGGATTAAGAGACGCTTGTTCGTTATTGTACAGCATGACAAGAGACGCCAGCTTTTTCCTCCTGAATGTAAATGTATCTGTTATAGGTGTAAGTTATTACGAACTGCGCCTGCAATTGATTTTCAGTTTTAAAGTTGATATGTCCGCTATTTGATGACCACGTTTAATGCTATTGGAGTTTTAAAATGTGAATTTAATTAAAGTACTGATTATCATCGTGTTGCATTTATTTTTATAGATTATTACGAATTGGTTAGCTAACAGTAATTTCAGTTTTATGGTTTTGGGGCAGTAATTAAAGATTTTCGTTACATAAATGACATCATCTATTTATGTTATAACTCACTGCTCAATACATTCAAAAATCACTTTAATTTTAAACTCAATATAGACCCTAAAGTCCTTAGACCGATCCAACAACACCAATTTCCTTAAAAGTCATTTTCATATATATTTTACGTACCCACAGAAATGTGTCAAAACGACACTCCGTGGTAATGCTGATTAATATTTGGCATCCAAAAGCGTAGTCAATGATCATCATACTACCGAAATCCTCTAAAAAAAACTCACCCACGCCTTGTTAAGTTGTATAAATGCACACAAAATCAATATTGACTATTGGGTACGCCGCAAACGCTTACGGGTCGTTGCTCGTGTCTCATATACAGGTACCTGCTAACGATCCTATATGGTTATTAACTACCTACATCCGTTGCACCCTCTTCACTTAATTACGCGAGTTTATTAATTATACTAGCTTCTGTGTGCGACAACGATTGCGTGAAAAGTTTATTTCAGCGAAAAATTAAGCCTGTGGCAATCGGGATTAATGTAGCTTTTGTATAAGTTTAAAAATTTCCGTAATTGGTTTAGGACATCCAGACTTTACTTCTTATAAATTCACAAACAACAAAATCATGACGTATATTTTGTCAACTAAAACTATTTCAAAATAAAATATCTACCTACTTTATATTTCTTTAACTGTTTGAAAACTTGAAAACAACCTAGTTATGTTATTAGTAGCATTTTTTGCCTAGTGTCAAAGTTTACCGAAGATATCAAAAAATTAACGGCGCGGTAAGCGTATTTTTATATAAATGTTTATCTCCCCAGCTAATATTTATCTAACCTTATGCAAATCAAAAAGTACAAAGGCGGACTTAATATCTTTGGATAGTTAGATCATACATTGGGTGGCAACGTTCATTAAAACACTAGTTGCCATAGTTGTAATTAATGCTGCAGTGTGTAGGTAGATGGTTTTTTTTCGTTACTGTAAATATAATTCTTCTTAAGAAAAAAGTACTATTTATACAACGTGTAACGAAAACCCCATATCTATCCAAAAGGGCTGAAGACAACATTTGGTATGGAGTCTCTATGCACAGTTTCAGCACAAAATAACTGACTCAAAGAATGGATACTAAATTATGTTTGGTATTCCAGAAATATATTTCTTGAATACCAATCATAACAAACGTGTCACAGCACCACGAGGGTCAATAACTTTCCACGTCACTTGCCAATAACACGATAATTCTTTTCGTTCTTCTTAATTTGAAAAATTCGGTCTCTGGTATTAGTGTATTGGAATTTGTAATAAGTTCTACACACGTAGACTTAGGATTACAAAACCCTTGCCATATCGTTTGTTGTCATCCAAAGAAGCCATGCACTTGGTATGTATATACCCTTTAAATTACACGTTGTATAGGTTGCTAATTAAACAAAATTCTTTTTAATGTCATCATTTGCCTCTACAAATCTACATTGCCTTCTAAATAAAAATTACTAAGGTAGATGTACTAGTAGTTGATACTTTAGCGAAAAAAAAACACGTTTTATTAAATAACAATGTATTTACTTTAGTTAGAAATTTCAAAGTAAGTAACAAATATTAATCAGTCTTTCATGTCACTTACATATAACTTAAGTATACAAAATAAGTGTTGTTTATTTTTATATATATTTTTTTCGAAAGTACTGAAAATGTACTAGTAATTGATGGGTAAATTTTCAATTGTCCCAGTAATTGACTATGACTTTTTCAAGCTAGTGACCCAGTACATGATAAGTATACTTTTCAGCAATAAACTAAAATAATCACAATAACTGTACTAAAACATTTCACAAATCTTCTTAAAATCAAGTAAAAAGAAAACATTTTCTTAAAAAAAATCAGCTTCATTAAAAAAACACCTTAAAACGTAAAAACTAAAATAATGACAATACACCTAGAAAATAATTTCACACATCTTCTTAAAATCGTGTAAAAAAACGTTTTACTTAAAAAAAATACAGCCTCATTAAACAAACATCTTGAAACGTCTAAATTATCAGAAAAGAAACTTAAAAAATATTCATATCATCAGTATCGTCGCTATTGAGATCATCTGTACTTCCACCAGAAGGCTTCCATGACTCACATTCCGATTCGCTACTTAAAACAAACAATGTCTTTGTGACCCTTTTTCTAGGAGAAGATTCTTTTTTCTTTCAGTCTTCTTTGCACGGACTTTTTTGTTTTTGTTAGCTTCTTCTTTTTCATGTTTTTTCCTTTCTCTTTCTTCAGCCCTTTTCTGTTTTTGTTCAAGTTGTTCTAGCTTTTTTCTCTCTTTATTTTCATGGTACTCTTGCCACTTTTCTGATGTAATTACTGTAGATACTTTATATGAAAGAGTGCTATAAGGGATATTATATATTTTAGCCGTAGCAGATATTGAAATCCCAGATTTTACCTCATTATATGCTTTTACCATATCATCTTCCGAATAACTGAACACTTTTCCCTTTATTGGAGGCATTTTTAACGTATTTACGTTTAAGTCAATGAGTATCTGCACAAAAAAGACAGCTTTACTTTTGTACTAGTATTTGATATTTTACGTCCCAGTAATTGATACCCCTATCATCGACTGGTTAGAAGCCTCTTAGAAAAGCTATATTTGATACTAATATAGTTCAACCTTAAACTAATTGTGATAGTATAAAAAATAGATCAAATCGAGCAAATGAGAATATACCTAGTAGATGATAGTTGTATCAAGTACTGGAAATCAGATGTTTTTTGTCCTAGTGTTTGATACCCTTATATTCGTTTAAATATTGCAAAAACTGTTTCAAAACGAAATATTTACATAATCTATAACATCTCAAATAGAATATTGTTAACACTTACCACTTTATGAGCTTCAATTTTGAGTAACACAAGTCGAAACAAGTAAGGTCCTTAGGAAATTCGTTAACATAAGCATTAAGCGGCGAACCTGATATGACACTGTCGTAAACAAAATTAAACTGTCAACATTTGACGTGGAATCACAGAGAAAGAAATACCAGGTTAGATTAAGAGATGTCACTACTTGTAAAAATAATTAACGTTTTATTGATATCTGTGGAGGAATTCTTATTGTGATGATTTAAAGTAAAATTTATCAACTTCTAGGGCAGTATCAAGGATTGGTACAATTACCTTAAATCAACCACAATGAACGAGCGTCTAAAATGACAGTATCATAGCCACTAGTTATCTTCTATGTAAGCCACTGTAAATACAACTCAGCATGGTCGTTATTTTTTAGCATCAAAATTTGTAACATGCATGCAAGCAGTAAATTTCGAAAATATTGATATATGACATCAAAGAAGAAACCGAAACGACTATATTTTGTTTTTTCTATAATCTATACTAATATTATAAAGCGGAAAAGTTTGTTTGTTTGTTTGTTTGTTTGCGAAAATGAGAGTTATGTTTTTACCGTGATAGAATCCACGGGAGCGAAGCCCCGCGTGAGTACTAGTAATATTATAAAGCGGAAAAGTTTGTTTGTTTGTTTGCTTGAACGCGCTAATCTTCGAAAGTACTGGGTGGATTTGGATGCAATTTGGTATGGAAGTAGCTTGAAGCTTGAGGAAGGTTATAGGCTACTTTGTACCCGACTGCAAAAAAGGAGAGTTATGTTTTTGCCGTGATAGAATCCACGGGAGCGAAGCCCCGCGTGAGTACAAGTGAAGTATAAAAGTGCGAGATGAATAACTGCAAGAACTGAAATGCATGAGATTTTGATAGATAAGGTCTCCGTCAAACGATGGAGGGTCTAGGGAATTAAAAAAACCTAACCTAACCTATGGGAACCTTGTGTTGATGCTGTCAACCGTAAAATGGTGATGAGATGTGAAATCCGTGGCTGAATAAGTAAATTAGGTGGCAATATATAAATAAGAAGGACAAATTAAGATAATTGTTGATCTTTACTTGTCGCTTATTGTAGAATATTTAGTTGGCGTTGTAACAAAGACTAAATTTTGTAGCGACATCTATCTCGCAACATACAAAATAAACGATAGAAATCCTGTATCGCGCAAGCAGAGTTTACCGCACAACTAGCCTACATACAAATCACCCGATCACAAACATCGGGCAGTTGCCCACCAGACAAAAACACCTCTCTGGTCGGAGGATCCTACCTTTTCAATGGGAATGCGGGACTTTACACCCTGTTCCGCATATCCGCAAAAGTTTATAAGGGGCTATCTCATTTTTCCGTTGCTTATTTATAAAATGAGAAGTTTGACCAGTAAAGAAATTTGTGGCTGGACTTATAATTTCGCATTTATATACCTATATCGGAGCGGAGTCTCCCAATACAGGCTTTATTAGCTTAACGGTAAGCTCCAATCACTACATGACATATAAACTTTATGAACGAATAATTTTTTTTTTTGACGTCACTCTCTGTCTGTATATAAATATTATAATTGGGGCCACGAGCGCAAAAACGGCCTAAGTAACATTTTATAAAAAAAAATTAGTCAGTGGACCTTTCCTCTTCAAAGAGATTTTTGAAGAGGAAAGGACCACTATTTTTTTTTATAAAATGTTACTTAGGCCGTTTTTACGCTCGCGGCCTGAATTTATATACGTATCTAGATAAATAATAATATATATTGATTTAAACTGTGGCTAATTTGACTTTGAGTCATCAGCTGCAAGTCATAAATAGTATAGCAGTGTAAACAAGTAGACCGTAATGTAGTGTCAAATGTTATGGGTATTAAATTAAATCCCCATAAAATGTACTCCAAAACATAACCATCGGTTGTGATAATAATAGTTCATTTATTTATTGACTAGCGACCCGCCCCGGCTTCGCACGGGTGCAATGTTTATATTAAATATACTATAGAATGTCTTTATATAC
This sequence comes from Tholera decimalis, assembly GCA_943138885.2. Taxonomy (NCBI): domain Eukaryota; kingdom Metazoa; phylum Arthropoda; class Insecta; order Lepidoptera; family Noctuidae; genus Tholera; species Tholera decimalis. The sequence goes on along the minus strand of OW964558.2, from coordinate 31,242,029 downwards.
ATCGTTGACAGCCTTTTTGTCATTCGACATACATGTTCTCTTTAGTAATTACTCTTGAAAGTGTGACACATAATTTACCATGGGAAAAACATTCAACGCTCAAATCTAAGCAACATAGGCACGCGTGCCGGGCCTCCGCCGGCACCGCGCCGCAACCGCTATATCCTTGCATTTTAAATCTGTAATATCTTCGAAACTATTCATTTAAATTACATGCTGTAAAGGGAAATATTGATCTATATCAAATGCAAAATGTATTTATTGTACTTAATTGGATAAGGATTAATGTTGTATTGCTTAAAATCGCTTCGTAAAATATGCTCGTATTTCTCGTAAAAAGTAAAGGATAAAAAATGGTTGTTGTGGGTTATCTATAAGAGATAGACAGATGCCATTGAGGACATTTTTGTTGTCCTTTTTAAGGTGCACAATACTGTAGTACATTATTTTGCTCTATCTCGTAGGGTTCAGCCAGCGTTTGCAAAATAAGCGCAAAAAATGTGTTTATTTGCGACATCACATTAGAAACCTCAAAAATTATCAGTGTTCCTCTACTATATTATGCATGTTATATACTTAGAAACCTTCCTATTGAATCACTATTTCTATTGAATTGAGTTGATTGAAACTGCATCAAAATCCATTGCGTAGTTTTAAAGATTTAAGCATACATAGGGACAGACACAGGGAAGCGACTTTGCTTTATACTATGTTAAGATTAAGAAGCAACATAATTCATAGTGTTAGAAGCAATTGCAAATATAAATGTATGTTACTAAACTGAATAATATAAAAATTATGAATCTCACATCTCACAAACCAGTTACACAACAGCGCATCGTTATTATAGCATCAAGTCCAGTAGAAAGCTTGCAGCACCGGTTTGCAAACGCGCTACCAAGTCAGTTAGAGATCATGTTTTTAGAGTTTAAGTCCCGAACAATTAACTCTAACTTTTTTTAGGGTCCCGTAGTCGACAAGGAACCCTCATAGTTTTGCCATTTCGGTTTGTTCGCGGCTTATCTCGGAAACTATTGGTACTAGAACGCTGAAATTTGGCATGGATGAAAAAAAAAATAGGTATATTTAGGGTACTCCCCCTACAAGTAAAGGGGGGATGTTTTTACCCCATAGTGTGGAGTATCGTTGGATAGGTCGTTCACAAATAATGTGTGGAAAGATCACTTTGTTCACAAATAATGTGTGGAAAGATCACTTTTCGATTCAGAGATCTGTTTGCGAAGTATTAAGCTTTAAAGTGCTAATTTTGAATTACAATCTATCGAACTGAAATCATTTTATTACAATTTGTCACTCGTTACATTGCCAACTATACAAAAGCTTTCCCTGATTGGTCGGTTTTTGCTGTAGGACATTTTGTGACCATAAAGTTCAAATTAAATTTTAATGAATCAGAACACGACTTTATCTGCGTTGCAACTGCTGTGTGCCATTTCAGAATTTCATGGTTTCACTTCGATGGATTATAATATATCTAAACATAATGGCTGGAATTACAAAGTATTGGTAGGAATCACAGTTTATTGAAAGATTTCAATCTCGCGAGATATATTATAATAGAAAGGTTTTTGCAATTTTAAGCAATTTTACGGTGACATTATAATACTGCAGTGAGCAAGTGATTCAATCTAGCTCCATGCAAAGATATATTAACTTTTACCTATACAACGTGTAACGGAAACCCCATATCTATCCAAGAGGAATGAAGACAACATCTGGTATGGAGTCTCTATGCTTTCAGCTCAAAATAAGTGACTCACAGAATTGACCACAAATTATTGGTTTCATATGTTTCTTAAATACCAGTAATAACAAACGTGTGATAGCACTATGAGGGTCATCACTTTCCACGTCACTTGCCAATAAAACGACAATTCTCTTCGTTCTTCTTAATTTGAAAAATTCGGTCTCTGGTATCAATGTATTGAAATTTCTAATAAGCTCCACACATGTAGACATAGGATTACAAAACCCTTGCCATATTGTTTGTTATCATCCAAAGAAGCCGTGCACTTGGTATGTATATACTCTTTAAATTACACGTTGTATATATTAACACATACGTAGTGCAAAATAATTTAAATCAAGACACGTAAAGTGGGGGCTGTCAACAGCTGCTAGTTTTAGGTCGCGCGGTAAAACTTTCAAATGAATGTGGTATGTGGTGGAATGGTTGTGGTGTGGTGTGGTGGTAAAAAAAGGCGAGGTTCAAGATAAAATTAAATTATAGTATAGACCAATGGGGAATAATTTTGTCCTCAATTTCATTATGGTTCGCTGGGAATAAGAAAATTACTTTAGGTTAGTTCGCAGGACAAAATATAATTGTTATTTTTTGACAGGCCCGTTGGTATAGTGGTCAGTGGTCCTGACTGCTATGCGCAAGGTCGTGGGTTCGATTCCCACCTAGGACAAATGTTTGTGTGATGAGCACGGTCATTTGTTCTTTGTCTGGGTGTAATTTATTTATCTATAATATGTATGTATTTAGAAATATATGTTTATCAGTTGTCTAGTATCCATATCACAAGCTCTGCTTAGTTTGGGACTAGATGGCGTTGTGTGAAAAAAAAAAAAAGTTGTGGAATATATTATTATTTGATGTATTACCTGTTTCAGGTGTTATGGCTAAATAATGACAGCCTCACGCGTCATTGTTTAGGGTTAAGCAATGCTTGCCGAGTTCGATCTCTTGATGGGTGAACATCATAACATATTGAGTTTCCTCCATACCTCGGAAAGCACGTTAACCCGTTGGTCCCGGCTGTCATTGGTACATCTTTGACAGTCGTTAAAGTTAAACTAGTAAGATTTTCTGGCTTATGACAACAAGGGGCCATACCACGACGTGTTAAAGCGTATGTCGTTCGAGCGAGAAAGAGAGATGGAGCTATATAGGGTGCATAGCTTCATCCCTCTTTCTCGGTCGAACGACTCTCGCTTTAACACGTCATGGTAAGGCCCCAGGAAATCTTACTAGTCTCGTAAAGAGATATTGTATTACCCAGCTACTGACGTGTGGAGGTCAAATAAACAGTCGCTCCATGGAAAATCAAAAAGTAGAAGAAACACTCTGTACACGCGTACTTAAAGGACGGCAACGTCGCAATTTATTTATGAATGCGTACGCGTGTACAGAGTGTTTCTTTTACGTATCAATTAAACATTTTTAGTGAATATTTTAATATTACAAAAAATAAAAACATTTTGTTTTCGAATGAAATCACGTATCACACCCTATTTTTTTAGCATGTATGGATGCTATACAATTGCGGGTTAACGGGAACGCCCTCTGTTAGTTAACATACTGTATAATTAGGTAAAGGCTAAGCAGATGATGATCAGTTTTGGAGATATGAAAAAATAAATAGTAATCAATGAAAATCGAATAGATAGATAGATAGGAAGATAGATAGATATATTCTTTATTATACACCATAACAGTAAAACAATAAGGACTTTACAACTAAAAAGGGTGATACAATGGGTGGTCTTATCGCTAAAAGCGATCTTTTACAGACATCCTTTGGATGGATTTGTCACATTGGAGAAAATAAATACGTGGGTAGTCCACGGTGTACTATTTATCTATATAAAATATTCAAACAATAAATAAATTTCTCAGAACATATATATAAATATAAAAAAGAAACAAAAACATACATAATTACAACAATTTAAGAAGAGAAATAAAGATAAATATTTATTTAAAACTGTTTTGGTTCGTCCATTTGAACATTAAGTAAATAATCGATGGAATACCAGTACAGTGACATGTAAAAAGTGAAAAGTAGTATTTATATTTTTTAAATGGAGTTGTTTAAGTCTTCGAGAGACTAATAGTACACATCCATCAATTCCCTTTCAAAACTACCGTGACTGATGGATTTTTTACAAATACACTAATGAATACTGAAAACTACTGATTTAGGAGGTAACAAAGTATTAACATATTACTTAGTGAAATTGCTTTCAAATTCTTCTTTAGTCATGATTTTTGCTTACCAGACGCACTGCTGTGTACCATCCACATTTGACTGGTATACCGTCTTGTCGTACCAAGCGCTTCTCCTCCACATTTGACATTTGACAGGCCCGTTGGTATAGTGGTCAGTGGCCCTGACTGCTGTGCGCAAGGTCGTGGGTTCGATTCCCACCTAGGACAAATGTTTGTGTGATGAGCACGGTCATTTGTGCTTTGTCTGGGTGTAATTTATCTATAATATGTATGTAGTTAGAAATATATATGTATGTTTATCAGTTGTCTAGTACCCATACCACAAGCTCTGCTTAGTTTGGGACTAGATGGCGTTGTGTGAAAAGTTGTGGAATATTATTATTATTCCCTTTATTACATTAAAAAAAAAAAAATAAATATTGTGCGCACAGCCAAGGTATGGTACTCTCTGCCGGCTTCTGTATTCTGTGCCTTTCAATCTTTAAAGCAAGATGAACAGTCATCTTCTGGGCTCATCTATCGCTTACATCAGATGAGATCAAGGTCAAGAGTAGGCTCACCTGGAATAAAAAAAAACCCCCGTTACTGAATTCAATATTAAAACTCATGGAAATCCTTGAAACACCTCCAAACACAAGTAGGAGGTGCAGCTCCAACCTCATCTAGTGAGGCTACCTTGGCCAAACTGCAGTGGCATATGGATTGCTTGATGCAAACTATGCTTCATCTCCTATCCTAACTTGCAGCCAAAGAGTTCTCTGTGCCGTTACCGTGGAAATGGAGAAGTTTATTTTTTCCCGGGAAATCAACTAATGACTTCTGCCACTTTGGCTGGAGCGGAAGGGATTGTTAGGCTTCTTCTGACTAAAAACCCACCCTGTTCCTTCAACTGCCCTAACGTTTCGGGGCTGCAGTATTCCGTTGCCGTTGGTATAGTGGTCAGTGGTCCTGACTGGTATGCGCAAGGTCGTGGGTTCGATTCCCACCTAGGACAAATGTTTGTGTGATGAGCACGGTCATTTGTTCTTTGTCTGGGTGTAATTTATCTATAATATGTATGTATTTAGAAATATATATGTATGTTTATCAGTTGTCTAGTATCCATATCACAAGCTCTGCTTAGTTTGGGACTAGATGGCGTTGTGTGAAAAAGTTGTGGAATATTATTATTTTATTTCTAATTATATACATACAAATTACATTTTTAAATATTTCTATAAAACACAAAAAACATTTAAAAATATAAAAAATAGTAGCCCACCGGTATCGAGAACAGGGTCCAAGCTACCGGTGGTCAGGGCTCTAGAGAGAGGAACCTCCTAACGATACGCGCCGTGTCCAGGAGCACCGCTTTCTGAAGCAAGCCCTTGATCCAGCCGCCTAACGAGAGCCTCCTAAGGTGTTGGTCGAGGCTCTTGGCTATTAAGCCATTGGCTGAGACGACTATCGGTACAACGACTGCCGAGTTCACATCCCACATGTCGACAATCTCATGCGCCAAGTCAAGATATTTGATTTGCTTATCTTTCTCGGCTTTCACGAGGTTCTCGTCATGCGGGATGGTTATGTCGACAATCATGGCACGCCTCTCGTTTCGGTCCACCACCACTATATCAGGCTTATTGGCTACAATAGTCCTGTCAGTGATGATGGACCGATCCCAGTATAATGTGATATGGCCATTATCGAGAACTGGGTCGGGCACATACCTATAGTACGGCACTTCCGATTCCACAAGAGAATATTTCAGAGCAAGTTGCTGATGAATAATCTTGGCTGCAAGGTTGTGCCTATGCAAGTATTCTCCATTAGCAAGACGAGAACAACCAGAGACAATGTGACGGATTGATTCACCCGGACGGTGACATGCCCGACACATGTCAACCGTGCCATCCTTCACAATAAATTTCCGGTAGTTGTTCGTCATGATAACTTCGTCCATAATTGCACAAACAAAACCTTCGGTTTCCCCAAAGAGGTCACCGAAGCGCAACCAAGCTACGGACGCTAACTGGTCTACATCGGGTCCATGAAGGGCCCGGAAAAATCGTCCGTGTAGCTCCTTACTCTGCCATATCCTCCTTCGATCGTTAGTGTCTAGCACTGCAGGTTTGCGCCAGTTCTCATTAGCCAAGGAGAGCGGGGTGAGTCCCTTGTCCACCGCTACTACATTTCGATGCATACCCACTTCAGAAGCAAGAAAATATTCCCTGAGACTGCATACCTCGCGGTTGTGGAGAGTTTTGGCATTCAAAAAGCCTCGACCTCCGCATTTCCGTGGGATATACAGTCTCATTACCGATGAACGTGGGTGATGCATTCGATATGCAGTCAGTAGTGTACGGACTCTCCTATCCAGGGCGTCAAGTTCCGTTTGTGTCCATTTAAGTACGCCGAAAGAGTATATCAATACTGGCATGACCCAACCATTGAAAGCACGCACCTTGTTCCCGCCCGAAAGAAGGCTATTTAGTACCTTTTTTAGGCGGCCAAAGAAGCGCTCTGTCAACGATTGCTTCATGCTAGTTACATTGATACCTAACGCCTCCGACATACCTAGATACTTGTAAGTTTCGGTTGGAGAAAGGGACCTCAGGTTTATGGAATTCGTGAGTTGAGATCCCACGGATTCCACAATCTCCCCTCGCTTTACATGCATAATCGCACATTTGTCGACACCAAACTCCATCCTGATGGCACTACTGAAAGTTTCAGTTACCTTCAGTAGTTCTCTCAGTTGTAGACTAGTGGCGCCAAAAAGTTTTAAATCATCCATGTAAAGGAGGTGAGAAATAACCTGACCACCTCTTTTCAACCTATAGCCTAGTCTTGAATTCTCCAGCAGTGTGCTTAGAGGATTCAAGGCTAAGCAAAACCAAAGCGGACTCAAACTATCGCCCTGGAATATACCACGCTCGATCCTTACCGGTTCGCTGTACCTTGGGATGTATCGACATCCTGGATAGCGAAGAACTGTCCTCCATTGTCCCATACATGATATCAGAAAGGTGCGTAAAGTTGCATTAATTTTATACAATTCTAGCACCCTCATGAGCCATGTATGAGGCACTGAGTCATAGGCCTTCTTGTAGTCTATCCAACATGTCGACAGATCTTTTTTGGAACGTCGAACCTGTTGGCTAATGGCCATGTCAATGAGGAGTAGCTCCTTAGCACCGCGGGACCCATTCTTACATCCATTTTGAGAGGTAGACATGATGTGATTGTCGTCAATGTGTTTGTTAATTTTAACCCTCAAAATGGATGTCAGAACCTTATAGACCGTTGGCAGACACGTGATTGGTCTATAATTTTTGGGTTCCGCGGTGCTACCAGATTTGTGGAGCAGGTGGGTAACTCCAGTGGTGAAGAACTCGGGTAGTGAGCCAGATTCTAGGGCAGATTGGAACTGAGACGCCAAGCGAGCGTGCGATCTTGTTAGCCACTTGATCCAGAAGTTATGCAGTCCATCCGGTCCTGGAGACTTCCAATTAGGCAGCGGACGGACTGCATGGGCTATATCTTGGGGGCTGATAATGATTGCCCCCATTTCTTGTATTGGATCGCACGCTTGCTCGACCTCCCGGGTCCAATCACCTTCGGTGTGACTGACAGGTACCGACCAGATGTTGCGCCAGAACGTACAGAAGGCGTCATCATCGGGCAGGCACATGTCAGTCGCACCTTGGTCCGGTCGCTCCCAAGCCCTATATACCCACCTTTCGTTACTTCGGAATGTGCGATTCTGGATGAATCGCTCCACTCGCCGTCTGTACCTCCGGATACGGTTTGCCCATGCATATACCTTCTGCTTTAGGAAGTCGATGCGCTCTGTGACACAGGACATATAATTTTGTGGGTGAATGTTGGTTCCCAAAAACGCCCGTCTCACAAAGCGCATCACTCTCGGGCGAGTGTTGCCCTCCCTAAAGCAAACAAGTTTTCCAATGAGTGCCCTGGCCTCACCAATGCGGCGCTCTATCCTACACTGCCAAGCTGGCACAGCGGGTTTAGGTCGTGTAGCTATGTCATTAGAAATTTTAACATTAGCTACACGACATGCCGCGACAGCTGCGCAGTATAAGACAGAGTGGGCATCGGCGAGGTCTTCGCAGTTATCAAAATAGTCTGACAACTGCGAATCCAGAGCAGCCACCAGTGCCCTATTCCTATTATGCATGGGCAAACGAGGTAAGCGTGGTCTTATTTCAGGCGGCATGTTGCGATATTCCCGAATAGCACACTCCAAAGCACTCCTCAATTGCTCATTATACTGGGTACTTACGTTTGTAACTCTGTCACTACTCTCCTCAACTTGAACGTTGGGTTGTGGTGGTGCCACCACAGTCGGCATCGGATGTGAAGTGACATAGCTACTCATGTCCGAACGGAGGCGATCAAGTACGGCTTCATCCAACATACGGTTACGTTGGATGACACGTACTTGATCCGATAGTCGCTGGGCCGAAACGTTGACAGTTGGCTCAAGTACCTGAAACAGAGAGAGCATCCGACCACGGTACGCAGTCAGGTTAGTTCCTCCTTCTGTAGCCCCATAGTATGAGCGCATGACGTTCTCATTAATGGATTGAGTCCATCGCATGCGCTGCACACTTCCACCGGCAGCGGGAACCCTATCAGAGGCCGGTGGGCCTCGAGGTTCCAAGCAGGCCGGAGGTCGGCCTCTTCCCCGTCGACGCGCAGGTGGTGGTGTCGTCGGCGGCGAGAAGTACTCGTCGCTCGAGCTCGACGCAACTGCAGCGGCCGGAGTCTCTTCACTCACGGCTGGAGCAGGTCCTGGCGGCTGCGAGGCGGAGCTGAGCGACGAATCCGAAGATCTTGGGTGTGTAGTTTGGAGTAATCGTGTCCGGCTTCTGGTCAACATAGATTTCAATTCACGAAGTTTTCATTTACATTGGTCTATTTTTATGGATAGTAGATGTAGTGTAGGTAGGACTCATGGATTGTAGTTTTTTTTTAACTATTTTCGATTGATCGAACATTTTAAATAACTATTTTATATCAAAATTATTGATAAAATCAGGATGAAAAAATTTTTGACGTGCTTGTTGACAGCCGGACCACAGATTATTATTATTATTATTATTCCGTTGGAACATTCCTGCAACCCTGGCAGTTACTGGTTTTCTCGGGCTCCATCAATGCTGTTGAATGCTCTTTGAGACGCGCGTGGAACAAGACGCGGCGCCGACGCGACCCTCGCCTGGCTCTTACCGGACGGTGGTGGTACCCAGGTGGCGAAGGCTAACAAAATATAAACACTGTCGTGCCAACGAAATGAAGAAAAAGAACTTATCCTACTTACTTATTTCTCATTTTCATCAATTCTCGTGACTTAAAAGTTTTTAAATCAAGACTAGTAGTGAAGCTCTCGTATCATACCTTTTCCGTAATAGAGATCACAACTGAGGCTCTTTCACAATGGTAATTTAACATCGATTATAATATCAATATTATTCAAAATTATGATAATCAGCATACTTATTTATTTATAAATTAAGTTAAGGAAAGGCTAACATATGATGACATAGCGTCTCTTATCCAAGTCTCTTGTCACAGCTTTGCTGGAAGAAATTCCTTATGAAATAAGCAGCTCTTTATCTATAGTAGTATTTGATATTTTCTCTTATAAGTGTCAAGCGTGAATAAATACATTCCTAACCCCACACATTGTGATGAGTTTCTAACAACCATAATGAAAACTAAACGTTAATGTATTACAAATATCAATCAACCGTCCATTAGCAAAACCGCAACTTAAACACAAACTCATATACACAGTTTACACACTTCCACCCCATCGCGTAAGTTCTCATTGAAACATACAAAACAGTGTGAAAATATTAACTTCGACTTAATTTTCAAATCTTTTTGATTACTGCTATGCAAATATTAATTTACATTTAACACAGTTTCGCATAAGTACTGTGGAATTAAATTGATGTTTGTTCAACGCAAACATTTCAAGGAAATGAATCCTGTTTCCCTGGAGCACTAACAAGACGTGCATTTGATCTGTTTTAAGAGGAATTCCGTTTCTATTGTCGTTGTTTTCAGTTGGTAGAGAGTTTTTATAAAAATATGTACTACATTGTTGTGGATTTTTTGTTTTAATGTAAATAATGAGAGGCTTTTCATGTGAACTCATACGAAATGACTAAGACTCCCACTGAAAAATTGGTTGTTTTTTTACAAATTGACAATTTGTAAATTTTAGAAAAGACATTATTTTTAAGGCAGCGCTGTTTTGTATTGTGCTGTTTTGTCGGTACTTACTCTTTTATTTTTTTAAGATCTTTTTCTGTTTTCAATAGGTCATCTTCAAACCTTGTCAGAATACTGACATGATTTTCTGGGAAACGGATTTTCAGCCTCAAAGATATTGCTAACACAATAATTGCTCTCTCTCTTTATTCGTTCCTTCATTACTAAAGATCGTAATCACCGGCTTTTACTGCTTTGATGATGGTCCTACCGCGGTCCCTGGCCATCGCCGCCCTCACCACCTGGTGAAATTTCTTTGAGGCTGATACATCGTTAACATGGTCAGACCGTCTAGTTGATGAACGACTTCGGGCTCTCTTGCCTTGTACTCCGCCAAAAAAGACCAGTTTCTTTAGGCTGTCATCCCCTCTCCGCATTATGTGGCCAAAATATGAGAGAATGCGACGTAGACCGTGGTATATAGGAGGCGGGTTTCGACATGGAGTAGTCAAACACTAGACATATACAATAACTAGACTAGACCAAAATGTAGGTACTCTATTACTGTGTAAATATGATTAACTAAAAAGCAAACAGTGAGATATTCAATAACTTACAATATGTAGTATTATCAGATTAGTCCAAACTGCGTCAATGGTGCGTAATATAAATGGACCCGAATCACCCGTTACAGTTTTTTCGCAATTAAATCATTTTAGTAGACCGAAGCAGGCGATCGCTTGCTGCATAAAAACCATCGTGTCGTCTTTTTGAATGATGTCAAAATTGGATGAAAATGTGTTGAATTAAACAAAGAACCTAACAAATTATTCTGGTTATATACGTAACATTTTTGTATCAGGGTGGGGTTTTTAGTCAGTAGAAGTCAGTAATTTAAAAATGCTTCAGACCCAAAACTCCTTTATGATAATTACAAAATCAGCGAATAACTTCAAACAGAAAATTTCCACTTCAATAAAAAAAAAAAAAACGAAATTTGATTTTTAAATATCAGTTTTCAAAAAGCTAAAGCCATTAGAATATTTCTTTATGATCAGTCAATACCTTGTCAAGGGCAACAAGTGCTCTTAGATTTTAATTGTAATTCATAATAAACATAGTTCGTATTCCTGCTAAAGAAAACCCACGATAAAATCATAGTTTAAATTTAAAAAATTCTAAACTCAAACCATCTTCTTTTTTTGATGGCCAAAATCAGGGAACCACTTCAAAAATATGCTCCAAATCGAAATTGAATTTTTCAATTAATTCCGATATCGAACAAAGCTTTCAAAAAATTGAAAGCCAGTAGAATATTTCATTATAATCAAGCAGGGAAAGTCAAAGAAATAAACTTCAAAGCAACGAAGTACGACATTCCATTTTCTTTGAGGAAAATTTCCGTTGCTCTTACTACTTCCGTTGCAAAAGGAACAGGTTTTAACGTGTTTTCTCTTTACGATACTTAGTATTGAAGAAGTTGTTGACTTGTTTCAAATTGTAGATAACGTAAGAAGCAATTATTTTTTGAAGTTTTAATGTAGCTTTTCTGTATTTTTCTACGAATTCCGTGAGCGTGTTTTCAAGTCACATGTAATATATTCTGGAAAAACTACACGTGCCTCAGTAACCATTATAGTTGTTTAGATAGGTAATAAAGAACTAGTTAACTTATTCCTTTCATAAAAAATACTGGCCAATTGCGAGCCACACTCCCCCATGAAGGGTTCCGTAGTAACTACGCAATGTAACTTTGTTTTTCATAATATTTGTATGAAATACAAAGTTATATTTGCGGTTTTATAAAAAGTGCTATATCTCAAAAACTGCTGATTCTTCTTCGTCTTTTTCATCAAACATATGTGTGATATCTATAGACAACGGTCAGGTCTTTAAAATAATATTGGGGTTTCTATAACTACTTTTTCTTAAAGTCAATCGTTTAAAAGATATACGCTTCCAAAGTGGTAATTTGTGCCCCCCCCCCCCTCTATCTTATATAATAATGGAGTGAAAAGAAATATCCTGTAGATCTTAGTGAAAACTTTTAAAGAAATTTGGTTTGAATGAAATCGGCTCAGCAGTTTTTGAGATATAGCACATTTTCTAAAAACAAATATAACTTTGTATTTCTTACAAACACTATGAAAAACAAAGTTATTTTTCATAGTTACTACGGAACCTTTCATGGGCGAGTTTGACTCGCACTTGGCAAATCTTTTTTTTTTTTTTTTTGAGACTTGCAAATAATACCTAATTATGTTATTTTATCACATTGTATATTATTTTATCACATTGTATAGTGACATGTATTGTGTTTTATTGTTATTTAATTAGAATATTTTACTTAAAAGTGCTCATTTTTGAATACTTAATAACATCCACACCGATGGATCTTAAACCACGCTTGCGAGGTCGGTCCGTGGATAAGTGAAAGCACTCTATTTATTAGTTTGTCATTTTAGCATACATATGTATTTTATTAGTATTAAATATATTATTTCATTCCATTTTCTCATACATCTACCACAATGTGTTTTTTTTAACCTAAAGGTCGACTGGTAGAGAATGCCTTGCTGCACTAAGTCCGCCCATGTACATAAAGTTTAAAATAAATAAATATTCTTAACAGTATCAAGATTCTTCCGTGCCTTGGAAAGCGCGTTAAGTCATTGATCTTAGCTGTTATTTGTAAATCTTTCACAGTCATTACAGGTAGTTAGAAGTCAGAAACTCTGACACCAGTCTTACCCCTTTTTTTCTTTTTACGTGGTAAAATCATCAAATAAGTCCTCCCACCCCGGGCAGGGCCGGAGGGACTGTCAGACTTGTACTGACTAAAAATCCACGGTGTTCCTTCAATAGCCCTTTACGTTCCGGGGTCACGGTAATGGGATAAGTCCCACGACCCCGGCAGGCTTCGGTCCTCTACAGGGGGGGCCTCGTCATATTGCTGACGCTCTTTGAGGCGCGCGTGGAACACGACGCGCCGTCGACCCGGGCATGGTCCATGGACGGACAGCGAGTTGCCCTTTACTCGCTGTCCGCATGCCCGCGCCTACGGTGGCCGGAGATCGTCGGCCGACGTCCGACGCCGTGGGCGTCTACCACTGCGGACCAGTCTTACCCCTTGTATTCTGTTATCCAGATGATGGATTGTAGTCGTCATATAGACAATTAGACATACACTATACGTAAAACACTAGTACTCAGTTGCATCCAGTTAGACTGGAAACCGGTCCCTACATAGTATCATCTAAATATATATAACTCAATGGTGACTGACTGACTGACATAGTGATCTATCAACGCACAGCCCAAACCACTGGACGGATCGGTCTGAAATTTGTCATGCAGGTAGATGTTATGACGTAGGCATCCGCTAAGAAAGGATTTTGCGAAACTCCCACGGGATCGGGATTTACACGGAAAAAACTTACCACGCGGGCGAAGCTAGTTAGAACATAAAACGGATGATCCAACAGTGTTGAAATATCAGAAAATTGAAACAATAAATACACATGGTAAATATCCCGTTTTAAGTTCTTTGATACTGTAAGTGACCATATTAGCTTAAACACTTAGATCTTGACATAGTTGGGAAATAGCTAGATGATGAATTAGAATCTCTTCTCAGAAAATATTCTTGTAAGAATTTTCAACTTCAATGCATTTCTTAGTGAGTTTGAGACAGTAAAACAAATTCACCATCCTCAAACGTTGTCGGATGTTACAATACTGGTAATAGCGTTCATAGGGGCTTAAACAGGAATAATAGGTACGAAAATACGTTTCTGTTCTTCTGAAAGAGTGATTAAAAAACCTAATAGCTTACACATTATGAAAATATTCACATTGTAATCTGTCTCAACTTGGACCACAAACGCTTCATTCTATGTGAAGGCTCGCGTCACATCCATTCCCTATTTTCCGTCAGTCTCAGATCAGACGCCGCGCGAACCGGCCGCTGCTGCCGAATCGGATATTTTAAATTATTTTTTTTAAATCGACACCTTCTTTGGGAAATATTTGAAAATGGATATCACCATCACCAGACATTTTAGTTTAGATGAAGTGAGTACTTTATAAATTCAAAAAGTGTAGCTTTTTAAATTTTTTGGTTCATATGGAAGCTTTTCTTTATAAGTATTTATCATCATGCTTCTTGTTTCTTTTATTCTTATTGAAAAAAAAAACAGATAATTTTACGCACTTTACAAGCCTGATTAACTTCTAATTATATATGATTTCAACGCAAATAACACCTAAATTACATATTCTCATATTTTTTAATGACCGAATTTTTATTATGAAAATAATATTATGTAATATTTTGTTATTATAACGTCACATCAATGGAATTTAAGGGCCACTTAACCTAGATACCTATGAGTAAGATCAAACACTTATGTCTCTCATATAAGACGAAGGGCACAAAACCCATTCAAGCCTTGTTCAAGACTTGTTTCAAATCCGATGAATTGAATTCCAATATCATACAAGAGGCTTCCATTTTCATCAAGACTTCTTTTATTTTTGAAATTACTTAAGAATTAATTTAAATTATAAAAAAAGTTTTAATTAGGTATAAATACATAATATAAGTGCTTAAAGGGGGAGTTGTATCTCATATGTATACCTACAGCAAAGAAAAAACTCAAGAGAAAAAGTGACGAGAACTTCCAAACAAATTAGTTACTGATATGAAATACAAAACATCATCATTATGATTTCAACATCACGCATTTCTAAAATAATTCTGTCCAATGCTGTACTTATATTTTTACATTCATATAAAATTACAATGTAAGGTAAAAATTGGTAATAGGTTCACTATCCATTTACCTAATAGTAATTTTTACAATATTGTTTTGGTTAGTTACGCTATAATTTTCAGTAATGTTTAGTGTTATTTAGATACATAATCATGAATTTGGGATGAATTAATATTTGCAAATATTTACAATTGAGAATTGTTAGGCTTACATTCATTTGTTAAATTATTCTTACACAATTCCTGAAATATTTCGCTTCTATTTTTATTCATTATTCGAAATAAATCAGATTTTGTACTCAAAGTAAAAACCGTTACCAATTAGCTCGAGAATATTCTATTCCACCGTACCTATAGATAGGTAGATATTGTTACTTTATTGGAGAATCAATTTTATCTTCGGTTCTCATTCAAGATCAATATTTCAGTCATTAATATTTCTCAGTGAGCAATATCTTCAGAATACCACTTTTGAAATTGTAATAATATTGGTAACCCATAATATTTCAAGAACCGACTTCCAGTACTCGCAAGACGATCATGAAGTCGACTATCTATCGTAAGGGTGGATAATGATTATATCCATCCTCTCGTGTACGGAATTTATCATAGCTTGAAATTTATTTATGTAGGTAGGTACCCACTACATTCAGAACAGGGAACGTGACTTATACGAGATTTTGAAGTGTACTTTTCCATTACTGAAATATATTCAGTCCACTATTTCAAGAGCATAAAAATTGGAGGTTGGTATTATTTTTTGACTTATGGATTGACATAAGTCAAAGTCATCGGCAATTTGAAAAATAAGGCATTTTTTAAACCTATTTATTATTGATAATAGCCTCGCGTTTGACCACCATCTCATCTGATGGTAAGTGATGATGTGGTCGAAGATGGAGCACGCTTACCTTATTACCTAGATGCAACCTATTCACTCTTGACTTAAAGACCCCCAGGTTATAGCTATCGCGAAACACAGACTCCGGCAGGGAATTCCGCTCCTTAGCCGTACGCACAATGAAAGTATTCCCAAAACGTTTCGTGCGTATGGGTGGGATGTCTAACATGTAACGATGGCACGTCGCCGTTTTTTTATTTGGTTTATTGGTCAAAATCTAAATAATAGGACCCTGATTTTTCATAAGCTGAAAATAATTCTAAAAATCTTTCCTGAACCATTGAGGTAATATGAACTACGTACATATTACCTCAAAGTCACAATGAGGTAATATGTACTACGTACATATTACCTCAATGTCCTGAACTTTCCTGTTCGGAAGTTTTATAATACCTTTGTCTCTAAGTTCAGTGCACCTCTTGGCATGGGCTTCCTCTAACATCTTCCACTGCTGTATATCTCTGGCAACCCTCCACCGGTTTCAACCGGTGATTCGTCTTACGTTATACTCCCAGGAAGGAAAGAGGAAGACAATGGAAGAGTTTCTTTTGCCATATCTTGGATGCCAGTCAGTTACGAGAGTGAGCGTTAAATACTTCAAATGCATATGACATCTTTTTTATTTTACTGATTTTTTAATTATATTAACTAGCTATACCTACAACGCGTTGCAATGCCATGTAAAGTAATAAATTAGAAACCTATTTGTGGATTTATGGGTCCAGAAACCCTTTCGCGCGTTCTATTATTAGCATCGCATACAAGACAAACATTCATACATTCATTTTTTATTTTTATTTATACACAGAAGACTAATTATTTTCGAATGTTCTTCTTTTCTCAGTACTAGACTGATTTCAGCTAGATTTACGGACCAAAGTCAAGTAAGGCCGTGCGCGCACTGCCTTGCGGTGGCCGCAATTGCGGTAGTTCTACCACACCGGTAGAATGACCGGGGCCACCGGTGACTCTACCGCACTTGTTTATTCCACCGCAGTGCGCGCACTTCTATGACACTCCATACTTCACAGATTTTGTGTTTCCAAAACGCAACGCAGTGCGCGCACGGCCTAAATGCAGCGTGTAGTGAGTGTTTAAAATGTGAGTGTGCTTTCTTCTTCCAACTGCATGAATTTTCAAATGATTCTACAGGTATTTAGTATGGCTGCTTTCTGGAGGTTATGTAAACGGATTCTTCTAAATCTATTAATTTTAGACTATGGAGGAGATGGTTGGGGTTTACTCCGTGGATAGAACTATAGAAATAATGTAAACTTTATTTTGGCTCCATATTCTTGTGATCTCTTATTTAAGTTTGGCGTATGTGCTAATTTTTTCGGATATTGTTTTTTGTAGGTTGTGGGTATTAGGAACGGCAATATCTATGAAATATGTAATTTTAAATATTTTATCCTGCAGTGTTATGTCTGGAATATATAATGGATGGGAAGGCTAATTATTATTATTATCGTACTATTTTGGTAACTTTTTTATTTTTACATTATTACAAATATAATTTTTTTCTTAAATACCTATGTAGTAATTTTTGTTGACATTATCAAACCAGCCAGCCATTTTTGAGTACCTACATATTTCAAAGGTTTCGACATTACCATAAACAAAGTAAAAGTTATAATGTAATTGACGCACCCACAAAATCCCTACTTTTTAAAAGTTGTCGAAGATTTATTGGCTTACAAAAGCTTAATACTTACTATCAGATTGAATACCCGAGTAGGTATTATTTCTTTAACATTTCTTGCTAAATCCTGATTAATCTGTCAGCGTAGTTAATCTTCTTTCACCTTTTAGTTCTACCTTATCAAATGGTTCGTTTTGATTTGCCAGTAATGGGTTGGTCCGGAAATCCTCACTAATTACCCAACATCGTTACTTTGTATTAAACTCTTGTTAAGCTTTCAGTATCGCCTCGATTAAGTTTATATTATTTTCAGTTACATCTTCAAAGCTTACGATGAAAGGCGATGGTTGTTTTACAGTGAACAATTCAATTCTTATGTTCGAGAGAAAAAATATACCTAAAAATGATTATACTAAAACATATTTGTAACAATATTGTTATAGTTGACCTGTTAGTTTAAACTCCAGTGAATAACATTTTTTTACTTTTCGTTTAATTAAACTATTCAAAGAGAAATCAAAATGTATTCCGTCCACAACGACCTTTATGGTCGTTATCGATGAAATACCGTTAGATGTTTTTTTTTTCAAAGTAGTCTTTTCAAAATAGTGAAAATAAAATTGAGTAAAACGTTTCTACTTTATAAGTATAACCGTATAAAATTTAATTAAATTTAAAGCACGCTTTGCTTCCAATTAAAATAAACTTGGTTGAATAAATTCTCTTCATTTTCAGAATGTTAATTATATACAACACGTAAATTATTTACCACTACCAGAGATATTCTCTACCAGTAGGTATAAGTAGAGAAAAGATAGTGTGACAGGTGCCTACGAGTAATCCCTCTCCCATTTTGCGTAGGAAGTGACAAACAAAGAAATATAGAAAACAGGAAATCTTAAAATGGAAAAATACATGTAGGCCTTGTCGAGCCCGTCAATGCTGCTGACTTCTCGTTGAGACGTGCGTGGGACATGACGCGCCGTGGACTCGGGCAATGAATTGATTTTTACCGGACAATCAACTACTCCTGCTATCACCGACGAAGCGACTTCTGCGGCGGCTAGGGCGTAAGGAAGAAAGTTGTCTCTCTCACGCGTTCAGACTCCTCCTTCGATTACATGAATGCTTCGCAGGAGACGACTGCATCCCATTCCCTCTGCCCTGCAACATGGTCTGAAACAGGGCCGGGCGCGAGAGTTCGAGTGTTAATTATTACCCACTAGTGAGCCACCCGCTTTCCACGGGTACAATGAGATACTAATGTGGTTTCAGTCTTTCAGTGTAGACTGCAGAGAAATTAACTATATTGTTATGTATGATACGTACGAATACGTAGGTTCCTTTGGTACCAAAAGCCGCTCTGCCCCCATATTTTAAATCTCTAATATCTTCAAAGTTGATATGCTAATTCTTATTTACCTAAATTAAATGCACAAAGTAGGATCTAACGTATTTCATTGGGTAGGGAATAATACTGTATTTTTTTAAATAGCTTCGTTAATATAAATAATAAAAAAAAAGATAACAATCTCCCTCAATTTTTGTGATGTAGGTACCTACGCAATTGACAGGACACGGTTTGTGTAAAAAAATAAAATAAAAAATACACAACTTGAAAACATAGCGGTACGAATTTCACCGGATGAGCTAGTTTGACATAAGTAATTATAATATAATACTTCCTCTCGAACACTGTGTATTGATGGAAAATCGGTTACCGACGTAGTTTAAAAAAACCCGTACCAAAGGCGGGAAACGACTTTCGAAAAACAGAATTCACTTAACACACACGAAACGAGTAACAAATTGATAAAATTTACATAAGCAAAAATAAAACACAATTTCAGACCGTTCTCAATTATTATTGAGATATTCAATACAAAGCGTTGAAGAGAAGAACATAAAATGTAACATGGGATTTTTTATTTATATTTAATTTGTTTTATCTATTTGTATTTTTGTGTTAGTTTTACGACTCATAGGATAGGTTAATAGGTACGTTTTTTTACGTTTTGGCTAGTGGTGGTTAATAAAGCATATAGCAAAATAAAGCACCATGCTTATCATACATAACATAAAGCAAATGCTATCGTAGCTCTCACTTTTTGCTATTTGCTTTTTGCTTTATATCGCACATGCCTCCGTCCGTCGCACATCGCATGATCGCAATCGCAAGTAGTAATAATAAAATACATTAATTAATGCAATAGCAGCGCGGTACGTGCGATGTGGCCAGTCGTCACATGCTAGCGATTGCTTTCGGACGCGTGCTTAATTATTTAAATAATTTTACGCACAGCGTGCGATTTTGCGATCTCGGGTGGCGATCAAGTAACGTAATATTATAAACAATGTTGTTATGCTTCGTGCTTTTTAGTCTAAATAAACAGTGATAGGACATGCAATATTGATTAAAAATACAATCAATGAACTTTTAAATACGCCTATAATTGTTTTAAATACTAACATACTTTATTTCATATTAACACTTAACCAATTATAGACAGTCCTAAGCCTGGAAAGTATGAAGCCTGAAGGAAAGTTCATTGTTTTTCTTTTACTGTTCCGTAATAAATTCATAAACGCGATGTAATATTCCGCTCTGACAGCACCGCGCTTGTTTTATTCGCACCCGCCCGCTTGACCGTAATTTTATATGCTTATAATAAAGCATATAAAATAGCTTGCTTAACATATAAAGCATAAAGCATTAAGCAAGTGATTGCCATAAAGCAACTTTGAACACTACTAGTTTTGGCAATGACAGTAGAAATAAGTGACAGATGACAGAGACATTGACATTGTTTGAAACATTTTTCGCGGAAAGAAAATTGCGGAAAACTTTTAAGCGGGTAGACAAGTGCACAAAAATACAAAATAGCAAATAGGAGAATAATAGCGCCCCAACCAAATACAATTACAAACAGTTTTAATATAGTACTTAAATGTATAAAAATTAAATAGCAAATACGAGAATAGTAACGCCCCAAACACAGATAAAAATAGTTTTTTACGATTGCAGCTGATAAAATAAACTAATTAGGCACTACAATCTCCGATTCCTGGCTTGCTTCCTGTTGCAACCGCAAGTTCCACTGTCAAGAAATTCAGTTCATCCTAGGAAGAAATTATGACGTGTTCCATCGCGAGATTTCCTAACTCTGCTGAGTCAAGCATGCATTATTCCGAAATGGAATCGCGCCCTGCAGAAAAACGTCTGCTTAGTCACGGGTTACGAAGGTTAGGAACTTTAGGTCACGAAGAAGTTCAGGTCCTTGACTGGGATGATGGGATCTTACAGCTCTTCAATGAAAACCCGGTCAGTGGATCGTCCGCATACCAACTTTGGTCAGTGGGTCGTCTACTTTGCCTTCTAAACTTCAAAAAATGGTATACATGGTACCTAAACATCAGCAAAATGGGTCTGCTGTGTGCGGGTCTTTTGTTCAATGCCCCAGCCTGTGAAGTGCCAGCCTGTGTAGTGTATGCAGTGAAGTCCGAAATCAAAAAATGGGATCCGAACATGGGAATGTGTCTCTAAACCATCAACCATTCTAGAAAAGTTTAATCTGCTTCCGGAGAAGTCCAAACGCATGAAATATAAACTCTCTGAATGTTGGTACTTACTTCAGCAGCCTTAGTAGCGGAATTCTTTGCAGATTCAGCATAATGTATCTGTGCTTCAAGCTCAGGAAATATTCCTCCAAGCCTTTTTGTGTGGCTTGTTTGTTATCAAATTAAGACATTGTATTGGTAAATTGTGGGACCTTGTCACTATAATACTACTAGCTAGCAGGTATTGTATTATATTTATTATACTTACATGATTTTTTCATCAATGTAAGTACTTCTTATTCACTAGAAAATGCAACAATTATTTTTGAAGAAGTCATGGAAACCAATTTAAAATAATTTAAATTGATGCCTAAGTCTATTTTTGTTTTTTTTTTTATGTACATAGTTATGTTTAGCAGTGGTTTTAAAATATACTAATTAATAATATAATTATCTTACTTCTTACTAACAATTATATTATTAATTTATTTTTAATTGGTTTCAGTGAATAAAAAAAATAACAATAATGGATATTTTTTAAAGTTATATAATATTTCTTTTAATTACTTATGTCACATTTACTCTAATAGGGCATCACATATTTATTTATTTTCTTATGAGTATAATCATGATAACAGGGCCAACCATTCTAACAACATTATAAGATAACCAATATATTATGACAAAACCCTTTCTAAGCCAATATATAAAGGACCATTCTTAATGAGAATTTGATCCTCTATAGGTAGGTGGTTATTTTGAAAGCTCCCAATTTTGATAGTAAGCTGTCAGAACCCTATCTATACATTTAAACATCTATCTACACCTGGGGTATCCAACCTTTTCTTGTTAGCAGGGACCATGATGTAAGTCCAATACAAAATAAACTTAATTTTTATCTATACTAATATTATAAAGCGGAAAAGTATGTTTGTTTGTTTGAATGCCCTAATCTTAGAAAAAACTGGGTAGATTCAGATGAAATTTTTGCTATGGAAGAAGCTTGAAGCTGAAGGAAGGTTATAAGCTAATTTTTATCCGACTGAAAAAAGAGGGTTATGTTTTTATGGTGATAAAATCCATGGGAGCAAAGCCAAGCATAACTCCTAGTTTGTAATAAGAAATATTCTGGTTGAAAACTCAATAGTAATGTAGGTAGGTATAGTATTGTATACATTAAAATAAATTAATATTTTTAGTAGGAAGCTCAGTAACTTTTCTGTAACCACTTGAAATAATTTGTGGATCATATTTTGATTTCTGCGGACCACTACTGGCTTGTGGGAACCATTGAACTACACATAATAGTGTCCATCTCATTTCAAAATAACTGTGTTGTCTCAATTGTTTTGACAAACTTTTTCACATTTTTATGTCTGTCTGTTAATCTGTGCTAATATTATCTGAAATGGCTGAACGCATTTTAACGGGAGTTTCACATATATGCACATGTGGAAAGTACATAAATGCAATACGGAACCCAATCGTACCACCTTGAACATAGGTTTGGGTTGCGTCTTATTTATTTGCCCTGAATTAATACCAAGAAGTGCCAGATTCCATTCAGCATGTTTGCATTACCTAACCTGACCTGGTCATGTTGACATCCAATAATAGTTTACTGAAATTGAATTACTGAATTTCACAAGAAGTTAATGCAGGAAGTGAATGAACAAGGGTTCTTAAAACCATGTTGGTCTAAGTCTTTACCACAATTTGCATATCTGCATTTTCTACCCAACTTAAATTAACAATTAGGTGTGTATTTTTTATGCAATATATAAGCCAGTCCTATAGGACTGGCTTATAAGGTATACCTTGAGCAGTGATTTGTGTTGCAAGGTCAAGTTGACAACCAATAATAGTAGAATCATAGATGAATATAGAAATTGAATTACATTTAACATGGAACAGTGTGATTTTAAAGGATGTTCCTAGGATTTAAAATGAATGTTATTTTTCTATGCAGGACATTCATTAACTGACAAGAGTTTTTTTTTATTAAGAGAATTAGCAAAGTGGGTAGAATTCACATTACTAGCAATCTTGTTAACCTCTCCAACTAAGCTAAATATGCTTGTGTCTGGAGTGGGTTCATGTCAATAGTGTAGGAATGGAATTCTGGTGGGGCTTGAGCCTACGACCGCTCAATCACAAGTGCGACACCTTAGCCATTATTAGGCTAGTGACGCTATATTTTGAACAGGATCTCCGATATTTCTACCCAACTTGAATGAACAATAAGGATGTAGGTATATTAAGCAACAAATTTTTCTTCTACAGTCGTCAATGCGAAGCGGGGCGCTTGCGGCAATGGAGGCCGAGCCTGACCTCAGCACCTTCGAGAACAAGTCGGGGCTGGCTGAGGACATGAAGTTCCTCGCCTCCATGCCTGAGCTGTGTGACGTCACGTTTCTGGTGGGGGATACTAGGGAGCCAGTTTGTGCTGTCAAGGCTGTACTGGCTGCACGAAGCAGGTTGGTTTTTTTTTTTTTTTTGTAAGCTTATTATAAGAAGTCGAGTAGACGGTTTAGGTCCAGAAGGCCTAATTCTCGAAATGGCCAAATTACAAAAAAAAACTTTATGCTAGCGAAGGAGGAGGCCGGACGCGCGAGGGTGAGGCAACTCTTTTCCTCACGCCCCAGCCACCGCGGGAGACGCCCCGGGCGTCGGGGTTCGCGAGCCGATCTCTGGCCACCGTAGGCGCGGGCTTGCAGGCGAGCAGGGGTAGCTAACCGTCCGGTAAGGATCAGGCCCGGGTCGGCGGCGCGTCAAATAGCTGTCAGCACCAGTGACGGGGCCCCACAAGGCCATTGCCCGCCCGGGTTGCGGTAATGTTCTAACGAGATACCGCGGCCCAGGAATTTGAGGGTAGCTGAAGGAACAGGGTGGGTTTTTAGTCAGTAGAAGTCTAACACTCCCTTCCACTTTACCCAGAGCGGGAGAACTCATTCGATGATTTTCCAACCCAGAAAAAAAAGGTTTCTGCGCCTATACTAAATAGGCACAACTAACAACAGGCACTTTCGATTAGATGTACTCATATATAGTAATTGCAACTTCTTTTGTCAGATGGCAAACAGACATTCTAATAATTTGCGACAACGACTGAACAAAAGTAGACTAAAGAATGTTGGAAAAAAAATCCTTTTTTTGCGAAAAAAGTTCTGTTTCGAGGCAAGGTCTTACTCCACGTAATAAGGTTTCTAATAGCGAGAAACACTTCGATAAAAAAAAAATACTCATATATTTATTAAGAGTGCATGGTCATATTTGGTTAAAGTGTTGTTTTGAACTTAAAGATATTTATTTTTTATTTTTTGTATATTCAATACTGAAAATTGACCTTAAATATTAACATGCATATCTGAACGCCTTGTTTATCAATACTTATGAGCAAATAGAAGAACCCAAAGTATGTCTAAATTCATAGAAAGTATGTTTTTCTGTTTTTTTTTGTCACATCTTCGGAACAACTGAACGGATTTTGATTTTGTTTGTAAACATCAATGCGGTTGACGCCCAAGACTCGCCTTGTTAGGAAGTATTAACGCTTCTGAATTTTCTTGATTAATTTATTTCAAGTAGATTGAGGGGTACCTACTAGAACTTAACAAAACACCAATTTCATTTTAATATGCCTACTTCTGTTAAGGAGTAAACATCGAAGCGGATCAAAGTAATAATATAGGTATTGAGTATCACGATAGCAGTATACCTAATCTTCGTAATTTTTTTGAAGTTTGCTAATAATAAATAAGCTTTATTAAAAATCACGTTAAGAAAATGGATTTTAATGGTAATTTCGTATTATTGGTGCAAATTAACTCTCAGTATATTGTAGATGTTTTCAATAGCGATGTAGCACATTTTGTGAAAACACTTTGTTCACGTAATTTCATTTTCTATCAAAAAATTTCGTCATATTACTGATATTCAATAATACGTACGCCAAGAAGTAATTCCTCTTGATTTTTTAAAGATTATGCTCGGTTAAGGTATTTTCTTTCTATATTGGAAAAAATACGGCTTTATTTTTCTTTTGCAATCAGTCAAAGTACCATTATTATCATGCACTACATCAATAATATAGGGATATCATTGATTCCTTTGCTGAAAAATGTTTGTGGTTTTGATCCCGAATCCCAGGAAAATCGTTGATCTGTTTAAACAAGGCCCGAGGAGTTATATGAGTGTACTAGATAAGCCAATCACAGCTCCTGTTATTTAGCGACAATCTGTTGTGCTATCTGATCTGCAAAACTTAGCACAGCTGCAGTAGCTTTCTCATACAAATGCTGGATCTTTCGAAATATCGTTGCTGCGCTAGTCCCATGGTGGAAATCTTCTTCGTAAATAAAGTTATAATTTAAATTTTACACAATGTGAACAAAAGCTTTGATCTGAGTTAATTCTGTTGTTGGTTTAATTTGACATCTGTGTCAAATCAATTGACGCGAAAACATGACTCGCTAATCTACATACCTGTATTTTTCAATGTTTTTGTAAATAAAGGGTGACCTACACAAGAAATTTCCCGTGTATCCGTGGTAGGTAACGTTTATAAACATTTAAATTCAAATGCATAAAGTCTTTATTAAAATATCTTACAAACGAAAACTGTTAGGAATGTCGCTCATAAAGGTTTTCAACAAGAGGTTCTGAACATACTCGTAGTTGTTGTGAAGTTTTTCTTTGTGATCCATGTTACCCTCTAAATACTTAGCATATCTGGCCAAACATTGATGAAGTTTTCAGGCTCGTAAATAATTTGGACGAAGATATTATCTCTCGAGTAGAAAATGCTGCAGAATTTCATGTAATGAAGTAAAGCGTGAAATAAAAATAAACATCATTATGTTCTTTTAATGTACTACTTAAAGCAGTATCTATTGAAATAGATTTAAATTTAATGAATTGGACCATTGAAAAAGAAGAACCATACGATATATTATAACTAATTTAATTTCAACGATTTCATAAGTTACATTAGGTATACCATAGGGCTATATCTTGGGTTCAAACTAAAATCACTTATACTGATGATTAAGAAGTAACGATATAATTTTGTATTTCTCATTAGAGTATTCCAAAAGATGCTCTATCAAGCTCCCAGTCCTCAACGGAAGAAGGAACCCGCACCACGGGAGAACAAACTACGACTGTTCCTAAAGCGATCTTCGGAACCTCTGCTCAATCTACAGAACGCTGCACAGCAGGTAAGGGACTGATTATACAAACCCTTCTTGGATTGCAAGAGAATGTTAAATGTTGAACCTCCCTTTGGCGACCTTGAACTTAAAATCATCATTGTCAATGGCCTTCAGTTCTTAAGCTCTGTGAAAAGTTCTGATTATTCGTTGTTGAGTTCAATGGGTTGCATATTTACTTTATATCTATTTTATATCATTGCATATTATGGAATATTATGATATATAAATGCAACTTGTTGTACATTCAGTACATTCATTGTATCACATGTGTTAACGTGGATCATCAATGAGAAGCTTTTGAGCTTTTTTCTCATTAAAATTACATCCCCATGCAAAGAAGAGTCCAGTATTCATAAAAGAGCCCTCAAACCTTATTGGTTCATCCTCCATCTCATATATACATATATATGTACCTATCCTATTATGAACAAAAACACTGCTCTGTTCAAAAGGCCTCCTTTCATTACCCGAGTCAGACTAATTTCATCACAGAAATGCACGAATGCGGAAAACTTTTCGTCAAAAGATAAATCCTTTGCCACGTCAGATTTTGCATAAATAATCCCAGTGACAGAAAACTACTTTGAAAAGGGGAGAATCTTTCTACAGATTGCAGAGTAGAATGGTACAATTTTAATGTTAACTTTGAATTTTTTACTGTGTTCGCTACAGAGATCGACATTCGCGCAGCAATTGGCACCAATACAAGAGGTAAAAACAAAATTAAGCGGTGTTTTAGGGGACTCACTTTTATCGATTTCAGTACTCGGTGTTCATATTGTATAAATTTTCACTTTTCAATACACAATGTAGATAAGATTTCGTCCGAAAAATTTTGATATTCTTTTTCAATTAAACTTTTATTACCTACAGTAGGTTTTTGCGTCACAACTGTTTTGTTGCATGTTATTATTTTCGTTTTCTCGATTTATTTGATACAACGAGGTGAGTAAATCGATGTTGTTTCATTTCCACTATTAACTCCACCTTATTTCTAATTGGTCCGAATGTAGTACATGAAGCATGGTTGGCGTGTTCATTGTTTTGTCAACAAATCAATTTTTCATATTCTTTGGTGTTGTTCCTACTTGTTTATTATTTTTATTTTTTCTTCAGGATAAGGCTAAATTTTTTCACTTTACCACGACATTGGCAACATTATTTTATTAAACGAACAACGCATATCGATTATGCAAAACGCAATCTCTAGTGCCTTTGAAATTGCTTTCAGTCTAGTTCATGAATGATTTTATAAGGCACTTCATTTTAAGTTGTGAATAAAAGCACTGCAAAATACATCTTATGTACCTATAAAATGTGTATAAAATGCATAGTGCTTAGGGTTTCTGTACCAAATACATTATGATTGATTTGAATATTATGTTATACAGTATGAGCTGATTTTAAGACAAATTGTTTTGTTTATATTATTTGGTACAGAAACCTGCTGAGATTAGTCCTCTTACTTACTATCAAAAGCTTATTTGTTTTAATTTTTGGCAGCCATCATCGCAGCAACATCAAACATTGATTATTGAAGAATTTGAACCAGACGTCTTCCGTCAACTGATTGAATACATACACACGGGCTGTGTGACCCTGCAACCCAGAACATTGCTAGGTAAGCCTTCCTCAAATCACAAACATTTCAAAGAAATTCAAATTTGATTGAAGTTGTGCTCAAATATTGGAAGAGTGAAAACTAAGATAAAATATTTGAACTGTACTCAAAGGGTGTAGAAGGAAATAAAACTGTTTATCTCTTGAACGACGAGCGATCGATTTGTCTGTATGTACTTAAGTATTAGATTATCAAAGTATTTATTGGATGTCTCAAATCTTGAGTATAGATAAGATTGATCAATGGAAATAAGATATTATTGAAATCATATTTAGTCTTTAGCGGTTTATACAGTAGGCAAACTTTAACTTTGATATTCGTTCTAAATTCTTTCAAGGTGTGTGTAGGTGAAATCGTGTAACTTAAGACAGCTCTCAAATGTAAAATAGTTTGAGGAACCAAACTATCATGTTTAATACCTCAGTAAATTAAGTTTTGATTGATGCCTATCTACTCAATTTTTAATAACTTGTAAGTAACAAAGTTCGAACCAGAAAGTATTTCGTCTGACCATTCAACAAGAAAATTAAAACGGGAACTCGATTCAATTTCCAATTTACCAACAATAAGTGGAGTGGAGCGTGGCCTAGTGGAATTTATTACGAATCGGCAAAATCAATACCTATAATAAAGCTTCAGCTGAAAGAAAATCAAGTTTAACGCTGGCGCAAATTGAATTTTTATTACTTTCCAACGCAGAATACCAATTCAGTGCGTCCATGTTGCTTTCTGCTTTTACGATTTAGTATTCCACAACACTACTTCGTTGGTATAAAAAAGGTGTCTTACTTACATACACGGGTTAGATAGAATTCAGTAAAAGGGGATCTTACTTTGAAGACGACCCGAATGGCACAAAGGGTCAAAGAAGATTGGCAAGACCCCATGTACTTTGAGTGTCGCCTTTACACTTCGCGTGCATTAGTGAAAATACCCGAAACAGATAGATCTAAGGCCTAATAACATAAAATGTAATCATAGCATATTTTTTTGGAATGGGATTTGGACAGAAAATCGTTTTAAAGATTTACCTTTTAGGTTAGGTTATGTGTTGTGAAATGTGTCTTGATATGATTGATTATTGAGCAGATTAATTCATTTCAGAAAACAATGCATATATCTACATGTTTTAAGTATAATAATACTATAGTAACGCTTTTCCTTTGAGACGAAACGTATAGGATGTACCTACGTGTAAGGAGGTTGTTACCTACACCAAAAGGTTATGCCTTTGGATGTTGCTGGATCATCAGGCGAACCGTACCTATACTTGTTTGCCATCTCTATATATTATATAATATACCTAGGCTTCTACTAAAGTACGGCATTCATACATAATATACCTATATCCCTAGCAATGTAAACCTAGGTTCAGCAATAAGGTAGGTAGGTAAGGTAATATGTTATTTTATAAAAATGAAACAAATACTTTTTTCACAAACATTTAATAGGTAGGTACCTTATATTATTATTTAAGAATTATTATGTGTCTAGCCTGAGTAAAACTTGGTCAAGGAACTGTGCAGGTGGAGTTATATTATCCTGGTGACGCGCGTAGCCCAGGTACCATACTATGCTCATTACGTGAGAGCAACATCCCACAGTGCGCAAACCAACAATGCAATTGCAACAATATCCCGTGATGGCATTCCTACCCACTTGTTGCCGATCTATTGATATGAAAACATAATAGGATTTTCGTGACACATGCCGGGACTTTACTTTTGCTCGAATCAAATAAGAACTTACTCCCCCTAATCTGCTTAAATTGGCATGGTCCTCTCTGCAAACTTCTATTGTGTAAAGGCCATGAAAACGTAATTGTTCACCTATGTATGACCTAGCTTGTCGAATTTGGTAAGTGCCACAAGCAAAGAGGACCAATTCTTCTATAGACAGGTTAGGGAATACAATATTAGTACTGGTTATAGGTGTAAATATAGAGTTTCTTCTATTGAGATTCTCTTCTTGTACTATTTCTGCTAAAGTGTTGTCTGCAAAAAGCCTTTCATTTATAATATTGACTATTTGTTCCGCATTACTTGGATCCACAAACATTGTGGCAAATGCATTATGCAGAGCTGCTGCAATGGAAAAGTCCTTCATCATGTGAGGGCATGCACGATTAAAATATTCATGCCTGAATATTTTAAAGTCTCTTTTGATCCTGCCATTAACGGCTTCCACAACCCATCTATTTATTGTCACACAGCGAGACCTGTTCCCTTCTAGAGTAGTTAACTGAAATTGACCTGGTGACAGGGTTTCTGGTAGATGGGTGAGGAAGCCACGCTGATGTATAGCGTCTACACTATCCCTAAAGCCTCTATCCAGAATAAAAACATCGTCTTCTCTAAAAAAATTCAAAAAACTGTCGTTGTTTAACAAATCCATCATTATCGACGCATCGTTAGTAGTGGCAGGATATGGCCCTGTAACATCCAAGATGTATCCATTGCAACATACAATCATGAATGGCTTTATAAGATTTCGATACTTATGGAGCGAATAAGTCTCTTTTTGAAATAAATAATTTGAGCTTTTTTGGGCATAAACATAGGTGCCATCACAGATAACAATTGCATTTTGTCTTTCCAGTGAGAGATCAGGTCTGCCGTATAAACTATTTGCTATATATGAGTTTTTACTAATGACATTACTCCGGCTTATATGATGCAGACCCAAATGTTGAGGCACATACTCCTGAGCTAATATGTCCCTAGCTTTGTTCATCAAGGTTTCCACAGTGCGCCTTGGCGTTTGAAATAAGCTCGATAGCCTGTCTCCCGAGTCTCCCGTCCTTAATTTGCATAATAATGCAGTTAATGCAAAACTTCCTCTGTGCATTTCACGAAGTCCTCTTGTTTCATTCATTATTTGTTGATGTTGGGATAAGGAAATTCCCAGAAAATAATGTGCCAAATATTCTGGCAGACTCTGAATGTCTTCAAAATTAAAAACACTTACAGGTTCTGATAGTATGAAAACCATATCTTCAATTTGGAAACAATTAAAATGGTCTAGTGTGTTTTCAGATGTGTATAGTTCACCAAATATGTTTCTACCCATGTGGTAACCACATATCCTTGCTCCTCTAGGTATATAAAAGTTGCAGTCACTCAGCACCCGTCTACGTATTGCTTCCGGAATATGGTATCGCTCAGGATTCCTGCAGTTAGGAAACAAGCAGTGCCTCCTAGTATCAGCAACTCGTCGAATGTTTGGCAGTGTAATGTATTGCTGCTGTGGCATTTCCTGATTTTCAGATTGCTGCACTGGATTTTCTTCTGGAATTTCAGATAAAACCTGGTGGTTTGCAAGCTCCCAACAGGTGTGGCACACATAATCGGTGTCCACAATCTAAAAAGAAAGTATTTACAATTTATTACTCATTTAATTCTAGACTTTGGATTATTAAAATAGTAAAAAAAATATGATTATAATAGCCTGTAACTTACGTTTCTAGGATATGTCCACAGCTTTATAACTCTTATAAAATGTTCACTTTCTGAAGACAGACAATGCCTATTTTCTGCAGACAGTAGCTGTATGCCGCAATTCACACAGCATTCTCCAATTTCCTCATGTTGAGGGCTTTGGTGCGGGGATATAGCCATATCCTCTGAAGCACCACTGTTAAATTGGGCGTTTTGGGTGCTGCGACGCAATATTCTTTGAGCTCGTAGCCAACATGGCCCACATGCTTCATCAGTAGGAGTAAGCTAAAACAATAATTAATACAATCAATATTTGTAACAACAGAAATAATAAGAAAATATTTTTGTAATGACAAATAAATATATTTACTTGACTGTGATGTATCCACTGTGAAATGATTGCAGCAAGTTGTTGTTCTTCATCAGTACTGTTTTCTCTCAGTACTAAACGACTCCGGCTTCTTAGAATGGAACGGCCACATCCAACGCAAACATTTTGATGTCCAACTTGTCTTTCGGGTGCAACTTGGTTAGTCACATGACTTGCTAATTCCCAACAAGCCTGGCATACGAAGTCAGCATCAGTTGTCTGCGAGTAACATAATAATGAAAAATTGTTAGCCTCTGTAACACTCAGAATAGCCTGGTCAACCAAATACTTAGAGTGTGAACACATCATTGTCTTTGTGTTACTCATTTGGGTAATTTAAATTATAGTAGTGTCCAGTTATAATGACAGCGAAATATCAAAAAGAAAACATATATGTCATACTCAGTGGAAGTCATGCAAAGCATCTTCTTATAGAACAAACAATTAAAACATTTAGGTATGTTAGGTATATAATTAGTATTGTAGAGAAAATCTAGTGTTGGAAAAAATGATCATAATACATGTCCTGTCAACATAAGCAGATTAATCAAATATTTTACTATAATTATCATTTGCTAACAGGGTAGGAAAACATCTTGAGGAAATCTTGGGGCCTCATGGGTGATAAAGGTTTAATCACACTCTTACAAAGTAGTATGACTTGTGTTGTGTATCATTTTTTTCCACTTGCGTTTCTTTAGTTGAGCTTTGAGTTGAAAGTGGTGCAAAACCAATACTGCCTTATCAACTATTACAAATCTTCAGTAACTGTAGACATTATTTTACAAATGACCTGAATATTTTTACTCACCTCCCTTGGATAAGTCCATAACCTTATAATATTAACAAGGTCTTCATTTTCGTTTGAAAGACGATGACGTGGTCTCGTCAACCGAAGTTCGCAGTTAACACACCGAACGTTAGAACGAGACATGTTTATAATAACAAATAGAGTCCTGTCTCAAATAAAAATGTTCACTATCACAAGTACTCAACACGCAGGAATTCGAAAACTCAACTGAACGCGGAATAAACAATCATAACAATGCAAGTAAACACTAATGAGCACAGAACAATATATACTCTAGGGAGCTAATGAGTTGTTTAAGTAAACAAATAACAGACGCCAAACAGATCGCAAGGATACGATACTCTTTGGACTAGACATGTGTAAGTAATGCGAGTGATGCATCACGCGTAATATCACCCGAGCGCGTACTGTAACATCACACATTACTCGACTAAAATAAGCATCACACCATCACACTAAACATCACGCGCGCGGTAGCAGCGCAGTAGCTCGCGACATGACTCGCAGACTCGCTCGAACCGAGCCCTCCCGAACGCATTGCATCGGCAATGTTCGGTTTATATCGGAAGTCCGGAACTAGGCGCTTGCGATTTCGTATTTCGCCCGGTCAGGTGACTTAGTATGTTATTTAGAACTCTATTTTTATTACAAAAGGGTTTATATTTCCTTGACACCACCACCCGTTGTACGGTCGTAGGTAAATACTCAAGTGTCCTTTTATTTCGAATTGCAATGCAAATATTTCATTTCCTTCATGAATCATCATAATGACAGCCGGACAACATCGTATCGCTCGCTGCTATGTTACTATTTCAATAACATGTCCTATTACACTAGAACATTGCATTACATTAGAACGCGCGATGGTGTGCTGTCGCATGGCGCTACATCATAACATCACGCGTGATGTTTGAAGTAATGGTGTAATGTAATATTACTCGGCACGAAATGTAATGACATATCACATCACTTCGTGGTGCACTGTTTTGCACATGTCTACTTTGGACGACTGTGACAGATCACAGGATGACAGTTCAGTTAGAAATGCCAACTGTTTAATGTTGCCAGGTATAAACTGTAAAAACTAACGACTATGTTATGTTTTTCCATAATTACTTAAGAATACAGTTTATAGTTAAGATTGGAATATTGCAAACGTATTAATGTCTATTAATATAAAAATAAAAACGTGTTCGTAATGTTATTATAAAACGATGGTTAGTTTTAACCATCCAGCCATCATTCATATTCTACTAATAAGTATTATTCTACTAAAAATGGCAATGATTACTTCAATACCGCTGTTTTGCGTTTAGTTATTGCTACTTTTACTTCTGATTTAACAAAATATTTATTTTTATTGTTTTTCCCTTTTCCCACAAAATAAAGAAAAACTTTAATCAGGAAAATAAACTACTTTACATGATCTATAAAATGCATATAATTTAGTTTAGGTTCGTTTCTCAAATAGAGCGACACTGACACTGCCGATCTTCTTTTTGCATCACCTACAAATATTTACTGAAGCGAGTTCTGGTGTTTACGAAATGGTGTTTTTTGGAGTACACACGAAATCTTGTTCGTGAAAATTCTTTGTTAACAAGAGATATTTACGGTAAGCGCTGTGATTTGGTTATTTGGAGAATAAACAAGTTCACTAGTATTGTAGATATTTGTGAAGTTTTTCTACTTCCGAGTCCATTCATTCTACTGTAATATGAAAATTTCTGTCGTTACAAAAACCAATCTAATTAAGCTACAGTTCGTAGTCACATCCTTTATTGTGTAATCTTAGCTGTGGATTGAGATAAGCTCAGTCTATTGAAGCGTATCTTCAATTTCTAAGAATTCATAGCCAATATTCATGAATTTCCCTTTCGCTTCCTCAAGCCTAAGTGAATTGTTTACATCGTCTGGTATGGCATCCAATTTAACTATGTAATGACTTTGATCATTATCACATCGAATTCTAACCTGAAATAATTCCATTCAAACTTTCATCCTCTGTCAATCCTGCATTCAGACCTTTGGTAAAAATAACCATTTAAACGTTAATGGGATCCCAAAACAGGCTTTGACTTTTGAATTAATGATAAAGAGATATAGCTCGTTTCAAAGGGGTGTCAAATGTTGACAGTTTACAAATAACTCCTAATTTTGTTCGTGAAAGTTACGAAAATTCTGTTACAAATAATGTTTCTAGGTATTTAAATAAGTTTGAACCGTGTCAGACGAACAAAACATAATTATAAAAGGTTCATGTTTTACTGCCAAACCCAGAATTTGTTAACATTGTTAATCCATTTTCGAGAATGGAATTTATAATTATTTTAGTGAAGGGTTGCGAAAGTTTGGTTTTTAGTCAAAAGAAGCCCGACTCCCTTCCACACCATACTGAGCGGGAGTCATTTGAAGATTTTCCCCCTGAAAAAAAAAGTCAAATGTCGATTTCTCAAGCTGGTTTTACTTACTCTTCGTTCGACGCTGATATCAGATGCTACTTAGATACCTTACCTACTTATATCAAAATAACTTTATGGTCGACGTGAATATACTACTATACCTATACGATGAGTGTTATTATAAGTATAAAATAAACGTTATATTAAAAAAATAAGTAAAGTCGAAAACTAGCTTCCGCTCCACCCAAAGTGGAAGGAGCTATTTGATAATTATCTCCCTGAAAAAAAAAGAAGATACTAAAACATACTATTCTGCATCGACTTCACCAGCGTTACACTCCGATATCTCTATATTTTAATAATAGTATGGATAAACCTCGAGTATCGAAACCTAGTTGGGTTTCCATGAAATCTAAATTATCTCCTTTTATTATTTAGTGAAACTTCACCAACGTTTTTGGTTATATAATTATTTAATTATGAAAGTAAAAATGTTTATTATTTAACCAGTTGGAGTCACTTATAGTATTATACTGTAAAATCTTGTAAGTTCTAGTCACTACTAAATATTTCACAAGTTAATATGAACATACATAGGTAACCAAGTAAATTGCTTGCAGCATGTACGATAATATCGTTGTCTACCTCTCCCGAACAGAATTATGTCAGTTCCCCTATTAAAGTACTCGCTTGTCTAGTTTCCAACCGGGATACTTGTAACAGTTTCCTAAATGCCCGTTTACACGAAGAGAGTTCCTTGCCCGACGAGTGTAGTGTCTAAGCGAGTCTCGTTGGAAAGTTCTGACGATTTTTGGGGCAAGTGAAAAATAACTTAAAGGAAAAAAGAAATACTTAAAATAAATTTATTTCAACCAGATGCAAGAGCATGCAAATACAAAAACTAAATAAAAACTTAATTAAATCATCCATTCAGGAATATGAGTTCTACCCACATCGCTAGTAAAAAAAATCAAAAGGGATATTCGAAAACTCTAAATATGTTTTCTCAACTTGGGCTTTCAACCCCACAATAACACATACAATAAGAAATTGTGCATTCCGTTTGCACGACTTACCTTCTATATATTTTTATATTGGTCTATTCGAGTCTAGAAAGAAACTCACGACATGTAAATGTGCCATTAATGTAAGTTAATTTGCGTCTACCGCAACCCGGACATAAATTTTGTTAGAACATACACTCTCTTCAAATTCGATTAATTATAAGATACAGAATACGTACCAGGCATAATTGATTTAGTTATGAACTATGTTATGAATCGTGTATAGAGATCCATTTACATGAATATGCTTTTTAAATGGATCACTGTTGAGTGTATGTGAGTTTCGAATGTCAATACATTTCATATAATCCCTGTAAATGTTGTGTGTGACACACTCAACATTTACAGGGATTATAATTCTGCAAAAAAATAACTTATATTTGACATAATGTAACACTTATTGAAATGAAATGAAATATTTTGTAAATTGGTTATAAATAACACTTTTACACATCATTTTTTGTGTTTTAAGTTAAGCTAGATGAGGCGGGTGTTTCCTAACAGACTACTCTGTGAAGAAACACCGAAACAAACTCGGAGGTTAACGTCTCTTTTAAAGTCCATACAATTCGTATTTATCAAACCATATGAGAAGCATGAAGGTTCATGTCTGTTGTGTCTTTTGAGGAAAGGAGCACGCAGATTTGAGCGGACGTAGCTCAACTTCGAACTTAAGGAGCTCAACGATCTGACGAACAATACCAAAGTAAGGACATTTGGGTAGGCCACACAAATACTCAAACTGCCAGACACCAATTATAAATTACAATAAAAATAGCATAAAAAGAAATAATAACCTACATATTCCTCACATTCACAATAATAAAAATAAAAGATACAAAAAATGAAAAAATAAATAATGAAATAAAAAGCCTACGACGCGCGACGTTCCCATTGTTGGGACACAGGCCTTCTCTCTATGAGAGGAACGGGCCCTAATACACCCTGCGGACCCAGTGCAGGTCGGACAATGTACTGTAATAATTTTAATGATAGGTCTATTTTGTCCGAAACTAATAGACAGAGATTAAAATTTTTATACAAAAATAAACATTTATAAATAAATTAATAGTTTAAAAAACCAAAACACGCTTTTAGGACTAATGTAATGAGCAGAAATTAGAAATGTTTACTAGTAGGCAGTCCAAGGTTCCATCAGCCACCTTCCAATTCCATCGTCAGACCAGCTGGTACCATAATATTCTATTGTCGTCTAATCTACATATATTTGCCAAATTTCATGATGATACAACAATTAGAAGTACGTTTAATTCAGATTCTTAGATTTTATTGCATATTTAGTTCGTTACAGATCGACCTAATAATAAATCTATGGATTACGCGGTAATTCAAAAAGGTTAAGAAAACCGATAACAGATTTTCTTTAGGTTTGTTATAACCTTGAAACCTGATCGTGTTCAAAGTCCATTACGTGGCTTTTCTCACAAGTGCAAACTCGACTATGATACGATATTCCATCATGGAATGCCAGTGCCTATCTTCCGGCTTCATCATCAGACCTTGAAACCTAATCGTGATCAAAGTTCATTACAAGACCTTTCTAAGAAATCCAAAACAGCTATGATACGATTTTCCATCATGAAGTTCCAGTTCATATCTTCCGGCTCCATCATCAGATCAGTTCGACAGTACCATATTATTGTATTGTCATCAGAACTACATACAGCTGCCAATTTTCATTACGCTACGACCCTTGGAAGATGGTTAAATTAGTTACCTTAGATTTCATTACATAGTTAGTTACATACAGGTCGACCTAATAAAAGCGTGTTAAAAATCAGGGGGTGCCCAATACATGGAACTAAAACCAAAAACAAAAATTTCACTAAGTTTCATAAAACCATTTTTTTTTTCTCAAAGTCAATTGTTTGAAAAACAGATACATCCAATGTGTTAAATGTGCCCCACCCCTCTAACTTTTCAAATAAGATAGTAAAAAAACTAAATCAAATGAAAACTTTCAACGAAAACTGGTTTGCGCGATCTATAGATATATCATATTATTATCATATATATAGCATATTTTCAAAAATCACAAATACCTACATTCAATTTATACAAACCGGTGAGCGGGACTCAAACAACTTTAAATTTTTTTTTTTTTAAATAGAACTGGCAATGTGGGAAGAATTCAGATTTTTAGAAATCTTGTTAACCCCTTCAAGTAAGCTATATATACTTGTTTCTGTAGTGGGTTCACGGCAATAGTGTAATGGGTGGGGTTCGAACCCGTGACCTCTCGATCACAAGTCCGACACTAGCCATTATTGACGCATAAATTGCGTTGTATTGTAGAATTATTGTAGTAAGCATACAATAACGTCCTCAGCAGCTCGACAGTTTTATATAATACTTACTAGCTTTGCCCGCGTAAATCCTGATCCCCTGGGGATTCCGGATAGAAAGTAGCCTGTGTGTTATTCCAGGATGTTAACTATCTACTTATCAAATTTGATTGAGATTCGTTCAGAAGTTTTTGCGTGAAAGATCAACAAACATACATCCTCACAAACTTTTTATTAATTACCAATAAATTGCACTTTTTTATTAATAACAGTCTAAAGGACTTATCCTCGGTTGTCTTCGTAAATTTTAATAAAAATATCCTTTTACTAAGTGGGTCTATGAAGCTTATTTATTTTACAAGGCTTGTGAGAAGAAACGAGAGACCTAATTATATCTAACATCGTTTAGTAACATTTTATAGGTCGATAGTCTTTTTTTTTAACTCTTTGTTTTTTCTCATAATTAGGACACATGTTTTTATATAAACTGATCGTCAAATGCTTAAGACACAATCTAAACAAAATTAATAAAAAAAATATTTTATTTATTTATCAAACGAAAGTTTACATGTTTCATTTGATCTAGAATCACATAAACCTCTCGGGTTTGTGTGTGATACTTTACAATTCTATTCATCCGTCTTAAAATGACTTAATACATACAGAAACTGTTTATGTAACACAATATACTAGAACAAAAATGTAAATAGGTACTTAAAAATATTCGACAAAGTTTGTTATAAATTTGACAAGAAATATGTTTTCAATTCATGTTTAATATTTTTTCCGGTAACAATATTGCGCATGTGAGTCGGTACTATAGAAATATGAAAACTTGTTTATGATTAGTATCTATTGCAAGAGTGAACAGGCATCTTCTGGGATCGCTCGTTCCATCGTAGGCCTCTTTTAACTAGGGTTGCCAACCGTACTCTAAAATAGAGTATTGTACTCTATATCATGTAGGTGTACTCTATAATCTATAATACTAATAGAGGACGCTAAAATACTCTTTTAAACAATGTTTATTATACTAGTGCCAGTCACGCATATTATACTTAAATTAAAACGAAATTTATTAAAAATGATCCTCCTGATGTATGTAAACTTAGATTTAGGATGTTTGGAGTCGTACAAAACTTTTAAAATAAATGAGAATTTGTTATGTGCTGCAAAAAGTACCAAAATGAATTTTTTAATAAATGGTTCTCTTTGTTATAAATCCGTACTATTTATTTACCTCCTTTGAAATCAGATATACTCTATTTCTTCAAATATAAGTTGGCAACCCTACTTCTAACGCTTACCATCAGCCGTGATCGGGGTCAAGAGCGGGCTAATCCGTAATAATAATTAAAAGTATAAGACTTTTAATTATATTGTAAATGCTCAATTAACTCTGTCTGTCTGTAAAACTTTGACATCTCAACTACTTAACTGATTCTTTAGTCTTTACAGATATATATTAGGCTTGTCTAGTTTAACTTAAAACGGCAAAACAGACGTGTAATGTATTACGAATTTGTAAAATAAAATATCATTTCATTTTATTCAGACCTTGGAGAACGACATAGATTACTTTGTTATTAGCTGGAAATACTTTCCACGTGAACAAAGCCGCAGGCAGAATCTAGCTATCAATAAATATTGGACTCATTACTTTACTTTTGACACGTAAACAAAGAAATTCGGAGCGATATAACGCCTTGATACATCTCCCATTTGAGAACTTTGATTGTTTTGCATTTGAAGCTTTGTAATTTTTATTGATATTACGAAGTATTAAAAAACTTTTTTGCAAAAAAATAAAACCGACTTCCATATCAAAACACTACAAAGCCAAAAATAATTTTAATTTCGGTAGTCGGTGTTATTGGTTTTGTATTTTCTTTTTTTTCACACCGCCTTCCGATATTAAAATTATTTTTGGCTTTGTAGTGTTTTGATATGGAAGTCGGTTTTATTTTTTTGCAAAAAAGTTTTTATTTTCGCGCTTTTTAGTGGGTCAATTTGTAATTAATCTAGTTATAAAAGCCAAAATGTCAACTACAAAAAACTAAAAACGCGCGAACAAAAAACACAATATAGAGTAACCGAAAAGATCATCAATGTAAATATTTTTTTAGACTTTTGTTGATTTTTCAGAAACGGCTTGTTCGATGTCGATAAAATTTTCATGGGACCATTTGGGAAGTATACCCTTTTCAACAAAAAAAGAATTTTTCAAATCGGTTGGCGAGCGACGGAGCTATGCCCGAACAAACATAAAAAAAAAAAAACAAAAAAACATCCGAATTGAGAACCTCCTCCTTTTTCAGAAGTCGGTTAAAAACTGCCAGAAAATAATATAAATGCACGTTGTTCAAAACGCATGTGCGCATTACACATGCGTTTTGCACGTATAGTACGAATAACATGTTTTCCCAAGTAATATTCCTATTGTGTCAGATATTCTATTAATGTACTTGGAAACTTCTTGCAATTGCGTAATATAAAATACTCGAGATATAATAAGATACGTGACCAAATGTTTATTGCAAACGAATTACTTATCATGAATGAATGATCCACCACAAATTATTTGCTGTGGTAATGAATATTTGGCGTCCGTTAAATACTTATTAATGATGCCTTCCAATGTTAGTGACGCCATGAAAAGACAAATAAACTGAATACTGATTAAGTTACTTGGAGTTTTAACGGGTCCACTCAAATCTGTGAATTTTTTTCTTCAAAACACCACCTCTGACAAATACATGAATTGCATGGACTTTGAGCAGTGGTCACCCAGTGGTTACAGGCACAATTTACCGAGTTGTAGGCTGTGAGTTCGAAACTAAACAGGCCCATTACTTTGTGTAATTGTCAAGAAAAACATCGTAAGAAGACTGGAATGACTCTTTTCACGCTATCGGTGGAGCGGTACGCAGTGTCAGACTTCTACTGACTATAAACCCACCCTGTTCCTTCAGTTGGCCTTGCGTTCCGTGGCCGCGATATCTCTTTAGAACATTCCCGCAACCCTGGCATGCAATAGTCAAAACTGTAACTGGAACTGGAAAATATCGAAAGACATGCGACATCTACCAAACCAGACTAGACTCGCGTGGTGTTCTACAGCACATACATGCGGCATAATTATGGCTCAGTGGTCGTATCCAAATAAATAAATAATAATAAATATTTTTATTTATTTAATTGCAACGTTTACTGGGTCTTCTTGTTACGACATGTTTTTGAATGGTCCTTCTTATCGTAGTCATGACATGTACCTTTTTGCTGTAATATAATTATCCCCTTTTTACGTGATGTCTATGAAAATCTTTCCTAGTAGTTCCAAAGGGCATTCTAAAAAACTTAGTCGCCCTTCTTTCACGTCAAAATGGAGCAACGTGCAACCGGTCGATGTGATTTTTATAAATACCTAATTGAAAGGCTGGAGAGTGACATACACTCCTTTTTTTGCAAATAATCCTTTCATCGCGAATGAAGTCGCGAGCAACAGCTAAGTTACATTGCTTTTAGCATTACAACACGCAACTGCCATTATACGACGCCATAAAAAAGTACCCACCAAAATTACCGTCTAAGTAGTTACCCCACCAATACGTATCTTCGTGTAAAGTAACCTGATACCCGAAACTAAGGCCGTAACCATGGCAACAGACTAAATAACAAAGTGTCCATCATACGAAATCACTGAAAGCAATCAAGAATATAATAAGCCTTAGGTACCTTTATTCGTTGATATTTTGATATTATCTGTTTATTAACTAGGTATGTAAGGTCAGTACTAGATAGTAAAATTAATAACTGATCAGATTATTTTGTGGAAGGATTAGATAGTGTGGAGGGCTGTATCAGGACATTAAAAGTAATTAACGAGAAAAAATAAGGAAAGGTCAGCGTTTAATTTCCGTATTGTAATAATGCGTCACAATCAAATAATAAAATAACTAAGCCTTTATTTTCTGGGAGTTTAAAATTGTCTTAGTACAAATTAATGCCTATTTATTTTATACAATGACACATAATTTTTTTTCAACCGACACAAAAAAGGAGGAGGTTATCAATTCGATGCGTATATATATATATATTTTTTTTAATGTATGGTCATCGAGTACTCGAAGACGGCTGAACCGATTTGGAAAATTCTTTTTTTGTTTGATAGGGTATACTTCGAAATTAGTACCATTTGTCACCAAGTCAGGATCTGATGATGGGATCCTGGAGAAATCGAGGGAACTCTTCAAATATTATAGGCACACCTATGGCGTTCTGGGTATTTCTTATAGTAACTTGTGCAGTTGCTCTCAAAAAGTACCATTTGGGGAAGTGGAACTGATGATCAAGACCACAGATGGCCGCCGAAACTACTCAATAATAAGTATTTCGTGGATTGCGATTCGATTACTTGAATATGGATATTAAGCACTTTATGCTCGTCACAATGCATATGGTGATGTATAGGTGATGGTGAAGTACCAGGAGAACTCCTCAAAAATTAACGGCCCAGCATTTGCAAAAGCAATATTTTATAAAATGTTATAAGTAGATGACATTTAGGCTCTTGTAACTAGGTAAATTAAAAATCAACCAACTAAAATGAGTGAAATAAAAACTTTTTACCAAAAAATTAAACCGACTCCCAAAAAACACTGCAAAGTGAAAAATAACTTTAATTTCGGAAGTCGGTGCCAAAAACGAAAATACAAAACTGAAGACACCGACTACCGAAATTAAAGTTATTTTTCACTTTGCAGTGTTTTTTGGGAGTCGGTTTAATTTTTTGGTAAAAAGTTTTTTTAATTATACATATTGTAATAATGCGTCACAATCAAATAATAAAATACTTAAGCCTTTATTTTCTGGGAGTTTACAATTGTCTTCGTACAAATTAATGCCTATTTATTTTATACACTGACACTTATTATAATTTTTTAATTAATACATATCGTAATAATGCGTCACAATCAAATAATACTTAAGCCTTTATTTTCTGCGAGTTTACAATTGCCTTAGTATAAATTAATGTCTATTTATTTTATATTTTTTTATAATTTTATATTGTAATTTTTTAATTAATACGTTTTATTTAATCTGGCTGTGTCTTCATCTTTCCAGTTTGTCTTTCGACATAGGTTCCCTCCAAGACTCTCCACTTGATCTTTAGCTGCCCGTATCCACTCTGGACCCGCATAATCATAAAGGATACTTAATATTCCCGAGTCATTAGCGCGTCGTATTTATTCCATGTGCGATTTAAAAGGGCAGTTCAGCAGCATTTACGTGGTCTGACAAGACCAATGCTTGCAAGGATTGCAGGAATGTTCTAAATACCCCGCGGTATTTAGAACATTCTAAATACCCCGCGGTATTTAGAACATTCCCGGAACGCAATGGCAGCTGAAGGAATAGGGTGAATTTTATTCAGTAGATACCTAAAAGTCCCTTCTGCTTCACCCGGGCCGGGCAGAGTCTTTTGATCATTTTCCCCCGAGAGAAAAATTCAAATGTAATTTCCCAGAAATTTCTTACCACCTCATCCCGCTTAGGAGGAAGTGCAAATAATGAATTTTCGTAATACCTACGTCTATATTTAGAGATCTGACTAATGTTTGCGCCCACGCATTTATTTGTTGTCTATAAAAGTTTGGAGTTTGCTTTGTTTCCATTTTACGAGATAATGCCTTTTGAACTCCTACCTACTCTGTTTAAAGTGCACCACCTACTTCTGTTAACTTTCTAAAGTAAGGATGGTTCATCATCACCTAAAACTTCAATAAAGTTGGAGATAGGCGGTATACCCCAAACGAAAAAAAAGGATCCCTTCCAGGGTAATTTCGCTGTCCATCAGTCCAATTTTCTCAGGGATGTATTATGTTAAAATTAATGTCTTATAACTATGTAATTTTATTGTCATTTGAAATACTAAAATTGATGTTTGTCGGGGTGGCCGAATCCTCCTACGTCGTGCTTTCTTGCCAGAATAGTCGTGATTGACGATGATGCCTTTTCTCTAGTTAAAGCAGCCCTTGCGATACGCCACAACTTCCTGCGGTCTTCAGCGACTCGGGAGCTTTGGACAAGTTCGTCTCTGTTGCCACTTTAATTAAGTCTGTCCAAAGGGTA
Organism: Tholera decimalis; assembly: GCA_943138885.2. Classification (NCBI taxonomy): domain Eukaryota; kingdom Metazoa; phylum Arthropoda; class Insecta; order Lepidoptera; family Noctuidae; genus Tholera; species Tholera decimalis. The sequence goes on along the minus strand of OW964558.2, from coordinate 31,197,594 downwards.
GGGGACCGACCGCGTGACCGCGTTGCGGGAATATTCTAACGAGATACTGCGGCCCCAAAATTCAAGAGCAACTGAAAGAACGGTGTGGCTTTTTAGTCTGACGCTCCGTTTCGCTTGACCCAAAGCGGTGCAGTCATTTGACGATTTTTCGCAAAAAGTCTAAAATGTAGCTTCTGATATGATATAACGTCAAATATGCGACGTAAATATGTATGTATCATTGTCAATAAATCCAAACTAATAGAAGAGATACAATAGGGTCACTGTTAACCGCCAGTTCCGCCACGTGAGAAAAAAAATATAAATCTTTCCTGACTAGAATCCTTTTGCCATCAACAGCTTTCTTTTCTATCAGATTCGAACAGGCATTTGGGCGTGTTCTAGTGATATGGGTACATGTACATCTTCGCATTTACAATAGTCTGTGTTTCCTGATAGCTATGTTACCTGGGGGACTCCAAACAGTTGTTAAATTTTATTATATGATAATCGTAGGTTAGGTTGTTAGGTTTATTAATATAGGAAGGTTATAGGATTAATTTTTACTTTTTAGTTCTTTTATGGGTTTTTGAAGTCGGTTTCTTTATAAGCAATTTTTGTTTTAATTTTTTGGTGACATATTTTTAATCTTATAAAATACTAGTACTCACGCGGGGCTTCGCTCCTGTGGATTCTATCACGGTAAAACATAACTCTCCTTTTTTGCAGTCACGTAAAAAGTAGCCTATAACCTTCCTCAAGCTTCAAGCTACTTCCATACAAAATTGCATCGAAATCCACCCAGTACTTTCGAAGATTAGTGCGTTCGAGCAAACAAACAAACAAACGAACTTTTCCGCTTTATAATATTAGTATAGATGGGTAGCGCTAGTAAATATGCTTGTCGTATGAGAAAACGGCGTCGAACTGAAACTGAGAATGAAAAGCGATTTTATTCTAATAATTCGCGGTACACCTGGAAAGTGCATACCGTTACAATTCCAACAAGCCCAAACACAGCTAAGATGCATTGTCTTGTTATGGAGTTCCGGTGCCTGTCTCTTAGATTTATCATCAGAGAGAGAGAGTAGAATGGTACTTATTGAATGCAAACGCTTCACTTGTTTTAGAAAATACCAAAATCGCTTTTCGGTTTCCTTTAAAATTTGAAGAGTTCCCTCGATTTCGCCAAGATTCCATCATCAGGTCCCGACTTCGTGTCAATTTGACACGAAGTCGGGATCTGATGATGATGTTGGCAAGTGACGGAATTATGCCCGTACAAACATAAAAAAAAAACAAACATCCGAATTGAGAACCTCATTCTTATTTAGAAGTCGGTTAAAAATATAACAAGACTTCCAAAGAAACAAAACTTGGGCTTGGCGTGCAAACTTGGTTCCTAATTCAATCAAAGCGGTTTATTTTGTCTTTGATCTAACTAAATTGTTTCATAACTTAAAAACAAAAGCATATTGTATCTGAATATTTAAAATAATGATTTTTACCTGATAATTGGTTAATAAAAACCGAAAAATCTCGGTTTGGTCCTTAAAATTACAAGCGACCGATTGAGGGTAAAATGATTGCTGTTGGAGAAAGGACCGTGGCTTATATTTATTTATAAAGATAGCTTCACAGCTGACAAATACTATATTGATGTATGAGAGAATCTCTATTCAATTAAATGCTTCAATCCTACTTATCTTTTTGTTCTAAACGATCCTTGCAAAAGTGATGTGTGATATAACCACGTAGTTACGTGTGGGTGGGCACTACCGCGTTGGCGGGATGCCCAAATGTGATGAAAACCCCAAATGTGCCCAAATGTGTGTGTGTGAAAACGCGAAGGTGGGATGAAATCAAATTGGTCTACTGAACACGTAGTAATACCTAAGAATGGGTAAATGCGTAAATATCCATCCGTGAAGTTAATAACCTAAAGGCTAAGGTGACGGACTTGTGATCAAGAGGTCACGTGTTCAAACACGCATTACACTATTGCCTTATACTAGTTCTCTTATATTTTACGCAGTCTCCAGCTTGTCCGTGTGCGTAATTCGCCTATACATCTAGAACACAAACTTTTGAGACATTTCGTTCTAATGCCAGTCCAAAGCCTGGTGTTTTTCAATTTTATGTTTTAACTAGCAGTCGTATGGGCTTTGCTCCTCGGGGATAACTTTCTTCTTTTGTGATCGGGTAAAAATAGCCTTTAACCTTCCTCAAGCTTCAAGCTACTTCGTCGACTTCTATACCAAATATTTATCCAAATCAACCCAGTACTTTCTAAGCGCGTATAAAAAAAACAATTAAACTTTTTCGCTTTACAATATATGTATAGAATAATCAATATTTAATCTAAAATTTCAAGTTTATCTAATCCAAATTCGAACGCGCTTTCAAAAAAATCAATAAAAATGCCTAGAACTCTCTAACAAAATAAGAAGATTCAAATTACATGGCCCATTAATGAACTCGCTCACGGAAGAAAATATTCCGCGAGATATTGTAATAATTTTCTCGAAAATTCTCTTCGTAACTCGTAAACATGGATGCTTTGTTTAATTATCAAAGTTTCCAACTTTCATCACGTACAGGATACTAAGAGCTTTTTAATCCTACTAATGAGTAGGTGCTTATTTTACATTAATTTGTATTTTACCAAAAGAGATAGCTGTCCGTTTTGTTTTTACTAGTATTGTTAATCAGCGTTGCTCGCATGGATTTCTAAAGTCATAACTCTAGAACGTTCAGCAGTTTTTTTCGGGTAGGAAAACTATCGAATAACTTCTCCGTTCTGGGTGGAGCGGAAGGAAGTGTCAAACTTCTACTGACATAAAATCCAACTTGTTTCTTCATCTGCCCTTACGTTCAGGTGCCGATGTTCAGCAGCCTGATTGTGTAATGAGAAAGTGATAATAGTGGAACTTTCCGTTAAAATAGGTAGGTATTTAATAAACAAAGTGTATTATGATTTGTGGGTGGGTAGGTAGATACTACAAAGAAATGGCATTTTGAATCTCTTACAAAACTAGACACATACTTGAAAGTGCCCTGATGTACTTAGAGAAAATTATTGAACTGCTGTGCTTGTCTTTTCGTATTCAGTGATTAATATAATAATATAATATTTCACAACTTTCACACAACGCCATCTAGTCCCAAACTAGGCAGAGCTTGTGCTATGAGTATTAGACAACTGATAAACATACATATATATTTCTAAATACATACATATTATAGACAAATTACACCCAGACAAAGAACAAATGATCGTGCTCATCATACAAACATTTGTCCTGGGTGGGAATCGAACCCACGACCTTACGCATAGCAGTCAGGGCCACTGACCACTAGACCAACAGGCTAAGCGATTTTTCAATTTATGAAGCATTGAATATACCATCCATTCGATTAATACTGCCACTGAGTTCTGATTGATTGACAACCATTCAACCATACGATCTCTTTGTGGAATTGGTCGAAAGAGTTACCGCGGCCTCGGAACACGAAAGGCAAATGACGGAACACAGATGGGTTTTAGTCAGTAAAAACTATTTACCAAAAAATTTAACGTGATAATTTAAAGTGAAAAATAACTTTAATTTCGGTAGTCGGTGTGTTTAGTTTTGTATTTTCGTTTTTGGCACCGACTTCCGAAATTAAAGTTATTTTTCACTTTGCAGTGTTTTTTGGGAGTCGGTTTAATTTTTTGGTAAAAAAAAAATTATTTCACTCTTTAAAATTGGTCGATTTTCAGTTTACCTAGTTACAAGAGCCTAAATTTCAACTACTTATGTACAAAATATTGCTTTTCCCAAAGCTGGGCCGTTAATTGTTGAGGAGTTCTCCTGGTACTTCACCATCAGTTTCACTTCACCATATGCATTGTGACGAGCATAATATTGTGCTTAATAACCACATTCAAGTAATCGAAGCGGAACACATGAAATACTTATTATTCCTACTTATCATATATTGAGTAGTTCCAGTGGTCATCTGTGGTCTTCATCATCAGGTCCACTTCACAAATGGTGCTTTTCGAATGCAACTACACAAGTTACTATAAAAAATACTCAAATCACCATAGGTGTGCCTATAATATTGAATAGTTCCCTCGATTTCTCCAGGATTCCATCATCAGATCCTGACTTGGTGACAATGGGACCAATTACGAAGAACCCTTTAAAACAAAAAAAGAATTTTCCAAATCGGTTCAGCCGTCTTCGAGGAATCGGTGATCATACATAAAAAAAAATATACGCGTCGAATTGATAACCTCCTCCTTTTTTGTCGTCGGTTGAAAAGTCTGACTTCGCCCTGATTGGGAGGCAGTCATTGGATCATTTTCCATCCTTAAAAAAAATCCATACGATCTTTCACAATCATAATATTAGTCAAGTATACAATCTGTTTACATTGAATTTGGTTTATTGATTACTTGAAGCGTAATTTCCAATATATATCTCGTTAAGTTAAGCGTGCCATACTTAAGATTTAATTAAGTTAGATATTTACACAGTATCGGATGTTAGTTTATTAAACATGTTATCGACTGAATTAATTGAAAGCCTTGACGTTGTGGGTGAAAGCAGTATCAAAACCTCAATAATGTATAGGTTTACAAACATTGTCGAAATGTCACTTGATCAATCTATAATTAACTAGCTTTTGCCCGCGACTTCGTTCGCGTGGGAGGTTTTACCGTCGTAAATCCAGATCCCGTGGGAATTTTGGGATAAAAATATCCTATATCCGTCTCCTGGTTTTAAGCTACCTCCTTACCAATTTTCAGCCAAATCGGTTCAGCCGTTCTTGAGTTATAAATAGTGTAACTAACACGACTTTCTTTTATATATATGATCATATATAAGCCACAAATAATATAAAACTAACTTCAGCTCTCCTTCTGTGTTAAGGACGCATTTACGTTTATCACTCGCTCAATTTTAGGTATCCTAGTAGCAACACAACAACATTGCGCGCACACACACTTACAAACCATTGTTCGCCCGATTTTATACATTACTTAACTAATATTAATACTTGAAGGTAATATTATATTTTCTGTTTCTTTCTTCGGTTTTTTGGATTTTTGATGATTGAAACGCGTGTTCTCAGTTTCGTATCTTTTTAATAGAGAGATCCTGTCACAGACAATTATTTTAATGTTGCCAACATACTCCACCCGAAGCAAGACAATTCGACCATGAACCTAATAAATAAATCTTTGAAGAAATACACAAGTTTTCATTTACCTAACCTTTTCTGTATACATACACAATATTATATAGCTAGAAAGTGGACTGTAGATTATTGAAATTGATATTATGATGCTACAAGTTATCGTCAGTAAGTAAATTTTTAATCAAGTTACAAAACTGTCAGAAAACCACTAGAAAAGTTACATAAACACATTGAGAAATACGACTCAATATGACATGGCTTTGTTTATCTGCAAACGTCAATAAGAACATCATGAACGATAATTATACAATATGAATAACTAGGATATGAATGTTCAAGTCGTTTTAACTGATTGTCCAACAATGGTAAGTAATTTAGATGTTTAAGTAAACTGAACTGAAACAAGACAATAACAGTCATGCTATATCTGTCCATGGCAGTGCCCTATGAAACATGACTTTAAGGTAAGTGGATATTAAGAGAAGGTAGATATTAAACCTGTACATAGGTTAAAATAACTTAAAATTATTAAGCATATGACAAAACAAAACTCTTTTTACTTCTCTTATGCAATTTTAAATCGCTAAAATTAAGCAACAAAAAATTCTTTTTAACGCTTAGTAGTATGAACAGCATGTTGCACCCATACACCTATCAATTAGGCAGGATACTTAGAAATAACAAACTAAAGCTAGACTAATCTATTGGAAGTATACATACTTTAGTAATTGAAGTTTTATGAACATTACCATTGGCTTTTCTTACTTCTAATGCCCTAACAAGACCATCTTGGCCCTTAAATACATTAGTTACCCTGGCCATAGGCCATGTCATAGGCGGAGTATCAAGCTCACGTAAAATTACCAAAGCACCCACTTGTATGTTAGGTGCACTATGTTGCCATTTAGGGCGGTTTTGTAATACATTTAAATACTGTTTGGACCAATATCTCCAAAAGTGTTGTTTTAAGGCAGTACATTTTTGCCAAAAATTCAGTCTGTTACTGGGAACGGTAGTGATATCTAACTCTGGAATACAGTTTAAAGGAGCACCTGTGAGAAAGTGTCCAGGTGTTAGATAAGAAAGATCCTCAATATCTGATGACAATGGGGTTATTGGTCTCGAGTTCAAAATTCCTTCTATTTCAACTAATACAGTATAAAGTTCTTCAAAAGTTAAAACATGAGAGCCTAACACTCTTTTTAAATGATGCTTTACACTTTTAACGGCAGCCTCCCAGAGGCCTGCAAAAACAGGTGAATAACTGGGTATAAAATTGAACTTAATACCTAATTCTGAAGCTACAGTTTGAACTTGTGTTTGGTGATTTTTAGAATTATTTAATTTATACAATTCTGACAACTGCGTGTTCGCAGATTTAAAAGTGCCTGCATTATCACAATAGACATCAGACGGGACATTACGTCTTGCAATAAATCGCTTAAAACTAGCAAGAAATGTTTGAGTATCTAGGCCTGAAACTAACTCAATGTGTATGGCCTTTGTTACAAAGCAGACATAAACACAAATATATCCCTTAGTTGTAATAACACTTCTTATTCTTGATTGTTTAATCATAATTGGACCCGCAAAATCAATGCCTACTTTCATAAAACATCTGTGAACATTTACTCTATCAGCGGGCAATGACCCCATCAGCTGTTTAGCAGTGATACCTTTAAATCTAAAACATGTTACACACTTATAAATAAACCTTTTAACTAATCTCAACCCATTAACCATCCAATAACGTTGCTGAAGGCTACTTAAAACAAGTTTTTGGCCAGCATGAAATAGTTTCAAGTGTTCATTTTGAATAATGAGATGAGTTACAGCAGATTCTTTTGGTAAAATTATTTGGTGCCTTTGGCTATAAGGTAAAGATGCATGCTGCAATCTACCACCTACTCTGAGCAAACCCTTACTATCAACAAAAGGATTAAGCGTCTTTAAGCAGGATGACACCTGTTTACCTACCTGCAACAATGCTAGATCCGCATGAAAATGCTTGGCTTGTTCATTTTTAATTAATAAATGTAGTGCCTCACGTGCTTCTGCGTAAGTTACAAAGTTTTCTTTAATTTTAGTTGAACCTGGTTTTAAATTATTGCAGAATCTTAAAATATAGGCAAGAATGTTGACTATTTTGGTAATAGAAGAATACTTATTAATTAAATGGTTTAATAAAGATTCCTGTTGATCCTGTGATACTGCACACACCAGTTTTTCCTTTTGGGAAGGCTTTACCTCAGGTAAGTTTTTAGGTAAATCATAAATATTAGTTTCAAACTTAAAGTCTGAACTATGTAAACTAGGTGGTCCAAACCACCACAGTTGGTTACATTGCAACTCTGTAGGATGAATACCCCTACTTAGACAGTCAGCTGGATTATCACCAGATTTAATGTAAAACCATTGATATGAATTTGTATCCTTTTTAATCATTTGAACTCTGTTTGCAACATATGCATTTAACAATGCTGGATCTGTACTAAGCCAGGCTAGTACCACTTGTGAGTCAGTGAACAACATTACGTTCTCCACTGTAATTCTTTTATTTAAAGTATTATGTACCCTTCTTATTAATTTTCCAAGGAGCAGAGCAGCATTTAACTCGAGACGTGGCACAGACAATTTGTTGCATTTTGGCGCTATCCTCGATTTGGAACAAAGTAAGGACATAGTTACCTTGCCCTGCTGGTCAATAACTCTCAAGTAAATAGCACAACCATAGGCTGCTATTGATGCATCTGCAAAACCTATTAATTGAATTAATATAATGTTTTCTGGGCAAATATTTCTAGGAATAAGTACAGGTTTCATTTGTTGCAAATCATTGAAAAAATTGAGCCATTCCTTTTGCAGAATATGTGAAGGAGAACAATCCCAGTCTACTTTTGAATGCCATAGTTTCTGCATAATTATCTTAGCTTGGACAAAGACTGGGCCTGCTATACCTAAAGGATCATAAAATTTACTAATATAACTAAGTATTTGTCTTTTAGTTTTAGGTATTTTATTACAGGGGGGACATTGAATTTTAAAAGAATCTGTTTGAATATCAAACTTTAAACCCAATGTTTTTATGTCCTTATTCAACTCCAAATCAAAAGGATGTTGCTGCTGCTCAGGAATGTCTTTCAAGATCATCCTGTCATTAGCTGACCATTTGTGCAATGCAAAACTTCCTTTACTTAATAATTGGATTAATTGTGACTTAGTTTCAATTAGATTATCTAAACTATTGTCAGTGTGAATGATATCGTCAACATATGTTGAATTTAGCAATACTGGACTAGCTAATGGGTATTCATTTTTGAATTTTGTAGCTAGTTCAAACAAACATCTGGTTGCCAGCCAAGATGAGCTTTTGAGACCATAACTTACGGTAGATAGTTGTATGCATTTGAGAGTTTCCTCAGGGCTGTCCCTCCATATTATATTTTGTAAAGATCTTTGTTCTTCTGTAATATTTATGTTGCGAAACATACGTCTTATGTCACAGACGAAAAAATATTTATGGAGTCTAAACAATAATAATATGTCAAACAATTCTTGTTGAACAATAGGCCCATTTAGTAACAAATCATTTAGAGATACTCTATTGCTTGTCTTCATAGAACCATCAAATACAGTTCTTAATTTTGTTGTAACGGCTTCCTGTTTTATGACAGCATGATGAGCAAAGAAATAAACTGGATCCTTTGAAAGATCATACAAAGAAATATCCACAAATGATCCATGACCTAACTCAATAACCTCATGAATGAAGTTTCTATATTCTGTATACAATTGACTATCCTTTTGTAGTCTTTTCTCGAGATTTAAAAATCTACTTAAAGCTAAACTTAGTGATTCTCCTAGCATATTATTTATATCACAAAGTGGTATCTTTAAAGGCATGGAAACCTCGAATTTATTGTTATCCAGCTTGACTGTCTCCTTAAAATATTCCTCACAATACTGTTGCTCTGAAGTATGTTCAACAAAAGTTTCTGGTACTTTTTCATTTTGCCAGAAATTGTTCATACTACTATTTAAATCTCTTTCGCATTCTTGACAAAAAAGAGCTACAGAAGAATCAAAACAAGTTTGTGTTAATTTGCGAGAAATATTACCTGCTACAATGTAACCAAACTGGGTGTGAACTATACTAGGGTGTGCTGTGTCACATGATGGCATATGTTCATCCCGCGGCAACAGGCTCTGGAAAAAGACATCAGCACCAAGTAAGATACTTATTTCACTGGTGACATGAAAGGAATCATCTGCTAACTTTAAGTTTTTAGGTAAATTGAGCTTTGAGAAACCAATAGGATGTTGCGGCAAGTTCGAAGTAATTTTGTCCACTACTAAGAGTTTGGCCTTTACTTTATAAGGGTAAACACAAGAAAATATGTCCAACTGCATGGCAAATTGGACCTTCTTTTCTGTATTGGCTATACCTACTATATCAGTATAATTGGGCATAAGCTGTTTACCTACCAATTTCGCAGTACTCAAATTGATAAATGAAGATTGGCTAGCGGAATCTAATAATGCCTTGACTATGATTTCTTGGCCATCCTTTGAAACAAGTTTGACCTTAGCTGTAGGTAACAAAATGTCAGTTTTGCTGCTAGGTGTACTAGTGTTACTAACATTGGAAACAGTTGTACTTTGAGCAGATTCATGTTCATTTATAGAATGCAACAATGTGTTGTGATTTTGTTTACAACTTTTACATTTAAAATGATATTTACATTTATTTTGATGAGCATTAAGGCAAGTTTTACACAATTTATTTTTATTAACAAAGTCTAATCTTTCACTAATTGAAGCTAACATAAAGGCAGGACAGTTATATAATTTATGGTTCAACTTACCACAGAAGAGGCATTTCACTTCCTTATTGGTGGACACTACATTGACCACTTTAATCGTCCCTGCTTTGGCAGCATTAGCATTACCAAGCTCCTTGCTTCGTCCAGAATTTTCTAAGGCTAAAGCTCGTGATTCTAGAAATTGCATAAGCATATTATAGGTTGGCTTTAATGATTTATTGTTTTGATTGTGGGTGACATGGAAGGCATTAGTTGTGTGGGGATCCAGCTTCTTCACAAGCAGGCAGATAAGGATATTGTCCCATGCTTCAATTGACTCACCCAAATTTTTAAGCGCGGCAATATTTTGTTTTGTATGAGAAATTAAAGAACGCAGTGCTGAGGTGTTAGGTTTGCTCATAGTAGGATAGTCAAGCAAAGCATTTAAATGATCCTGAATTATAGTAAACTCATTATCATAACGATCTGACAGTATATTTAAAGCCTCCTTATAACTAGACCCTAAAATAGGCAAATTCTTAACCAAATCATATGCCTCATCCTTGAGGAACCCCCTTAAATAGAAGAACTTTTGAATGTCATCTAAACCTTTGTCATTATGTATAAAAGCATTAAACAACTCAATAAATGGTTTGTATTCTACATATTTGCCGTCAAATGACGGAATAGACACTTGTGGCAGCTTCAACGTTGACGATGAAGGCGTGGACTTTGTACTCTCGATCTCGGCCTTCTCCTGCTTTGATAGCTCGGCGAGGCGTGCACGCAACTTAGACATGCTTTCATAGAAGCAGTCTTCCGTTTGCGTAGGATCTTCTGCACTATCCATACTTCCCAACTCGTTGTTGATCTTGTCGTACTCACCAAAAGTAGCTATTATTTTCTCCTCGTATAAAATTATTGTATGCATGGGCATACTTGAAATGCCGCTATCAATGCGCTTCTGCATTCTGGTAAGCGTTCCTTTATAAATCCCTCTTGATTGGATCATCTTTTTCACATCTGATTCTGGTTCTGCCATATTCACTTAGTTTTGCAATTTGCACCCAAAAAATATGACGAAGTAGAAAATTTTCGTGAATGGCGTTCAAAATGTGTGTGTTCAGTCGCGTGAGCATAGATAAATCAATCGATGAGATGAACGAATGAAAGCATAAAATTGGCGCGTTATGTTGGCAACCGTGACGTCCTTGCAGGCGATCCGTGCGGCTATTGGCGCACAGATGACAGCTCGTCGCCTGACGCTGTGTTGCGGTGATAGAGGGCAGCACGGTGCAGCACTGCTGTACCGACGCAGCCGGTATGAAGCGGCGTAAAATGGCGATCCGATTGGAATGAAATGCCAAACTATGTAGGCTCCCACTAACCTGACCACAAAATCGACGCGATTTTTTCTCCAAAATCCTTGGCACAAACACGAAGGGTGGCTCGACGGACCATGTTTAAAACCTCGTTTTTTAGTTCTGTTTCTTTCTTCGGTTTTTTGGATTTTTGATGATTGAAACGCGTGTTCTCAGTTTCGTATCTTTTTAATAGAGAGATCCTGTCACAGACAATTATTTTAATGTTGCCAACATTAATATTGTTTGATCATAATAAGTTGTAACTTATTGTTTACAAAGGGTTACATGCTTATTGATTAGATGTTAGTTTCAATTTTGTATTAATGTGTTTGACGCCCGATTAGGAGTACTAGGGGACTTTGGAAATAAAATACTCATATGTGATAAAAAAATTAATAAGAAATAAAGAAAAGTTTCGTCATGCCTGTCTATCTGTCTGTCTGTTTGTCCATCCGTCTATATGTCACAGCCATTTTCAATCGACGAAAAAAACGGAGGAGGTTATGAACTCGATGCATATATTTTTTTAAATGTTTGATCACCGATTACTCGAAGACGGCTGAACCAATTTGGAAAATTCTTTATTTCGTAGTCGGTTTAATTTTTTTGGTAAAAAGCTTTTATATTCCGAAACTATTAGGACTATACATGTGAAACTTGGTAGGTAGATGTATTCTGTAAACCGCTTTCCGATTTTAAGAAAAAAATAAAAAAAAAATTAAAAAATATAAAAATAAATATTTTCAGATTCAGTTCCATGGTTCCTACATGGAACTGAAAATATATTTTTTTTCATGAATCATATGCGTGTGTGGTATTAATAGACAGGTCTTTAAAAATGACATACGGGTTTATAACACCACTTTTTCATAAAGTTAATCGTTTAAAAGATATACACTTCCAAAGTGGTAAAATGTGTCCCCCTCTTACTTCTATAATAATGGAGTGAAAAATTATACAAAAAATATATGCTATGATCCTTAATGTAAACTTTCAACCAAAATTGGTTTGAACGAGATCGGATTGGCAGTTTTTGAGATACAGCATATTTTCTAAAACCGCAAATAAAACTTTGTAATTCATACAAATACTATGAAAAACAAAGTTATTTGGCGTAGTTACTACGGAACGCTTCATGGGCGAGTCTGACTCGCACTTGGCCAATTTTTTAGTTTTTGTACGAACTGAACATTTTGGCATATTGTACCGTATGAAGTAAGCCCAACAAAAGGTAACTGTTGTATATCGTTGAGGAATTACCTCGACTGTCTATAGTCTCCATCATCAGACCTGTAATGGCACTTATAACCCATATGGGTGCAAAGTTCTCATCAATATAAATGAATTAAGTCCAAACACAAGTTAGCTACTGTAAACCGTTGAGGAGTTCCCTTAACTGTCCTTCGTCTTCATCATCAGACCTCTAATAACAGTCATAAACTATCTAAGTGTAAAGTTCTGGTCAATTCAAATTAATCAAGCCCAAACAAAAGGTTACTGCTGTAAATCGTTGAGGAGTTCCCTCGACTGTCAGGAGTCAATCTGATGAAAGGCTCCATCATCAGATCAACTCTAGACCTTCCTTAATTCGCAGTACTTTAAGATACTTAATGAAAAAAAAAACATTTATATGGTCGAATTACGAAACCTCCTTTTTTGAAGTCGGTTAAAAAAAATTGTTGTTTCATGCTAGGTTCAGTAACCAATATCCATCCAATTCTAAAAATAAGTATGGTTCTCGTTCTTACTTTTGTTTCGGTACGAAAAAGTATCAACGTATTTTAGTCACAGTATACAAGATGCCACTCTCTTTATTAAAGGTTTTGACGTATTTATTTTTTCGCGGAATGACGGTCGGAGCCGTGCGTTCGGTAGAAAAATGTATGACGAAATTTGAGACCGATTTTATTTTTCTCATAAATCATAGTTTTTTATGTAGGTATGTTCAAAATAATTAGCTTAACGTATAGATAAATACCTACATAGGCTATAATTTCTTGTTATTTTGAAGTTAAGAATATGCTCCAGATTTGGCTTACAGGTACGTATTCAGACCCCATTTTTTGTAATTTTCTACGATTATTGCGGCGACAAAAACGTATTTGTGTGAAAAAGATGTATAGGACTGTGTAATTATAATGCATTAAATGTGGAGATTAATAAATTATCTTGAAATTAATACCATAACATTGTCAAAATTTTAACTCCTTATGTCTCAAAATGGTACCAGAAAAACATTGATATTTGCGAGAAAACGTAAATGCGTCCTTAAGGCTCCAGCTCTTTAAGTATCTCCACACCAAAATTCACATCGATCGCTCCGTTTTGACGTGAAGAGAAGGACAAAGAAAATAAAAACACTTTCACATTTATAATATTAAGTATGGATGTTGAGACTAGTTAGTCAAAATTCGAGAGTAACTACAAATGAAAATTCCTTATAGTACGCAAAAAGATAGCTACTTTGCTCTTTATTTTCGCTGCCTTTTGTCACGCAATCAGCAAAGTTTTGTTCGAGTTATCTCAACTTTGCAGGCAGTCATAAACTGCAGACCACAAATAATGGAACCGTATCCCTAATAACACAATTCATTCGCGTCACTTCACTTTGTCGCTTGAAAGGATTATCCTTTTGAATCTAACAATATTTGGTGCTCAATGATGCACAACACACAACATCAAAATGTTGTGTGTTGTATATCAATGTTTTCTACATCTTTCGGGAGATTGAAACAGTATAAGGTAGAAAATTATATTATTAGAGCAAAACAACGTTGATAAAGCCGACTTTGACTACAGATTCAATCATGCATTTTAATGATGGCGGGAATATACAAGGTGTAACATATTAAGCGCAATATCTCAGATACCCCTATTAGAATATTAAATTATAAGTCATAATTATAAGACAACATCCGTAACTAAATAAATTGAAACCAAACCTAGACATTTTTTATAAAATAGTTATCTTTACTAATCGCAAAACGTATGTGGGTCATACAATATCCTTACGCAGACGCATACACACATGCAATGTTAGTGGTCGACACGCACACGAGTGCATTTCCTTGAATTAAGAATTGTATTAATTTGTCATGATACTGTGTTTCCATTTTAAGTTAAATGAAAGATTTTTCCGTCAAAATTTAACACCTATTTTTTATTACGGAAATCGATTCAGAAGCTGTTTCTGAACCAACTACTTTCAGGAAATGCGTTTATTCTAATCAATTACAAACTCTAACAAGCTACGGGATTCTGCATCTGCTTTATTGGACATTTGCGTGGACAAACAGGACTCAGTGAACGACATTAATTTGTACTTTGCGAACATAGGGAAACAACTTGCGGAAAATATAAAAAAAGTTCCCTCGCCCTCTTTCCCAGTTATTTCCACCCTAGATTATTTTGTACTGCTTAAAACGGACAACGCTGAAGTCAATGCTTTGATAATGTCTCTGAAAAACGAATGTGCATTGACGTGTTGATTATGACGGCATCTCCTCGGGTTTCTTAAAGAAGTATAGGACTATTATTGTTCCTCTGCTCACCTATATTTGCAACTTGAGCATGAAGACAGGCATTTTTCCCGACCTGTTTAAAAGAGCCCTTCTTCATTCTATTTTTAAATCAGGGGATCAAAACCATGATGAAAATTACTGACCTATTTTGGTCCTACCAACGTTGTCTAAAATCTTAGAAAAACATATTAAAATTAGATTGATAGATTATTTAGAATCACATAAATTACTTTCATAAAAACAATTCAGTTTTCGCAAAAAGTTATTTAGGTATGCTGCAGTACATAACCTGGTAGATCACATAGTAAGAAAGCTTTATAAAAAACAACAATGTCTTGCTCTATTCCTGTATCTTGCTGAGGCATTCGACATGGTTTCGACTCCTGTCCTCCTGAAAAAACTGGAGAACCTGGGGATAAGAGGCACTCAGCTATCCTTATTTCAGAGTTACCTTGAGAATAGATCTCAATGTGTAAAGATAGGGTCTCATATCAGTTCGTCGTTGCAAGTGCTTCAAGGCAGCATTCTCGGATTGAGCCTCTTCTTGTGTTATATAAATGAGTTGTGTAATCTCTTAATAGAAAACGGCAATTATTTTTCCTATGCGGATGATACGGCACTCGTTTTTTCGTTGGGATGTTGGACTGAAATGTATTGCCTAGCACAGAAAGGTTTCAATCCTGTTAATGACTGGCTTAATCTTAATCTACTCACCCTAAACGTCTCTAAAATCAAGTTACTTAATTTCTCGATTCGCAAGTCCACGACCCCATCTGATGAGCTCCTCCAAATTAGGTCTTCTGATAAAATAATAGAAAAAGTAACGCATATAAAGTATCTTGGTTATAGTGATAGACGACAACTTAACATTCAAAAATTATATTGAATACCTATCTAACCGTGTTTAAAAACTTATATATTTGAACAATTGCGTCAATCCACTAATACAAATGTTATGAAGATGGTCTATCAGGCGCTATACCAATCAATTTTGTGTTACTGCAACACCACCTGGGGAGGTACTGCGTAATCAAATCTGATCAAGATTGAGCGCGCCCAAAGAGTGGTCCTCAAGGTCTACTGTTTCAAGCCCCGCTTATTTCCCACAGTCGAATTTTTGAATACTGCCAAGTGTTGACTTTACGACAGTTATTTATTTTGGCGATCGTGAGGGAGCAACACGTCTTGACCACTGGGTCAAGACGTGTTGCTCCAGATACTGATCTACCTGCACTCACTCGTCGTAACCACCTTGTGGCCTCATCCGCTTCTACTAAAACAGCCTTCAGCCGTCGATTCTCTGTTTTCCTCGGCCCTTACCTCTATAACAGTATCCATAAGAAATTACATGTACACCAACTTAACCAACACAACCTTGAGATAGTTGTTCAGGATTGGCTTCTTAAGCAATTTTATAATGCAACAGAAGATCTGTTGCAAGTACTGTTATAGTTAACTTAATCCTTAAATAAACATTTTACATACACGCACACACACCACATCACACCACACACGCCGTGACACAACACACCACATCATACCATTGTTTGTAACTGTACTAATCTCTTAAATTTCTTATTGTATTTTAATTTGCTTGCTTACCTTGTAATTTAGTATTGATGTCATCAAATGATTTTGTGTAAAACAGTTTCTGAGAGGTGAAATTCTGGTGACCTGTAAAACATATTGTTAAAAGTTCCTAAAATAAATAAAGTTATAAAAAAAATGTTACTTGTGTTCTTATGTATGCCGATTCTGTTACACGTTGTATAATAGGTGTTTTAAGTTATAATCCATACTTAATTTTATATATTATACAAAAGTGTGTTTGTTTGTTTGTTTCTTTCATGTTGCGACGAAACAACGGAGCGATGTGATTTTTATACAACGTGTAACAGATTAAACGCAATTCCTGAAAGTTCAGGTTCAGAAAGGAAAGGTTCAGAATCGACTTCTGAATCGATTTCCGTCATAAAAAGTAGTTGTTAAATTTTGACGGAAAAATCTTTCATTTAACTTAAAATGGAAACACAGTATCATAACAAATTAATACAATCCTTAATTCAAGGAAATACGCTCGTGTGCGTGTCGGCCGCTAACATTGCATGAGTGTATGCGTCTTCGTAAGGATATTCTATGACGCACATACGTTTTGCGTTTACTAAGGATAATTATTATATGTTTAAAAATGTCTAGGTTTGGTTTCAATTTAATTAGTTACGTATGTTGTTTCAGACTTATAATTTAATATTCTAATAGGGGTATCTGAGATATTGCGCTTAATTTGTTACACCTTGTATATTCCATCATTAAAATGCATGATTGAATCTGTAGTCAAAGTCGGCTTTATCAATGTTGTTTTGCTCTAATAATATAATTTTCTACCTTATACTGTTTCAATCTCCCGAAAGACGTAGAAAACATTGATACACAACACACAACATTTTGATTTTGTGTGTTGTGCATCATTGAGCACCAAATATTGTTAGATTCAAAAGGATAATCCTTTCAAGCGACTAAGTGAAGTGACGCGAATGAATTGTGTTATTAGGGATACGGTTCCATTATTTGTGGTCTGCAGTTTATGACTGCCTGCAAAGTTGAGATAACTCAAACAAAACTTTGCTGATTGCGTGACAAAAGGCAGCGAAAATAAAGAGCAAAGTAGCTATCTTTTTGCGTACTATAAGGAATTTTCATTTGTAGTTACTCTCGAATTTTGACTAACTAGTCTCGACATCCATACTTAATATTATAATGTGAAACTGTTTTTATTTTCTTTGTCCTTCTCTTCACGTCAAAACGGAGCGATCGATGTGAATTTTGGTGTGGAGATACTTAAAGAGCTGGAGCCTTAAGGACGCATTTACGTTTTCTCGCAAATATCAATGTTTTTCTGGTACCATTTTGAGACATAAGGAGTTAAAATTTTGACAATGTTATGGTATTAATTTCAAGATAATTTATTAATCTCCACATTTAATGCATTATAATTACACAGTTCTATACATCTTTTTCACACAAATACTCTGAGTCTGAGGTTTTGCGCTTAATTTGTTACAACTTGTGTAGAGGTTGTTGGCTGGAGAGTGTCATAGACAAATTTTTTGTTAAAAAAAGAAACGAAAGTATAAAACCACGGACTACCGAAATTAAAGTTATTTTTATCTTTGCAGTGTTGTGAGATGGAAGTCGGTTTTATTTTTTGTTTAAAAGTTTTTTAACATACTGAATTAGAGATTCATGATATATAGATTCAAATGGGAGTTCCCATAAAAACCTGGATAAATAAGTACTAATTCTTATTTCAAGTTAAAATATTAAGTCAAGTTACCAACTGTAAGTAGGTTACTTCTAGGTAAGCGTCCCTGTTCTTCGATCACATCATCCCTTAACATCAAGTGAAATGGGACCACCATTTCACTGATGCAAGCCTATCAACAATAAAAAAAGAACCTAGTTACAGAAATACTACCGACTGACTCATGAGTTTGCGTAGGCAGTTGATATTGAAGTTATTTTTGGAATCAATCCTTACTTAAAAGGCAGTAGTAGGTGTAGTAACAATTACATGGGTGGTAGCGCACTCTATCTGCTACACAGTTTCAAATAACTCTATTAACAAATTTGAATATCAAAGCCTTCTGAAGTGTATTATGGAAGTCATCTATAATCTACTAGCTTCTGCCTGCGGCTTGACTCGCGTGTGAAGATCGGCATCAGGTATTCCAGATTCCGAAAGCAATTATAGCCTATATATTGCTCAGACCGTCTAATAGATAAAATGTTATCAAATTCGTCTAGTAGTTCCGGAGATTATTGTGTACAAACAGACAACCACAGACAAACATTTTATTTTTAATTATTGCTCGTTTAATCGCGCCTCAAATTTTTTTATGAAGTACATACATCGTTTAATTACTGTTTTATCAAATGTATTGATGGATTAGATTAGAACAGCTTTTACAAAAGAGAATTAGCAATGCGGGTAGATTTTTTTTTTATTGATAATAGGGTCGCGTTTGACCGCCATCTCACCTGATCGTAAGTGATGATATGGTCGAAGATGGAGCACGCTTGCCTAGAAGTAACCTATTCACTCTTGACTTAAAGACTCCCAGGTTATAGCGATCAGGAAACATAGACTCCGGCAGGGAATTCCACTCCTTAGCCGTACGCACAATGAAAGTAGGTATTCCCAAAACGTTTTGTGCGTATGGGTGGGATGTCCACCATATAACGATGGCGCATCGCCATTTGTCTTGTAGTCCGATGATGGAACGGGCTTGGTGGAATTAGATTGTGTAATTCCATCGCACACTCCCCGAAATGTAACCGATAGAAAACCGATAGACTTGCAACTCGTCGAAGTTCAAGGCTCTGGAGCTTTGATTCGACCAGTGAATCGTTGCCAATGAGTCTCTTGGCCCTTTTCTCGATAAGAATACGAATTCATATTACTAGCATTCTGGTTAACCCTCCAATTAAACAAAATAATTATGCTCGTGCCTAGAGTGGGTTCACCGCAATAGTTTCGATCACAAGGCCGACACCTCAGCCATTGGACTATTGACGCTTATTCTTCAATGTTTTATGTAATTTTTCATAAATAGTTCAATAATATTTTAGCAGAAAATGGTATTTTGGATTTTATGGCCCATAACACGGAACTATTTTGTCAGCACTATCACTTTATTGTATCCTAAGTATTGTCCCACTCAGGGACGAATTGTAGAATGAAAATATTATTTAATTTGATTTCTACAAGTCGATCTAAATGGGCCGTAGGCATGTAGGACGAGTTGATGGATTAGTCCCCCGTCCCCATGGTCAGACCGTTATCAGAAAATCCAGAAAAGAAACCCAGACTCCGGCAGGGAATTCCACTTCATAGCTGTACGCACAATGAAAATATTCTCAAAACTTTTTATGCGTATGGGTGGGATGTCCACCATGTAACGATGGCGCATCGCCGTTCGTGTTGTTGTTCAATAATAACTTAATTTATAATATAGGTACCTTGCAGCGCTCTTCACAGATTACCATATTAATTTAAATATTAATTCACTACGACGTATACTGCTCATGTAACTATGACATTTACCCCAATATGAAAAAGAACTAAGACTATATTTAAAGATTGTTCCAAAAGTTGTATCTTCTACCATTAGCTACGAGAAAGTCATTTACTCATTTGTCATTTATTCATATTAATTATTCATTACAGTCATTCATATTAAATAAAAATTAATAGTTTATAAAACTTAAAACATCCTTACAAGACGAATGTAATGAGCACAAACACGATATGTTTACTAGTAGGCAGTCCAAGGTTCCATCAGCCACCTTTCAATTCCATCCAGACCCAGCTCGATAGTACCATTATTGCCAAGTTTCATGATGATACAACAATTAGAAGTGCGTTTAATTCAGATTCATAGATTTGATTACATAGTTTGTTACAGCTCGACCTGATACAAGCGTGTTAAAAAAATAATATGTATGTTATCGATAACGTGATTGTAACGTACGTATCGACACACATTTAACCTGAGTTTTTCTATATTTTCAGGTGTAATGAACGCTGCAGACTACTATGGTCTGGACGAGCTTCGCCGCGCCTGCGCCGGTTTCGTGCAATGCTGCATCACTGTGGATACGGTGTGTGCCCTTCTCGCGTCGGCTGAAAGATACATACAGTACAAATGTACTAAGTCGCTTGTGCAGAAGGTGAGGGCATTCAAGTCATTAGCATCATCCGCTTAGCCTTTTTAGGGTTTCGCAGCCGAATGGCAAAAACGGAACGCTTATAGACTCGTCTGTCGGTCTGTCAGTCTGTCCGTTCTTATGTCTCAGCCTCTTTATTATTATTATTATATACTTTATTGTACACCTTACAATATTAATATGGATACAAAAAAATTAAATTAGTGTACAATGGGCGGTCTTATCGCACAGGGCGATCTCTTACAGACAACCTTACAGACAGCCTCTTTATTCCGAAACTAAGGACTACAGAGTTTAAACTTGGTAGGAAGATGTATTCTGTGAATCGATTTACGATTTTTGTTGTCCCATACATGAAACTGAATCTAAATAATTTTCATCAAAGCTATAATTTTAGGATGTCTATAGAGAGGTCTAACATCGAGGTTCCTAAAAATATTTCTGATTTTAATCAAACATTTGAAAGATAGACATTTCCAAAGTAGTAAAAAGTTTCAAAAACCGCAATTAACTTTGTCATTTATACAAACACTATGATAACCAAGCTATTTTCGCTAATCTTTGCTTGCTACCACGGAACCCATCATGGGCGAGTCCGACTCGCACTAGGCCGGTTTTAAAATATTTTGAGGTTGACTTCTAGTCTAATCTATACCTATCTGACCTCCGTAACCCAATAGAGCAGTGACTCAGTGAACCAACGGCTTTTTAACCGACTTATAAGAAAGGAGGAGGTTCTCAATTCGGATGCTTGTATTTTTTTTTTAAGTTTGTCCAGGCATAACTCCGTTCCTTGCCAACCGACTTGAAAAATGCTTTTTTTGTTGGAAAGGGTATACTTTCCGAATGGTCCCATGAAAATTGTATCGAAATCGGACAAGCCGTTTCTGAAAAATCAACAAAAGTCTAAAAAAAAATCTACATTGACGATCTTTTCGTTTACTCTGCATTGCGTTTTTGTTCGCGCATAACTCCGTCATTTACGAACCGATTTGGAAAATTCTTTTTTAACCGACTTCAAAAAAGGAGGAGTTTCTCAGTTTGTCCTGAATCCTTTTTTTATGTATGTTACCTCATATCTCAAAGACGGCTGGACCGATTTGGAAAATTCTTTTTTAGTTTGAAACGGTATACTTTCTAGTTGGTCCTATTGTCATCACGTTAGGATCTGATGATGGAATCATGGAAAAATCGAGGGAACTCTTTAAATATTATAGGCACCTCTATAGCGTTTTGGGTATTTCTTATAGTAACTTGTGCAGTTGCTCTTGAAAAGCACCATTTGGGGATGTGGAACTGATGATGAAAACCACAGATAGCCACCGAAACAACTCAATAATAAGTATTTTGTGGATTGCGATTCGATTACTTGAATATGGATGTGAAGCACTTTATGCTCGTCACAATGCATATGGTGAAGTAGAGCTGATGGTGAAATACCAGAACTCCTCAAAAATGAACGGCACTGCATTGGGAAAAGCAATATTTTGGCTTTAGTAACTAGATTAATTACAAACTGACCCACTAAAAAGCGCGTAAATAAAAACTTTTTTGCAAAAACTAAAACCGACTTCCATATCAAAACACTAAAAAGCCAAAAATAATTTTAATTTCGGAAGGCGGTGTGAAAAAAAAGAAAATACAAAACCAATAACACCGACTACCGAAATTAAAATTATTTTTGGCTTTTTAGTGTTTTGATATGGAAATCGGTTTTATTTTTTGCAAAAAAGTTTTTATCTTTTTTTTTTCCTGTTGGAAAATCATGAAATGACTTCTCCCGCTCTGGGTGGAGCGGTAGGGATTGACAGACTTCTACTGACTAAAATCCCACCCTGGTTCCTTGCGTTCCAAGGCCGCGGTATCTTGTTAGAACATTCCAACGGCTAACGTGCTCTCCGAGGCACGATGTAATCTAGATAAGTTGAGATGATAAATAAATAAATAAATAAATAATCTTTATTTCCAGTTTACAATTTACATGTAGTTAGTCATTACTCACTAATTTACTCACTTTACACAGAGTTATAGACCACTTACACCCGAGTTAAGATTAAAAGCGGATGTATAAATAATGCTTTTTAGGGATAAGGGTAATTTATTAAATATTTGCACTGCTTGGTAACGTGGACTGTGCTTCACTATATTTAAGCAAGGACTTATTTTATTATTTAAATCCTTCCTGCGTGTATTCTCCCTAACCAGTATTTCCTCAAATGTCTCATATTCGTGCAAATACTTTATACGTAGAGGCTGGGTACGGTTAGGATTTTTAGATGTACAAAGTGTGGACGACAACTATGTCTTTGTGAAATTCGGAAAATGGTTCGTATGGCTCTTTTTTGAAGGACGAATGCTTTTTGGCAATTATAATTATAGCTATTTCCCCAAAATTGTAAGCTATATCTTAATCTAGATCAATTAGCGCGTAGTATACGATTTTTAATTGTCTGGTGTCAATTTCATCACGAAGGGTTCTCAATGCATAACATGCAGATGATATACTTGCTCTTTCTTCCAATTGAGCGATTCATCCATATGTATGCCCGACAATTTTGCTTCACTCACAAGTTCTATTTTGTTTTCATTGAGTTTAACCTCCATGGTATCTTTATTACGAGCAGTTGTTTTGAATAAAAGTATTTTGGTTTTCATACTATTGATTTTAAGTTTATAAGCAGTAAACCATGAGTAAAGGTAGCTCAAAGCTGCATTGACCTTTTTCGTGAGTTCATTTATATGCTCAGCTGCAATAATGGCATTTGTATCATCCGCAAAAACCACAAGGTTCAAGTCTGGCAGAACGTTATTAATATAATGAATTAAATCATTAGTGAACAAAATGAACAATATGGGACCCAATATAGATCCTTATGGGACATCGGCACAAATATTAAAAAAAGTAGATCTATAGGTTTGCCTTTGTCCATCTTTCATCTCAATGATTTCAACAAACATTTTTCGGTTTTTTAGGTAGGAAGTCAAAAGTTGTAAGGCTTTTCCTCACACTCCATAGTGATTTAATTTAGTTATTAGTAAGTCATGATCAACAGTGTCAAAAGCTGAGCTTAAATCTAGAAATACACCAGCTACTCTCATTTTATTATTTAACTTGTTGATTATATCATTAACAAGAGTATACAACGTGTAACGGAAACCCCATACCTATCCAAAAGGGCTGAAGACAACATCTGGTATGGAGTCTCTATGCACAGTTTCAGCTGAAAATAACTGACTCAAAGAATTGATACCAAATTATTGGTTTCATATATTTCTTGAATATCAATCATAAAAAACGTGTCACAGCACTACGCGGGTCAATAACTTTCTTCCTTTCTTTTCGTTTTTCTTAATTTGAAAAATTCGGTCTCTGGTATCAGTGTATTAGAATTTGTAATAAGTTCTACACACGTAGGCTAATTATTACAAAACCCTTGCCATATCGTTTGTTATAATATCATCCCCTGAGCCCACATTTTTTTTTATATCCAAATTGTCTTTTATTTAAGTTAATATGAAGTAAAAAAAAGTGCGTTTATGACTATCTAAGAGTAGATCAATATTAAAATCTCCACATATTATGCATTTCCTATTAAATAAGTGCTCCAGCATCTTTTCCAAGCGGTTTAAAAAAAAGTTCGAAATTCTTGTCATAATGACTACGATAACAACAACATATATACAAACCAGTATCGACATTTAACACAACATATTTCAAAGCTCTCCTCCATCTTATACATCTTATTAATAACATCAATATTCTCTAATTTTCTATCCACAAGTCCCAGTATCAAACTTGTTTGGACGAGTGAGTATGATTGTGTGTGGATGTTGAAATAACCCTTCATAGTCCGACCTCGACAAGTGCGGCAGTTCTTATTTAGCCAGAAGGTCTAGCTCCTCATAGACAAAATAATCATTAAATTTTTGAATACGTATTATTATTATTATTATTTTTATTAAAAATAGGCTCGCGTTTGACCACCATCTCACCTGATGGTAAGTGAATGCATCGATGAATATGCCATTAATATTACACAATATTAAAGCTGATTGGCAAACTTGTTATATTAATGTAAAATATGAAATACCACTTAAAGGAGATGTTTCAGAAATGTATGGAGCCTGGGCTAGCACTATGTACACCACATGAAAATATAGCTGTACAATATAGTAACCGTTTTTTCATATTAATTTTCTATAATTTCACTTTATTTTAATATGATATTGAAATTAACTCAGTCGAGGAGGGCAACACAACATATATGGTGGATCAGCCATGTTGCAGTGATGCGAACGTCATTTTGACATGTCAGCTTAACGGATCGATATTCTTTCACAAAATAGTCAATAAATCTTAATAATATCGATTTATTGATTGGTCTTACACTAATCTTGTCATATCCGGGGAGTAGTTTAAATGTTGATCACGAGATCATCAGCACGTTTGCGCCATAAGAATATATATACCTTCAAATTAGTATCTTTTTTTTTGCCACGAGATTGCATAGTGCCAAAAACCACGTACCAAAATAGTCAATGTTACCTTCGTGCGTATATTTTTTACTCGATAATATATAATTGATATAGCTTAAAAATATCGATTTGATATTTATCGAAATCGTTATCGTTGCGAAAATTAAATCTGTCAAATTTCATGTTAAACACTACTGTCATGGCTGCCCTCACAAGGGTTATCATAGTAAAAATCTTTCCAAATAATCATTTGTCACAGCTATAGCCGTCTCCAAATAATTTATTGAGTATATTTATGAAAATCTATATTGTTTTTTCTATTTATGTATGTAGTGTGTATAATGGTAGCCTAAAATGAAACATCTCTATGTAGAATCAATCTTGAAAGTTGTATTCATTTTTTGTAGTTTTATTTCATATTTTACATTAATTTACTGATGTATATTAATGCAAATAAGGAAATACAACTTAAATTTGTGAGTTTCTCCTCAAATTAACGCGGGTGAAACCGCGGGACACAGCTAGTCTAGCATATATCGTCAGTCGTAACTCTTTTTTTTATTTTCAAAAATAAGTGTTTCTTAACATTTAAGGAATATTTCGATGAAAGAAGTAAAGAAAAAGGTATACGGTTTAAAAGAATACAATGTCAGTCTCCTCGAATACCATGGTTTTACAATACTAAGTTAAGTATTGTAGAGCCTACATTGTAGCTATAGGTAGATTACGTTCTGGACGTATCAATCAAAGAAGTTTGCATACATAATAAAAAAAGTGATACCCCTAATTGCGACGTGTGTAGCATGGTGATGATGTACAGTACATTCTACAAAATATAAGAGTGAGAGAGTTATTGGTGCAAAATTTCATATTAACACGTACGACCAAGGAGCCTTTTTAAGTATTTTAGCAGAATCAACATCTGATACTACAAAGTCTCTTTTTAGGATATAAGTTTTTTTGATATAAAGATCAAGATTAGGGAACGCTGGGGCTCGTATGTCTATGGAGATAAATCCCCCTAAATAAAACAAGAATTAAAAAAATATAAAACTCTTTTTTCAACATATTCTTTTCTTTTATTCCTGTTTTTTGTGAATGTTAATAAAACCGTTAGATCTAATAAATATCTGTTTCATTTACAGGTGTTGGAGTTTGTGGATGAGCACGGCAATGAGGTGCTGAATCTTGGATCTTTTACCCTGTTACCCCAGCATGTTGTGAGGTTAATACTAGCACGGGATGAACTGCGGGCAGATGAGTTTACTAAGTTTCAGGTATGATAATCTATGTCCCTACAGACCGACAGAGTGACTTTCGCATTTAGAATATTATTCTTAATGCGAAAGTTACTTCTTACTGTACTTATTTAAGTTATTCTGTCTGTCTGTTACGCTTTCACGTTTAAATAATTATGGCGCAGAGATATATTAAACCTTGTAGATATTACAGGTTACTTTTTTGTGAAAAGAGTCTTTTCATGCGAGTGAAACCGCAGGCAAAAGCTAATATGTATATAAAATAGTCGCTATTTCTTTTGGTGACGCCATAACTTGAAAAGGACGCTACCAATTTCACACATTTTATTTACCTTTTTCAGCATTTTCTACTCTGTACTTATGGAATAAATATTAAAATAATTGCGCAGAACATTATTAATCAGTTCTATGGTTGTGTTTCAATCACTCAATAAAAGCTTTTTTTGACTCCGGATAAATGACTAAAATTTCTACACGAGGGCAGTCGCTTGCAACTGAGCTGGCGCCTGATTTATGGACTAAAAAAATGGCGCGATGTGAACGGCAAAGCTTTTAACGACTCAAAATTAAGTATAATTAGAACTTAAAACGGGATAATTACCACATGTATTTTTTGTTTTGAGTTTCCGATATTTCGGCACTGTTGCAAGCGCCATGATCACGGATGAACTGAAGTAATTGCTGGTGGAAGTTTATGAGGAGATAAATCGGTCCACCCTCTTTCTCGTTCGTTTTCTGTTTTCGTTTCAAAATAAGAAATACACATGGTAAATATCCCGTTTTAAGTTCTAATGATACTGTTAGTGACCATGTTAGCTTAAAAACTTATATCAAAATTAAGTGTAGGAAGAAATCTAACCTTAACTATTGACCAGCCTATATCCAAAGCAGCGAATAATGCAGATACCAAACCGGTACCTATAGATGTATTTCGAATCCTTCTTAGAATTATTTCTCGGCTGCGAACAAACTACTCGTGGTATACAAGCTGAGGCCCGTGGATAGTAGACACCGTTTGCAATAAACAGATACGTTATATTTTGGAATGGCACACACGTTAGGTACTTTTGGTCTCAGAAAAGTGTAAGATTTCCGTTGGATGGATTCTCAAATTAAAAACTAAAAAATTTTACTTTACATAGGCCTATATGAGTAGTAATAAAACGTCAGAAGCTAGTGCAATGTCCGAAATTGGTCGTTTCCTATGGAGGAGAACCGACAAGAAACTCCAAAGTTACTCTTTTTAAAAAATCATCATCATTTCATTTCGGGGAGTGTGCGATGGAATCCATGCGATGGAATCCATCCGATGGTTCCATCATTCCGATGCGCCATCGTTACACGGTGGACATCCCACCTATACGCACTAAACGTTTTGGGAATACCTTCATTGTGCGTACGGCTAAGGAGTGGAATTCCCTGCCGGAGTCTGTGTTTCCCGATAGCTATAACCTAGGGGTCTTTAAGTCAAGAGTGAATAGGTTACTATTAGGTAAGCGTGCTCCATCTTTGACCACATCATCACTTACCATCAAGTGAGATGGTGGTCAAACGTGAGCCTATTATCAATAAAAAAAATAATTTTATAAAATCATTCATTTTCACAATGTATCTATCAATGTATATACTTAATACAGGTTTAATATGTTGGTTTAAAACAATAGAGAAAAAAGAATCTAACAGTCTATAATAGTGTTCTTCCCAAAAAGCACCTTTATAAAATTAAAATATACTTGACCAACTAAAACATTAGATTCCACTAATGAAAGATGGAAACTAAAGCATTGTAAAATTAAACAAAAAATGATAATATCTAGCATATAGGTAAAATCAAATAAAATAAAATTTATCCAATATTCCACGCGACCTAAATTACTGGCAACAGCTAGTTTATTGTATTCTCTATCAGTTAACAGTGGTTACGTTAACAAATTTAAGAGCATTTCCTTTCACAATGACACCGCAAGATCAACATTACAGTTTCTACACATTTCAAACATTTCCAGGCCGCGCTGATGTGGAGCAAGAAATACTGCGACACCAACCAGAATATGAACTTGAAGGAAGTTATCGGCAACTTTCTTGAGTACATCCAGTTCCACAAGATTCCTGCTAACGTGTTGATGAGAGAGGTCCACCCGTTAGGCCTGGTACCTTACTCCATCATTATGAACGCGCTTGCGTACCAGGTGCTGTTACGAAACTTATTTAAATATTTGTTCAAAATTGGTCTCTTGTGTCTTCCTTCAGAAGGCAGAGCGTATGTTTGAAATATTATTCTGTGCGTCGTAATACTTTCAAATTCTTCTTTTTAGTTTGTCAATAACAATCTGAATGGACTCGAGTTTGGCACCGTCAAAACTGTGTCCACTTTCAAATTGATATCTTTCTTTAAATATTCACCTTTCTGCTTAAGCTGCTACTAATCTGTGCCTGGTTTTTATCTCTTGAGCACATCTTTGCGAGTGAACTATTTAGCAGATACACCAACTTTTTTTCTTTCGTATTTGTGCCAATAGCCCCATAGATTTGGCTATTTGGCATATTGCAATTTTTTTCAAAGAAAACCAGCAATGTTGATATAAGTCACACTGCTAGCAATCTTGTTAACCCCTCCAACTAAGCTTAATGTCTTTGTCTGGAGTGGGTTCACGGCTATAGTGTGGGGTTCGAACTCGAAATCTCTCGATCACAAGTCCGACACCTTAGCCATTAAGCTACTGACGCTTTTGTTTTGTTCTCTCTCTCTCTTTAAATACTCACCTTTTCTACTTAAGCTGGTACCAATCTGTGCCTGGTAATTATCTCAAGCACATCTTTGCGAATAAACTATTTAGTAGGTACATCACCTTCTTATTTCTTATTCGTGTCAATAGTCAAATCTCCGGGTATTGCTAATGTACAGACGCCAGCACATGAAGCTACCCGAAACTGTAAAATTTTCCCAATCATGCTTGAACCTAATTTCTTTAACAATAAAGTTGAAAATTGACAAAGAAATTTGACAGATTCTTGTAGCTTGATGTGCTGGCGTCTGTACTAACGTCTATTCTGCCCCCGTTGTCATAATTAGAGTCAAAAAAATTAAATGTTGGGAAATCGCATTTTTGTTTTGAAATGTTTAAATTGGTGTATCTTGATACTTATAGCAGATAGCTTAAATATTTAAACGGATAACAAAAGACACATGTTTGTAGATTAGTCCTCAATATAATTTATATGTTAAATATTGATGGTTTTTTTTTATCTAATGAATTGTATCTATAATTACCACTTCTATCAGCCCAACTAACACTTTCTTAAGCGTATTTACAGTAAGTCGGTAAGATACTGTAATTACATTGTTACAGTAAGTATATCTGCTTACTCATTTCCTTGATATACATACATCAAGTAAGTGACTTACGGATTGGTTTTATTTTTTGTGAATTACACAAGTTATAAATAGAGTAACTATACTTACTGTGAATATGAGTAGCTAAAACGCCATATTTAAATAATGTCAATCTACCAGAACATTAGTTACTGTAAATATGACAGTGCAAATACGAAATAAAACATAATTTTAATACAGTAATCTACTTACTGTTATTATTATAATGAACGATTGAGTCTTCTCAACATTTACTGTGATTGTGCTTATCGTAACTTTGTTAATAATTTAGATATAAAAATAAAGAAACAAAATTCCTTATAGGGCTTGATTTAAGGATCACAGTAATGGTAAAAAAGTCATAACACCAGTAACACGACTTAAGGGTAGTTTCCTGTGTTACAAAAAAAATATTTTATTTTTGTCCATTAGGTAGTTTTTCAAAAAATATTGGTCACGTATTTTTTGCTTTTTCAATTCAAGAAAAATTCACAAAGATGGAAAGCTTCAAAGTACAGGAGTAGGGGCTGCTGACGTCATACCTTGCTAAGAATTATACCGAGGTGTGATGTCACGCGAAATTTCAACTCACTGTATCGTCTTAATTTTTCAATTACGTGAAAAAATAAAAAATACGTGTCCAATGTTTTTTGTTAAGCTACGTGAAGGACTAAATAAAATATTTTAGGAAACTACCCTATTATGACATCGGGGGCAGTATTCTTGTCTGTGTGTGATGCTATGCTATGCCTTTAGTAGTAGTGCATTGAATAGAACGCTGAAACCGCTGTTGTTGCAGGCAGACCCGGCCAGCGTAGACCCAGGCAAGCTCTCCCCGGCGCGAGTGCGGCGCGCCGGCCGCTCCATGTCCGTGCAGTCTTCGCTCGACCCCTACGGCTCCAACACCACCCTCTCCTCCACCGGCTCCAGCGATGTCCCGTCCTCAGACTCTCGGCACAACTAACGCGAGGGGAACCTCCCCCGTCCTCCTCCTGAACCCACCCCTGGCCCTTCCTCAGCTCCCGTACAGCCCATTTCCGTACCCCCCACCGATAAGCCTTCGGAGAAACTCGGACTCTTCTCCTCCATCAAGCGTGCTGCTAGCAAGAAGTTCGGCGATCGACGCTCCCCCACACCGAAAACTAGGGAGCCCCGATCCAAGTCGGACTCTATTAAGCACGCCGCTCTAACTCGACAGGTCTCTGAAACGGTGGGAGCGTCAGCAGACCCAACGTTCGAGCGCTGTAGACCGAGGAAGCGGGATAGTGAAACAGAGTTTCCAGTCCGCAAGTCCACTTCAGAGATATCTGAGAGTTTCCCCTTCGTGAGGCGTGCGCTAGCTGAGATAGAAAATGGACTTAACTATTTTAGGAGGTCTATCACGTCGGATACGACTGAATCAAAGCCTTCTTTGATGAGGACCGAGCCAGTGGTCGTGGTTGCAGCGGCTGAGGATGATGAGGCGCCTATGTCGCCGCCACCTCAGATGGGTTTAAAAGAACGTCGAGGTTCTCGGGGATCACCGTGTGCTAATCTTCCGCCATTAACGTTACCGCCTGTTACTCCGGAGCCATCGCCTGGGCGGTTGACTCCGAATAGGCTTTCTCCACAGAGACCACAGGAACCGGCATCGGCTCCAGTGATGCGGAACCTTCCAGCGCCTCGACGAACGAGGACTCGATCGGAAATGCCACCTGAACCTCCACCACGTTCACCTCAAACTCCTCGCCCAGCGTCCGTGTCCCCAAAACACACATTCGCATTCAAAATAGTACTGAAAAAAGTAGAGAGCACCCCGAATACATCATTTGATAGACCGGACCAATGAGAGTACCTCCTCTAAGCGCGGCCGTTGTTATACGGTGGGGTACTCGAGGTTAATGACGCGCTTTTCTCCGTTTTCTAGAAACAGCTAGCATAGATTAGTTAGCGGCGATGACGAAGACTCGCCAATGAATATTGTATTAAAATCGATGACGCTTCGGAAACTTCTTCGTATTCTTATGAATTTAGGGGCTGGTCCTCTGGTTGGTCGTATCGACATTGTGTGTCGGACTTTTGACTGTATGATAAGGTAATAAAATTGAAATTTATATGGTTCATATACTTGTTGTTAATAAATAATACATGATGAAGGTTTATTCATGAGTGCGATTGAATGGAGTATAAAAAAGTGCGTAAAATTTCGCGTGGAGAAAATATTTTGTGTGAAAATATATATATGGATGGATACTAATAGTTCCTTTATCTATGTTTTCGATAAACTCCTACCACAATGATGTTCACGAGTCCTCTTTTTATCATGAATGTGTATATCATAATCTTTAACTTATATCTGTCGAATGGAAAGTTCTTATAAATACTATGTACTTTTATACGGACACTGGCATAATGGACAGTCTAAATGTATTTTCGATGTTATACAAGTTGTCTGACGTGAAAGTATTTTTATAATATTGTATATAAATGGAGATGTTTGTTGTTACTTCGATAGCCGTTTTGAAATTATAAACTTCTTATATATATATATATGCTTTTATAATCACAGAAATATACATATCCGAATACATATTAAGTTCAGACAATACGTTTATTCTCTCTCAAATACATAAAATAGAATAAAATGATGCATACACGTTTATGGTTACTTAATATTTTTATGTATTGGAATATTACTTCCAAAGTATTTATTTATAATGCATATTATTCAATACGTGTTTAAAGACATAATAAAGGCACAATAGTTGTTGTGATTTGTGTGAATTCATAATTGTCTGTATCAACCCTCTCCAATATAGATGATATGTCATTTTGATTCTGGCTTTTTTAATTATTTGGCTTATCTTGCACTAAGTTCTTGTAAATCTGTCCTTAGACATGAGACGTTTTTGTTCTATTCTTGAATAAATTTTTCATAACGAATTTCAATCTTACGAAATAGATTTCTTTTTCTAATCTTGAGTTTTGACAATTCAAAAAAGGAATCAGAAACCGCAGCCAGAATTATTATACTAATAATAAAAAAGATGTCGCTGGTTTGCGAGAATATTGACGTAACTCGAAATGCTCTCAAATTCAACTAGATACATGTGTAAAATAATCATAAATTTCAAAGAGAATGTAATACATTATGTGATAAATTTAGGTATAACATCGTGAACTGGGACACACTGCCAATTTTGCACCGACGTTCATCAGAGACTGGGACTGGGTTTGACTCAAACCTAGGCCCAGTCTCTCTCACAAAGAAGCTTTGCATGCTTAAATTTTAAGCAAATCATGTTGGATTCCATATTTATAATAACATCGTATATACTATGTTATATGCAAATAAAATATAGTATTTTGTCTCAAATGAATAATAACACTGTTTCTTTCTGATCAACGTCGGCGTAAAATTGGCATTATGTCTCAGTTCACGATGTTATACCTAAATTTATGATTATTTCACACAGGTACCTAGTTAAATTTGACAGCATTTCGAGTTATGTCAATATTCTTGCAAACCAGCGATGTGTTGTTGTATTAAAATACACGTGTGTTATTTTTCCTTTATAACTATAAATGTTTAGATAGGTAATTCACAATTTTTTGAACAAATTTAATTCAGTGTTCTGTATTATATAAGTCAAATAAATATTCTACTGCTAGTAGGGTCCGACCAAAAGTGACACAGTTGACTTTTACGCAGTTTTTTGTTTAAATTTTCTCTTGATATTGATATTTAAACATTTTTGCAATTTTCTTGTAAAATAAGACTTTTGCGTTTCATGACTGAATTTAGTATGACTATGAATTAATTTTTGAAAGAAATAAAAATAAATTTACTTAGTTAGACTCAGAAAACTTTTGCAGAACAGGTAAATAACAATAATAATTAGCAAATAATTTGTGTAGGCGTGCATTGTTAGTTACGTCTAATAGGTTCAACCGTAAAATTGTTAATATTTTTTATGTCTTTTTTTAAGAAATATTGTACGTTATACAAGTGATTTTCACCCTCTTTTGATCGGATACTATAGCAAGGTAATATGTTAAAACCATATCGATGTCGACTGGAATTGTACCAAAATACATATTAATATTTGTTGTACGAAACATTGTGTTTTTTATAAATAATATTATTATGTAAATAATGAAAATTGTGGTCAAGAAGAAGAGAAATTGGTGTTCTTGCTATAAAGTTATGTTTTATTTTATCTTTTCTTCCCTATTTAAAATAATAATAAATAATTTTTGAGATAACTTTGGGCTAATAAATTAATAGCTATCGATTTTAGTTTTGATTCGAAAAGTTCCTGTAAGTTGTAACTAAGGAACTTTAATCTGTATTTTTGTTCTAGCATCAGTATATTTCAGTGAAATGGCTAATGGTTACGGATTAAATAGTTATTCTTAGTGTTGCCCAAACGAGAGTCTCGCAAGAGTCTTGCAATTAGCGATTATCCTATTGCTATTTATTAAACGGTAGTTGAGATCTCAGAACAATGTAACAGAGTCTGTTACATTGTTCTGAGATCTCAACTAGTTTAATAGAAAAAAAATGCAATAGGATAATCGCTAATTGCAAGACTCTTGCGAGACTTTCGTTTGGGCAACACTACTTATTCTACACTCTCAAAGAAGCCATTTCAATTAAAATGCACAATTTCAATAGCCATTTTTTAAATTTTAGTTTGGTGTCTAAAATTATTAAATTTTACGAAACGTGGACTATACAAATAGTACTTTTTGCAATGTTGGAAATTTAGGCCTCATTTTAGTTATAGTATATAGAGTACTTATACTTTATTTGACACAACATTTTTTACACACGAGTTTTTTTGCTGGAAAAGACGGGTGGGTGGTTGGGAGTGTCGGATATTAACCCATCCTATTCCTTCAGTTGCTCTTATGTTCCCTAGCAGCTGCCCAGCTGGCTGCTAACAATTGCTTAACTATGGTTACAATGGTCGTGTTATCGCTGATGGCGAAATCTCAGACATCCTAAGGAACGAACTTAAAATAAGGAGTGGACGAATATTCGTCTGGGTCAGGATGACTGGACCAAGAGAGATTTGGAAGTTTGAGTAATACCAAGTTTTAGTACCTATTTGGTATCATCAAATAATTGGTACCTCGCTAAAGATTTTCGATAAGCCAAAAAAAGTTACACCTGGAAGGAATTTTGCATGTAATCTGGAGCAAGTTGATTTCAACCAGTTGTAGCCATTATAATTAGTTTTTCTTTTCATTACCACTTTCCTCGTACTAGTTTTCCCTATTTATCGAGGTAACCTATTACCTATTTGGTACCATACATAAAATAATGGGTATTTTATGTCTGGTACTAAATAGGTACTAAAACTTTGTATTACTCAAACTTCAAAAATCTCTCTTGGTCCAGTCATCCTGACGCAGATGAATAGTCAATTAACTACAAATATCTAGATACTAGTCCAGACACGAGCCAAGAAATTTCTTCGACATGTCCAGTGCAACGGCATTAATGCCGTGTAGAAGCTCCAAAGCCTTGAAAGTTGTCGCTGTGTTGCCAGCTTGTTTGTGTGCGTTGCCTCAGCGGAATGTTGTCGTTTTTCAGGATTTCGGCTTGACAGATAATTAGTACCCTACCACGTGTAAATGTGCCCGAAATTTAGAATTTGTGCGCCCAGCCGGTCCAAAGATATTCACGAAAAACAGATTCCGCTGGAGTAACGTTACCCCAGCGGCATGTTTTTTAACCAGTGGTCGTAGCTGAGTAGAAACTACTTAGATAGATCATATTTGTGCCTAATCGTGCCCAAAAAACGGAATTTGTGCGTCTTGAGGTTTCAGAGTTAATCAAGATGCCGCTGAGGTAACATTTAGCAAATTGGTGTACCTCTCAAACGGCATGACATACAACTACGATTTTTTTACTGCGGTGGGTCTTGCACGTATGCTGTGCAATTTTATTTTTTCTATAATTGACACCGTTGGAGAATAAGAAATTGATTTTCAAAAACCCTACAATCGATCCTTGCGCTTCAATGAGAAACCCTAGAAACTTACCAATTATGGTGGTACCTTTTATGAACTCAAAGCATCATGCGCAATTAGATGTTTCTATTCCAACTCCTCAAGTCCTCAGAGAGCTATTCCATTTTAATTAAAATCTGGCTAAGCTAAAATTTAACACTCCAATACATGAGTTATTATTAAGTGACGGTAGTTATGATTCGACAAATAATTAATACCTTTATTCAATTGCTTATCCTTATAGTTTCAGCTGAAAACTCCTTGTAACTACACAGATATGAGAAGAAAACCATAGGAAAATAAATTTCACGATTAAACAAATAAATTCGAATGACTGTATAAAAGCGGCCGCGCAGTACATTGTGCCAACCTTCTTAAATTTGTAGTACAAGGTTTCGTTTTTTGAAACAGTCTCACACAAAAGTGTTACATAAAATTATTTATTGGTTTGCAAAACACGTACGGACACACTCACAGTATGTAAGCCATATTATATTGAGGATTTGCAAATATTTAACTTTCAGTCAAATGTTAGAACATACCTACAGAAAAACATAACGACCTAAAGCAATTACGGCTACGTTGTAATTAAAAATAATGGTAAGTGGTAACAGTGCTGTCATACTATACACATCATACATACAATATGTCATTATCCACTAGGTTGAAAGCTTTTTTGTAATCAAAGAAAGCTATGTCTGCCTGTCATTCAGCATCCACTGGTACTGTATTCGGCAAAACTGGAAACAGACCCCAACATAGTTGAAATAGGCTGAGAAGATGATGTATCGTTAATAGGTAAGTCGCTAACTTAAGAAGACACGGTTGATGTTATTGTGCAAAATTAGAAAAAGAAATCCAGAAAAGTGATTATTTGACTAGGCGTGCTTCTTCCAATGCTTGTCATCAGATGAGGATGTGGCCAGTCTGAAATCCTCATGGCATTTCAGTAACAATGAGAAAACATGAGTTGCCGGTGACGTTGATTTTCATCGCACAATTTATTTGGCAGATTATTATAAAGCGCCTTTACGTAAGTTTAATCAAAGGAAAGTGAACAAAAGTGCTTTATTCAAGCTTACACCAAGCTAGTAGAGTTGAAACGGTTGAAACGTCAAAGGTTGTAAACTTTTCCTTTCGGCATCAATCAGCGTAAGATGAAGTCGTTTCTTTGAAGTTACTGTCATCGTTATTGTTCCGTGTGTCTATATCGCCATCAAAATTATGAAGGAATACCCTAATTTAAATTGCTGTTTAGTTTTTTAGTTTTTAATACATAAAAATAATGAAGTGAAAGATATTTACTGTCACAGATATTAATTCATACAAATTGTGAGCCATAAATACCTATATAATAATCACATAGTATTAGTACTTACTACCTATTAATCATGTAAATTATGTAAGTACAACTGAATCATACAATCTTCTAAACCATATGCCTTGTGAAAATATTGGTAGGAAAACAGCTTCTTTCTTTTCTTTCAAAACTAAGTACATGGCTAGATTTATTTTTTCTTTAAACTTAGTATGACTGCCCTGCAGGGCGTTAATGATTTTAGAGGTCAAAAAATATACATATTATACAACAGATGAATTGCATATTTCGACATGCCCTATCAACAATGTAGGATCTGAAAATATGCAAATTTCCAGCAGAGCAGATTAAAGTTTAAAAGCATGATAAAAATGTTATTTTATGGATTACGATTTTGAATTTTGGAATGAGTGTCATATATCCAATATTCATATAATTATATAATCGTAATCCATAAAATAACATTTTTATCATGCTTTTAAACTGTAAATTGCTCTACTGGAAAGTTGCATATTTTCAGATCCTACATTGTTGATAGGGCGTGTCGATTTGTAATAGGCTAAATATTAATCAATGAAATGAACAACGTAGGTACTGGTAGATTATTGGTAATGGTAGATCGTAAGTCCTGTAGATAGGGTAGGTAGATCCTGGATCGCGGGCTTGCGGCGTGGGCTTGCGGGCAGCGAGCAGGCAGTCGTGCTCCACGCGCTCCTCAAAGAACGGTCAGCACCGTTGACGGGGTCCGATAAAGCCACTGCACTGGTTGTCGAAATGTTTTAACGGTTTACCGCGGCCCCGAAACGCAAAGGCTAGTAAGTGAAAGTCTCACTCTCACCCAGAGTGGAAGCAGAGGCAGCGGAGCCATTTCATGATTTGCCCGCCGAAAAAAAAAGGTTGTTTGGAATGCTATTTTAGTTAATGAACTGAATATTGTTTTCAACATCGAATAATGCTCTTGTAGATAGAAGTTATCAGCCGCCGCGGGAGATCCCGGGCGTCGGGGATCGCGTGCAGATCTCTGGCAACCGTAGGCGCGGGCTTGCGGACGGCGAGCAGGGGTAGCTCACCGTCTGGTAAGGACCAGGCCCGGGTCGGCGGCGCGTTGTGTTCCACGCGCGCCTCAAAGAGCTGTCAGCAATAGTGACGGGGTCCTATAGGGCATTGCCTGCCGGGGTTGCGGGAATGTTCTAACGAGATACCGCGGCCTCGGAACTTAAGGGCCCCTGAAGGAACAGGGTGGGTTTTTAGTCAGTAGAATTCTGATACTTTCGCTCCACCCAGAGCGGGAGAAGTCATTCGATGATTTTCCCACCCAGAGAAAAAAAAAAGATAATAGTTTTTTTTTTATTTTTTTATTTTTAGGTTACAAGTTCCAAAACATACTTAAACAAAGCACACAATTAGACCTCTGGGGTCTGTCTTAGCATGCCATGAACTGAGATTTGATCAACGCGCCATTAATAACTATTAATTGAGTTGATGTAATGTTCTTTCAGCTTACGCTTTATGTTTTTACTATTCATTAAGTCTCTAATGTCTACAGGTATTTGGTTTAGTAAATTGGGTATTGTGAAAGAAGCAGTACGTCTGCCATAAAAGTTATTTTTGCGTGGCACTTTTTTTTTTTTTTTTTTTAACGTTGTAAAATTATCAAATAAGTCCTCCCACTCCGGGCAGGGTGGGAGGGACTGTCAGACTTTTACTGACTAAAATCCACGGTGTTCCTTCAATAACCCTTTACATACCGGGGCCACGGTAACGGGATGAGTCCCACGACCCCGGCGGGCTTCGGCCCTCTGCAGAGGGGGCCTCGTCATGTTGCTGACGCTCTTTGAGGCGCGCGTGGAACACGACGCGCCGTCGACCCGGGCATGGTCCATGGTCGGACAGCGAGTTGCCCTTTACTCGCTGTCCGCATGCCCGCGCCTACGGTGGCCGGAGATCGTCGGCCGACGTCCGACGCCGTGGGCGTCTACCACTGCGGCTGGGCTGGAGGGAGGACGCCATCCTCTCCCTCACGCGGCCCGCCTCCTCCTTCGGAAGCATGACTGCTTCGCAGAAGGAGGCGACCGCTTCCCACTCCCTCTCGCCCCGCAGCATGGCCTCGACCAAGGCCGGGCGCGAGAGGTCTCCGCCTATTATCGCCGTGAGGACACGTCGGTGCTCTGCCCAAGCTGGGCAGTCCTGCACCGTGTGCTCGACTGTGTCCTCAGGGCGACCCTCGCAGTGGTGACACCCAGGCGTCTCTTCCTTACCCATCAGACACAGGTACCTCCCGAAACTCCCGTGTCCGGTGAGGACCTGCGTCATGCGGTAGGTCAGGACGCCGTGACGCCGATCTAGCCACTCCTCAAAGAGGGGTCTTACCGCCGCAATTGCGGCGTGCCCGGCCGTCGGTTGCGACAGTCGTTCCCTCCATACTGCCCTGAGATCGCGCCGGAGCTCTTCCCGCCGCGCCTCGACTTCTCGAGGCAGCGGGGATACGCCCCGGCGCTGCGCCTCCACGCGCCATTCATAGACGCGCCGGAGGGCAGTCGCCTCCAGATCCCAGGGCAGCAATCCGGCAAGGAGGTTGGCCGATTCGCCGGCGATCGTGCGGTATCCCCGGATCATTCGGATAGCCATGACCCTCTGGCATGCGACCAACTTTAGTGGTCGCGTCCGGATGCACAGGGCCCACACTGGGGACCCGTAGAGGGCCATGGACCGCACGACGCCGGCGTACAGCCTTCGGCAGGAGGCGTTTGGCCCGCCGAGATTAGGCAAGAGTCGCCTGAAGGCGGCTGCTGCCCGGTTCAGCTTTGGGGCCAAACTCAGGAAGTGCTCCCTGAAGTTCAACCGGCTGTCGAGGACGAGTCCCAGGTACTTCATCGTCCTCCCGACGCCGATGCGAACCCCCTCCATCGTTATGTGGGACTCGGACCGTGGCGCGTTCCGACCGCCATAAAAGCACATGGCCTCGGTCTTGTGCAGCGCCACGTCGAGTCCCAACTGCCGGATCCTATGAACGACTGTCGCAACCGCTTGCGTCGCCAGGTCGGCCGCCGCCTGGTGCGACTCTCCCTGCGCCAGGACGATCGTGTCGTCAGCGTAACATACTACGCTGACGCCGTCAGGGAGGTCCGCGCGCAGCACCCAGTCGTATCCGATGTTCCACAGGGGCGGCCCCAAGACCGATCCCTGTGGGACACCGCACGACATCTCTCGCCGGTTCCACTCTCCCAGGTGACCGGGGTAGATGACGGCTCTGTCCGTCAGGTAGTCCTCGACTATGCGACGGAGGTAGGTCGGCACCCGGTGATACCGGAGTGCCTCCCTGATGCAACTCCAGGGCAGGGTGTTAAAGGCGTTGGTGATGTCCAAAGACACCGCCAAGACGACCCTGCCCCGGGATACCGCGTCCCCCGTCATGAGGGCTCTCACGCGCATGATGGCATCCACCGTCGAGCGCCCCCTGCGGAAGCCAAACTGGCACTCCGCAAGATCCGGGCCCACCCGATTCAGGTGCCCGAAGAGGCGGTCTGCAATTACTCTTTCCAAGAGCTTGCCCGCCTCGTCGAGCAGCACGATGGGCCGGAATGCGGACGGAGAGTCCGCAGGGCGCCCGGCTTTCTGGATCAGGACCAGCTTTCCCGTCTTCCAGCGAAGCGGAAACTGGCCCCTCTCCAGGCATGCGCTAAAGAGCCCCCCTAGTCGAGGCCCGAGAGTCTCCGAGGCCAGGACCCACGCTTTCCCTGGCAAGCCGTGGGGTCCTGGGGCGGTATTTTTGGCCTTGAGCCGTTGTACCGCCACTCTCAAGTCTACCTCGGTCACCTCTGGAGCGTTGTAGACGTCGTCATCGCTGTGGTCCGCGTTTGCGCCAGCTTCAGGTTCCGTCGGAGACGGAGCCATGGGCGGGGGAGCGTGCTCCCCTCGCGATGGGAACAAGGCGCTCACCACGTCCTCCAAGAACTGAGGCTGGAGACTCTGCGTCAACGGGGGAGCCCAGGGGCGGAGCTTCTCTCGCACCCACTTGTAGGGGCGGCCCCATGGGTCCCCGTCTAGAGTCGCCAGCATCTCCTCCCGGGCCAGTTCCTTGGCCCGCCAGATCTCGTCTCGGAGGACGGCCTTCGCTGCCCTGTAGCCCTCGTACAGCTCCGCCTCTACAGTCGCCGCATCCGAAGGTCGGGTGTTGGCCCAGAGTTCGGTTCGGGGAGAAATAAACGCCTACCACAGCGATCTCCCCGAACCGTGCTGCGACGATCCCACGCCATCTCTTGACGCGATCGAGGGGCGGGGCACCGGCGGCGGCCGACGAAACGAGGGTCACCGAGCCGTCCAAGTCCGCCACCCAGTCATTCCTGGGCAGGACAAAATACGGCTCGGCGACCACGGCGACGTTGATCAACCACTGCGCCATGCTCTGGAGCAAAAGTTCCTGAGCAGCGGCGCAGTGGTTGATGTTCGCCTGGAGGAAGCGCAATGGGGCCATTAATCGGGATCCATTGCAGCCTCCTCCAGGGCCCCTCGCGGGGGTTCAGCCACGACGGCGGCGGCAGTAGCGACGGCGGCGGCGGCGGCGGCGGTGGCGGTGACGACGGCGGCAGAGGGCCTACCTCTGCGCCTGGCTTTAGTGGGTGGGGCGCAGGACTTGCCCCCAGCCCGGTGATCGGCCGGCTTGCCAACCGCCTCACATGCGAAGCAGTGAGGCGGGGCGGAGCACGAGCCGGCCTTGTGACCGGGCTGACCGCAGCGGAAGCACCTATCGCTGCGGTCTACCTCCGAGGTGCACACGCATGCCGCATGGTTGCCCACTTGGCAGCGGAAGCACCTCAGGGGTCTGGGGTCCAGGACTTTCACCTGCGCAGACACCCAACCAACCAGGAGCCTTCGGCCCTCCTGGATCTTTTTGGCCGCCGGGACGGGGCAGCTAACCGTAATGGTTTGCCCCCCCGTGAAGCCAGGACGCAGGGCGCCCGCCCTCACCTGATCGGGAGGGCACCCCCCAGTCCTGGCTACGGCGGCCACCACTTCCTCGGCCGTCACGGAGTCATCCAGACCCAATATGCGCATGTCTGCGCGCTTGGTGGGTCTGGGGACTCGGGCCTCCTCCGCATTTAAGGACGCTCTGAGCCGTTCGGCCAGAGCGTCAGCGGCAGGGCCACTGGCCGCGCCGGGGATCTCCAGCATCCGAGCCCCCGTCGCAGTCACCCGGTGACGGAGGCCGCCGACGATGCCGAGCTCCGTGATGTCGATCGCCATCCGCGCCTTCGCCAGCACGTCGCGGTACGACACGCCCCTCTTCACCGCGTCCGGCTGCAGTGTGATCACTACAGCCGCGGTCTTGGGGGCGCGCAATCGCGCCGCGGCGTCTCGCCGCCGCCGTCGCTCCCTTCTCCGCGAGGTTCTGGCTGCGCCAGCAGCCTTCCTCTTCTCCCCGGTCACTTGCCAGTCGGCGCCGGCCGGAGGAGTCTTTGGAGGAGGCTGCTGGGACGGCTGGTTCCCGGCCTGGGCCTTCTTCCCTTTGGCCGCCTGTTTCGGCCCCGCAGGTGTCGGGGTCGGAGGCGGCTTTGGTGGGCCCGGTTTGGGCTTGGCCGGGGCCGTCTTCGCCCTCGCAGGAGCCGCCGTCGCTGGGGCCGTCTGCCCAGTGGCCGTCTTTGCCTGAGGCGGCCTCGTCACCGTCCGGGGAGGCTTGGACGCGGCCGCAGCCGCGTACGAAGGCGCCGCCAGCGGGGGTCGCAGCACGCGGCTCTCCAATACGGAGAACCGCTGCTGGAAGGCGGCCAGCTCCTGTCGCACCAGGTCGAGAACCGAGTTCTCCGCTGGTGTGGGCTGGCGTTTCTCCTTTTGGCCCCGCAGCGGCGCATTCCGCTGGCCGTCTCCCCGGATTGCGGCCAGGTCCGCCTTAAGGGCGGCGTTCTCCCTCTGGAGAGCCTCTATGGCCGCAGTCAGGCGGGTGACCTCCGGCCGCAGATCGGACATATCGTCCCCTGCAGCCGGAGCCACGCCGTAAGTCCGCGCGGCCGCTATGATGGAGGCCATGGCTTCGCCGATCGCGTCGAAGTGATTTTAATTTGGTTTGTCGTGTATTAACTTCGTATTGAACTGGGATTTGAATCTCACTATTATCAAAATGTTCTATGAGGAACAAATACTCAGCGCGCGCTAGAACAGGTAAAACTTTGCAATGTTTAAATAACCCGGTATAATTGTCTTGGTATTTATTTTTTACATAGTTTGGTACTACAAGTTTTAGTAAACGTGTTTGCAAATTATGTATTTTATCTAGGTAAGTTTTAAATGTGCGTCCATAACTGGTGAGTCCATAGGAGATTATGGACTCAGCAAGAGCTGTGTACATTTGAAGGAGGTTTCTATACGGTATATTACGCTTTATAATGGAAAACTTGGTGAGTATCGCATACTGGAGTTACCAGGTGGAATCTGTTTGTGGCAAGTTACGTTGCCACAAACAGATTCCACCTGGTAACTCCAGTTGAATCGGTTGTCAATTATTAATCCAAGATAAGTATGATATGGGACTTGCTCTATCGGCGAGCAGTGGCAGTCCGATACCTGTTTATGCAGACAGTCATGACTGTGAGCTATGATTTGAAAGGTATGGGAGGTATTTATGTGACTTGAATGTACGTGCATGACTTTCGTTTTTTGTGGATTCAGAACAAGTCCCATATCATGGGCCCATTTAGACATAGACGTAAAATCTTTCTGAAAACATTCTGCGGCTATAGTAAGGTTTTTATTAGCAGAAAGTAAACAGGTGTCATCTGCGTATTGATAGAGGGAACAGTGTGTAATAATATTTTCTAGGTCATTGACGTATGCCAGATAGTGGAGTGCACCAGAAACTGAACCTTGTGCTGTGCCCTTGGTCACGTTTACTGGTCTGCGGAGGCTAGGACCAACTTTGACGCGATAACTTCGGTTACGAAGGTAGACTCTGCACCAGTCAAGTAATTTCCCCCTTATACCTGAATTTTCGAGTGTTTTTAGTAGTATATTGTGCCTGAGTGTGTCAAAAGCCTTGCTGAAATCAATAAAATCTAAGTAGTTAAATAAATCTAAGTAGTTGTTAACTTCATCAGTAAAATTGGAAAGTAGCTGAGTTGTAGATTTCTTACTTTGGAAGCCATACTGAGCTTTGGAAATTATATTATTGTCCCGATAGAAGCTGTGTATTTGATCGCATATAAATTTTTCAACTATTTTATTTATGGCAGACAATATCGTTATGGGTCTGTAATTTGCTAAGTCATTGAATTTACCTTTTTTATGAATGGGCCTTACTATACCTGTTTTTAATTCTGTCGGATATTCGGCTTGTTGAATACTCGCATTAATTAACTTTACTATTGCATTCACAATTTTATCTCCTATCATTTTGATGTCCATGAT
This sequence comes from Tholera decimalis, assembly GCA_943138885.2. Taxonomy (NCBI): domain Eukaryota; kingdom Metazoa; phylum Arthropoda; class Insecta; order Lepidoptera; family Noctuidae; genus Tholera; species Tholera decimalis. Next base: position 31,153,187 of record OW964558.2, on the reverse strand, counting down.
TCTTATTGAATCGTATCCAGCTGATTTATTTGTATTTAAGTTTTTTATGATTCTAGAAATTTTAAGAGGGGTAGCTTTTTTGAAAAATATTGATCTATCTTGGGATTTCATAAATTTGCATTCGTCCAGCAAGGGTCTGTCACACCTGGGCACAATATCAGACACACCGGTTTCCAACTCCATTGCAAAGTCATTAGCGATACTCAACTCATTATTTGATTTATTTAAAAAAGCGTTCATTATCACACCTCATCTACAGACTTCACTATTTTACCGGTAAGTCTATTTAATATTTCCCACAGTTTTTTGGGATTATTTTTGTTTCCTGTTATTTCTTCTCTGTAATAATTATTTCTAGTGTTTAGTATTATTTTATTAACTTTATTTCTAGTTTTATTGTATTGTAACTTAAGTGTTTTATTATCTGGGTCATTTTTCCATTTTATAAATAGTTTGTCTCTTTTGGTACAACTTATCCTTATCTTATTGTTAACCCATCTCTCACAATTTCTTTTGCTCGCGTTATTTATCTTTTTATTATATTTACATTCATTGTAGCATTTAATAAAGTTTTCTTTTATGTACTTGTATATGTCATTAGCGCAGTTTAACTCGTCTATCATTTCCCAATCGGTGCAAGCTAAAAGTGATTTTATTTTTTTATTATCAATAGACTCAATGAATTTTGGATCCCTGCTTTTGGGTATAGACGCAAGCGTGACAATCGTCATGCGATGGTCCGCCAAGACAGTCCCCAGAGCAGCTGAGTAAAGGTCATCAAGGCGAGATCTCACAAAAATGTGGTCAATACAAGTTTTAGTGACTATATTACCTTTGGTTTCTATTCGCGTGAAGTCAGAGATCGCACATTCGAGCCCACACTCAGCAAGTTTACTTAGATAATAACTGTTTACATTATTGGTTAGTTATATTGTTACATTTTCAACAAACAATAGTCGGGTATAAAATGCAGACCGGAGTTTCCAGTTAAGGATACATATGTACTGAATTTAGTGCCGAATGCACTAGACGAATCGCCAAGCCTAGATATAAAGCTTTGCGTTTTATTTCCCTTTGTTATTTTAAGCGCGCAGACAGAATTTCAGCAAAAAAGCGATGCTAGATTTTGTGATATTGTGTTAATTTTTAAAACTGTATTCAGTTACTTACAACGTTTTTTTTTTCAATACTTATATAAAAATCGAAACCCTTATCAACCGACGACCAAAAGAGGAGGTTATCAATTCGACGCGTATATTTTTTTTTTTTTTTATGTATGATCATCGAGTACTCGAAGACGGCTGAACCGATTTGGAAAATTCTTTTTTTGTTCGAATGGGTATACTTCGAAATTGGTACCATTATCACCAAAGTCAGGATCTGATGATGGGATCCTGGAGAAATCGAGGGAACTCTTCAAATATTATAGGCACACCTATGGCGTTTTGGGTATTTCTTATAGTAACTTGTGCAGTTGCTCTCAAAAAGTACCATTTGGGGAAGTGGAACTGATGATGAAGACCACAGATGGCCGCCGAAACTACTCAATAATAAGTATTAAGTGGATTGCGATTCGATTACTTGAATATGGATGTTAAGCACTTTATGCTCGTCACAATGCATATGGTGATGTAGAGCTGATGGTGAAGTACCAGGAGAACTCCTCAACAATTAACGGCCCAGCATTGGGACAAGCAATATTTTGTAAAAGGTTATAAGTAGTTGACATTTAGGCTCTTGTAACTAGGTAAATTAAAAATCATCCAACTAAAAAGAGTGAAAAAAAACTTTTTAACAAAAAATTAAACCGACTCCCAAAAAACACTGCAAAGTGAAAAATAACTTTAATTTCGGAAGTCGGTGCCAAAAACGAAAAAACAAAACTAAAGACACCGACTACCGAAATTAAAGTTATTTTTCACTTTGCAGTGTTTTTTGGGAGTCGGTTTAATTTTTTGTTAAAAAGTTTTTTTAAGTTGTATGATTAAAAAATACTATGGTATATAATAAAAATAACAATCATTACCTGATAGTATTTTATAAATATTACTGAAAACTAGTTGTTCTTCGTGACGTTATTTGCACAGAAATTCCGCATATTTTCCCGAGATAGGAAGCAGGTAACTTAGGAGCTGTCCCAAGTTGCAAGCTATAGGTAGATATTCTTCTTCCAGGCATACTCCCTTGGGGAGTACCCTTTACTTGTGGTCGGCTCTCCTCGTTTTAAGGTGCCAGGACACTCAGTTCAGGGTTGTCTGTGCTTTCAGCTGAGCTCTCTCCATATCTTTGGTAGCGGTTGTCCATCACGTGGTTGGCGGTCTTCCTCTGCCTTTTCTCGTCTCGCTATAGGTAGGTATGTGTACCAAACTTCGTCTAAAACCTTGAAGTCATTCTTGTGGGTCGGAAACACAAACATGTACCACTTTACGACTGTCAAACACGAACAAATGACACCGATCATCACTCATCCGCGGACTGGCAAGCGTTGCCCAACCTTCAAGATCTTTACTTTAACCTCAAAGATGCAGCTGTTAATATGTATGCCCGAGCTCCCATACCAACTTTCATATTTTTAAGAGAGTTTGAAATAAAGACAATATCTGGTGCTTATCTTACATGAGCTATCTTAAATTAAAGCTTAAATAAACAGAACCACACATAATGCTTAACTTTTCAGTCATCTTTTTGCAGCGTTTTTATTTTTATTTAATATTTAAAGCTATAGTATTATTAAGGTAAAGGAAAATAGAACACCACGTTTATAAGGACTGATATAAGCATTTTTCAAGTTAATGGGCAATTAAGCTAAATTAAGACCTATTTTGTTGTTAAAAGGAATGTTTCCTTATAAGCTGAAATCATTTTAGCATAAGTATAATGTTAATTTTTCCGGATGAGGCCAAAAGTGAGCCGCCATATTGTTCTCTTTTTGTTTGTTTAAAACGTGTATAAAACAAATTCTTAACCTTTTCATGTTTTTGTATTACGACTAATTATGGCATAGATATGTTTATTCTTTTTATAAAAAAAAACTCTTTACATCCGGCTCTGCCTGTCTAGATTATGCAAAAAAGACAAATCTTACCATTCAACAGGCTCATTCTTTTCCATTGTCTTGTAATTATAACGAAATTATACTTGATCTAAGTAAGTACCAACTGTACATGTACTCGTACAAAGGATTTCAGTAGTATAAAAAACTTTTTACCAAAAAAATTAAACCGACTCCCAAAAACACTGCAAAGTGAAAAATAACTTGAATTTCGGTAGTCGGTGTCTTTGGTTTTGTATTTTCGTTTTTGGCACCGACTTCCGAATTTAAAGTTATTTTTCACTTTGCAGTGTTTTTGGGAGTCGGTTTAATTTTTTTTGGTAAAAAGTTTTTATTTCACTCTTTAGTTGGTCGATTTTTAATCTACCTAGTTAAAAGAGCCTAAATGTCAACTACTTATAAACTTTTACAAAATATTGCTTTTCCCAATGCTGGGCCGTTAATTTTTGAGGAGTTATCCTGGTACTTCACCATCAGCTCTACATCACCATATGCATTGTTACGAACATACAGTGCTTAACATCCATATTCAAGTATTCGAATCGCAATCCACGAAATACTTACTATTGAGTAGGTTCGGCGGCCATCTGTGGTCTTCATCATCAGTTCCACTTCCCCAAATGGTATTTTTTGAGAGCAACTGCACAAGTTACTATAAGAAATACCCAAAACGCCATAGGTGTGTCTTTAATATTTAAAGAGTTCCCTCGATTTCTCCAGGATTCCATCATCAGATCCTGACCTGGTGACAATAGGACCAATTTCAAAGTGTACCCTTTCAAACGAAAAAAGAATTTTCCAAATCGGTTCAGCCGTCTTCGAGTAATCGGTGATCATACATAAAAATAAAAAAAAAATATGCGTGTCGAATTGATAACCTCCTGTTTTGGTCGTCGGTTGAAAACAGATTAAAAACCTCATTGAATACTCTATTGCTATCGTTTAACATTGCAACAATTTTACAATTCCATTTTCATATTTATGAAAGCTTAAAAGTGATTTACTTTTTAATGTGTTTCATGCGAACTGGCAATTCATTCAGCTTGAAATATAATGCATGAATAGAAATTAATGAATCTAAAATATTTAAGACTTAGGTAGCTTGCAGCCTAGTTTAAGCACCAGTCTCCCACAGTACTAAAACTGTTATCATAATATTTTAAATTATGTATTGTATGTATATGTACCCACTGCTGTCTTCTAAATTACAGGTAACCTTAGTTAAGGAGGAGGGATTAACCAACTATGAGTACCTACCGATCTTTTTCTATTATAATATCCGTGTACTTTATAATAATGAATAAACGTTATTTATTTAAACGTTGTATAATATTGTGTTGAGAAATATTTTTTTATTATTATTTTTAGATAATTAATATATTTCGCGTATTCATTCGTTTATTTAATTTTAAAGACTTGCCATTTCATTTGCGTAACAAATAAACATTCCTGAGTGGAAATCTTATGTATATTTTAAGACTAGTATATCGTGTAATAAATTGCCTGTTACACCCTAATTCCAAATTAGATATTTTCCTATCTCATTAGTTGGGTCTCGACCGTCTTCATTCGAAATGGGGTCCCTTTTTCATGTCACACTTTATTCTTGCGTGGATTTTTTCAGATCTGTCGGAAGAAAGATTTTGGTGATTTTACCAACTAGATATTTAGAATTTGATTGGTTTTTTTATTATTACGATTGTTGGCCGTTTGGTAACTTTCTCACTTGATGATAAGTATCGATTGGTTTACTTAGAAGTAACCTATTGTTGATTTAAATACTCCTGAATCATAGTTATTTTAAAACATACAACTATACATTAAATTCCGAGTGACTATCTAACTTAAATTGAAATATACAACGTGTAACGGAAATCCCAAAAGGACTGAAGACAACATCTGGTATGGAGTCTCTATGCAAATTTTCAGCTCAAAATAAGTGACAAATTGTTGGTTTCGTATGTTTCTTAAATACTAATAATAACAAATTCTATTTCCAATAAGTTCCACACATGTGGAACTTATTAGAAATAGAATTAAAATAGGATTTAAAATAGGATTACAAAACCCTTGCTATATCGTTTGTTATCATCCAAAGAAGCCGTGCACTTGGTATGATATACCCTTTAAATTACACGTTGAATACATAATACATTTATAAAAAATACACTGCATTCTAAATTTACTATCTAATAAGAGAGAAAAGTACCACCACCACCCAACTACTTAAAACCCCAAAAGCCTGCAACTTTGACGCGAACTGCAGTGGCTTATGTGGATAGCACTTATAGACACACCCATAGTCCGCCGAAAACTTTTTTATTGCTGTTATTATCGTGTTTGATAGCCATCTCACTCTGTGGTAAGCGATGATGTCGTAGAAGAAACCTATTCACTCTTGACTGAAAGATTATAGCTATCAGGGAACACAGAGTCCGTAAGGGAATTCCACTCCTTCGATGTTTGCACAATGAAATTATTCCCAAACGTTTATTTGGGTTGACCACTACAATGTAAGGAAGGCGCATAGCTGTTCGGACGCGCATTGCACGTGTTCATTGGTGCGTATTATAACTTGGTGAAACAGTTTTTATAGACCCGTCGGAGTTCCATTATGAATGCAATACCCTGTTCAGACCATGGACGGTGCATTGGAATGTATGTAAACACATGTACTTTGGAGGGTTTTATTAATCTCACCTATGCGTTGTAGGACCCAAACAATCTAAGGAGTTAACCATGGCCTTAAAATCAAGTAGCTGTTAACCTAATTTTCATTGCGTGCCCTTATATTGGTTGCAAAGATCCATTAACGTCGTTCTCAATAATCGTATTTACTACAAACATGGATCTCTAATAGTTCAGAAAGTACGGAAAAGCTTTTGCTTGTTTTGTAAATATAATATAGTATTTCTTTCCTTGGAAACGGAATTGGACTTACCTACTGAACGGTTCGAAATAGCTTTTAGTTCTTTAAGATATTTTGTTTACATTCAATACTTGTAAGCAGTAGATTTTTATTACTTTTATTACTAGTTCGTTTATCACTACCCTTTTTTCGGCGAGAAATCATCAAATGACTACTCCATGAGTGTTTATTACCTAAAAACCTTCTCCAAACTCGACAGGCAATGGCCCTTTTAGGCCCCGTCTGACTGCACTGCTGCTGAATATTCTTTAAAGCGGGCGTGGAACACGACACCCAACGATAACGACCTAAGCTGAGGTCCGTACCGCTCTTATCGTGTAGTCGCTTAGTTTGTAAGCTTAGTATGAGCCCTGACTGGAAGCTTTAACTATAATTAATTAAGGGAGCCACAGGTAAGTCCGGTAAGCGGGCGACAACCCCTGAGGTTGACTTTGAGATGACACATAAAAAAAATCCCTATCCCCGACGCCCGCGGTGTCTCCCACAGGGACGTTTGGGATATGTGAAAGAATAAATGTTTTCAGGTCGGTAAAAATAACTAAATGTTTTTCTGGCGTCAAATCAAAAGGCTCATACCAACTCTCAATACTACAAAATAAAGTACTCTTAACAATTTATTTTCCAATGGAAATATGGATCAATAAAATTGCATATGGGTGATTCCAAAAAACGCTCCAAGCAATGTAAATTGCAAAAACTGTTTCGACCACAGAAATAAAAAATATAGGAGAAGTGGTAAGGGGGCGTATCGGTGTCCGCGCGACATGGCCACAGGGCTCATGTCACAGGCAAGTGGCCGTCTCCGCAAACTAGTGCCCTTTCGACGGCGATCGTGATAACATATATGAATGCCGAGTTGTTCTGTGGTATCTTGTAAAAACCGAAGCCAAAATCAAAACTATGTGAATCATGGAATCACTTACCATATGTAAGTACAAGTATTTTACAATATTTGTCTTTAAAATCATGAAAAACAATAAATCGTAAAATATTTCTTGGTTTTACTATGTTATTTTTGTTTTCAAATATCAGAACGACTCTACTACTTCTGCTATAAATACATTGCTCCTTAACCACTACCTGAGTTCGTCACTAAGTAACTGGACAAGCAATGAAAAAATAACATACGAAACTGTATTACGCGGATTCGTCGCGTAGTGAGGCCGCCACTTCTTGCGACGAATTAGTGATGTGCTTGTGCAGATCCACTAACGTAGGCTATCGACAGCAATGTCGATTGACGAATGAAATATTGCTATTATAGTTTAGGGGTTTTTCGTCCGACGACAAAAAAGGAGGAGGTTATCAATTCGACGCGTATATATTTTTTTTTTATGTGTGATCACCGATTACTCGGAGACGGCTGAACCGATTTGGAAAATTCTTTTTTTGTTTGAAAGGGTATACTTTGAAATTGGTCCCATTGTCACCAAGTCAGGATCTGATGATGGGATCCTGGAGAAATCGAGGGAACTCTTAAAATATAAGACCACCGATGGCCACTGGAACTACTCAATATATAAGTAGGAATAATAAGTAGTTCATGTGGTCCGCTTCGATTACTTGAATGTGGTTATTAAGCACAATATGCTCGTCATAATGCATATGGTGAAGTGGAGCTGATGGTGAACTACCAGGAGAACTCCTCAACAAATAACAGCATAACAACAACAAAAAAAACAATAAATAACAACATTGGGAAAAGCAATATTTTGTAAATGAATATAAGTAGTTGACATTTAGGCTCTTGTAACTAGGTAAATTAAAAATTTACCAACTAAAAAGAGTGAAATAAAAACTTTTTACCAAAAAATTAAACCGTCTCCCAAAAAACACTGCAAAGTGAAAAATAACTTTAATTTCGGAAGTCGGTGCCAAACACGAAAATACAAAACTAAAGACACCGACTACCAAAATTAAAGTGATTTTTCACTTTGCAGTGTTTTTTGGGAGTCTGTTTAATTTTTTGGTAAAAAGTTTTTTATAACATACGGAAACCTCTAAGAAAATATGTTTAACTTTTATTTTACATGAGATGACAGAAATAAAAATACGTCGAAAAGTCAAGTGTAAAAAAAAGTAAAAAAAAATAAACAATTTGTTTTACGCCCGCAGCATGCGTAAGGAGTTCCGACGTCGCCGTTGCTACAATGTTTTAGCCCGGTTGGAAGATCGATGTAAATAATGTTTTTTTACTTATTTTGATTTTACAGAGTAGTAGAGAAATGCGTAACCAATATTCGTAAAGTAAGTTACTTTAATTTTAGGTTAATAATCGGTGGTGTTTTTCGGTTTAGAATTATCGTATGTTATGCCGTAGCCTAAGGTTTGATCTGGCTAGTTATTATATACGAATTATTATGTTCGATGGTTAGTTTCTACCAACAAGCCAAATTTTCGGAATAATAAAATAAGAACCGACAAGTAACAGGTTTAGAACTTGCAAAGGCTATAATATAATTCGAATATGAAAACTAGCCTAGTCAGACTTTAGGCTACAATATATTCTCCTAAGTTATAAGAATAAATGATATTTTATGTTGTTATAAATAAATTTCAGGACTGACCATTGAACTTGGCACCCATTTAGATTTCACTTCTTTTGTCGTTGAAGTCAACAACCAAGGCAGTTATGATAATATTGAACTTGGCTCTCATTTCACATTTATGTTTTTCATGGGATATCATTGCTTTTTATACATAAATTAATAGTAGGTACTTACTTATAACAAAATTAATACTAAATGGTTTTTTGTTAAACTACTGTATTTTCCTACGTTTACGGGGTATAATTGTCCTTTTTGTCTTATTTTCTATATTTTCTTGTACCTTTTAAATGTTCGAATGAATTACCCATTCAGTATCCGGAATTCTTTTTACGCGTTTTGCCTCCATTGTGTAGTGACCCTCTAAGATAATAGGTGGCGCTAGTGGTTGTAGAATACGGTTAGTTACGCGTAATAAATACGAAAATTTACTATATTCTTATTTATAAGTACAAAAACGGAAATATTTGGATTAAAAAAAATAAGGGTGGTATATAACTCGTTATATATTCACGTAAAGATCTTAAAATCCACATATAGATATTTACAGGCACTAATTATAAGTTAAGTGAAAATTATAATAAAATGATAAAAAATTACCAGTTTCTGATTTTTTCCTTTGTATTCACCTAATTACCTATGTTTATGCCAAATTTGAACTTTCTAGGTCATCTGGAACTGAGTTATAGTTTTGATCTATAGGTCAGTCATAAAAATGACGATTTTTGGACGTTAATATCTAAATAACCGTTTGAGATATGTTTATAAAATATGGAACACATATATATCTCGCCAGTCTCAATATATGAGCCAAATTTGACAAGTTTAGGTGAAATAGTTTTTGAGTTATGAGGGGCTCAAAAGTGGCTCGAAATGGTTCGTGTAATATTACACACGGTGAGCTGCGCGCCGGTTCTTGGCTTGACACGCTCCCGCGTGTCTAGATAAGATTCCGAAACAAATAAGGGAAATTGAATATATTAAACTTTTTAAAAAACAATTATTTAATTTATTAGTAAACATGCCATATTTACTGTGCATGAATTTTTGTCCGACAGATTTGAGACGTGTTAGTGCCAATATTTTTATGTTTTGATGCAAAATATTATATATTATTAAATAATGCTAATTGTATAAATAAGTAATGCTAGTTGGAATATCATTTAAATTTATTTGTAAATTGAAATGCTATTGAAATAATGTGTTATAGTTACTTTGTTTCCAACTGTAAGCAATTATTAAATAAATTCAATATTTAAACGTGAATGAAGTTATAAACATGAATTTAGAGTTTGCAACTTGACTCTTATTATCCAAAATTTGGTACTATTAAATCTTGATAATTTGTTAAAATATGATTTCAAAATAATACTCTAACATTTATTTAAAATGTTAACAAAATGTTTATGGCTACATATTTGTGGTCACATTTTTATAATCTGTGAGTGACATTAGAATAGTTAATCTATCTCTTCTGGCTGTCGAGTAGGATTAAGCTAAAAAAATCTGTAAAAATGAGTCTAACTGAAGCTAAAATATACTATTTCACAATGGTTATACTGTAGTTTTCTTTTACAACTATTGTATGTCTAATATGGTGGAGCAGTGCGAACGCACACAATAAACTAATAACTACCCTGTAATCACTGTCTCACATTAAAGAACTTTTGACTTTGACGTTGACAGTGACAAAATCACGATCTATATGTATATTTATAATTTTCACTGTTTTCAATTTATCAATATAATTAACCGTCATAATAAAAGTAAAAGAAGGCTTACCTTCTAGAAGTAATTATGTAATTACTTGAATTATAGGGCAAGCCACTCAATTTTACTCAACTGCCCCAGAAGGAGAGTAATGTTATTTAAGAATATCTAGTCAGGTTTTTATACACCATTTGGATTAAGTAACACAGGCTCTTTGAGTTTCTTTTTGAAACCACGGCCTTTACGAAAAAAGGAACTTTACAAAAAAAAGTAATAAAAAAAGATTAAAAAACCCGACTGCAACCTTATACTAAAACTAACTGAAAAGCTAAAAAAACAAGCCCATTTTAAATAAAATAAAAGTTGGAAGCAGGCGGGACCCATACCATTATTATAATTTCAAACTCAAATGGGTCCCGCCTGCTTCCAACTTTTATTTAATTTAAAATGGGCTTGTTTTTATTAGCTTTTCAGTTAGTTTTAGTATAAGGTTGCAGTCGGGTTTTTTAATTACTTTTTTTATTTCCAGCTTTTTAGTTTATTTATTCATTGCACAATGTACACGCAGTTACAGGCATGGCTTATAACTAATGTATACATTACCCTGTTAGAGGGCGCAGCAAATTAACTTAAAACTAACATGTTGCAAAATAAGGTACATACAATTTATATATTATTAAAATTAATCCTATGGCTAGTTTGACAATGCAAAATTTTATATAGAATAAGAGTATATATATATATTATAAGTAATATTAATTTAGAGGTTTTTATCTTCCATAAATTCTAGAATACTATAATAACATTTTTCTATTAGTAATGATTTTAATTTAGCTGTAAACTAAAAAGTGTGAAAGTGAAAGATTTCGCAGACGATTTAGTTCTTGATACGTGTTTTTTACGATTTGTCACTTTGAATTACCTTTAACCATACAAGTTGTGTATATGTTTGTATGTACCTTTTAAAACTCTTTATTTTGATACCCCACTCGATTAGTTTTGAAAAAAAAACTTTTTTGAAGGCATAATATGGTGCCAAAAATCCGCCATTTTGGTTTTTTTTATTTTGATATACCCAGTGTCACTTTCACAGTCAATACAAATCTAACGATATCTCTCAAGCTAAAATCCGTCGAGCCGTTCGGGCCACAGAGCGTGCCAAACAATTATACAAACATACATAGGTATATACATACTCTCGAAAAACATAACCCTCCTTCTGGCGCAGTCGGGTATAAATATAGAAAATAGAAAAATACTATAAAACACTCTATTCATTATTTCATAATATATTAGATACCTATATATTGTTTACCATCAAGTTTCTTAGCAAATTCTCCTCATACTTTCAGATCTTTACTCTCATTTCCTCAATTATTTATCGTTGCCTCTGTAACTTTTCTGTGGCGCTTGTGATTGCAATAAAAATAACATTGTACTGGTCGATCTTCAATATTCAAGACTGCCTTTCAGTCATTTCTGGTCCTTACTCTCAAAAGATATTGTGCTACCTAGTGGGTTCACATAGTACCTTTTTTTGTTATTTCACGGCTAACTTTACACGGCGTTCGGTGTTTGGGGATAAGACCGAAAAGTGTGGGATTTTTTCTTTACTAACCATCTGATTAGTAAAGAAAAAATCCCGCACTGGAGTAGCTCCTAAGAGGAGAACCCTCTTAGGAGCTACTCCAGTGTCCCTTACAACGCTTCAGTTCACCTCACTGGGAGAGATTCTGAAAAAAGGTAGAGGAGGCGAGACTTAGAGGCTTTACAGTTTACGGTAACTCTTGACTACTGTTCCGTCACCTCCCTAGGGTCACGCAGTGGTTAGTCAGAGACCCCATTCTGAGGGTCCATGACCCCAAACACCCTCCTGCCTTTTTTCAGGCCATTCCATATATTATTCAACTGCAGCTGGCAGACTAGATGCCAAACTGGTCTGATCTTCATATTTTCTGTCTAAATAACTCCACTCAAACTAAATAAAACACTGCACAAGCACTTTGAACACGACTCAAATATTAGCACATTTCGTACTACGACTTTTGCAAACTACACACACGGGCACATGGTTTTAATTAATTAAAACGAGCAACATAAAACGTATACTTTTTAATTACTGAGAATTGACGGACTGCAATTATGTGGATGAATTAAAATTGAACAGGACACCTTGTAAAACGAAGTCGATAATTAAAACTCGTTTGCGGTTTTGAATGTAATGCATGATTAATTTAACAATTTTACGCATTATTATGATGTCGTTGGTGAAATTGATAACTTTTGACCAACTATGTTCGATCATATACATAATCAGGTTGGTAAATTCATTAGTAGAAGGATGTTATTGCAAATAAATACATTTTAATAGTTTGTTTATAATATATTTTGGTTCAATGATTGTAATAATTATCGTATATTTTTAAGGTTTTTCACAATTTACTGTTACTTAAAGAACGAAACAAAATTTGTATTTTTTATAACGAATGGCAATATTTGTTGTTCTGTGTTTCTCAAATGACATCAACCACTTTGTATGGCGTTTGGGCTTGAAGATGAACATAAAAATATTGCACTATTTTTGATTTTATTGAGTGGCTTACAGTACAAAGAAAGCATATAAATAAGAAGTTTTGTATCAAATTCATTAATATAATACAAAAAAAAAACGGAACCTGGAAGGACCGATACTCCCTAGGGCCACGAGGAATTTCTGAAAAGGATGTGTATATAGTCAGTAAAAGTCTGACACACGTTCCCGGTTCACCCTAAAGCGAGAGAAGTAAATGGATGATTTATCAATTTAAATACTCCAATGGCCAGAGTAACGCTTGGTCTTCCAGAAAAACATTTTAATGTTTTGAAGCTCTGGAATCGAAATATCAAATATCGGTATAACTTTTTCTGGGTTTTTAATTTGGCAACTCTAACTGAACGCACCCCGCACGCTGCACTGCAACTGTCACCATACACAAACAAAATAATCAATTAAAAACTCTTTTATTCGTTTTTAATATTGTTTATTTTGACACTCCCGAATAAAGACCAATGTTCACTAAATATTATTACTAAATTATGTATGACTTCCTTTTTTCCCAATACGGCTGTTTGCGGCTACGGCCTATTTTGGTTGATATCCTTTCCAAACTCAATTTCCTCTTCCACTTCATTCCAAGAATCTATAAGTAGGTACCTTATAATAATATATTATGAATGCAAAGCTTCCATGTATGGATGTCATTTATCACATTCCTACCTAACTGACCTACCTGATGTGGATGTTTGGCACGGAGATATATTATAGCACATAGGTACGTTACTTTTATACCGCTACGTACGTACGGTATGTTACTTTGTTACCGGAAAATGTGCAAATCTTCCACGCAAACTCAAACAGACGGAACTCATTAATGATCATCACTGCTGGCAAATTAATGGTACAAAACAATACATTAATACAGGCAAATGGCCTATACTTAAAAGATTTGATGATTTTTTAACAATAATGAATTCCGTTTTTATAAATATATCCTTGTATTGTAAATAATGTGAAAGTTTGGATACTTCTGTCTCAATTATGCAAAAATGGCGTAAGGGAGTAAACTGGGCACATAGTTTACACCCTAAAATAACACATAGGGTTATTTTTACCCCAGGAAAATGTGGACGTTGTGTTGTGCAACAGCTAGAAGATATAATAAATCTAATAAATACTAAATATAAATACTACACATATCAATACTACTACACTAATAGTGCTATATATACACGGTTTATGTACATATGTATGCAAATACTATATATACACTTTTAAACAGTAGAATAGAAAGCATTGTAGAGCCGTTGGTTAAAAACGCGGAGCCTAACTTTTGCCACTAAAACTCATAAAACGTTTTAAGAATACTTTTACAGTGCGTACGGCTAAGGAGTGGAATTCCCTGCCAGTCTGTGTTTTCTAGGGGTCTTTAAGTAAAGAGTGAATAGGTTACTTCTACATGAGCGTGCATCTTCAACCACATCATGTAAAGTAAATGTAAAGTTCAAACACCATCAGGTGAGATGGTTGTCAAACGCGAGCCTATTATAGATAAAAAAGTAGTTTAATTTATACTAATTACTTTAATAGCTTCTCATTATTTCGCGGCTTTGTTATGTGCTCAAAACTTTGTCACCCAAAAGAAAAATAATGGTTGGTTCACCACCCCATGTGCCTACACTTCTGTTCAAGGCCACAATGCTGATTATTGTTTGCGGAACCAAACCACACGTGAGGTTAATGTAATTCCTGTTGATAAGTGTCGATTTGCACAGTTGTGTTTACACTGCTTTGCTCTCTAATTTAGATATATTCGACCTTAATGTATTCTACTATATTGGTACATTTTACAAGAAACGTAGTATAAACTTCCCAGTAATGTTCTTACTAATATTATAAATGAGAAATTTGTGAGCCACCACCCTTTACGCAAAAACGACTGAACAGATTTGAATGTTTGGTACGTAGATGGTTGACATCCTGAAATAACACATTGGCTACCTTTTTTATACCTGAATTCCATCCCACGGGATCGGTTTAACGCGGGAAAACTCGCACTAGAACGAAGTCACGGGCCGAAGTTTGAAAACTTGTTAAAATTTCGTCAAAATTCCATAGATTACTAAACGACGGTATACGTTTTGAACCGCGAGAAAAACGTTGACATTCTCACGTTATTTCTTATAAACTTTTTCAATCATCCGGTGGCATACATATAGGTACAAACATATATACATACTGGTTCTCTTACAGGACAGGTTAAGGAAGCCGTCAACGAAAAGGGTTCGAAGGGTCAAGCAGTGTTCAAGCACATGATGTGTTTGGGAAGGCGAAATAAACTTTACCCAATATTCTCTGAAGCAGATACAGGAATATTGCGAGTATTTTTTCTGGTACCAGCAAAATTAATGAAAAGCAGCAACATAGAATACCACAGACAAATAATGGAGAAAGTTGAAGAATAAGTGAATACGTCAATATATATAATTATATTTAATGTAAATAACTTCAGGGCCAAAATTTTTACAAATGTTATTGAAAGAAAATTTCGGATAACTTATCTTACGAATATTATAAATGCGAAGGTTTGTGAAGATAGATGAATAAATGTATGGAAATATGGACGTTTCGATTTAAGAATATTTGTTACTGTTTCACGCAAAATCTACTGAACGCATCTGAATTTTTGGTGAGTAGATAGTTGACATCCTGGATATTTTTTATATATTCTCCTTTTTGTCCCGGAATTCCCACGAGATCCAATAGACCCTCCCACGCGAACGAAGTCGTGGCAGAAGCTAGTGTTTTATAAACTTGCAAAGAAACCTCGATGTATTTTGTATATCTCTGTGCAAAATACTCAACATTCGCTAGCGCCGGGACTACGAGGACTTCAAAATACAAATTAACATCAATCCCTAGCAAAACCAAATTACACAAAAACTATGCATACAAATTTTTAGGTCACTTTGTTCGCGAGCCTGGGTTCCGTCAAGTGCCCTTCAAGAGTAGGTACTAACAAGGTTTCACACAAATGAAAAACCACTTTCATTCAACGTCACGAGAACTTGGTCTCTATTTTAAAAGTGATTCGCTAACACAAAGGGAACTTGACTTCTTTAACATCTTTTTTTTTAATAGGAGTGACGTTTCTGGTCATTCTTGCCGTGTTTCGATGTACATAGTACTCTTCAGTGATATTTTAATGTGTCGATTTGGGTAAAACACACACACACATTTGGTAGGCACACGCAACGCGGTTTTTATTTAAGGACGCATTTACGTTTTCTCGCAAATATCAATGTTTTTATGGTACCATTTTGATACAGAAGGAGTTAAAATTTTGACAATAATATAGTATTAATTTCAAGATAATTTATTCATCTCCACATTGAATGCATTATAATTACACAGTCCAATACATATTTCTCACGCAAATACGTTTTTATCGCCGCGATAATCGTAGAAAATTACAAAAAATGGGGTCTGAATATGTACCTCTAAGCCAAATCTGGGGCATATTCTTAACTTCAAAATAACAAGAAATTATAGCCTATGTATTTATCTATACGTTAAGCTAATTATTTTGAACATACATAAAAACCTTTATGATTTATGAGAAAAATAAAATCGATCTCAAATTTCTTCATACATTTTTCTACCGAACGCACGGCTCCGACCGTCATTCCGCGCTCAGACGCGCTCGTGAACGCAGGGGTGTATCGCTTTCCTCGAAAAAATTAATACGTCGAAACCTATAATAAAAAGTGTGGCGTCTTGTGTACTGTGACTAGAATATGTTGATACTTTTTCGTACCGAAACAAAAGTAAGAACGAGAATCATACTTATTTTTAGAATTGGATGGATATTGGTTACTGAACCTAGCATGAAACAACAATTTTTTTTTAACCGTCTTTAAATAAGGAGGTTTCTTAATTCGACCGTATAAATGTTTTTTTTTTCATTAAGTATCTTAAAGTACTACAAATTAAGGAAGGTCTAGAGTTGATCTGATGATGGAGTCTTTCATCAGATTGACTCCTGACAGTCGAGGGAACTCCTCAACGATTTACAGCAGTAACCTTTTGTTTGGGCTTGATTAATTTGAATTGAACTGAACATTCTACACCTAGATAGTTTGTGACTGTCATTAGAGATCTGATGATGAAGACGAAGGACAGTTAAGGGAACTCCTCAACGGTTTACAGTAGCTACCTTGTGTTTGGACTTAATTCATTTATATTGATGAGAACTTTTCGCCCATATGGGTTATAAATGCCATTACAAGTCTGATGATGGAGACCATACACAGTCGAGGGAATTCCTCAACGATATACAATAGTTACCTTTTGTTGGGCTTACTTCATACGGTTCAATATGCCAAAATGTTCAGTTCATACAAAAACTAAAAAATTGGCCAAGTGCGAGTCAGACTCGCCCATGAAGCGTTCCGTAGTAACTATGCCAAATAAATTTGTTTTTCATTGTGTTTGTATGAATTACAAAGTTTTATTTGCGGTTTTATAAAATATGCTGTATCTCAAAAACTGCTAACCCGATCTCGTTCAAACTAATTTTGGTTGAAAATTTACATTAAGGATCATAGCATGTATTTTTTGTATAATTTTTCACTCCATTATTATAGAAGTAAGAGGGGGGACACATTTTATCACTTTGGAAGTGTATATCTTTTAAACGATTAACTTTATGAAAAAGTAGTTTCACAAACTTCAATATCATTTTTAAAGACCTGTCTATTAATACCACATGCGCATAAGTTTCATGAAAAAAAAATATTTTCAGTTTCAGTTAATATTTTTTTAATAATTTTTCAATTTTTTTCTTAAAATTGGAAACTGGTTCACAGAATACATCTACCTACCAAGTTTCCCATGTATAGTCCTAATAGTTTCGGAATATAAAAACTTTTTACCAAAAAAATTAAACCGACTTCCAAAAAACACTGCAAAGTGAAAATTAACTTTAATTTTGGTAGGCGGTGTCCGACTTCCGAAATTAGTTAGAAAGTAGACAAAATAATTCTATTCCCAAAGCTGGGCCGTAAATTGTTGAGGAGTTCTCCTGGTACTTCACCATCAGCTTCACTTCATCGTATGCATTGTGACAAACATATTGTGCTTAATAACCATATTCAAGTAATCGAAGCGGAACCCATGAAATACTTTTTATTCCTACTTATAGATTACAAATACAAATAAATACAAATAAGTTTAGTGACCATAAGTTTAGGGTACAGTACACCGGTAATACAGATTTACATAGTAAATAGTAGAGAGCACAATCACTTACGTTCAACTACACTAAGTTAGAACTTATCTATAAAAATGCTACGTGGGTGGGGAGCAGAAGAACAGTTAAGTTATAATAATGCTATCACAAGGAAAGTAATGCTTTACATACCTACTTGATAAAATCATAAATGCCCAATGACGGTATACAGAGAAAAGTTCTTTACCTCCCGTTCTAGTCAAGGACTGTGTTACGGCAAGGTAAGATTCTCGCTCATGGAATAATAGTCATAATGTAAACACTTTAAGACACTTTTTACCAAATACATTTGTTTTGCTGTGAATCATAGATGACTATAACGAGTAACAAGCTTAGCGTAAACAAGTAGTATATGCAAAGAAATCAGACAATGCAATTACTAACGTTATTTCAATGTAAACAAAGTGTTTTTTCAAATCAATATTTGTTTGGAATTTATAATAAGAAAATTGTGTTAAAAATAAAACAATAGAAAAAAGGTCTTTCTAAAACTAAAATAATTAAAGTAAAAGTAAGAAGTAAATTGAGTAGTTCTAGTAGCTATCTGTGATCTTCATCATCAGATCCACTTCACAAATGGTGCTTTTCGAATGCAACCAAGATCATATCATCAGCTCCTGATTTGGTGACAATGGGACCAACTTCGAAATATACCCTTTCAAACAAAAAAGAATTTTCCAAATCGGTTCAGCCGTCTTTGAGTAATCGATGATCAAACATAAAAAAAATATACGCGTCGAATTGATAACCTCCTCCGTTTTTTTCTTTGGTTGAAAATGGCTGTGACATACGGACGGATGGACAAACAGACAGACAGGCATTAATACAAAATTGAAACTAACATCTAATCAATGAAAAGGACATAAATGATTCTATAAATTTAATGGTAAAGTGGCTAGATGATAATAACCTAAAAATTAACCTAACTAAAACTAAATTAATACATTTTAGTCAACGAATTAATAGTAAAAGTAATTTAAATATATACTACGATGACCAGCCTATAGAAGAGGTAGAAACAACAAAATTTTTAGGGCTCCACATTGATAAAAAACTGAATTGGAAAACCCATATCGAAGTTTTATGCAAGAAAATCAGTAAATCTGCCTATGCCCTGCACACGTTGTCGTCTATTATAGGTGTGGAGGCATTACTTACAGCCTACTATGGTTTAACTGAATCCCATCTACGCAATGGTGTAATTTTTTGGGGCAACTCAACAGAAAAGGACACGGTGTTCAAGGCTCAAAAGAGGTGCATTCGTTCAATATTTAAAATTAAACCTACTGATAGTTGCGTGCCTTACTTTAAAAAATATAAAATACTTACTTTGCCATGTTTGTACATTTTTGAGGTAGCTGTATTTGTCAAGACAAATCCACACCGATTTAAACGATTAGATGAAGTAGTCCCACGTAACAGGCGCGACAACAGTAGAATATGCTCTCATACTGCGAGAACAGCGCTTATGCGCAAAAGTGTTTTCTGTATGGCTCCTATGATATTTAACAAATTGCCTAAAAGTTGGAGAGAACTGCCCTTGTCACTTTTCAAAAAAAGGCTGAGAATTTTTTTAGTTAATAAAGTGTATTACAATGTTTTAAATTTTTTGAATGAAAAGGACTTTTCTCTTCCGACTTCTAATAGATATAGTTAAGTATAACAATATATTGATGTGAATTTTAAATCAATTGACTTTGAATCTATTTGACTGCATAATAATGAATATACTGGACATAATGCAATTTATTTTTTGTAATATAATATACTTATACTATAATGTCTTGACATCAATTTATTATTTATTTCTTGTGTATTTTGTAATTAAATTTAAAATGACTATATGTAAATGCAATTAAATGTAATTTTTATACCTACAAAATTTGTACGCCGTTATTGGCAAAACATGGACGCTCACAACATACTATTAATTTAATACCTTGCATATCTGATTAGTCAGTTTATGTATACGCATGTTTGACAAATAAATTATCTTTCTTTCTTTCTTTCTTTCTTTCAATAAGCATGTAACCCTTTGTAAACAATAAGTTACAACTTATTATGGTCAAACAATATTAAAGAAAACATAATACTACCTTCAAGTATCAAGATTAGTTAAGTAATGTATAAAATCGGGCGAACAATGGTTTGTAAGTGTGTGTGCGCGCAATGTTTTTGTGTTGCTACTAGGATACCTAAAATTGAGCGTGTGATAAATGTAATTATGCGTCCTTGTTTTAGTTTTATTTTATTTTTTGGATTTCATTGTGTGCCTTTACATCTGACCCAAATAAATTTTATTTTCTTTTTGTTTCTTTTCTTTAAAACGATATCGGCTAAAATGTGTGAGAGAGAGAGAGAGAGAAGACATCGTGGCTTAATAATATCTTCAAGTGTTTGAAAAATAAAATTTTCGAGGAAGATGACTTGCTGTTCACCTTTCTTGCGGCGGCGCATCTTCATAGTACATATTTCTCGTTCAGCTATACAACGTGTAATTTAAAGGGTATATACATACCAAGTGCATGGCTTCTTTGGATGATAACAAACGATATGGCAAGGGTTTTGTAATCCTAAGTCTACGTATGTAGAACTTATTACAAATTCCAATACACTGATACCAGAGACCGATTTTCAAATTAAGAAGAAGGAAAAGAATTATCGTGTTATTGGCAAGTGACATGGAAAGTTATTGACCCTCGTAGTGCTGTGACACATTTGTTATGATTGGTATTCAAGAAATATATGAAACCAATAATTTGGTATCAATTCTTTGAGTCAGTTATTTTGTGCTGAAACTGTGCATAGAGACTCCATACCAGATGTTGTCTTCAGCCCTTTTGGATAGATATGGGGTTCCGTTACACGTTGTATAGCTTAGCATCAGTATATATGGTCACATTGTTTTGTAGCTCAGCTTTTACATCCACGCAGCATAGCTGCATCGCACATCTCTGGTAGAAAGGCACCCTAAGACTTACAATGCGATTACACTTGACAGTTTGCCTGTGTAAATCAGGTCATACATTACAACAAACTAATCATCATTGGCTTATCTTTTACTCATACATGTTAGTGCCGGCTTCCAGTTTAACCGGTCGCTGCTGAGTACCAATATTTATAATGGAGTGACTACTGACCTTCGAAGCCCGGTATTTGGTTAACACAAAACACATTAGCACAACTTGTGTCAGGTTTTCAGTCATAAACTTTCAAGACTTTCCTGCGTGGAGTATTGCAGCTACTTGTAGGATGGCTCTACAAAGAACCAATTTGCTGCATTGGCCTCGATCGAGCGCAGAGCTAAAAGGCTTATAGGCGACGAGGTGCTGGTAGACAAGCTTCATAGCCTGGCTCATCGGCGAACCGTTGCTTGCCTGTCGGTTTTCTACAGATTGTTCTTCGGGGAGTGTGCGCAGGAGCTCCATGCCCTGATTCCTCCATCTCTCTTTCACCACCGGTCTACCAGACGCACGGCTGGGTACTACCCACACTTGGTTGATATACCGTCTTGTCGTACCAAGCGCTTCTCCTCCACATTTATTGTGCGCACAGCCAAGCTGTGGAATTCTCTGCCGGCTTCTGTGTTCCCTGCCACTTATGACCTTTCAGCCTTTAAAGCACGAGTAAATAGGCATCTTCTGGGCTCGCTCGTCCCATCAGGCGAGATCGAGGTCAAGAGTAGGCTCATAAGTAATAAAAAAATGAAACGACCATCATAACGCACTTTCTTAGGCATCCCAATATTTTAAACTCATAACCCATCGTCACCCATCGTTGGACCAGCCACAATATACCTAGCATTAAGGATTGATTCGTGAGGGTTTGCTTAAACTAAATACGAGCATATTCAATATAACAAATTGCAGTAAATCTCTAAATTTTATAAAACAAAATCGCCTACCGCGTCTGTCTGTCTGCACTGGACAGATTTTCTTGCAGTTCTCACCAACACATAGAGTGATTCCTGAGGAAGGTTTTAGTTTACAATAATTAAGGTATTTTGTAAACTGGATAAAATACGACGATATTAGTCTTTAATGGAAAACGCTGCCAAAACCTTTTGAATCTACAAAAAATCCACGATGGCATATATACAATAACTATTTTTTTCTTTTTTAGAAATTACAATAAAATGATGGGTTATTTATGACGCTATTTTTTACAGTACAGTATTATTCCTTCTCCAATTAAATACGTTACATACTTTGAACATTTAATGTAGAATCAAAATTTGCGTTCCACACTATATCAATAAAATGAATATCTTATGAGTTACCGCAAAATAAAAATTACCAGACGGGAAATTAATCAAGCAAATAAAAATAAAAAACTCTAATACCCGAGCGAAGTTGCTAGTTTAAATTTTATTAAAAATCCTACGAAGATTCGACTGCATTGCTCAGTTCAGCTGATGTTATTAGGCCGAGGTCTTTTTGACACGACGTGATACACTAAGATTGAGTGTGCCCGTCCAAAAAGACAGCAAAGACTAGGTGTTTGAACACTTTATGAAACATAAACTATTTAATCATACCAAGACTAGGATTCATAAAATAATAATCAAACTCTCCTATCTTTTAACGACTTTGACTGAGATTTCCCAGGAGGTTTGCAAGCAATGCACCATAAAAATCCATTATGGCCTAATTAAATCCTGTGAGTCATAACTTTTAGTGCCCACATACGGACCAAATAAGGCCCACTATAAACGTACGGATTGTGAATGAAATTGGCTACCGTTTCGAGCTGTTTTATTGGCAATAATCTACCCACGTCTTTAGAATAAATAAATTGAATTGAATTGGTTTCTGTGCATGTGGAGATTAATCTGTTTAAGCTCTGATGCTTGTTAAGTGATATTGTTCTAGCGTATAATCAGTTTAGGCACTAATTGCATTTATGAGATTGCTTCGTGCGTTGTAAAGCAACCTAATTCGTGAATTGAAATTAGATGTGTGGCCGTTGCATCTATCTGTTAGAGTATACTTTAATATTTTCCACCTCGAGCTTGTAACTAATAATAATAATCGCAAGGGAAGATCTTCAAGGTTATGTCACCGATGTCTGTCCTCGATATTACTCCGACAGTAAGACAAGTAAGAAGGAAGAACAAACGTCATTCTTCTGAACAGGCACCGCACTGCCATCAAAAAACTAAATTTGATTTCAGTACATAATTATATTGCTAATTATTTTTAGACGTTTCTTATTCCAATAGATAGTGTTTAGTGAAAAAAAACGACGGGTTGCACTCCGGGAGTGCCGGCAGAAGTGAAAACTTGAATATTAACGTTGTGCATTTTTGATATTTTGGAATGGTTAGGGAATAATTTTGCATGAATTGCTTTAATTATCAGTATAAAAGTACTATCATTTATGTGGTAGAATACAATATTTATTTATTGCGCTATCGTACACAAACATGACAATTTATATTACACTAAAAAGTTTTTCTCTTAGACTCTCCGTCCGTCTTACGACTTTTCGATCAGGTCACGTGTCCTGACGCGAGGTTAACATTTTTTACCCATTACAAAAAAGTGCACAACGCCGCTAAAAAAGTTTTCAACTCTCCGTCCGTCTTACGAATTTTCGATCAGGTCACGTGTCCTGACGCGAGGTTAACATTTTTTACCCATTACAAAAAAGTACACAACGCCGCTAAAAAAGTTTTCAACTCTCCGTCCGTCTTACGAATTTTCGATCAGGTCACGTGTCCTGACGCGAGTTTAACATTTTTTACCCATTACAAAAAAAGAGTGCACAACGCCGCTAAAGAAGTTTTTACTTCAAAAAACATTCCTATACATCATTATACATGACTGTAAATTTTTCAACTCCAAATACGGAGTTGATACGACCGAAGGGCTTTCCTTTAAACTCCGTAGACTAGGTACCATTTTCAAGCTTTGTACCAAAAATCAATTAAATAGGAGAAGTAGTTTAGTCGTAAACGATTTTAATGAGATGCACCTTAAAGCGATAAATCTGACCAAGACAAGAGATAACACACGCCGCGCTACGTTGCCACTTTGTTACCTAGGTATTTAAGGTCAGTCACATTTATTTACAAAGGATGGTTGCGTTTTACACTGATTTGTAAGCTATTTAGTTCGTTTGAAAAAAAAAATTTTTTTGGTCCTTTTTTTTTTTAACTGTATCAAATTAACAATAAACACGTATAGTATACGTAGTGTAATTTAATGCCCCTCTGTCGTGTCAACTCTGTATAACTTAGAGTCGCGAAAAGAAGATGAAACTACTAAATAATTATTTTCAAACTCTCTTCTGCGCTTCTGCTGGGAGATAATGCATCTCGTCAAAAATGATTCAAGTTCAGTGGAATATTTATAATTTGTTTAGAGATATATCGATAGAATTACGAATTTAATATTGATTTCAACATAATACCTCCACTCGTTCTTCAGAAAAAACCTTCTCAGACTGACAGATAACGGAGTGGTCTCATAACGAACTTGTGAACTATGAAGATTTTATAAACATTGGAATAAACATGATTGTCTGGCAGTTTGCGTACTTTTGGCAGCTTACCCAAACGTCTAAACCTTGGTACTGTTCGTCAAATCGTTGAGCTCCTTAAAGTTCTAAGTTTAGCTATAAGTTAATACCAAGTTTAGCTATAAGTTAATGCTTACGCTGTCTGGACAGATCCACTAAAATCAGTGTGCATCTTTCCTCAAAAGAGACCTCAGGCGTTGACCTACAAGGTACTCGTATGATTTGATTAGTATAACAGATTGTATGGACTTCATAAGAGTCTTTGACAACTTGTCTGACTTTATTTCGGTGTTTCTTCTCACGTTAGTCAATTAGGAAACACCGGCCTCATCTGATTTAAATTTACGGAAAAAAATGACATGCAAGTGTTATTAAATAACCAACTTGAATAATAAAGATTATCAAGCGTGCCGTTTTTCTCTTTAAAGTACGAAACTGTAAGAATATCGCCTTTTTTAATCAAGTTAGTAAATACTACCAAAAATTCAAAGAAATGATATTTAATTACAACGTGATCTATTGAAACACAAATGCCTCCATTTTCCGAGAACTTGTGGTTTATGTTGTGCTCTATTCCTCAAAAATAGCAACATCTGGCTGACCTGATTTTGTATCCTTAGCAACCTGAAAAGGCTCAAAAATCTCTAATATTATTGGCTAGTCTCTAAAGGCATTAAGATAGCTTTAGAATTTTGTATTATCAAAGTGGGACTGTAAGCAATATCACGCTACCCTTAACAATAAAATTAGAAGCACAGAAGAAACGTGTGCTTGTTAAAACAATTAATGACGTAATTAAACTTAGTTGCTAGAAAGTATTCGGGAGCACGATAGACTTCACTCAGTTTCGGGCGGGTGTGTAAAATTGAGAGAAAGTGATGCGTAAATGACTGAAGAAGTTTGTAAAGGTCCGATGGGATGATTCACGTGGAGTAAAAAAAACGGTGCAGCTTGACTAGAGTATTTCAGTACTTCCGCAGCCCCCACGCAGGTATTCGAGGGAAAATGGAGTGGTCTTAGTCAGTTATAATCTGGCAGACCTATTTGCCTACCTCAGAGCGGTAGACATCGATAAAAAAAATTGGCCAAGTGCGAGTCAGACTCGCCATGAAGGGTTCCGTAGTAACTATAATAATATAATATAATATGTATATTTATTTGACAAAAAAAAACCTTACAAATTTCTTAAAACTAGCTTATTTACATTTTTTACAACTACGCCAAATAATTTTGTTTTTCATAGTGTTTGTATGAATTACAAAGTTATATTTGCAGTTTTAGAAAATATGCTGTATTACAAAAACTGCTGCTGACCCGATCTCGTTCAAACCAATTGTGGTTGAAAGTTTATATTAAGATCTACAGATATATATATATATATATATATATTTTTAGACTTTTCACTCCATTATTTTAGAAGTTAGAGGGACACATTTTACCACTTTGGAAGCGTTTATCTTTTAAACGATTTACTTTATGAAAAAGTGGTTTTAGAAACCCCAATATCATTTTTAAAGACCTGTTTATGACCACGCATAGGTCGCATGAATAAAAAAATGTTTTCTGTTTAATTCCATCTATGAGGAGCCCCCTTTAATTTAAATATTTTTTATATTGTTTCTTAAAATCGGAAAGCGGTTCATAGAATACATCTACTTACCAAGTTATATATATGTTATATATATTACCATGTATAGTCCTAATAGTTTCGGAATAAAATGGCTGTGACATACGGACAGACGGAAAGACGGACAGACAGACAGACAGACATCCATTCCATTCCATTCAGCTACGGAACCCTAAAAATTATTTGGTTTCAGTTTAAGCAAATAAAGTGTAGTGCAATTTCTACGCTCCTTTACAAAGCCAGTCAATTACATGTTTCAAAATATTAATGAAAATCATCTCTTATAAATGAATGTGAACGTATTTAGTTTTTACATTACTCAAATACACGACTTGCAAAATGCAACTTTTTTGACCCCACAGAGAGAGGGCAAATGAATATAAATTGAAACAAAAATTGGTATCATTCCAAAATTCCATTTGAGAACATTTCTATTAAAGCCATGCAAAGCTTGTTCAGTTTTTTGTAAGTAACAAAGATGGTTGACATATTATATACACTTCGCTAAACATTAAACTGGAATATAAATATGTAGTTATGGTAACGTGTCTCATAAAAAACGGATCAAAGACAGCAAACTGATTTGAAAAGTAGTGAAATTATTTGAATTGTTATTGCTTATTTATAGTTTTACTTACCTCCGGATCAAATGGTATTTTGTACATATCATGTGCACGATTTACAATAATGCTTATTATGTGTTGGTACTTAGTTAAAATGACCACAATACAGAAAATCTTCAAATACATACGAACTTTATAAAATGACACAACACTCAATTATTAGTAATCAAATTACATTTAAAAAAATATGAGCTCGGAGTTAAATGATTAAAAAAATGTTTATACTTATCTAGCACAAGTATAGATAGATAGATATAATATACTTTATGGTATACCAATAATTGAATCACACTTATATAACAACTAGTATTTGCGTGTTGCGCGAGGTGCAAGCACCTCGCGTGCTTGTGAAAAAAAAAAAAAAAAAAAAGGGGGGTGTGATGGGGGGGTTTAGTATTTGCGTGTTGCGCGAGGTGCAAGCACCTCGCGTGTTTGTGAAAAAAAAAAAAAAAAAAGAGGGGGGGTGATGGGGGGGGGGGGGGGGGTTGCACAAGTATTTCGACTAAAGCATTGCCCCTCTAAATGAATCTGAAAAAAACAATGTTCCAAGTCTCTTAGATTCCGAGATCCGCCTAAAGGGGGGGAGAAGGGGGGCGGGGGGGGGACTTTGAAAAATGGTTTTTAGTTTACCGAGCCTCCTCTATACGAATCCGTAAAAAAAAAAATATACGGGTCTCGTAGTTTCCGAGATACGATAGGGGGGGGGGGAGAAGGGGGGTGAAAAGGGGAGGTTTGGCACTTTTCCCGTAGGTTTGAGAGTTACTTGTTAACGAATCTGTCAAAATATACCCACCTCCCCATCCACCATCTGGGAGAACAATTATGTCAATGAGTGAGTGAGTCAGTCAGTGGTAATCTAGCTTTATATAGTATAATAACATAAAAAATTTGGTTACAATGGCGGTCTTATCGCTGAGACCGATATCATCCAGACAACCTTTGGAAGGACTTTACGAGCTTTAATTAAAAAGGGGAGGGATATGTTAGTGTACTACAAATACTTATAAGAAATAATTACTTACTTAAAAGGAGACTTCTATGTAAGTTATGTTGCAGTAGTGGAAAGTTACCTAAAATAAAAATAATATAAAAAAATTAACCATAGATAATTAATAATGAACTATTTATTATCTATGGCTAAGATTTTATTTCATTCAATAATACATTCTTGAAAATGACTCTTTGCTATGCCCTGCATTATTAACGACCAAATAAAAAAATGGAATTGGAAATTTTCCCAAAAGGCTGACTGCATTACCTAGATGAATGATTTCTATGCTGTTTTTTAGCACACAAGAGCCGGTTTCTCGTTACACGAGTGTAATAAACCGTTGTTGTTTGTGATAACAAAAAGAAGAATAAACTGATGGCGATATGCTAAAATGTAAACCGTTCCCCATTCAATTGCAGGTTGCAGGTTCAAAAAACGCAATTCGTTAAAAGAAATGGATCATACACATAATATAAACTTAAATATTTATTTATTAACAAAAATATGCTCTGTTTTCGCTTTTGGTTAAAATAAAGAGCGCATATTATCAAAGTCAAACCGATGCGGTGTAGAAACACATCGTGAGGAAACCGGTATGTCCTTTTCTTTTCTGGGTGGGTAAATCATGGAATGACTTCTCCCGCTCTGGGTGGAGTGGAAGGTAATGTCAGACTTCTACTGACTAAAAACTCACCCTGCTCCTTCAGCTGCCCTTAAGGTCCGGGGCCGCGGTATCTCGTTAGAACATTCCCGCAACCCCGGCAGAAACCGGTATGTCCTAGGACCGAAAATTCGAACACATGCGACATCCACCGATTTGTACTGAGCCCGTGGTTGATTACGGCTCATTCATTCATTCAGAGAGGATTTTTATTCAAGCAGTGTAAACATAATAGCCTGAATTATGAAATATTAATATTAAAGTGATAAATAATAATATAATATAATTATTAATATTAATTTTGTTCCGCATCAAATGCGGAACAAAAGATGTTATCACGTTATTATGTATTTGGCCATAAATTGTTAGTTATTATTAAATTCGTCATTCCAAATTTCGGACATTTGTTTTTATTTTTTATTCAGTTTGAGCCCACTTTTAACCTCAATCTCGCCTGATGGTAAGCGATAGATGAGGTCTACGATGGAATGAGCGAGCTCAGAAGATGCATATTTACTCTCGGTTTAAAGGCTGAATGGTCATAAGTAGCAGGGAACAGAGAAGCCGGCAGAGAGTTCCACAACTTATAAATATAACTATCATAAGACTAATATCTTAAGACTAGTCCAGCACAATTTTTCCAACGGTAAATAAGTTAGCCTGCCTAAGAGACTGCTGCGCGGAGTGTGTCTATTTCGATTCCCGCATGAAACAACTTTTTTTTTGGTCTGTGTATGTGAGTTAGTTTGTTTATAAACGCACCCACGAAAACAGAAAATGCTAGAAACGATGCACTGGTCGAGTCAAAGCTCCAGAGCCTTGAACATCGACGACGAGTTGCGAGTCTATCGGTTTTCTATCGGTTACATTTCGGGGAGTGTGCGATGGAATTACACAATCTAATTCCACCAAGCCCGTTCCATCATCGGACTACGAGACAAACGGCGAAGCGCCATCGTTACATGGTGGACATCCCACCCATACGCACAAAACGTTTTGGGAATACCTTCATTATGCGTACGGCTAAGAAGTGGAATTCCCTGCCGGAGTCTGTGTTTCCCGATAGCTATAACCTAGGAGTCTTTAAGTCAAGAGTGAATAGGTTACTTTTAGGTAAGCGTGCTCCATCTTCGACCACATCATCACTTACCATCAGGTGAGATGTTGGTCAAACGCGAACCTATTGTAAATAAAAAAAAAAACATTTAGCGTTATCCAATGCCTCGTTGGCTTAGGGGTTGCAAGCGCAGATTCGGTGACTGCGACTCGGACGAGACGGACGTGTCGCTCCGCTCCGAATATTGTACTGCAGAGGCATTTTAAATTTGAAATAAAAAATTGTTTTATGGGGTTTTAAATTGTGAATGTTTTTGCTTTGAGGGAATTTGTTTTGAGGGTTTATTTTAAATTAATATATATTTTATTTTAGGGATATTTTATTTTAAAATGATATTTTTATTGTAAATGTATTTTAATTTAAAAAGGAGGGTTTGTTTGTGAGAGGGTTTTACCGAAGATGAGGGGTTTTTAATTTTATAAATTTTATTAATTTATAAATTATAATTGGATTTTGTTTTAATATAATGGCCGGGAAGAAGAAAAGGGGCTCCAGCATACCGCTGCGGGACGCCTCGGGGCGGCTTGCGTCAAGGGTTCCTGCTGGGGGCTCAGCGGGGGGCCTAGCTGGGGGCTCAGCTAGGGGTCCAACGGGGGGTCCATCTGGGGGCCCTACTGGGGGCCCATCTAGGGGCCCAACTGGGGGCCCGGCTGGGGGCCCATCTAGGGGCCCGGCTGGGGGCCCAACTGGGGGCCCAAATGGGGGCCCAGCGGGGGGCCCAACTGGGGGCACAATTGGGGGCCCATCTAGGGGCCCAACTGGCGGCACATCTAGGGGCCCAACTGGGGGCCCAGCGGGGGGCCCAACTGGGGGCCCATCTGGCAGCACATCTAGGGGCCCAGCTGGGGGCCCATCTGGGGCCCCAACCGGGGGCCCATCTTGGGCCCCAACCGGGGGCCCATCTGGGGCCCCAACCGGGGGCACAGCTGGGGGCCCGAATGGTGGCCCAGCGGGGGGCCCATCTGAGGGCCCATCAGGAGGCCCATCTGGCAAACCCTTGGGGGCTCATTTGGGGGGCCCATTGCCCGAGTCGGAAGTGACTTCCGACTCAGACACGTCCGTGATGGACACGTCGGCGGCTGAAACCGACCGCCGAAAACGGAAGAGGGCCTTCCTGAGGCCTGGCTCCGGGGGCTCAGAGTCGATCAGCGAGGCGAGGAAAAAGCCAAGGCAAAGGAAGGCCTCGACGTCCACCTCGTCTCGCACCCACGTGGGCTTATCGGAGGCCGAGCGCCACCCGAACCTAGCCAAGCGGGTGCAGGCCCAGCAAGATCTCGAGGAGTGGGTCGCTGCCAGGGAGCAGCGAGCGCGCGCTACCAGGGCCAAGTCCGGGTACGGCGCGTCCCTCCTCCGGTATGCGGACCGCTCCTTGATCGAGCTGGAGCGAATGGCGGAGGAGGACGAGGAGGAGATCGTAGAGATCGCCGCCAAATCCTCCCACTTGAAGGGCACATTTCAAAAGGCCCTCAAGTGCCGGGCCGCCAGCATGCGCGCCATCATTTTGGAGATGACACAGCGCACTGCTACGGAGGAGACGCGGCAGCTGCAGGCGCGCGTCGACCGCCTGCAGCTTGAGGTCAGCCAGCTGCATCAGAAGCTGGCTGAGGCCACGGCCCGGCCCATTCAGGCCGAACTGGCGCCGGTAGTGGCGGCCCCCCTCTCCTCCTCCTCCTCCAATCTGGAGGAAATCATCAGGAGGGTAATTGCGGAGGAAAGGAGCTTCACGAGGGCCTGCCTAGCGGGCATAGAGGACCGGCTCCTGCCGGAAAGGCGACTCCGCCCGCCGCTAGCGGCGGACAAGAGTTCGCCACAGATGGAGCCGGAACCCGTGCCCCAGGCGGCCCCGGCAGCGGGCGCCCAGCCCACAGAAAAGGGCAAAGGTAAGGGCAAGAGGAGCAAAGTGGCTCCTCCTCCTCCGCAAGCCCCTACCACCACCAGCCCAGAGGGGGCGCCTGAGCCGGTGCCCGGGCCCTCCTCCGCTACCCAGCCGGCCCCTCACCAGATTGAACAGGACGCCCTTCTTCCGTCCACCACCCCGGCCAACATGTCGTGGACGGAGGTGGTCAAGAAGGGCAGGAAGAGGAAGCCCGCAGCGCCCGCAGCGTCCGCAGCGCCCGCAGCGACCGCTCCCCCAGCAAAAACGGCTCCAGCCGCCGGCAGGAAACTGCCCCCTCCTCCCCGAACCGCGGCCGTCGTGGTAACAATCACCCCGGAGGCAGCGGAGCGGGGGGCGACGTACGAGTCCGTCCTCAGACGGGCTCGTAATAACGCTGATCCCACCCAGCTCGGGATTAGCAACATAACCTGCCGGCGGACCATGACGGGGGCCCGAATATTCGAGTTCGGAGGGGAGCGGCGCGAAAATAACGCCAACCTATTCGCAGAAAAATTGCGGGAGGTCATTGCGGACGTGGCAACGGTCGCCAGGCCCTCGAAGACCGCACCATTGGAGGTGGCCGACGTTGACGACTCGGCCACCAGGGAGGATGTGGCGGCGGCCGTTGCGGCGGCGGGTGGCTGCGACGTAAGCGCGGTGAGGTGCGGGCCCATCAGGCCTGGCCGCCGCGGCATGGGCACCGCACGCGTGGAGTGCCCAATCGTCGCCGCCAGGGCCCTCCTCGCCGCGACCAAGGGACGGCTGCCTCTGGGGCTGAGCACGGCCGTGGTGCGGGCGCTTGAAGACGGCCCGATGCGCTGCTTCAAGTGCTTCGCGCTCGGCCACACCCGGGCCACGTGTCCCTCCAAGGCCGACTGGGGGGACGCGTGCTACCGCTGCGGGCTCCAGGGGCATAAAAGTGCCGACTGCGGCGCCGCCACGCCTCACTGCGTGACATGCGCCGCCAGTGGCCGCCCTGCCGACCACAAGATGGCGGGCGGGAGCTGCAAGCCCCCCGTCAAAAAGGGAGTGGTGCGGGCGCAGGTGCGACCTGCCGCCTCCGCCGCCACCGCCGTCGTCGTCGCCGCCGCAGCTCCAGCGGTGGCAACAGAGGGGGGAGCAATGACGATCGATGGATAGGGTCGACCGTCATCGCTTCCTCCAGGCGAACATCAACCACTGTAAAGCGGCCCAGGACCTGGTGGTCCAGGTCATGGCCGAGTGGTTGGTGAACGTGGCGGCGGTCGCCGAGCCGTACTCGATCCCCGGCAGCTGGCTGGGCGACGAGGACGGCTTGGTGGCACTAGCGGCGCGGTCTTCCACGGACTCCCCTCCCCTCTCGCTATTAGAGAGGGGACCGGGATACGTGGCCGCCGCGTGGGGAGACGCGGCCCTCGTGGCCGTGTACTTCTCCCCAAACCGCTCCCTGCAGGACTTCGAGGACTTTCTCGGGGTCCTGGCCGCCGTGGTCGGCAGGGCGGCGCCGCGTCAGGTCGTAGTCTTGGGCGACCTGAACGCCAAGTCGGTAGCCTGGGGCAACCCGGCCGCCTCGTGCAACGTGCGAGGTCGCGCCGTGGAGCTCTGGGCGGCCACGTCCGGCGTCTCCCTGCTCAACAGGGGGGCGGTCCACACGTGTGTGCGGCAGCGGGGAGGGTCGGTGGTGGACGTCTCGTTCGCCACCCCCGCGATAGCCGCCCGCGTCGTGGACTGGCGGGTGGAGCTGGTGGAGACCTTGTCGGACCACCGCTACGTGCGGTTCGACATCGTCTCCGCCAGGGGCTCCCCAGAGTCCGTTGGGTCGGGGCAACCGCCGTTCCCGCGGTGGGCTCTGACCCACCTGGACAGGGAGGCGGCGGCGGAGGCGGCGTTCATCCAGGACTGGCTGTCGCCGCCCGCCGCCGCAGGACTGGACGTGGACACCGCTGCGCGGCAGCTGGGGGATTCCCTGACCGAGGTATGCAACTCTAGCATGCCTCGGTCTCGCCGGCCGCCACCCAGACGGGCCGTGTACTGGTGGTCGGCGGAGCTGGCGGAGCTCCGCGCAGCGTGCGTGCGGGCCAGGAGGGCCTACACGCGGAGTCGGCGGCGGCGTCGCAGAGACTTGGCTGGCGAGGACCGCCTCTACGAGGCGTACGTGGAGGCCAAGACGGTCCTCGATCGGGCTATCGCCATTGCCAAGGACTCGGCGAGAGCCGAGATGCTGGAGGGTCTCGACAATGACCCCTTCGGGAGGCCATACAAGGTGGCGCGCAGCAAGCTGCGCCCCTTCGGCCCCCCCATTGTCGAGACCCTGGAGCCCTCCCTCCTGGACGGGGTGGTGCGGTCCCTGTTTCCACGCAGGGGCAGCTTCACCCCGCCAGTGATGGCTCCGCCGCCGCCGCCGCCGCCGTCGCCGCACGGGGCGGAGGAGGAGGAGGCCCCGCCGGTCACGGAGTCTGAGCTGGGCGCGGCCATCGACTGTGTCCGCGCCAGGAAGAAGGCTCCGGGCCCCGACGGGGTCCCCGCAAGGGTGGTGGCGATCGCCGCCACCCAAATGGAGGCGCGGTTTCGGGACCTCTTCGACGCATGCTTCGCGTCGGGGAGGTTCCCGAAACCGTGGAAGGAGGGCCAGTTGTGCCTCCTTCGCAAGGAGGGCCGCCCGGCGGACTCCCCCTCGGCATACCGGCCGATCGTGCTCCTGCCGGATGTCGGGAAAATGTTTGAGGGGATAGTCGCCGCCCGCCTAAAGGAGCACCTGCGGGATGTCGGACCGGACTTGTCGGACGCTCAGTTCGGCTTTCGGGCTGAGCGTTCGACGGTGGACGCACTGGCCTGCCTCAAGGGGCAGGTGGAGGAGGCCATGCAGGCGGGGGACGGGTTGTTGGCGGTGTCTTTCGACATAGCCAACGCCTTCAACTCGATCCCCCATTCTACCATCCTGGAGGCGCTCCGCTTCCACGGAGTGCCTCCATACCTGCGGCGTCTGCTGGCCAGCTACCTGGAGGACAGGGAGGTCCTCCTGGTGGACAAATCTGGCCAAGTCCGGCGATATCCCGCGGAAGCCGGCGTTCCACAGGGGTCGGTCGTGGGGCCCCTGCTCTGGAGCGTCGGCTACGATTGGCTCCTGCGGGGAACTCTCCCCCGGGGCGTAAGGGTCGTCTGCTACGCGGACGACACTCTCCTCACCGCCCGGGGGGAGAGTTTCGGAGAGGCGGCCAACTTGGCCTCGGCGGGCGGCTCCCTCGTCGCGGGGAGGATCCGCCGCCTCGGCCTGACGGTGGCGCTGCACAAAACCGAGGCCGTGTACTTCCACGGTCATCGGCAGCGGCAGCGCCCCCCGCCCGACGCCCACATCCACGTGGAGGGCGTCCGCATCGCGGTCGGGGCCCAGATGAAATACCTGGGCCTCGTGCTGGACAGCAGGTGGCGCTTCGGCCCGCACTTCCGCGGGCTGTCGGCGCGCCTGCTGAAGACCGCGGGCGCCCTCTCGTGGCTGCTCCCCAACGTGGGGGGGCCCAGCGTCCGATGCCGGCGACTCTACGCCGGCATCCTGAGGAGTATGGCCACCTACGGGGCCCCCATCTGGGAGGACTCCCTCCGGAGGAGGGAGAATGCCGCGGCCTTGCGGGCCCCGCAGAGGGCCATAGCCCAGCGGGTGGCGCGGACCTACCGCACGGTGGGCTTTGCGGCGGCGTGCGCTCTGGCGGGCACCCCGCCTTGGGAGCTCGAGGCGTGGGTGCTCGCCAGAGTGTACGAGTGGACGGCGGGGCGGCGGGCGAGTGGAGAGCGCCCAGCCCCGCGAGAGAGGGAGGCCGTCCGGCGGGAGGCGAAGGAAGCCGTCGTCCGGCATTGGGCGACGGACCTCGCCACCGCGGTATTCGGTCGCCGCACACTCGACGCGATCGGGCCGCTCCTGCAAGAGTGGCTCGATCGGTCGCACGGGGTGGTCTCCTTCCGACTGGCGCAGGTGCTGACCGGCCACGGATGTTTCGGGGCCTACCTGCACCGCATCGGTCGGGAGGAGACACCGTCGTGCCACGATTGCGGCGCGGCGGTGGACACGGCGGAGCACACCCTTGAGGGGTGCCCGTCGTGGTCGGAGCCGCGCCGCGACCTCGTTGCGGCGATCGGCCCGGACCTCTCGCTCCCCGGCGTGATCAACGCCATGCTGGGGGACGAGGGGTCCTGGGCGGCGGTAGCCTCCTTCTGTGAACAGGTCATGTCGCAGAAGGAGGCGGCGGAGCGCGCGCGCGAGGACGACCCTTTCGCGCCAGCGCTCCGCAGGCGGAGGAGGGGTCGGAGAAGACGTCAGTATGACGAGCACCTCCGACTCCTCCCTGGTGGAGGCCAGCAGGCAACGGGTGCGGGGGCACCCCTGCCTGCATCGCACGCGCCTTCACCAGCGCCGGACGGGAGTGGCCAGGTGTTCCCGGCCATTCCCGTCGCCCCCCAGTCCGGGGGGCACGTAGGGCTCGCCATCTAGGCGGGCACGCGCCAGAGGGCCGTGGACGCAGAATGTCTCCCACAGCCCTCCCAACAAGGCGCCGGAGGGAACACCGCTGAGTTTTAGTGGGTATACTGTCGCCGTCAAGCGACAGGGAGTCCCACACTCCTCGTCTCGCCCCCCCAGCGAGCGGAAGTGCGTAATTGCCATTTCTCAGCGTCAAAAAAAAAAAAAAAAGGGGTTGCAAGCGCGACTGCCAAGAATGAGGTCACTGGTTCAATTCCAAGGTCGGACAAAAAGTGCTATTGGGGTTTTCTGTAAGGAATTTCTCAGTAGTAGCCGGGAGTTTGGAAGTTGGCGGTGTGATACCCTCGTGTCTCGGAAAGCACGTTAAGAGGAGGCTCCCTAAATTGTATGTAATTTTGTATTAATATTCAGAAAAAATCACGCATACAATCAAAATGGAACTTTAGTATATGATTTATTGGATCTTTTCCTTTGCATGTCTAGACTAGTTTCGTAATTAGAACATTTTTGCACGATTAATTTTTTTAATCAAAAGTCATGTTTTTTTTTTAAAGATTATTCAAAATTTAATCAAGATTACTCGGCTTTTATGTCTAAAATTAGTATTGAGAGTAATAAAATATAGTTTGTTATCCAAATATAGGACATTATTTCTCTAGATCAATTATTACTTTAGTTATAAACGAAATAAGAATTGAGACTTACGACATTTAGTTCCGAACCCGAATATGGTAAAAGAGCGAATGCGATATTCAACTTTATTACAGCTGAGTTAGCGTTTAGCACACAACGGCAGTTTTGAAACCGAACATGGTGAAAGAGCGCACGCGATATTTAACTTTATTACTGCTGCGTTAGCGTTTAGTATACAACGGCCTAACCGGGGTGGATGGGGTGGAGCTTGCGTGAAAATGATTTTGCACTGCCTGGTCTTAAACCGTTGCTCCCGTTTGTCATAAGGATATCTTTGACACTCGAGTACGGGTAGTCAGAAACCATAAAATCTGACACTGATTTAGACAAGGGCCATCGTCTTACCCAGTTACTGGGTTCTGGAGGTCAGATAGGCAGTCTTTCCATGTAAAACACTAATAGATTAAACTGTAAGTTAATATAGTTTTATCATTATCTTCTTGTGTTGTACCTAAAATATAGAAATCGGCCTTTAAAGTTAATTTAAACATTCCGACTAAAACCTTTCAGCTCAATCAAGTATAGGCAAAATTCATTTATTGTGCGTGCAAGCAGAAGCTTTAATAACCGGTGTAAGCAACATGATTTTGACCCGTTTATAACAAGTTTGATTGCAGCCAGAATTCAAATTCAATTGATTTTTTCAAAAATAATTAATATATGTGGTTACTGTGTTGTATGTGTTATTTATATCTGATATCTATTTAGTCATTTTGAATATTGTATTTATGATAATGGTTATATTAAGACTACCTTTTAAGTGTTCAATTTAAGATTTTCCTGC
The DNA here is from genome assembly GCA_943138885.2 of Tholera decimalis. Classification (NCBI taxonomy): domain Eukaryota; kingdom Metazoa; phylum Arthropoda; class Insecta; order Lepidoptera; family Noctuidae; genus Tholera; species Tholera decimalis. The sequence continues at coordinate 31,115,780 of OW964558.2, read as the reverse complement.
CTCTAAACGTGAGGACTTTTAATTGGCTCACTGTTTCCTATACTATTTATTTTCTTTATTTAATAGCTGTTAGTCCTCCATACTTCTTAAATAAATAAATAAACACTTGACAAATTATATACTAAACCAGCCTGTGATATTCCCTTTTCTTTTTCGTTCATAAGATTCAAATTCATGTTTGTCTTTTTATTATTTCACGTAACATTAATTTGCTAACCTTCTAAAAAGGTTCTAATGAAAGAGTCCGGCCCCACATTAGAACAGTTGGTTTTCGTTAGGGTTTCGCAGTCAAAAACAAGGAACCCTCATAGTTTCACGAAGTCCATCTGTCCTTCTGCGATATAACTCAGAAACAGTAGTCATTTTGAAAGGATACACACATAAATCACTCCTAGAAAGTTGTAACAAAACCAAAACATTATTTATGGATATGTGAAGGTATTTACGATATTAGTAGCGTCTGTGCACTTCTTACATGATTTGTAGCACAATTTTAATGATATATTGCCTAATAGATAAGGTGTCGGACTTCTGATCGAGAGGTCGTGGGTTCGAAACCCATCCATTACACTATTGTCGTGAACCCACTCCAGACATAAGCGTAATTAGCTTAGTTGGAGGGGTTGACAGGATTGCTAGTAAGTAATGTGAATACTACCCACATTGTTAGATCTCTTTAAAAAAAAAATGTTCTTAATCGTCTAATTGACAGGCCTGTTGGTCTAGTGGTCAGTGGCCCTGACTGCTATGCTCAAGGTCGTGGGTTCGATTCCCACCCAGGACAAATGTTTGTGTGATGAGCACGATCATTTGTTCTTTGTCTGGGTGTAATTTATATATAATATATATGTATTTAGAAATATGTATGTAGTATGTTTATCAGTTGTCTAGTACTCATAGCACAAGCTCTGCTTAGTTTGGGACTAGATGGCGTTGTGTGAAAGTTGTGGAATATTATTATTAATTAAAAAAAAAACATCGGACTACAAGACAAACGGCGATGCGTCATCGTTACATGGTGGACATCCCACCTATACGCACTAAAGGTTTTGGGAGTACTTTCATTGTGCGTACGGCTAAGGAGTGGAATTCCCTGCCGGAGTTTGTTTGCCGATAGCTATAACCTAGGGGTCTTTAAGTCAAGAGCGAATAGGTTACTTTTAGGTAAGCGTGCTCCATCTTCGACCACATCATCACTTACCATCAGGTGAGATGGTGGTCAAACGCGAACGTATTATCAATAAAAAAAATGCTATGGAATTACGATCTTTATCACCCAGTTATTTGTGCATACTGTGGTCTGCTTCCACTGAAAGAGCATTGGTAATATGTAACCCCCTGTACAATTGTAACTTACATTAACCTACATGGCTCTCATATGATTTTATCACTACAGATTGTATAGACTTTAAAAGAGACGTTGACCTCTGAGTTTGTTTCAGTGTTTCTTCTCAGAGTATTAATTAGGAAACACTGGCCTCATCTAGTTTACATTTACGATAAAAAAAGACGTGTGAAAGTGTTATTTAGAACCTATTTACAAAATAAACATCATTATTTCACTATGAATCATTTTTTAATGAAAACTGTCACCGCTAACAAGTTAAAGAGGTATATCAACATCATCTTCATAGCCTTTCTAGTCTAAACAGATACAGCTGAGTATCAGTGTTTTACAAGGAGCGAATGCCTGTCTGATGGGGTACCGAATGTCAGAAAGGACAGCTGGCACGTATGAATCGTAATATGCTAAGATAATCATTCATCCACAGACCAATCACGGCAAGCGTTGCTTAAACTTGAACGAATATACTTCACCATTATAATAAAGTGTAAATACAACGTGTAATTTAAAGGGTGTATACATACCGAGTGCACGGCTTCTTTGGATGATCACAAACGATATGGCAAGGGTTTTCTAATCCTATAATTTTCTAATTGGGGTGTTTGAGGGTGTGCGTTAATTACGATACATGTTGTATATCTACTACGAGATATAAATATTTATAGATTAATTAAATATATCCGAATGAATATATCCCTTTACTTACTGGTTCGTTCTACTTTACTGTACGACATTTTATGTCGACAAAAGTAGGCATGTGGCCCGCAGGCCACTTTTTGCGTGGGCAAGATTGCCTTAACCACATTTTTAAGTTACTCTGCACCACACCACGGTCAAGAAATAGCAAATGCTTACAGCATTAAGTCTGCCTTTTTAAATTTTCCACAATTTTGTAATATTTTAAACAATATGAAAATAACAAGGTTCGATTAGGTAATAAGGTTGTCTGTAAAAGACCGAAAAGCCAATACCATATGTGCAAATGAAAGTGTGGCTATACAACGTGTAATTTAAAGGGTGCACTTGGTATGTATATAACATACCAAGTGCACGGCTTCTTTGGATGATAACAAACGATATGGCAAGGGTTTTCTAATCCTATGTGTACATGTGTGGAGCATATTAGATATTTCAATACATTGATACCAGAGGCCGAATTTTTCAAATTAAGAAGAACGAAGAGAATTATCGTTTTATTGGCAAGTGACGTGGAAAGTGATGACCCACATAGTGCTGTGATATATTTGTTATTAGTGGTATTCAAGAAACATATGAAACCAATAATTTGGGGTTAATTCTGTGAGTCACTTATTTTGAACTGAAACTGGTTGCGCCAACATTCAAAATATGATTGACATCCGCTATTTCCTATATCCATCTCCTTCCCGCACATACCTCGCGAGTGAGTAAGAAGATTCGCCCGCCATTTGTCGAAAAAACGGCTTCCGAATCGCTCCGCATCAAGTTGACAATGGCGTCGACGCGCTCCGCTTAAAAATATTAATAACTTTGGAATCACCGCATTTTCGCATGTAATAAGACTTATGATCCATAGTTTGTGCTTGTGTTTAACGTGTGAGGACAATAACTTGAAGCCCAACTGCCCTGAACCTGGAAAAGTGAACCGGTGCACCGGCGACGACGCGAGCACGTGGCTCCCGTAAAGGTTTGTGTTTCCTTCCCTATTTATTTCGGGTTGTATTCCATTGTCCCACACCCACTGCAACTCGAATTACCTAACGCCAAGCGTTTGTCAATCGTTTAGCTCCGCACCGCAAATACAGTCCACTAAATTAGCCTTTCGCGCCAACATTTTCTGTGGTCCCTCTCACCGGATAGTTAGGTACTTATTTGAATTAGGTACATATTTGTTGTAGTTATCGCATTGGTATTTATTCCATAAGGAATAAACGCACCGCACCGCAGTCTTACACCTAACCCAATTCGTTGTTTGTTCATCTATTACCTACGTACGTGCGTAATACCTACATACCTACGTAGCCATAGATCGCTCGTATTAGTTATTCATTCGGAAGTCTAAAATTATTTGTATATCAGAAACAGAGACACAACCTAGTGGGTAAATTAAGATTGTTTAAAAACTACCTACAGTTCTTTTATTTCACCCGCAGTTCGTTATAACTACCTACCCACTTTAGGTATTTAATATTGTCCGCGTCGCTGTTCTCCATCGCTTATTTGTTAAAATAACTTTATTTGCTTGTTTACCGCATTGATTGTTTGTAATAAATAATTATTATTCACGATGTCTCATAAGGACAGCAAAGTTCAATTGAAACTTTTATATGCTAAAAGAGACATGATATTTTCTCGCGTGCAATCTATTTGTGATAATGCACTTAAAACACTTGATCTAGCTATTAGAGATTCGTTCTTATGTTCTATAGAAAACTTGGATAGTTTGCGCACGGAATTTGAATCCGTAATTCATAATATTAACGTTTTAGAGTTAGAATTAAATCCAGAATACGCTGTGAGTTATCAGGCTTTGGCGTCATTTGATGATTTATTCTGTCGCATCAAACGCGTCGCGAGGAGCTTGGAGAAGCCGTCTGTCCATCAGAGCCAGGCAAATCACACTCGCGATCGACCCAAATTACCGCCCATTCAGATACCTGAATTTAATGGTGATATTCGCAATTGGAATCTATTTATAGATAGTTTTGAAAACACTATAAATGGGAACGTCTCTTTGACAGATCATGAAAAGTTACACTATCTGGTTGAAAAGTTAACTGGTAAAGCTAAAACTGTTTGTGCCGGCATTACTTTTAGTGCCGAAAATTATTCATTAATTTTAAAAACTTTAAAGTCGAAATATGAAGACAAAAGATTAGTTGCTACCGCATATTTAGATCAGCTATTCGAGTTGAAAAATATTACAGTTTGTAATGAACATAATTTAGAGAAGTTTTTAGATACTTTTGCATCATCTGTTCGCGCAGTAAAGAACCTGAAGGTCGATGACCTCTGCGACTTTTTGTTTTTATATTTGGGTTTAAAGAAATTAGATGGTGAAACTGTTCGTTTATTTGAAATAGACCATCGCAGTAGTAAACTGCCAAAATTCAATGATTTGGAATGTTTTGTTCGCGATCATATTAAAATATTGCAACGCACTTCGTCAACCCATGAAGTTACGAAGAAGTCCGACCGTCGAACAGATGCGGCTTCGAAGTCACAAAAGTCGACACATACGTATGTGAATACAGCACCTGCTCCTGTACAATCGAGTTGTTCTTTGTGTAATAGTCAACATTCGCAATTGTACAAGTGTTCTGGTTTCTTAAAATTTACGCCCTATGAACGTTATAAGTTTGTTCGCGAAAAAAATTTGTGCTTTAACTGCCTTAGTGACAAGCATCGGGTTACGTCTTGTAATAGTAGTCAAAGTTGTCGTAAGTGTTCTTCGAAGCACCACACTTTACTTCACATGGAGAAAAGTTGTAATAATGCCGCATCCAATGTGAGCACAGTTAGTTTACCAAGCGGTGACACGTCGTCGCAGTCAGTCGGTGCGAACTCTGCGTCCGCTTCGCAGCCGCAGCCGCAATCAACGCGCGACGTTGCCCGCTCGCAGGCCGCCGTGACTGACGTCACGTTGTGTTCGATGTCCGCCGCAAGCAATACGTGCACTACCGTGGTGCTCGCGACCGCTCACGTTGTTGTTGATGATGCTTTTGGTAATCCGTGTCTTGTTCGAGCGTTGTTAGATTGCGCTTCGCAGAGTAATTTTTTAACTCAAAATTGTTGTCAACGCCTTGGCTTTAGTATTAATAACCGACCAGCCCGCTCAGTGGTTAAGGGGTTCGGTGGTTTAAAATCAACCATTCATGGTTCGATTAAAATTAAATTTGCATCGCGCTTTAATTCTAATATTTGTTTTGATATGGATTCGCTTGTCGTAGATAAAATTACGGAACAATTGCCTACTGTCCCGGTTGACACGTCTTTATTGACCAAATTTAAAGACCTGCCGTTGGCAGATGAATCTTATGGTGTCCCTGGAGACGTCGATATGTTGATCGGCGCATCGATTCTCCCGCACCTTCAGTTATCTCGTAAGATTCAAGGTCATTCGTCGTTTCCCGCACCGCACGCCTTAGAAACAGTTCTAGGTTTTGTTATTGTTGGTTCCGCACCCGCACATTTAGATAGTTACTCGACTGTGTCACATTGCTGCACTGTTGAGCCGCCGCTGGAGTCTACCATCCGCAGGTTCTGGGAAATTGAAGAGGTCAATGTCCCGCCTATCCTAAGCCCTGATGATAAGGTGGCTGAGGAGATTTATTGTGGCACGACTACCCGTGATAATGATGGTCGTTATATTGTCGCGCTTCCATTCAAGGGAGATATTTTTTCGCTCGGTGACTCCTACGCTTCCGCGGAAAAACGCTTTTCTTGTTTAGAACGTAAGATGCAAGCATCTCCGAAGTTGAAGCAAGCCTATGATGAGGTGGTTACCGAATACTTAGATAAAGGGTACATCTCACCTGCATCCACCGCCGAGACTGACGAGACTCATGATCATCCATCTTACATCATCCCGCACCACGGAGTTGTTAGAGAAGACAAGCTTACTACTAAGCTCCGCGTGGTTTTGGACGGCAGTGCTAAGACTAGCACTTCCGTATCGCTCAATGATATTTTGTATTGTGGTCAAAACCTTCAAGGTAACTTATTTGACATTATTGTGAATTTCCGCTTGTTTGCTGTCGCGCTTTCCGCCGATATAAGGCAAATGTTTCTTTCTATTGGTATTCGCGAATGCGACCGCAAATTTCAACGTTTTTTGTATAGATTTTCGCCTCAAGAACCTTTGAGAGTTTACGAGTTTAACCGTGTTTGTTTTGGGCTTAAGTCGAGTCCTTTCCATGCGCTTCGCACTATCAAGCAATTAGCCACTGATGAGGGTGAAAGATTCCCGAAAGCGAAAGACACTATTGAGACTGGGCTATACATGGATGACTTTGTTTATAGTGTAGCCAGCGAGGCGGATGCCGTTGAGACCGCCGCTCAAGTAATAAGTCTTATGAAGGCCGGTCAGTTTGATCTTGTGAAGTGGACTAGTAATTCGCAGACCGCTCTAGATTCGATTCCACTATCGCATCAATTATCTTCGGTGAAGGAATTTGATGGTGATGATACGCACAAGGTTCTAGGTTTAAGTTGGTCACCCGCGTCTGACATGTTCAGTCTTAAAGTTAGTTCGACTCCGCAAATTTGTACTAAGCGCATTATCCTGTCGTGTGTAGCACGTATATGGGATGTTATGGGATTTGTAGCTCCCGTCGTTTTATATGCCAAGTTGCTTATAAAAGAACTTTGGCTTTCCAATAGTGATTGGGACGACCCCGCGCCCGAAAATATTGTTAAATTGTGGGCTCGCTTCCGGAAAGAACTTCCATTGCTCAATCAAATAAAAATTCCTCGCCATGTTGGTATATTGTCGAACAGTATAGTTACTGTTGTAGGCTTCGCCGACGCCAGTGCAAAGGCTTACGGGGGGGTAGTTTATTTTCACGTTTTGGATGCTGACAAGGTTTCGGTTAGTCTTATAAGCGCTAAATCCAAAGTCTCCCCTCGCAAGGTCGTTTCTCTGGCGCGCCTGGAGCTGTGCGCTATACTTTTGTTAGTGCAATTAATCAGCTCGATTGTCAATGCTTGTAGGCACCGCATTATTATTGATAGAATTATGGCTTTTTCTGACTCTACTGTAGCTTTGTGTTGGGCACATTCTTCGCCCCATCGCTGGGACACATTCGTCGCCAATAGGGTGGCCAAAATCCAGTCCGAATTACCACCACAAAATCTCTTTCACGTTGCTGGCACAGATAATCCCGCCGATTGTCTCTCCCGTGGGTTGCTCTCTTCGCAAATTTTAGATCATCCGCTGTGGTTCTGCGCTCCGTCTTGGATTCATAGCGTGCTCGAGGAATGGCCGGTTAAGCCCTTTAATCCAGCTGCCGTTTCAGAACCACCCGAGGAGAAGAAGCATTCGCTTGTAGTTTCGGTTCCACGTGAAGAGTCGATTATTTTATCGTTATCTAATCGCGTCTCGTCTTGGTCGAGACTTTTGCGTTGTGTGGTGTATGTATGTCGTTTTCTAAAACTGTTACCCACGCGCGGTGTTATAACCGCCGCTGATCTGGATAAAGCTGAGTCAGTCGTGCTACGTGAATTGCAGAGATTTTATTTCGCATCCGAAATTAGTAGTTTGGAGTCCAACAAACCTTGTAGCCGCGCCTTTCAACATTTGAAACCTTTTTTGCAGAATGGTCTTATTCGAGTAGGTGGTCGTTTGAGAAATTCCGATTTAGGATTTGAGCAAAAGCATCCAGTAGTTTTACCCCGCAAGGACCATATTTTAGATTTGATTGTAGATTATCATCATAGGTTGAATTGTCACGCAGGTCCAGACTTGTTGATGTCTATCCTTAGACAGAAGTATTGGATACTTTCCGCTCGCAATTTGATTCGTGCTAGAGTACACAAATGTGTGCCCTGTTTTAAGCTTCGCCCGCGTTTTATCGCGCCTGAAATGGCCGATCATCGCTCTTGTCGTGTTGTTCAATCCGCTAAACCTTTCGTTCACACCGGTACAGACTTCGCCGGCCCGTTTAGGGTAACTGTTGCCCGTGGTCGCGGAATACGCTCCACGAAAGCTTACGTTTGTCTATTTATTTGCATGACAACTCGTGCGGTTCACATAGAATTGACCGGTGATTTAAGTACGCAAAGTTTTATGTCCGCGTTTAAGCGCTTTTTGTCGCGCCGTGGTCCCGTCAAACGTTTATATTCTGACAACGGTACCAATTATGTTGGAGCTCGCCGTAATATTTCGGAGTTGCACGCGTTCTTACGGTCAAAGTATTATCAGAGTGAATTCGCTCATGTTTTGGCCGAAAATCGTATTGAATGGCATTTTAATACGCCCGCTGCTAGTCACTTTGGTGGTAATTGGGAGGCGAATATTAAGAGCCTCAAGTCGCATCTGTTCCGCGTTGTAGGCGTACAGATTCTCTCTTATGAAGAGCTGAGTACTGTACTCGCTCAGATAGAGGCAGTAATGAATACTCGTCCACTGTGCCGAACTCTATCTAGTGACCCCTCAGAATCTTTAGCTTTAACTCCGGCTCACTTCTTAACCACGACTCCTCTTAAGTATTTGCCCGCTATGGATGTTGATGAAGACAGACTACATCTCCTAAAGCGTCATGCTCTTTTGGATAGATTAGTTCAATCATTTTGGAAGCGTTGGAGAGCAGATTATTTGCACACGCTTCAGTCGCGTCAAAAATGGAATACTCCATCGAATCCAGTCACCGTTGGTACTGTAGTAGTTTTAATGGCCGAGAGTGCGCCTCCTCTACACTGGCCTCTAGGTGTAGTGGAGGAAGTTTTCCCTGATCCAAAGGGAGTAACGCGTATAGTAAAAGTTAAAACCGCGACCGGTTCGTATTTACGTCCGGTTATTCGCCTCTGTCCTCTGCCCAATCAGCAGCAGGCTTCAAATTAGTTTAGTAGTTATGGTAACGCTTTATATTATAGTTTAGGAATAAGGTTAGAAGTTAGATGTTACTCCAGAGTTTAGTTCTTTGATTAGTTTCGCTTATAGTTTTTGAAGGTAACCCTTCAAACCGGGGGGAATGGTTGCGCCAACATTCAAAATATGATTGACATCCGCTATTTCCTATATCCATCTCCTTCCCGCACATACCTCGCGAGTGAGTAAGAAGATTCGCCCGCCATTTGTCGAAAAAACGGCTTCCGAATCGCTCCGCATCAAGTTGACAATGGCGTCGACGCGCTCCGCTTAAAAATATTAATAACTTTGGAATCACCGCATTTTCGCATGTAATAAGACTTATGATCCATAGTTTGTGCTTGTGTTTAACGTGTGAGGACAATAACTTGAAGCCCAACTGCCCTGAACCTGGAAAAGTGAACCGGTGCACCGGCGACGACGCGAGCACGTGGCTCCCGTAAAGGTTTGTGTTTCCTTCCCTATTTATTTCGGGTTGTATTCCATTGTCCCACACCCACTGCAACTCGAATTACCTAACGCCAAGCGTTTGTCAATCGTTTAGCTCCGCACCGCAAATACAGTCCACTAAATTAGCCTTTCGCGCCAACAGAAACTTTGCATAGAGACTCCATACCAGATGTTGTCTTCAGTCCTTTTGGATAGATATGGGGTTTCCGTTACACGTTGTATACTAATACCTAAGTATGCATACCATAACTTGTGGATGTCCATGCAGACTCCTTTACCAAGCTTCTCAATGTAATGCACAATATGTAGCTAGCTCGTCTTTTAAAGGTTATTTTATTTTATGTTGTAGGAGAGAGAGAGTTAATAATAATTGTAGTTAGATAGTTAGATATATTCTTTATTGTACACCATAACAGTAAAACAAAATTATGGACCTAACAACTAAAAAGGGTGTTACAATGGGCGGTCTTATCGCTAAAAGCGATCTGTTACAGACAAGCTTCGGATAGATTTGACACAAAAGGAGGAAATAAATACGTGGGTAGTCCACGGTGTACTATTTATCTATATAAAATACAAAACAATAAATAACGTTCTCAAAACATATGTATACATATAAATATTTCAAAAAAAGAAAGAAACAAAAACATACATAATAACAACAATTTAAGGAGAGAGATAAAGATCTTTTACTAAGTTTTTGAAAGAAGATAGAGTTTGTGCTTGTCTTACTGACACGGGTAAATCATTCCACAGCCGTACTGCTTGAGCTGCGAACGACTTACCATAATAATAAAAAGTAAAAAACTAAAGATTTTATTTTTGTTCTGTTCTTGTTTTGCAAGTAACCTTGTTTATTTCAGCATCCTGAAAATCTTGTTTCATACTTTTTCAGCGTCGATTTTTTGTCGTAGTCAGGTTTTAGTTTTTTACTTTATATTATTTACACTATTTTGGTGTTAAATCACTGTGCTTCTATACTATTTACTTTATTTTTTATAAGTTCAAGTGAAGCCCTTTCAAATGATACCAAACATGGTGTATCTATCTTACTTTTATTTTTTACACATGACTTTTTGACCGCTAGAGGGCGCCACGTTAAATTTAAGTAATATTTTTTATAAGTACAAGTGAAGCCCTTTCAAATGATACCATTCACGGTGTATCAATCTCATTTTTATTTTTACACATGACTTTTTGTCCGCTAGAGGGCGCCACGTTAAATTTAAGCAATATTTTTGATAAGTACAAGTGAAGCCCTTTCAAATGATACCAAACACGGTGTATCTATCTTATTTTTATTTTTTTACACATTATTTTTTGTCCACTAAAGGGCGCCGCCACTTTAAATTTAAGCAATGTTTTGGAAATGTGCATATGACGCCCTTTCAAATGATATCAAACACGATGTGTTTATCTTATTTTTATTTTTTAACAAACACTTTTTGGGCGCTAGAGGGCGCCACATTGGGTTTTGTGACACGTCACGTAGCCTATGTTCAGCGGACGGTCAAGACGGTTCTAACGATACCTCATTTGTCGAGTTCCAATAAGTAGCTTTTGAGCTATGAGGGAACAGATGAACATACACACATACATACAAACATAGCCTGTCAAAATCATAACCCTCCTTTGGCTTTGCCGTAGTCGGGTAAAAATTGGTGGCGTGCCTCGGTACCGCAAGCCTTAAGTTTTCTGATGACCTCAGAGATTTTGTATGTGTGTCATGAAGGAACTTAAATCGTTCTTTAAGATAAGTGGGGGTTTTAGGATTAAACAACACACTGTAAAGCAGAGACAAAATGTGTAAGTTCCGGCGAAGACGTGTTGTTTTGTACACAATGGCATATGCGGTGCTTACCTGTAAAAATTGTGACACTAGGAAATATAGTTAGCAATCATAATTGAGAAAATTTTGGTGTCAACAATTGTTGGTGAACCAAATAAATAAATAACATAACGGAATCAGTGTCAGTAACCCAACTCACGCTTGGCCGGTGTTTTTATGACAGAAAAGGGTTAAACTTTATGGGAGACAGAATTATCCAAGTTCTAGGGAAAACGCAATAAAAGGTAAGCAGTAACTTTGTTTGGTGACGATGACTTGCAATAATACGAATACTTCACGCTCATATTAATGTTATACACCGCTCTTTCTCTTTGGCCACTGTCGACAACGACGGGAAAAGTTAGTTCCAAGGTACGATTCCTGGTGCAATACCACGTTTTCGAGATACTAATAACTTTATAACATTTAACATTGTATATTAGTGACTGAAATTCAGTTAACCAGTAACGCATAATTACAAAGACAGTGCTTAGTTTGCGCCGTCATCGATGTTGAGTGGTGTTCATTTGAGAAGCATGATTTGCACGTTAAAAAGCATTTCTATTAAAAATAGCAAACATATTCTTAGACAAATAAAGGTGATAAAATCAAATAAATAAGTAATTCCTAATTCCCTTCGTAGTCGGGTAAAAAAAAGGAATGACGTGATATAAATGTGTAGTTAAAACGGCAGTTCTATATAGGTCAACCTTATGCTTCTATGGATTACTTATTTAAAAACGTACCGTTAGCTTACTGTGTGAAAAGTAGAAGTTTAAGAAGGAATAATACAAACAAGAAAAAAAGACAATATTATCTAAATCACAATACAATGTGAATTTACAAATGAACTTTTACATACATGTACAGAATTTGGCCATCCACACAGCTACTTGAAAACGTCACCCGTATACAATGAAAATATTTCTTGAAATAATACACTTGATGACAACAAAGCATCCTGTTACAAACAGCGCGTAAAAACATCACCGGAGAAAAACGACTTCTTTGTGGAAGTAAATTAAATCCTTCGTGCTGGTGGAACGACGTCCCTTCCCGTAAATCTGCAGGTGAGTCGGCAGTAAAGACATAGTGTTGAGAGGTCGCGTATACACTTTGAGTAGATTACATTATAGATGAATAGTTCGTTACTTAGTTGCCTTTGGGAATCCATTGAATTATAGACTCAGCGTTTGGCGGGTCAAAAATTCTGGGTGGTTGACCGCGTTTCTATCTTGATTTTTCCTACTCATCTATAAATTAATTCGTGAAGTAAAATTTGTTCCCCTTTTTACAAAAATGTGGCAGACGGAAGATATGATATATTTTTCTTCTTTTCCTAACATGGTTCTTATAATAACTTAATTCTTGCCGAGGAGGGGCCTACGGCAAGAATTAAGATTTGTACACATATTAACTTTAAGGCTACCTGTAAGAGAAAATAAATGATTTATTGATTGATTGATATGACATTTTGGCACAGTTATAGTTCATATGGAGAAGCAGTGCTGAAAGCTAAATATTTTTATATAAAGTAATTTATAATATATTTATAATCTTTGTTTCTCTAATCAAAGTAATAGATAGATAGTTGAAGGCTAGTCCTAAACTAACAGGTTATTTTTTCCCCAAAACCCAAGGTTTTACTCAAATGAAGCCGCAGGCTAGTAAGCTAATATTTTTTGTGGATAGAACGTTACTTTGCATAGTCTCAATAATACATACACAATCAACGCTCTATTACTTTCTAAGGTGTCAGTCTTATTTCAATGCAAGAGTGTGCCCCATAACAAAGGTTACTCAGCTGAAATAAAGGAAAAAAAGATAATTATTGTGAGTCTCATTGCCCACCTAAGAGCGTTTTAATTACCGCGTTTTAAGCCGTTATTGTTAAGCTCATGTGGTTAGTACCACAAGGGCTCATGGCTAACCCTAATTTGACCCTAATTAATAAAAAATATATCAAAATCTTATTCGCTTAAATGATCACCCGACAAATCGAACGTTTTAATCATCGGAATTGGATGCTTAGTTAATTAATTAGTTTCTTATAATCGTCAATCTTCATTATGTTTATTTCGAAGCACCTCACCTGATATTTCATTTCAAAAGTCATTTGAAATCTAACAGATAATTGAGATGAAAGTTACTAATTAACAAAAGTTGACTAGAAAAAGTGAGAAATGTAACAGACAAGCCCTGTTTCTGCTTTACCAAATTATATTCCCTTCACATTCCCCTTTGTGATGGAAACAAATTCAATTTATTTCTTGATGAAAAGCACACAACCAGCTTGTAAATTTTATTATTTTAATACGTAGGAGTAATGGACGCTAGTCAGAATTAGCTTTTTGATAAACATTCCGAATCAGTTCGTAAGTCCCGCAGCATAGAGTTCATTTTGAAAACGCATGTTTTGAGGATGTGAAGTAATAATCGTGTCTATCAGACGTGTGTGAAAATATGCAGGAAATACTCATAATGAACATGTGAGGTAACAGGAAAATGGTTTTGAAATTATGAGAAAGCTATACTAGGGCAGACATGACTAGCAAATGCATAGAACTTACGTAGGTACTTTTAGGTCTAGAAATTAAAAGGAAAGAGGTTAAGGTAAGCATACATTTAAAAAAGTAATAATGGAATAAAATCTACGAAGTTATTTATTTGTTTATAGTTAATTAAAACGGCAAAACACTAATAACATTAATTAAAATAAAAATACATATAAGAAAAGAAGTTATGACACTCGAATTCAGAACCTTTTCCTTTTATTAAGAGCCGGGTAAAAAATAAACCATTTTTCTGATTTTATTATGAATCGTTTTCATTTGATACTCGTAATCATGATGGTAATGCATAACAATTATTTGGTTAGCCATGTTTGGAAGTCAGCCAGCCATATTGAATTTAGAATAACGTTACTAAGCTGAATCGGAAAATTTGTAACGTTATGCTGGCAAAATGCTACTTACTTGGTACGATTATTTTGCATGGAGCGACAGTCTGATCTCCACAATCCAGTACATGGATATCATGCTATACCTTGGTAAACTGGTGTCAGATTTTTAGTGTCTGAGTACCCTCAATGACTCTCAATGACGACAAATGACGGTTAGAGCCATTGGCTTTATTCAGTCCCGGAGAAGAGTTATTTAATTTCGAAAATCAAACCATACTGGCTGTTATTATTTAGGCACGACCTTTTGAAATGCTAAAAATAAAAAAGAAATATTAGATACATATAATAAAATAAATCATGAAATAAACAAAGGCTAAACATTGTAAAAAACTTCACTTACATAACGCTATAACCCTTGACGTAATGAAGTCGTGTAAATTTTAACAATATAAAGTGACTCTTTTTTGCCTACATTTCTCTTGGCTTTATGCCAAGGAGGGTAGCTTGAAGGGCTAAGTTCAAACACGGTATGAATTCTGAAGTCATTCTTTGTAAGGGTGACAGAGTGTACGTTAAAAAGGTTTTTATACAAAGGTGGAGTGAAATGAGGGCGTAAACATGGTTTGTTGGAGTTCAAATATTGGTGTAACTTTGAATTTTAAAGTAGTCATCGTTTTTATCTTGCAGTTTGCTTGCTTCCAATATTGTAAATTGTTATCATTAAATAGAAGACTGCATAAAATAATAGAATTTTCTTGATGTGACATCTCACAAGTACACCGGGTGACTTATAAGAGATTGACAAGATTTCGTAGCTCCGGACGAAAGGGCAACTGAAATAACAGGTTAGGTTTTTAGTCAGTACAAATCTAATACTCCTTTTCGCCACACCCAGAATGGGAGGAGTTAGTAGATATTCTCCGAAAAACAGGAAAAACGCAATCTTTGAAAGGATGGATTTTGAATGAGAGAAGTAAAGACAGTACTGTAAGTAGTCTTTACTAAATTGTGATGATGGTGCGATGTAAGTATGAAGTATAGTATTAAATCTTCTAGTGTGTACGTAATGTATTAAATAAGTAATTCAAGTGTCATGATATTATGGCAATGCAAAATGAAGCAGGGTACAGATAATATAAATATGTCAACATGCTTGAAATAACACAATTTGCTTATATTTTTAAGCGATATCTTACAAATACATAGTACTTCGTCGGAGAAATGAAAGATATTGAATTAACATACGAGGCTTTGAGGTGGTCTGATAAATGTTGTTAAATTATGTCAGTCAACAACTATATTATAATTTCGAATGACTTCATAATAGTCGTACCGAAGAGAAACGCATTCGTTTCTATGTCAAGGGGGTAAGGCGCAGCCTTCACCACTTGTTTAAATCGAATAACAATTCATTAATTTGTCATATTATCTTTTGTTTTTTCTATATTTTTCAAAATTTTATTCCATCAAATTAAATTCCATCAGGCAGAAAGTAAATAGGAAACAATTTTCTCAAAACTATATGTAATAATAAAGTTTATATAATTTATATTCGGGTACTACATAGCTGTCCCGGCAGACCTTGTTCTGCCTTATTTCTCTAAAACAAAGTAATATTGTTTTTTTTTTATGTTAATAGCTGCCTCGACAAATTTCGTTCTGTCATAAAAACTTTTTAACAAAAAATTAAACCGACTCCCAAAAAACACTGCAAAGTGAAAAATAACTTTAATTTCGGTAGTCGGTGTCTTTAGTTTTGTTTTTTCGTTTTTGGCACCGACTTCCGAAATTAAAGTTATTTTTAACCGACTTCTAAAAAAGGAGGAGGTTCTCAATTCGGATGTTTGTATTTTTTTTTTTTTTTTTTTTTTTTTTTTTTTATGTTTGTCCACGCATAACTCCGTCGCTTGCCAACCGATTTGAAAAATTCTTTTTTTGTTGGAAAGGGTATACTTCCCAAATGGTCCCATTAAAATTTTATCGAAATCGGACGAGCCGTTTCTGAAAAATCAAAAAAAGTCGAAAAAAATAATTTACCTTGATGATCTTTTCGTTTACTCTGCATTGCGTTTTTTGTTCGCGCATAACTCCGTCATTTACGAATCGATTTGCAAAATTCACTGACCCACTAAAAAGCGCGAAAATAAAAACTTTTTTTGCAAAAAACAAAACCGACTTCCATATCAAAACACTCCAAAGCCAAAAATAATTTTAATTTCGGAAGGCGGTGTGAAAAAAAAAAGAAAATACAAAACCAATAACACCGACTACCGAAATTAAAATTATTTTTGGCTTTGGAGTGTTTTGATATGGAAGTCGGTTTTGTTTTTTGCAAAAAAAGTTTTTTTCACTTTGCAGTGTTTTTTGGGAGCCGGTTTAATTTTTTGGTAAAAAGTTTTTATTTCACTCTTTTTAGTTGGATGATCTTTAATAAAAAAAAAAAATAAAAAAAAAAATATTCGCGTCGAATTGATAACCTCCTCTTTTTGTCGTCGGTTGAAAAGTGATTGGCCTGTCGCAGTCTAAAAGAAATAAAATAACACTGAAAGACTTTAGTAATATTTAATATGGTGATAATTTAAGTCCATGCAGACTCTTTCCATCCAAAATACTGCACCAACGCTTATGTTCTTATCACTTATTTTCCTTCACGATCATAACACAATCTCTTATACAATAAAAATTACTATAAACTAAATTTGAGGGATCTTGTTATATTATCAACCGACGACAAAAAGAGGAGGTTATCAATTCGACGCGTATTTTTTTTTATTTTTTTATGTATGATCATCGAGTACTCGAAGACGGCTGAACCGATTTGGAAAATTCTTTTTTTGTTCGAATTTGAAATTGGTCCCATTATGACCAAAGTCAGGATCTGATGATGGGATCCTGGAGAAATCGAGGGAACTCTTCAAATATTATAGGCACACCTATGGCGTTTTGGGTATTTCTTATAGTAACTTGTGCAGTTGCTCTCAAAAAGTACCATTTGGGGAAGTGGAACTGATGATGAAGACCACAGATGGCCGCCGAAACTACTCAATAATAAGTATTGAGTGGATTGCGATTCGATTACTTGAATATGGATGTTAAGCACTTTATGCTCGTCACAATGCATATGGTGATGTAGAGCTGATGGTGAAGTACCAGGAGAACTCCTCAACAATTAACGGCCCAGCATTGGGAAAAGCAATATTTTGTAGAAGGTTATAAGTAGTTGACATTTAGGCTCTTGTAACTAGGTAAATTAAAGATCATCCAACTAAAAAGAGTGAAATAAAAACTTTTTAACAAAAAATTAAACCGACTCCCAAAAAACACTGCAAAGTGAAAAATAACTTTAATTTCGGAAGTCGGTGCCAAAAACGAAAAAACAAAACTAAAGACACCGACTACCGAAATTAAAGTTATTTTTCACTTTGCAGTGTTTTTTGGGAGTCGGTTTAATTTTTTGTTAAAAAGTTTTTTTTTCATTAATGACGTGCAACCTCTAATCAACTTGAAGGCATACCAAAGACCTACCTTTTTTTTTTTTTTTTTGACTCTGAGAAATGGCAATTACGCACTTCCGCTCGCTGGGGGGGCGAGACGGGGAGTGTGGGACTCCCTGTCGCATGACGGCGACAGTATACCCACTAAAACTCAGCGGTGTTCCCTCCGGCGCCTTGTTGGGAGGGCTATGGGAGACATTCTGCGTCCACAGCCCTCTGGCGCGTGCCCGCCTAGATGGCGGGCCCTACGTGCCCCCCGGACTGGGGGGCGACGGGAATGGCCGGGAACACCTGGCCACTCCCGTCCGGCGCTGGTGAAGGCGCGTGCGATGCAGGTAGGGGTGCCCCCGCACCCGTTGCCTGCTGGCCTCCACCAGGGAGGAGTCGGAGGTGCTCGTCATACTGACGTCTTCTCCGACCCCTCCTCCGCCTGCGGAGCGCCGGCGCGAGAGGGTCGTCCTCGCGCGCGCGCTCCGCCGCCTCCTTCTGCGTCATGACCTGTTCACAGAAGGCGGCTACCGCCGCCCAGGACCCCTCGTCCCCCAGCATGGCGTTGATCACGCCGGGGAGCGAGAGGTCCGGCCCGATCGCCGCAACGAGGTCGCGGCGCGGCTCCGACCACGACGGGCACCCCTCAAGGGTGTGCTGCGCCGTGTCCACCGCCGCGCCGCAATCGCGGCACGACGGTGTCTCCTCCCGACCGATGCGGTGCAGGTAGGCCCCGAAACATCCGTGGCCAGTCAGCACCTGCGCCAGTCGGAAGGAGACCACCCCGTGCGACCGATCGAGCCACTCTTGCAGGAGCGGCCCGATCGCGTCGAGTGTGCGGCGACCGAATACCGCGGTGGCGAGGTCCGTCGCCCAATGCCGGACGACGGCTTCCTTCGCCTCCCGCCGGACGGCCTCCCTCTCTCGCGGGGCTGGGCGCTCTCCGCTCGCCCGCCGCCCCACCGTCCACTCGTACACTCTGGCGAGCACCCACGCCTCAAGCTCCCAAGGCGGGGTGCCCGCCAGAGCGCACGCCGCCGCAAAGCCCACCGTGCGGTAGGTCCGCGCCACCCGCTGGGCTATGGCCCTCTGCGGGGCCCGCAAGGCCGCGGCATTCTCCCTCCTCCGGAGGGAGTCCTCCCAGATGGGGGCCCCGTAGGTGGCCATACTCCTCAGGATGCCGGCGTAGAGTCGCCGGCATCGGACGCTGGGCCCCCCCACGTTGGGGAGCAGCCACGAGAGGGCGCCCGCGGTCTTCAGCAGGCGCGCCGACAGCCCGCGGAAGTGCGGGCCGAAGCGCCACCTGCTGTCGAGCACGAGGCCCAGATATTTCATCTGGGCCCCAACCGCGATGCGGACGCCCTCCACGTGGATGTGGGCGTCGGGCGGGGGGCGCTGCCGCTGCCGAAGACCGTGGAAGTACACGGCCTCGGTTTTGTGCAGCGCCACCGTCAGGCCGAGGCGGCGGATCCTCCCCGCGACGAGGGAGCCGCCCGCCGAGGCCAAGTTGGCCGCCTCTCCGAAACTCTCCCCCCGGGCGGTGAGGAGAGTGTCGTCCGCGTAGCAGACGACCCTAACGCCCCGGGGGAGAGTTCCCCGCAGGAGCCAATCGTAGCCGACGTTCCAGAGCAGGGGCCCCACGACCGACCCCTGTGGGACGCCGGCTTCGGCGGGATATCGCCGGACTCGGCCAGACCTGTCCACCAGGAGGACCTCCCTGTCCTCCAGGTAGCTGGCCAGCAGACGCCGCAGGTATGGAGGCACTCCGTGGAAGCGGAGCGCCTCCATGATGGTAGAGTGGGGGATCGAGTTGAAGGCGTTGGCTATGTCGAACGACACCGCCAGCAACCCGTCCCCCGCCTGCATCGCCTCCTCCACCTGCCCCTTGAGGCAGGCCAGTGCGTCCACCGTCGAACGCTCAGCCCGAAAGCCGAACTGAGCGTCCGACAAGTCCGGTCCGACATCCCGCAGGTGCTCCTTTAGGCGGGCGGCGACTATCCCCTCGAACATTTTCCCGACGTCTGCCAGGAGCATGATCGGCCGGTATGCCGAGGGGGAGTACGCCGGGCGGCCCTCCTTGCGAAGGAGGCACAATAGGCCCTCCTTCCACGGTTTCGGGAACCTCCCCGACGCGAAGCATGCGTCGAAGAGGTCCCGAAACCGCGCCTCCATTTGGGTGGCGGCGATCGCCACCACCCTTGCGGGGACCCCGTCGGGGCCCGGAGCCTTCTTTCTGGCGCGGACACGGTCGATGGCCGCGCCGAGCTCCGACTCCGTGACCGGCGGGGCTTCCTCCTCCTCCGCCTCGTGCGGCGGCGGCGGCGGCGGAGCCATCACTGGCGGGGTGAAGTTGCCCCTGCGCGGAAACAGGGACCGCACCACCCCGTCCAGGAAGGAGGGCTCCAGGGTCTCGACAAGGGGGGGGCCGAAGGGGCGCAGCTTGCTGCGCGCCACCTTGTATGGCCTCCCGAAGGGGTCGTTGTCGAGACCCTCCAGCATTTCGGCTCTCGCCGAGTCCTTGGCCGTGGCGATGGCCCGATCGAGGACCGTCTTGGCCTCCACGTACGCCTCGTAGAGGCGGTCCTCGTCGGCCAAGTCTCTGCGACGCCGCCGCCGGCTCCGCGTGTAGGCCCTCCTGGCCCGCACGCACGCTGCACGGAGCTCCGCCAGCTCCGCCGACCACCAGTACACGGCCCGTCTGGCTGGCGGCCGGCGAGACCGAGGCATGCTGGAGTTGCACACCTCGGTCAGGGAATCCCCCAGCTGCCGCGCAGCGGTGTCCACGTCCAGACCGGCGGCGGGCGGCGACAGCCAGTCCTGGATGAACGCCGCCTCCGCCGCCGCCTCCCTGTCCAGGTGGGTCAGAGCCCACCGCGGGAACGGCGATTGCCCCGACCCAGCGGACTCCGCGGAGCCCCTGGCGGAGACGATGTCGAACCGCACGTAGCGGTGGTCCGACAAGGTCTCCACCAACTCCACCCGCCAGTCCACGACGCGGGCGGCTATCGCGGGGGTGGCGAACGAAACGTCCACCACCGACCCTCCCCGCTGCCGCACACACGTGTGGACCGCCCCCCTGTTGAGCAGGGAGACGCCGGACGTGGCCGCCCAGAGCTCCACGGCGCGACCTCGGACGTTGCACGAGGCGGCCGGGTTGCCCCAGGCTGTCGACTTGGCGTTCAGGTCGCCCAAGACTACGACCTGACGCGGCGCCGCCCTGCCGACCACGGCGGCCAGGACCCCGAGAAAGTCCTCGAAGTCCTGCAAGGAGCGGTTTGGGGAGAAGTACACGGCCACGCCTGTAGCCTGTGGCAACACTACAGCTAACAGCTGATTTATTGTAGCGCTCTCTTATTTTAACTTTAAAAATTAATTTACTTTATTTGTGAGGTCTACTTCCAATCATTCACTGAGTAAATAGGATATTCAGGTGTATTTTGTGATAAATTGATATATTAAGTGCAAAATAGTTAAAGTTTTATTGTAGTGAATCGGTGACAGGTTTGAGGTTACCGGTTAAAGTGAATTTTTGCATTGTCATCTTGATATCAGGTACCTGTGTTTTTTATATTTAACTGGTTTTTTATGTTGTTTACGTAGTATAATTTTTACTTTTAGTTATATTATACTTTATTTCCATACGGCTACGTGTTGATAAAATTGACCTGACATACCTAAACATAACCTTGTTTAGTTTGATGACAGAACTTCTTGCCTTTGTATTTTAATTTCATTTTTCCTTCGTTTTTATTATCTTTTAAGCATCGTTCTAAACACTTAGTCTCTTTCAAGCTACTTTCTATTTCTTTTAATCATGCCTGTCACTCGCAGTGTCTATGCTCGCCAAGAAGCGTCTAAGCTCAATCTGGCTTTGAGCGAATTAAAGGCGTCCAAGGAGTACTGTGATCAACTAATAAAGGAAATGGATGACAATGAAAGAGTTCTAGTAGAAGCCCATGAAAAGAATAGGAAGTTAAAAAATGATATGTCTCAGTTGTACATTCAATACACTGAAGTTATGGAAGACCGGGATAGGCTCCAACTTGTTGTAGATAGATTTAGCCAATGTAGCACAGAATATGAGCAAGCCTTGGATCACAAATATTTGTTGCAACAACAACTGCAAGAGGCTCAGACTCATATATCTGAACTTGAGACTGCAAACTTAAACATCACCGCCTCACTAAATCAAAGTTTATTTAATGAGTTATTACCTGTTGACCCATCAATGGTTTCGCAAATTAACCCATCTCATATAATAGATTTAACGAATGAGGATGACTGTAAATCAATTAAACCTATGAGAGTTATCAATAGTAAAAATAAATTAAAAAAGTACATAAAAATAAATAAATACATAATTAAAACAAGAAAAATGGTCAAAAAACAAAAATTCTTTATTAAAAATGTTAAATTAAACAGGGAAAGGTTACATTTATTAAAACTGTTAGATATATATTCTTCGAACTTAGAAAAATGTACTAAACAATACCAAACTGACACCAAAGACTTACAGAGTGAATTAAATCGGTTACAGCAAAAACTTAACTCCGTGTCAATCAAATATTCTGCCTCTGAAAACCAAGTGAGGGAATATATGTTGGCAATAAATGATCTGATAAGCTCCCAAAACAGCAACTGTGAGCATTGTCAATCTGTTATATCTACACCAGACCATTTATTGTCAATGCATGATAGCACTTTACTGCGGTCTTGTGTCAGTTTGCCGGTAGAAAATTCAAATAATTCTGATGGTTTGTCACAAAAGAGTGTAAATAAAGATATTGTTATTTTTTGTGATGAGATTGGGAAAAGTTTAGGCCAACTTTTAACCAATGAATATCCAGGGCATTCAATAATAAACAATTGCATGCCTGGCTGTTCATTATCTGATATAATGAAAAAAATAATAAATTGTAAAGTTTGTCAAGAAACTACACTTGTCATTTTTGTTGGTAGTAGGGGGACGCTGAACAAGGGAGAGCTGCTCCAATACTATAGAATTCTGAGTAACTTACAAGTAAAAAAAATTGTTATGTTCACATATCCATATAGTCAAAGTTTGCCACAGGAAGAAAACCTTTTTAGATTTAATATTAACATGTCTTTGCACAATGTGACAATAAATAATAATTTATTTCATTTAATTGATACCAACACTTATGTTGGACATACTTTTTGTTTGAAAAAAGATAGATATCTTGTTGATAGGTACTATCTTTCTATGTATTGTAAAAGACAGATAGCTGTGTCGCTATCATATTACTTTAATATTACAGCCAAGAACTTGGCTAAACAAGTTGCTCCTGTTGAGCAATGCCATGACATGTTGGAATATTCTGCCAATCACTTGGCATCAAATATTGACATTATGAATTGTGATTTAAATTAAAAATTAAGACAACAGATACAAACTCTAGCATTATTGTAAATAATCAGAATAAAACAAATGTAGTTTTAAAATCAACAACTACTATTAACCTGGTACATCAAAATATTCAAGGATTCTTAAGTAAGGAGTTAGAAGTAGAATTATTTCTTAATATTAATAGTATTGATATTCTATGTGTAACAGAACATTGGTTAAAAAACCATCAATTTAGTTTCAATTTTAAAAATCACCAGGTTGGTAGTTCGTTCAGCAGAGTATCAGCCATACATGGTGGCTCTTTGATATTAATAAGTAATCAACTAAAATTCAGGGATCGTACGGATATTGTGGGTCTCTCTGTTGAGCGGATAATTGAAATAGCCTGTATTGAATTGGAGCAGTTTATTATATTAAGTGTGTACAGACCACCTTCAGGATTGTATGACTGTTTTGAGTCAGTAATGGATGAAGTTTTGAATAAAATTTGTAATTTGAACAAGTCTATCATTATTTGTGGTGACTTTAATGTTAATTTATTAGAAAATTCTGGCTTGAGTACTAAAATTTTGAGTTTGTTCCAGTCATACAATCTTGTTAACCTGTTTATGGAGCCTACTAGAATAACCCCAACTAGTGCCACTTGCCTAGACAATATTTATACAGATGTTTTACCTACCCACAAAAAAATAATAAACTTATTAGATTCTGATCACTGTGGGCAACTAATTACTCTATCAAATGTGGGTAAGATGAAGACAAAAAAAGATATCACTGTAAACCCTAAATCAAAATATCGCATGGAAACATTTAAAACTAAACTTTTAAACAAAATGCCATATTTGTCAACTAATGGTGACCCGAACAAACATTATAATGATTTTTTTAACATGTATTGTAAACAATTTGATACCACATTTATTCCCAGGTCTTTATCAGTAAATAATAACACTTCCTTTAGCGACTGGGCCACCGTTGGTATCCATAAAAGTAGAAAACGGCTTTATGAACTGTATGAGGAACGGACTTATATCAACACAGTAGAATTTAATTTATATGTTAAGAATTATTAAAAATTATTTAAAAAAGTGTGCTATATTGCCAAATCACGTTACTTGAGTTCAAAAATTAAAAATAGTAGTAATGTAATAAAAATGAATTGGAATATTATTAATAGTGAAACGGGCAGGTCTTGCAAACGAAATAACGATTACAGCCTTGCTATTGATGATAAAATAATTAAATTAGATTCGCAAGTTGCCGTGGCTTTTGAATCGTTCTTTGCTGAGATTCCCATATTGACAACCAGATCTCTGAATGCGTCACCCATTGCTGCAGAAACTTTACTCAAAGAAAATGTGCCAGTTTGTGGCTCTGAATTTAAATTTCAATATGTAACTTATAATGATATAATAAAAACTTTTAAATCTCTGAATGTTAAAAAAACTGCAGACCTATGGGGTAATTCAGTTGATGTTACCAAGTCTATTATAAACATTGTAGCACCTACATTAGCTGTTATTTTTAATAAATGTATTGATCATGGTGAGTTTCCTGATCTAATGAAATATAGTAAAATACTACCATTATTTAAATCAGGTAGCACTTCAGACCCCGCAAATTATAGACCTATATCAGTGCTACCTACTTTTAGTAAAATTTTTGAAAAAATTATCTTAAATCAAATGCAGAGGTATTTTAATAAGCACAAGTTACTGCATCACAAACAATTTGGTTTTACTAGGGGTCGTTCAACAACTGATGCCGGTGTTGAACTTTTAAGTCATATTTATAGTGCATGGGAAGATAAGTGCGATGCTTTGGGCATATTTTGTGATTTGTCGAAGGCGTTCGATTGTGTTCTCCATGAAACATTGATCAGGAAACTACACTACTACGGAATCCGGGATACCTCTCTGGATCTTCTTACTTCATATTTAAGTGATAGGATTCAAAGAGTTGATGTGAACGGTAAAACATCTCCCGGATCTATAGTCAAAATGGGGGTCCCCCAGGGCTCAATTTTAGGTCCTTTTCTATTTCTTATTTATATTAATGACTTGCCATTCCTCATAAAGGATAATCATGATATAGTGTTGTTTGCTGATGATACTTCACTTTTATTTAAATTCAAACGTCAGCAGATGGTTACTGACGATGTTAATAGTGCCCTCGCAACGGTAGTGAATTGGTTTAATGTCAATAATCTTATGCTTAACGAGAAAAAAACTAAGTGCATAAAGTTTACATTACCGCATGTGAAACAAGTAAACACAAGTGTGTCAATAAAGGGCGAAAGCTTAAAACCCGAAGACACCACAGTGTTCTTAGGCATTACTTTAGATGCGAAGCTTCAGTGGGGTCCCCATATAGATAAATTGTCCAAAAAACTTAGCTCTGCGGCATTTGCCGTTCGAAAAATTCGTGGCCTAACTGATTTAGAGACGGCCCGTTTAGTGTATTTTAGTTATTTTCATAGTGTAATGTCATACGGCATTTTACTATGGGGGAATGCCGCCGATATAAATACAATATTTGTGTTACAAAAAAGAGCCATTCGTGCTATTTATAAATTAAGTCCACGGCACTCCCTCAGAGATAAATTTAAAGAGATTAATATAATGACTGTGCCTTCTCAGTATATTTATGAGAATCTCTTGTATGCACATAAAAATATTAATCTCTTTAAAAAACACAGTGATATCCATAACGTAAATACTAGAAATAAACACAACTTTGTCATTCCAAAAACAAGGCTCAAGAAAATAGGTGGTTCTTTTAAATGCCAGTGCATACGTTTTTATAATAAACTACCTTGCCATTTGCAAGAACTGAGCCTCAACAAATTTAAATTAGTCATAAGACGCAAGCTTTGCCAGAAGGCTTTTTACACAGTTAAAGACTATGTTGAGGATAAAAAGGCTTGGGATTGAGCTGCTCCAATGATATGCAGGGGCACTAGTGTTGTTTACAATCACAATTTCTTGTATTTTTTTTTATTTTTTTTTTTATACAAATTGACATTTTTTTTTTGTTTTTTAATATTTATTTTGACATGGATATTTACTTTTTAAAGTATAATATTTTATTTTATTTTGACATGAATATTTGCTTTGTAAAGTATAATATGTGTATTTTTTTTTGAATATTTACTTAATTATGTACTTAAATGCGAGGATTATGTGGTATTCTTTTTTTTTAATTCCCATTTACATTTTTTTTTTCTCTCTCTTTATTACGACGTTGTCTGACAGTTTGAGTATTTTAGTGACCTACTCAAATGTACCGTCTTTGGCATTGTTCGTCAGGTCGTTGAGCTCCTTAGTAGTCCAAAGTTGAGCTTACAGACTAACTGACAAAGGCTTGCACTGACGGGACGGGTCTACTCAAATCTGTTTGGTCTTTCCTCAAAAGGCCATTTCGGACTAATCTACATAATCCTCATAAACGATTGTGAATATGTGCACTATGTAGGTTTTTTTTTTAATTTATTTATTCGAGTTAAACATAATAAATTGTCTGGCAGTTTGAGTGCTTTTTGCGGCCTACCTAAAGGTCCTTACCTTGGTATTGTTCGTCAAATCGTTAAGCTCCTTGTTCTAAGTTGAGCTATACGTCATTTGACAAATGCTTGCACTGTATGGACAGGCCCACTCAAATCTGTGAGCATCTTTCTTCAAAAGACCGCCTCAGACTGAAACCTACAAGGTTCCCATATAATTAATTCAGTGTAGATTGTATGGACTTTAAAAGAGACGGACCCCTGAGTTTGTTTCGGTGTTTCTTCTCAGGGTAGTCAGTTAGGAAACACCGGCCTCATCTAGTTAATATTTAAGGAAAAAATGACGTGTAAAAGAGTTATTTAATAACCAATTTGCAAAATAAAGATCATTTATCATTTATCATTTATTTATCACGAGGGCCGAGTCTCCCCACGCGGCGGCCACGTATCCCGGTCCCCTCTCTAATAGCGAGAGGGGAGGGGAGTCCGTGGAAGACCGCGCCGCTAGTGCCACCAAGCCGTCCTCGTCGCCCAGCCAGCTGCCGGGGATCGAGTACGGCTCGGCGACCGCCGCCACGTTCACCAACCACTCGGCCATGACCTGAACCACCAGGTCCTGGGCCGCTTTGCAGTGGTTGGTGTTCGCCTGGAGGAAGCGATGACGGTCGACCCTATCCATCGATCGTCATTACTCCCCCCTCTGTTGCCGCCGCTGGAGCTGCGGCGGCGACGACGACGGCGGTGGCGGCGGAGGCGGCAGGTCGGACCTGCGCCTGCACCACTCCCTTTCTGACGGGGGGCTTGCAGCTCCCACCCGCCATCTTGTGGTCGGCAGGGCGGCCACTGGCGGCGCACGTCACGCAATGTGGCGTGGCGGCGCCGCAGGCGGCATTCTTGTGCCCCTGGAGCCCGCAGCGGTAGCACGCGTCCCCCCAGTCGGCCTTGGAGGGACACGTGGCCCGAGTGTGGCCGAGTGCGAAGCATTTAAAACAACGCATCGGCCCGTCCTCAAGCGCCCGCACTACGGCCGTGCTGAGCCCCAGAGGCAGCCGCCCCTTGGTCGCGGCGAGGAGGGCCCTGGCGGCGACAATTGGGCACTCCACGCGCGTGGTGCCCATGCCGCGGCGGCCAGGCCTGATGGGCCCGCACCTCACCGCGCTGGCGTCGCAGCCACCCGCCGCCGCGACGGCCGCCACCACATCCTCCCTGGTGGCCGAGTCGTCGACGTCAGCCACCTCCAGGGGTGCGGTCTTCGCGGGCCTGGCGACCGTCGCCGCGTCCGCAATGACCTCCCGCAATTTTTTTGCGAAGAGGTCGGCGTTGCTCTCGCGCCGCTCCCCCCCGAACTCGAAAATTCGAGCCCCGGTCATTGTCCGCCGGCAGGTGATATTGCTGATCCCTAGTTGCGTGGGATCAGCGTTGGAACGAGCCCGTCTGAGGACGGACTCGTACGTCGCCCCCCGCTCCGCGGCCTCCGGGGTGATTGTTACCACGACGGCTGCGGTTCGGGGAGGAGGAGGCAGTTTCCTGCCGGCGGCTGGAGCCGTTTTGGCTGGAGGAGCGGTCGCTGCGGGCGCTGCGGACGCTGCGGGCGCTGCGGGCTTCTCCTTGCCCTTCTTCACCACCTCCGTCCACGACATGTTGGCCGGGGTGGTGGACGGAAGAAGGGCGTCCTGGGTTTGGGGAGGGGCCGGCTGGGTAGCGGAGGAAGGCCCGGGCACCGGCTCGGGCGCCCCCTCTGGGCTTGTGTTGGTAGGGGCTTGCGGAGGAGGAGGGGCCGCTTTGCTCTTCTTGCCCCCACCTTTGCCCTTCCCTGCGGGCTGGGCGCCCGCTGCCGGGCCCGCCTGGGGCACGGGTTCCGGCTCCACCTGTGGCGAGCTCTTGTCCGCCGCTAGCGGTGGGCGGAGTCGCCTTTCCGGCAGGAGCCGGTCCTCTATGCCCGCTAGGCAGGCCCTGGTAAAATTCCTCTCCTCCGCTATCACCCTCCTGATAATTTCCTCCAGGTTGGAGGAGGAGGAGGGGATGGAGGCCACCACTGCCGGTGCCCGTTCGGCCTGAATGGGCCGGGCCGTGGCCTCAGCCAGCTTTTGGTGCAGCTGGCTGACCTCCAGCTGCAGGCGGTCGACGCGCGCCTGCAGCTGCCGCGTCTCTTCCGTCGCGTTGCGCTGCGCAATTTCTAAAATTATTGCGCGCATGCTCGCGGCCCGACACTTCAGGGCCTTCTGGAAAGTGCCCTTCAGGTGGGAGGATTTGGTGGCGATCTCCATGATCTCCTCCTCATCCTCCTCCGCCATCCGCTCCAGCTCTCCCAAGGAACGGTCCGCGTAGTGCAGGAGGGACGCGCCGTACCTGGACTTGGCCCGGGTAGCGCGCGCCCGCTGCTCCTTGGCAGCGACCCGCTCCTCGAGGTCCTGCTGGGCCTGCGCCCGCTTGGCCAAGTTCGGGCGGCGCTCGGCCTCCGATAAGCCTACATCTAGGGTGCAGGGTGAGGTGGACGTCGAAGCCTTCCTCTGCCTCGGCTTCTTTCTCGCCTCGCTGACCGACTCCGAGCCCCCGGAGCCAGGCCTCAGGAAGGCCCTCTTTCGGTTTTGGCGGTCGGTTTCGGCCGCCGACGTGTCCATGACGGACGTATCCGAATCGGACGTCACGTCCGACTCGGGCACTTGACCCCCCAAATGGGCCCCTACGAGTTTCCTCGACGGGCCCCCAGCTGGGCCCCTAGATGGGCCCCCAGTTGTGCCCCCAGTTGGGCCCCCAGTTGGGCCGCCATTCTGGTCCCCAGGTGGGGCCCCTGATGAGGCCTCAGTTGGGACCCCCAATGGGCCCCCCGTTGGGCCCCCAGGTGGGCCCCCGTTGGGACCCCAGGTGGGGCCCCGTTGGGCCCCCAATTGGGGCCCCCGTTGGGCCCCTAGATGGGCCCCACTGGGCCCCCGCTGGGCCCCTAGATGGGCCCCCAGATGGCCCCCACATGGGCCCCTAGTTGGGCCCCCGGTTGGGCCCCCACATGAGCCCCCAGTTGGGCCCCCACATGGGCCCCCAGCTGGGCCCCTAGCTTGGCCCCCGCATGGGCCCCCAGTTGGGCCCCTAGCTGAGCCCCCAGCTGGGCCCCGAGATGAGCCCCCAGATCGACTCCCGGATCGGCTCCCAGATGTGCCCCGAGATGAGCCACCCACTGAGCCCCCAGCAGGGACCCTCAGCGGAAGCCGCCCTGAGGCGTATACTTGAGCCTTTTTTCTTTTTCCCGGCCATGTTAAAAATAAAAACAAAATCCAAATTTAATTTATAAATTAATAAAATTTATAAAATTAAAAACCCCCCATCTCAATAAAAACCCCTCTGAAAAACAAACCCTCCTTTTTAAATTAAAATATATTTACAATAAAAATATCATTAAAATATCCCTAAAATAAAATATATATTAATTTAAAATAGGGAGTATTTTAAATTAATATATATTTTATTTTAGGGATATTTTTCAAAACAAATTCCCTCGAAGCAAAAACATTCCCAATTTAAAACCCCATAAAAAACAATATTTATTTCAAATCTAAAATGCCTTTGCAGTACAATATTCGGAGCGGAGCGACACGTCCGTCTCGTCCGAGTCGCAGGCACCGAATCACCAAAGACCTAATTTTTTTTTTTTTTTTTTTTTTTTTTTTTTTTTTTTTTTTTTTTGTCGCTGAGAAATGGCAATTACGCACTTCCGCTCGCTGGGGGGGCGAGACGGGGAGTGTGGGACTCCCTGTCGCTTGACGGCGACAGTATACCCACTAAAACTCAGCGGTGTTCCCTCCGGCGCCTTGTTGGGAGGGCTGTGGGAGACATTCTGCGTCCACGGCCCTCTGGCGCGTGCCCGCCTAGATGGCGAGCCCTACGTGCCCCCCGGACTGGGGGGCGACGGGAATGGCCGGGAACACCTGGCCACTCCCGTCCGGCGCTGGTGAAGGCGCGTGCGATGCAGGCAGGGGTGCCCCCGCACCCGTTGCCTGCTGGCCTCCACCAGGGAGGAGTCGGAGGTGCTCGTCATACTGACGTCTTCTCCGACCCCTCCTCCGCCTGCGGAGCGCTGGCGCGAGAGGGTCGTCCTCGCGCGCGTGCTCCGCCGCCTCCTTCTGCGACATGACCTGTTCACAGAAGGAGGCTACCGCCGCCCAGGACCCCTCGTCCCCCAGCATGGCGTTGATCACGCCGGGGAGCGAGAGGTCCGGGCCGATCGCCGCAACGAGGTCGCGGCGCGGCTCCGACCACGACGGGCACCCCTCAAGGGTGTGCTCCGCCGTGTCCACCGCCGCGCCGCAATCGCGGCACGACGGTGTCTCCTCCCGACCGATGCGGTGCAGGTAGGCCCCGAAACATCCGTGGCCGGTCAGCACCTGCGCCAGTCGGTAGGAGACCACCCCGTGCGACCGATCGAGCCACTCTTGCAGGAGCGGCCCGATCGCGTCGAGTGTGCGGCGACCGAATACCGCGGTGGCGAGGTCCGTCGCCCAATGCCGGACGACGGCTTCCTTCGCCTCCCGCCGGACGGCCTCCCTCTCTCGCGGGGCTGGGCGCTCTCCACTCGCCCGCCGCCCCGCCGTCCACTCGTACACTCTGGCGAGCACCCACGCCTCGAGCTCCCAAGGCGGGGTGCCCGCCAGAGCGCACGCCGCCGCAAAGCCCACCGTGCGGTAGGTCCGCGCCACCCGCTGGGCTATGGCCCTCTGCGGGGCCCGCAAGGCCGCGGCATTCTCCCTCCTCCGGAGGGATTCCTCCCAGATGGGGGCCCCGTAGGTGGCCATACTCCTCAGGATGCCGGCGTAGAGTCGCCGGCATCGGACGCTGGGCCCCCCCACGTTGGGGAGCAGCCACGAGAGGGCGCCCGCGGTCTTCAGCAGGCGCGCCGACAGCCCGCGGAAGTGCGGGCCGAAGCGCCACCTGCTGTCCAGCACGAGGCCCAGGTATTTCATCTGGGCCCCGACCGCGATGCGGACGCCCTCCACGTGGATGTGGGCGTCGGGCGGGGGGCGCTGCCGCTGCCGAGGACCGTGGAAGTACACGGCCTCGGTTTTGTGCAGCGCCACCGTCAGGCCGAGGCGGCGGATCCTCCCCGCGACGAGGGAGCCGCCCGCCGAGGCCAAGTTGGCCGCCTCTCCGAAACTCTCCCCCCGGGCGGTGAGGAGAGTGTCGTCCGCGTAGCAGACGACCCTTACGCCCCGGGGGAGAGTTCCCCGCAGGAGCCAATCGTAGCCGACGTTCCAGAGCAGGGGCCCCACGACCGACCCCTGTGGAACGCCGGCTTCCGCGGGATATCGCCGGACTTGGCCAGATTTGTCCACCAGGAGGACCTCCCTGTCCTCCAGGTAGCTGGCCAGCAGACGCCGCAGGTATGGAGGCACTCCGTGGAAGCGGAGCGCCTCCAGGATGGTAGAGTGGGGGATCGAGTTGAAGGCGTTGGCTATGTCGAAAGACACCGCCAACAACCCGTCCCCCGCCTGCATGGCCTCCTCCACCTGCCCCTTGAGGCAGGCCAGTGCGTCCACCGTCGAACGCTCAGCCCGAAAGCCGAACTGAGCGTCCGACAAGTCCGGTCCGACATCCCGCAGGTGCTCCTTTAGGCGGGCGGCGACTATCCCCTCAAACATTTTCCCGACATCCGGCAGGAGCACGATCGGCCGGTATGCCGAGGGGGGGTCCGCCGGGCGGCCCTCCTTGCGAAGGAGGCACAACTGGCCCTCCTTCCACGGTTTCGGGAACCTCCCCGACGCGAAGCATGCGTCGAAGAGGTCCCGAAACCGCGCCTCCATTTGGGTGGCGGCGATCGCCACCACCCTTGCGGGGACCCCGTCGGGGCCCGGAGCCTTCTTCCTGGCGCGGACACGGTCGATGGCCGCGCCCAGCTCAGACTCCGTGACCGGCGGGGCCTCCTCCTCCTCCGCCCCGTGCGGCGACGGCGGCGGCGGCGGCGGCGGAGCCATCACTGGCGGGGTGAAGCTGCCCCTGCGTGGAAACAGGGACCGCACCACCCCGTCCAGGAGGGAGGGCTCCAGGGTCTCGACAATGGGGGGGCCGAAGGGGCGCAGCTTGCTGCGCGCCACCTTGTATGGCCTCCCGAAGGGGTCATTGTCGAGACCCTCCAGCATCTCGGCTCTCGCCGAGTCCTTGGCAATGGCGATAGCCCGATCGAGGACCGTCTTGGCCTCCACGTACGCCTCGTAGAGGCGGTCCTCGCCAGCCAAGTCTCTGCGACGCCGCCGCCGACTCCGCGTGTAGGCCCTCCTGGCCCGCACGCACACTGCGCGGAGCTCCGCCAGCTCCGCCGACCACCAGTACACGGCCCGTCTGGGTGGCGGCCGGCGAGACCGAGGCATGCTAGAGTTGCATACCTCGGTCAGGGAATCCCCCAGCTGCCGCGCAGCGGCGTCCACGTCCAGTCCTGCGGCGGCGGGCGGCGACAGCCAGTCCTGGATGAACGCCGCCTCCGCCGCCGCCTCCCTGTCCAGGTGGGTCAGAGCCCACCGCGGGAACGGCGGTTGCCCCGACCCAACGGACTCTGGGGAGCCCCTGGCGGAGACGATGTCGAACCGCACGTAGCGGTGGTCCGACAAGGTCTCCACCAGCTCCACCCGCCAGTCCACGACGCGGGCGGCTATCGCGGGGGTGGCGAACGAGACGTCCACCACCGACCCTCCCCGCTGCCGCACACACGTGTGGACCGCCCCCCTGTTGAGCAGGGAGACGCCGGACGTGGCCGCCCAGAGCTCCACGGCGCGACCTCGCACGTTGCACGAGGCGGCCGGGTTGCCCCAGGCTACCGACTTGGCGTTCAGGTCGCCCAAGACTACGACCTGACGCGGCGCCGCCCTGCCGACCACGGCGGCCAGGACCCCGAGAAAGTCCTCGAAGTCCTGCAGGGAGCGGTTTGGGGAGAAGTACACGGCCACGAGGGCCGCGTCTCCCCACGCGGCGGCCACGTATCCCGGTCCCCTCTCTAATAGCGAGAGGGGAGGGGAGTCCGTGGAAGACCGCGCCGCTAGTGCCACCAAGCCGTCCTCGTCGCCCAGCCAGCTGCCGGGGATCGAGTACGGCTCGGCGACCGCCGCCACGTTCACCAACCACTCGGCCATGACCTGGACCACCAGGTCCTGGGCCGCTTTACAGTGGTTGATGTTCGCCTGGAGGAAGCGATGACGGTCGACCCTATCCATTGATCGTCATTGCTCCCCCCTCTGTTGCCACCGCTGGAGCTGCGGCGGCGACGACGACGGCGGTGGCGGCGGAGGCGGCAGGTCGCACCTGCGCCCGCACCACTCCCTTTTTGACGGGGGGCTTGCAGCTCCCGCCCGCCATCTTGTGGTCGGCAGGGCGGCCACTGGCGGCGCATGTCACGCAGTGAGGCGTGGCGGCGCCGCAGTCGGCACTTTTATGCCCCTGGAGCCCGCAGCGGTAGCACGCGTCCCCCCAGTCGGCCTTGGAGGGACACGTGGCCCGGGTGTGGCCGAGCGCGAAGCACTTGAAGCAGCGCATCGGGCCGTCTTCAAGCGCCCGCACCACGGCCGTGCTCAGCCCCAGAGGCAGCCGTCCCTTGGTCGCGGCGAGGAGGGCCCTGGCGGCGACGATTGGGCACTCCACGCGTGCGGTGCCCATGCCGCGGCGGCCAGGCCTGATGGGCCCGCACCTCACCGCGCTTACGTCGCAGCCACCCGCCGCCGCAACGGCCGCCGCCACATCCTCCCTGGTGGCCGAGTCGTCAACGTCGGCCACCTCCAGGGGTGCGGTCTTCGAGGGCCTGGCGACCGTTGCCACGTCCGCAATGACCTCCCGCAATTTTTCTGCGAAGAGGTTGGCGTTATTTTCGCGCCGCTCCCCTCCGAACTCGATTATTCGGGCCCCCGTCATGGTCCGCCGGCAGGTTATGTTGCTAATCCCGAGCTGGGTGGGATCAGCGTTATTACGAGCCCGTCTGAGGACGGACTCGTACGTCGCCCCCCGCTCCGCTGCCTCCGGGGTGATTGTTACCACGACGGCCGCGGTTCGGGGAGGAGGGGGCAGTTTCCTGCCGGCGGCTGGAGCCGTTTTTGCTGGGGGAGCGGTCGTTGCGGGCGCTGCGGACGCTGCGGGCGCTGCGGGCTTCCTCTTCCTGCCCTTTTTGACCACCTCCGTCCACGACATGTTGGCCGGGGTGGTGGACGGAAGAAGGGCATCCTGTTCAATCTGGTGATGGGCCGGCTGGGTAGCGGAGGAGGGCCCGGGCACCGGCTCAGGCGCCCCCTCTGGGCTGGTGGTGGTAGGGGCTTGCGGAGGAGGAGGAGGCACTTTGCTCCTCTTGCCCTTACCTTTGCCCTTTTCTGTGGGCTGGGCGCCCGCTGCCGGGGCCGCCTGGGGCACGGGTTCCGGCTCCATCTGTGGCGAACTCTTGTCCGCCGCTAGCGGCGGGCGGAGTCGCCTTTCCAGCAGGAGCCGGTCCTCTATGCCCGCTAGGCAGGCCCTCGTGAAGCTCCTTTCCTCCGCAATTACCCTCCTGATGATTTCCTCCAGATTGGAGGAGGAGGAGGAGAGGGGGGCCGCCACTACCGGCGCCAGTTCGGCCTGAATGGGCCGGGCCGTGGCCTCAGCCAGCTTCTGATGCAGCTGGCTGACCTCGAGCTGCAGGCGGTCGACGCGCGCCTGCAGCTGCCGCGTCTCCTCCGTAGCAGTGCGCTGTGTCATCTCCAAAATGATGGCGCGCATGCTGGCGGCCCGGCACTTGAGGGCCTTTTGAAATGTGCCCTTCAAGTGGGAGGATTTGGCGGCGATCTCTACGATCTCCTCCTCGTCCTCCTCCGCCATTCGCTCCAGCTCGATCAAGGAGCGGTCCGCATACCGGAGGAGGGACGCGCCGTACCCGGACTTGGCCCTGGTAGCGCGCGCCCGCTGCTCCCTGGCAGCGACCCACTCCTCGAGATCTTGCTGGGCCTGCACCCGCTTGGCTAGGTTCGGGTGGCGCTCGGCCTCCGATAAGCCCACGTGGGTGCGAGACGAGGTGAACGTCGAGGCCTTCCTTTGCCTTGGCTTTTTCCTCGCCTCGCTGATCGACTCTGAGCCCCCGGAGCCAGGCCTCAGGAAGGCCCTCTTCCGTTTACGGCGGTCGGTTTCAGCCGCCGACGTGTCCATCACGGACGTGTCTGAGTCGGAAGTCACTTCCGACTCGGGCAATGGGCCCCCCAAATGAGCCCCCAAGGGTTTGCCAGATGGGCCTCCTGATGGGCCCTCAGATGGGCCCCCCGCTGGGCCACCATTCGGGCCCCCAGCTGTGCCCCCGGTTGGGGCCCCAGATGGCCCCCAGCTGGGCCCCTAGATGTGCTGCCAGATGGGCCCCCAGTTGGGCCCCCCGCTGGGCCCCCAGTTGGGCCCCTAGATGTGCCGCCAGTTGGGCCCCTAGATGGGCCCCCAATTGTGCCCCCAGTTGGGCTCCCCGCTGGGCCCCCAGTTGGGCCCACCGCTGGGCCCCCAGTTGGGCGCCCCGCTGGGCCCCCAGTTGGGCCCCCATTTGGGCCCACAGTTGGGCCCCCAGCCGGGCCCCTAGATGGGCCCCCAGCCGGGCCCCCAGTTGGGCCCCTAGATGGGCCCCCAGTTGGGCCCCCAGATGGACCCCCCGTTGGACCCCTAGCTGAGCCCCCAGCTAGGCCCCCCGCTGAGCCCCCAGCAGGAACCCTTGACGCAAGCCGCCCCGAGGCGTCCCGCAGCGGTATGCAGGAGCCCCTTTTCTTCTTCCCGGCCATTATATTAAAACAAAATCCAATTATAATTTATAAATTAATAAAATTTATAAAATTAAAAACCCCTCATCTTCGGTAAAACCCTCTCACAAACAAACCCTCCTTTTTAAATTAAAATACATTTACAATAAAAATATCATTTAAAAATAAAATATCCCTAAAATAAAATATATATTAATTTAAAATAAACCCTCAAAACAAATTCCCTCAAAGCAAAAACATTCACAATTTAAAACCCCATAAAACAATTTTTTATTTCAAATTTAAAATGCCTCTGCAGTACAATATTCGGAGCGGAGCGACACGTCCGTCTCGTCCGAGTCGCAGTCACCGAATTCACCAAAGACCTTTTTTTTTTTTTTTTTTTTTTTTTTTTGACGCTGGGAAAAAATGCGTTACGCATACCCTCCCGTCGGGGGACAGGAGGGGTATGTGGGACTCCCCGGTCTGACCCGGTATACCCACTAAAAACAACCCAGCGGCACTCCCGCTTCGTCCTGGTGGCGGAGGACTGGGAGATTGGCGCAGCCTTTGCGTCCAGACCTCCGCTGACGTTTGCCCGTCAGCGCGGACCCCTCACATCCCCCCCGTGGGGAGGGGGACGGGCCCGGGAGTGACCGACGAAGGTGGTGGCGATGGGTGCGATGCGGGCGAGGGCACCCCCGTGCCTGTCGCCCGCCCATCACCACCGTGAGGAGGGAGAGGACGGCGCTCTCGCCGACCCCTTCTTCGTCTGCGGAGCGGTGCGGCGAGAGGGTCGTCCTCCCGCGCGCGCTCCGCCGCCTCCTTTTGCGACATCACGTCCTCGCAAAAGGAGGCGACCGCTGTCCAGGCTCCCTCGCTCCCCAGCATGGCGTTGACCACGCCGGGAAGCGAGAGGTCCTGCCCAACCACCGCGGTCAGACCGCGGCGCGGCTCGGTCCAGGCTGGGCACACCTCGAGGGTGTGCTGCGCCGTGTCCTCCGCCGCGCCGCACTCGTGGCACGCCGGGGTTTCCTCTCTCCCGATCCGATGCAGGTGCGATCCGAAACAGCCATGGCCGGACAACACCTGCACCAGACGGAACGAGAGGAAACCGTGGGGCCGCTCGAGCCAGCTCCGCAGAACCGGACCGAGCGCGTCCAACGTCCGACGGCCGAAGACGGCGGTGGCGAGGTCCTGCGTCCAGTGCAGGACGATGGCGTCCTTCGCTTCGCGGCGCACGGCCTCTCGCTCTTCGGCGACGGGGAGCTCCCCGAGCGCCTTTCGGCTCGCCGTCCACTCGTACACTCTGGCGAGCACCCACGCCTCCAGCTCCCAAGGAGGGGTGCCGGCCAGAGCGCACGCCGCCGAAAAGCCCACCGAGCGGTAGGCCCTCGCCACCCGCAGTGCAATGGCCCTTTGGGGCCTGCGGATGGCGGTCGCATTCTCCCTCCTGTGGAGGGAGTCCGCCCAGATGGGGGCCCCGTATAGGGCCATACTCCGCAGTATGTTGGCGTACAGGCGCCGGCATTTCGCCTTGGGCCCCCCCAGGTTCGGGAGCAGCCAGGAGAGGGCATCCGCGGCTTTCAACAGGCGCGTCGACAGCCCGCTGAAATGCGGGCCGAAGCGCAGCCTGTCGTCCAGCACCAGGCCCAGATACTTCATCTGGGGCTGGACCCCTACCCGGACGCCCTCCACGACGATGTGGGCATCGGGAGGGCAGCGCTGCCGGGGCCCGCGAAAGAACACGGCCTCCGTCTTGTGCAGCGCCACCCTCAATCCGAGGCGGCGGATCCTCCCTGCGACACCAAAGACCTACCTAACCTTTTTTTTTTTTTTTTTTTTTTTTCTCGCTGAGAAATGACAGTTACGCACTTCCGCTCGCTGGGGGGGCGAGACGGGGAGTGTGGGACTCCCTGTCGCATGACGGCGACAGTATACCCACTAAAACTCAGCGGTGTTCCCTCCGGCGCCTTGTTGGGAGGGCTGTGGGAGACATTCTGCGTCCACGGCCCTCTGGCGCGTGCCCGCCTAGATGGCGGGCCCTACGTGCCCCCCGGGCTGGGGGGCGACGGGAATGGCCGGGAACACCTGGCCACTCCCGTCCGGCGCTGGTGAAGGCGCGTGCGATGCAGGCAGGGGTGCCCCCGCACCCGTTGCCTGCTGGCCTCCACCAGGGAGGAGTCGGAGGTGCTCGTCATACTGACGTCTTCTCCGACCCCTCCTCCGCCTGCGGAGCGCCGGCGCGAGAGGGTCGTCCTCGCGCGCGCGCTCCGCCGCCTCCTTCTGCGACATGACCTGTTCACAGAAGGAGGCTACCGCCGCCCAGGACCCCTCGTCCCCCAGCATGGCGTTGATCACGCCGGGGAGCGAGAGGTCCGGCCCGATCGCCGCAACGAGATCGCGGCGCGGCTCCGACCACGACGGGCACTCCTCCAGGGTGTGCTGCGCCGTGTCCACCGCCGCGCCACAATCGCGGCACGACGGTGTCTCCTCCCGACCGATGCGGTGCAGGTAGGCCCCGAAGCATCCGTGGCCGGTCAGCACCTGCGCCAGTCGGAAGGAGACCACCCCGTGCGACCGATCGAGCCACTCTTGCAGGAGCGGCCCGATCGCGTCGAGTGTGCGGCGACCGAATACCGCGGTGGCGAGGTCCGTCGTCCAATGCCGGACGACGGCTTCCTTTGCCTCCCGCCGGACGGCCTCCCTCTCTCGCGGGGCTGGGCGCTCTCCGTTCGCCCGCCGCCCCGCCGTCCACTCGTACACTCTGGCGAGCACCCACGCCTCGAGCTCCCAAGGCGGGGTGCCCGCCAGAGCGCACGCCGCCGCAAAGCCCACCGTGCGGTAGGTCCGCGCCACCCGCTGGGCTATGGCCCTCTGCGGGGCCCGCAAGGCCGCGGCATTCTCCCTCCTCCGGAGGGAGTCCTCCCAGATGGGGGCCCCGTAGGTGGCCATACTCCTCAGGATGCCGGCGTAGAGTCGCCGGCATCGGACGCTGGGCCCCCCCACGTTGGGGAGCAGCCACGAGAGGGCGCCCGCGGTCTTCAGCAGGCGCGCCGACAGCCCGCGGAAGTGCGGGCCGAAGCGCCACCTGCTGTCGAGCACGAGGCCCAGATATTTCATCTGGGCCCCAACCGCGATGCGGACGCCCTCAACGTGGATGTGGGCGTCGGGCGGGGGGCGCTGCCGCTGCCGAAGACCGTGGAAGTACACGGCCTCGGTTTTGTGCAGCGCCACCGTCAGGCCGAGGCGGCGGATCCTCCCCGCGACGAGGGAGCCGCCCGCCGAGGCCAAGTTGGCCGCCTCTCCGAAACTCTCCCCCCGGGCGGTGAGGAGAGTGTCGTCCGCGTAACAGACGACCCTAACGCCCCGGGGGAGAGTTCCCCGCAGGAGCCAATCGTAGCCGACGTTCCAGAGCAGGGGCCCCACGACCGACCCCTGTGGGACGCCGGCTTCGGCGGGATATCGCCGGACTTGGCCAGACCTGTCCACCAGGAGGACCTCCCTGTCCTCCAGGTAGCTGGCCAGCAGACGCCGCAGGTATGGAGGCACTCCGTGGAAGCGGAGCGCCTCCATGATGGTAGAGTGGGGGATCGAGTTGAAGGCGTTGGCTATGTCGAACGACACCGCCAGCAACCCGTCCCCCGCCTGCATCGCCTCCTCCACCTGCCCCTTGAGGCAGGCCAGTGCGTCCACCGTCGAACCCTAACCTAACCTAACACGCCTTTGATTTGGTTTGATTGACGTCAAATTTTTGACAGCTGGGGACAGAGTGGTTTGCAATACGTGTTTCCCTCGTATTTTTTCGTTTTTTCTCTCCATAAGAACTTTCCTCAGATTTCATCAAACACAACACAAAATAAATGAGTCAAATCGGTTCAGCCGTTCTCGAGTTTTGCGCTTAGCAACACAGTTAGCGATTCATTTGTATTTATATAGATTATCACCCATAAGGAGAACTCAAAATAACGATTGATGGTTAAAGAGAAAAGAGATGGTAAGAGATCACATGAGCGCTCTCCAACACTATGGAAATCTATACTAATAAAATAAAGCGGAAAAGTTTGTTTGTTTGTTTGCTTGAACGCGCTAATCTTCGAAAGTACAGGGTGGATTTGGATGAAATTTGGTATGGAAGTAGCTTGAAGCTTGAGGAAGGTTATAGGCTACTTTTTACGCGACTGCAAAAAAGGAGAGTTATGTTTTTACCGTGATAGAATCCACGGGAGCGAAGCCCCGCGTGAGTACTAGTATATCATAAAAATATATGTTTCTTACTATTATAATTTATTTTATTATTTATTATATTATTGAAATGAAATGAAATGAAATGAAATGAAATGAAATGAAATATTTATTCTGTAAATTGGTTATAAATAACACTTTTACACGTCATGTTTTTTTGCGTGTTTAGTTTAGCTAGATGAGGCCGGTATTTCCTAACTGACTACTCTGAGAAGAAACACCGAAACAAACTCAGAGGTCAAAGTCTCTTTTAAAGTCCAGACAATTTGTATTTGTATATGAGAAGCATGTAGGTTCATGTCTGTGGTATTCTTTTGAGGAAATAACCACGCAAATTTGAGCGGACCTGTCCAGACAGTGCAAGCATTTGTCAGTTATCGTGTAGCTCAACTTAGAACTTAAGGAGCTCAACAATTTGACGAACAATACCAAAGTAAGGACCTTTGGGTAGGCCACACAAGTACTCAAACTGCTTGACATCATTAAATAAATTATAGTGAAAGCAAAAACAATGAAGAAAGAATAACCTACATCGTCCTCACATTTACAATAATGAAATAATTATATATATAAAAAAAAAAACAACAATATAAAAAAAAAAAAACAACAAACAAAAACAAAAATTAATAGGTATATACAATACTTGAGAAAGCAAAATTTTAATTAATCAAAAGTAAATCATCAATCATAATTTTAAAAAGAAAGAAATAAAAAAAGGCACACGTATATCACTGGAGCATCTCATTCCCAAGCCTTCTTGTCCTCAATATAATCTTTAACACTGTAAAAAGCTTTCTGACATAGCTTACGTTTTATCAATAATTTGAATTTATTAATACTTAGTTTTTGAATATGGCTAGGAATTTTATTATAAAAACGTATACATTGGCATCTAAACGAACCACCTATTTTTTTTAACCTTGTTTTAGGAATGACATATGTGTCTTTGTTCCTTGTATTTACACTATGAATATCACTGTATTTTTTAAACAGATTAATATTTTTGTGTGCATACAAGAGGTTGTCATAAATATACTGAGATGGCACAGTCATAATATTAATCTCCTTAAATTTGTCTCTTAAGGAGTGCTTAGGACTTAATTTATAAATTGCACGAATGGCCCTTTTTTGTAATACAAATATTTAGTATGTACATTGCTTTAGTTTCTTGTCAGTTTTTTAAATCTCATTTTAATGTGAATGCGAGAACACTAGAGACTCTTAGATTCGTTTCTGATTGGTACTTACATTGTATTATGATAATTGGTAAATACTGTTCTCTCATACCTATAAAAACTGTATTATGCAAAAATTTTAAAAATAAATTATTTTTTACAAAGATTAAAAGAGTTTTTTTGCCGATTTTTTCCATAGTATACGACAAATTTCAACCGTTCACTGACTTCTGACCTTTTATAATGCCCATTTAGGCCTATGCGAAATAACATATATTTTATTTTTATTTTTAAAACCTATGACACTCCAATATCAAAGATTGCTCTCAAGAGCAACGTTAGTACAAGAGCCGACCAAGAAATGACCACGATCACTCTGGCCAAAGTGCCCGATTATGGAGAGAATTTTTTCTGGGTTGTACGGAACAGAAGAAATGACTATATATAATTCATCATCAATGTTTCAGATACCCTGCAAGACTGCCGATCCTTCTATAAACCATGGTTTTTAACATTTTAATTTAATTGGAAAACTATACAAGGAATTGTTTTAATACAAAAACAGCCATCCTTCCGTCCTCGCCGCCGAGGTCTGCCGCGACGCGACGTCCCCGTAATTGCCCGCCTCGACCCTGATAGAGCCAGTAGCTTTAAATTCATCCTCTAATAATAATGATCCAATTCAGCCTGTCCCTACCTGCCCTCCCCCTGCGACGTCTTAAGCCGAGGTCATGTAGACACCTAGTTTGTAAGCTTAATATGACCCCTGACTGGAGGCTTTAATTATAATTAATTAGGGCAGCCACATGCAAGTCCGGTTAAGCAGCAGACAACCAACTGAACTGGGAGATGCCACAAAAAAAATAGTTTTGTTGAACTATGCGTAACGATCATTGTTACACATACAATACTTTAAATAAATGATCAGCTACTTATTACTACTCGTATAACGTCCACGTTAGTTCGGGATAGAAACCGGTGGAAGTCATAGGGAAGTCAGTGCCCAGCCATGAGATAATACAGGCTATCGTTTTCATTGACTAGTATAAAATATCTCGACTGTAGTAGTAGATATATATAACATATGAAATGAAATATTTATTTTGTAAATGTTTTTTTTCGCGTTAAGTTTAGCTAGATGAGACCAGTATTTCCTAACTGACTACTCTCAGAAGAAAAACCGAAACAAACTCAGAGGTCATAGTTTTTTTTAAAGTCCATACAATTTGTATTTGATTTGTATTTGTCTCATCTCTGGGACGAATCTGCCAAATACCAGCTTGATGCACTTGAGTCTATAGAGAAACAGGCCAAAAGGATCATCGGCAACGAGAAACTGGTCGAGACAAGGCTCCAGAGCTTCGAATATCGGCGACGTGTTGCAAGCCTATCAGTTTTCTATCGGTTACATTTCGGGGAGTGAGCGATGGAATTGCACAGTCTTATTCAAGCCCGTTCCATCATCGGACTACAAGACAAACGGCGATGCGCCATCGTTATATGGTGGAGATCCCACCCATACGCATGAAACGTTTTGGGAATACTTTCATTGTGCGTACGGCTAAGGAGTGGAATGCCGGAGTCTGTGTTTCCTGATAGTTATAACCTGGGAGTCTTTAAGTCAAGAGTGAATAGGTTACTTCTAGACAAGCGTGCTTCATCTTCGACCACATCATCGCTTAACATCAGGTGAGATTACAATTTGACGAACAATACCAAAGTAAGGACATTTGGGTGGGCATAACATCGTTAGCCTATCATTTTCCTTCTAAAGGGGCACAGGCCTGCTCCGATTATTCCCGATGTCCACCACTGGGAGACAGCGTCACAAATTTGTAAGTTATTTCCATTCGCTATCACTGGTGGAGAGTGACACGGATTTTTTAACATTCCCTATGGCCGCCGTTGGGGGACAATGGCACAACTCTTTTGATCCCATTCCCACTGGCCATCAATTTAAATTATTTTATCTAGAGAACGGTAAAGGATGGCTTAATATACTTACGGATTTGTTTTTTTAGCAGGGTGAGACTAATTTAGATATTTTTAAATTATATTCCTAGTTATATTCCTAACAATTAAATCAACAGTTTTAAAAATCACATATGTAATTAAACAAAAAACAATAATAGAAATTATTATTGTATTTTAGTATT
The DNA here is from genome assembly GCA_943138885.2 of Tholera decimalis. Taxonomy (NCBI): domain Eukaryota; kingdom Metazoa; phylum Arthropoda; class Insecta; order Lepidoptera; family Noctuidae; genus Tholera; species Tholera decimalis. Next base: position 31,072,059 of record OW964558.2, on the reverse strand, counting down.
AGTATTGTATCACAATATCTAAAAATTGTGGCCGTTTACATGTTCCATTTGGGTTTCTTGAATTAACATACTACTCAAAAGGCTTAAACGCCACATAGTTAAACAAAAAAAAACAAAAAGTACTTATTAGTTTCTCATAATTTCTAGAAATTGGCCAACAGATATTGGGCCGTTTACAAGTTCCATTTGGGATTCTTGAATAAACTGATCGCTGTAAACGTGGTTCTTTTTTTGACTTATTTTCATTTTTTTCACAAAGAAAAACATGCATCTTCTCGAAGAACGCTTAAAGCGTGCATTATGTTTGGTTTTTTTTTTTACTCATCGCTGAATTTAGCACGCACCAAACTGGTATAAAATCATCTTTTAGCCATTGTATTCAACGTATTTCCTGAATTTTAAAATATCAGGGTACGTAGTATCCCTGTGCGTTATATAGAGCCACCCGTTTCTTATTTCTATCTCGGTAAGTTTCAAATCACGGCCTATATGGCGTTTTTAAAGTGTGTGTGACATCCTTTAAGAAAATGAAAATGCTGACGGAAATGTCGCTTTTATGGCCTTCATAGCAGCTTTCTCAAAATCAATTGAAAACTTTGAAGGTTGCCATCCAGGAACTTGAATTTGATTAAATTTAATAGAATTGTATAAGATATCTCATCACGATGACTGCATGTATAGTATCAGCGGAATTATGTTAGTACTATTTTCAGTACTTCTGAAGTCTCCAAATATCGAGTAAAGTTGAGTGAATGGCTCTGTGCAGCTTTTAAAGGTACCATCACATAAGAAATGATGAATCTCACACATTACATTTTTGGCTTCTTCAATACAAAACACTACAATTCGGTTGCAGTTATATGAATAGTCTGCTAAAAGAAAGTCCTTATAATCTTTTGGAACATGGAGTTCTTCCACATTTTTGCATTTAAGTCTTTTCATTCCAGGGATTGTATTTCTATGTCCTTGATGCTTTGAAATGACGGTATGTTTTGAATCAAAGTCGGTATGACTTTGAATTGACTCACCATAGCGTGGAAGGTTTCTGGCACTGATGGAAATTTAGGAGAAACCAATTTATCTTTACACTAGTACTCTCGCGGGGCTTCGCTCCCGTGGATTCTATCACGGTAAAAACATAACTCTCCTTTTTTGCAGTCGGGTAAAAAGTAGCCTATAACCTTCCTCAAGCTTCAAGCTACTTCCATACCAAATTTCATCCAAATCCACCCAGTACTTTCGAAGATTAGCGCGTTCAAGCAAACAAACAAACAAACAAACAAACAAACAAACAAACAAACTAACAAACTTTTCCGCTTTATAATATTAGTATAGATTGCTGTATTTTTTTCTTTTACAAAATTTCTTGCAAAATCAGGTTGGCATAGATGTGGCTTTTCTTCAATGATATTGGTATCCTAGGTCAACAAAAAATAATAATTAATATATTTTTTTTACAAAAATACGTTATTAAATTATCACCATAGAATAACCATGTAAAAAGCTGTTATTTATTCTTGATTTATTCACATTCATCTCACATCACCTTCATACTGAAATTGGTAAACAAAATGGCGGCCTCACGATGTCATCAAATTTGTAAACAAAATGGCAGCCTTAATAACGATGTCATCGAATTTAAAATTTCGAACAGAGCTACTAATAAAACAATAAACAATTCCAAAATGAGTACTAAATAAGGTTTGATATACTATTATATTATTATTATTATGAACTTACCTTGATTTTGACAAGTCCTTTACATTTGTTATTCTTCCTGTGAGTGCACTCCCAGATTATTAAACCACTTTTATGTTTTCGTTTTATTATATATTCATGTCCTCCGTGTAATAAAATTTTCCCGCCTTTTCTATTTATATGTCGCATCAGGGGTGGCCGAGATGCGAAACATCGGGTCTTCATCACGATCCGACATAGTTCTAGGTAAATGTGGGCACTGACTTGGGTACTCGAACGAAAGATAATTTAAATCAAAATAACTTTATTTTACTAACGGTTTTTCACAATATAGAAACAAACACGTGCGTTGGTACTGAGCTTCTGCCAAGACTGTCCGAGGTAGCCTATATCACTCCGTCCTCCCGCCAGTCCTCGCTACATCCCTTCTACCGACGATCGTGTCCAAGCGGAAGGGCTCCGCTTGCGTTTCCGGTAACGATTTATTAATTCACCAAACTAATTGTTAGATGGCGCTGTCCATCGCACCATAGCGCCATCAATCCACGACACGGCCATCCCTGACTAGCACCCGTCCTCGGGTGTAGTTCCTGTGGACAAAATATACTCAGAAAGTAAACTAGTTCGGCTATCCTGCCAATAGAAACAAAGGTAGCAGTTTCTCATTGGTACTTTATTTCTCCTAAATCTAGGTACAGTAATCAACTTTCATGACACAAAATGCCTTGTAATTAAGCTTACATACACAGTGCTTTCTGCACAATATCATTAATTGGAAAAGATCCGACCAACAAGTTAAAAAGACTAAACAAGGTGATTCTAACAGTTCTGTTACTATTTACCATAATTCATAAGCAATGTATACTCAACTCATGAAACTTTCACTATCATCTGTGCACCAACACAGACCCGAATCGCACCAACGATTCGTTACAAATCTGCCGCCACATATGCTACAACACATGAGGGGCTCCGTGCACCAACACGGACAAGAATCACACCAACGACTCTCAAAAATCTTACGCAACATGTGCTACAACACATGAAGCGCTCTGTGCACCAACACAGACAGAAATCGCACCAACGATTCCTTGTAGACCCATCGCCACATGTTACTCATGAGGTGCGGTCTAGAGTTTCGAGTATGAGTATACAAGCCATTCTTAATCAGATGTGGTTTCGCTACCACTGTCATCAACTATGACATCTAATTCGCGGGGAACTTGGTGATCGGGGATCTTCCTCACACGGTCATGGGGGTATTTGTATGTTCGCTTAGAGTCAAGCGCCTTTAGTAGGTATCTATCCCCGTCTAATACATCAATAATTTTAAATGGACCTTTGAATTTAGGATCTAATTTGGTTTGATTCCTTTCCTCATTTTCTATCAAAACATAATCATTAATAGCCAACTTAGAAACTTGAGCCTTACTTTGATCAAATTGATTTTTATCATAATTTGCATTTTTCTTAATATTCAGTGTCGCTTGCTCTCTAATCTCATCTAAATTAACGTCATTCAAATCATCATCAACGGTCACTAAGCCAAGCGGCCGTGCTACCCTTCCTATCATCAACTCGAGAGGGCTAGATTTAGTCACCCTATTAATAGTAGAGTTAATAGCTAACTGAACCTCTCCTAAAGCGTCCTGCCAAGAGCGGTCACGACTAGTCTCTACAGCTGTCAACATACTCTTCAGGGTACTCATTACCCTTTCGACCTGACCGTTCGCACGACTACCTCCAGTAGCTATCAAGTGCAACTCTATATTGTTAGAAGTACAGAAATTGGATAATTCTTTGCTAGCGAAACAACGACCCTGATCAGCTATTATGCGCTTCGGAGCACCAAACAACGCCATACAGAACTTAATAGCACAAATACTACTGTTAGTATCGATATTAAGCGAATGACGGAGCAAAACAAATTTGGTAAAAGCATCTATGATGACAAACACGTACTCTTTGATGTCGTTTTTACCAGACAGTTTACCAGAAGCGTCAATATGAATTGTGTGCCATGGAATATTGAACTTGGGAATGGGGTGAAGTTCTGCTTGAACTCTACCAGAGTGGGGCTTCGCTATTTTGCAAGTGATACAATTGTCTACGAATTTTCTCACATATTTTGACATACCTTCAAACCAATAGTGCTCGTAAATCTTTTCGAGAGTTTTCTCCCATCCCAAATGCATAACAGACTCATGGATGTTATTAATTACAGACCACCTAAGAGATCTTGGTACAATAGGCAAACAACGAGTGCGACCGTTACGCTGAATCTTACGGCACAGAATATTTTTACGAATTTCGTAAGTTTTGCGAGTTTCCTCAGGAAAAACTTCATTACGAAGATCAGACACAATCTTACTGATTTCTTCGTCCTTTTCCTGTTCAGCTTGCAACCAGTTACTAGAAAGCTCAGCTAAATCGACACGCTTTTGTTCTACCCATGTGAAAGTCCCTTTAGGTGTCGGGAGAGGATTTCTAGAAAGAAAGTCCACATGGCTCATCCTACTGCCTTCACGATAAACAATATCAAAATCAAATGCATGTAGGCCCACCAAAGATGAACTCGTGGAGATAAGTCAGTTTTATTTTTAGAGGCTTTAACAGAACTGCAGTCCATCACAACGGTAAACTTACGACCTAGCAAATAGTGTCGAAAATGCTTTATGGCATTAAAGACTGTTAACGCTTCTAATTCGCTGGAGACGTACGACGACTATAATAAGCAACTACGTTTTGTTTCCCATTAATCTTTTGAATAAAAATGGCACCATATAACCTAGATACAAGATCCTCTATCAACGGCAATGGAAACCTATTCGACACAGTGTTGTTATTCAGCTCCCTGTAGTCGACACACATGCGATCTGAACCATCCTTTTTCTTAACAAGTAACACTGGACTAGAAAAAGGTGAACAACTTGGTCTAATAATACCTGCTTCCTCTAATTTACGAACCTTAGCAGTAACAACTTCGCGTTTACTAGCACTAAGCCTATAAGGATGACGATTAACTGTACGACTAGGATCTACAAGCCTAATTTGCAACTGACCTGTTGTTACCCGGGATCTAGAAACACCACTAGAAAACGAAGAAGAATATTCTGACAAAAGATCAATTAATTGAGAACGAAATTCTAGCGGAATGTCTGCATCAACTTTGTCGAAAACAATATGACAATTGGAATCGTTTCCGAGCTTATTTGAAACATCGCAACACCTAACAACCTTATCACGACACAAAACAATACTATCAGACGTCATACTAACGTTAAATCCTTGATCTAAAATCTCACGACCAATTAAACTATCATTTTTAAGGCAACTATTAGGAATAACCTCAGATAAAATTTGTAGGGTACTTTGCACACTACCATGACCGATACCTGTCAAGTTGACAATGTTATTTACACCCTTGCCACTAAGCTTTGACGCAACAGAATCTTTGATAAGAGAGCATTCGGCACCAGAATCATAATAAAATGGATATGACTCACCAGTGTTCATCAGCGTACCGCTGGGATTGCTAACATAGCAAACTTCAACACGCCTCTCGTTGCTCGTCGCTGCTGCAGGCGCTGCTCCAGAACTGCTTGGGCTTCCTGTCACGTCGGCGCCTCCGCGGTTGCTACGTGGACATTTCGTAGCAAAGTGTCCGGCGTTGCCGTATTTGAAACAGATGATGTCCGAACACTGCTTCGGTCCCGCAGAGCTTGACGCTGAAGTGGCAGCATTGGTTGCCTTGCCTTTGACCTCACTTCTTGAACGGCAATCGGACGCTCGGTGGCCTATTTTACCGCAGTTGTGACATTTCACCGTCGCCGACTGAAACTTCGATCGCTTGAAGTCTGAAGCGGCCTCGGTCGAGTTACCCATCGAAGCTTTCCTTTTCAAAAACGAAAACGCTTGAAGTTCACACTGCAGCTTGTTCCTGTTGCTTACTTCGGTAGTAAACGCCAATCTCTGTATACGCCCATCAAATTGCGCCATATGAGCAAGTACCGCAGATATGGCTATCTGCTCAACGCTCATGTTTTGCCAGCGTGATGTGAGGGTAGACAACAACCGGGTGGCGTATGCAGCATAGCATTCACCTTCCTTGGGCTTGCTACTCATCATTTTGACAAGAGTAGCGGCTGGTGTGTCCACGCAATCGTAATGGGACAAAACAAGCTTTTGAAGTCACCCCATGTCATACCCGCAAACGATACTTGCGCCAGCCAACGTGAAGCACTTCCTTTCAGAGCCTTGCTTAAGGTGATGATCAGGGCACTTCCTTGAAGCTGTACTTCCGATAGGCACAGGTCTGCAGTGGTACACCAGGCACGTGCGTCTACATCCGGCATGTCCGGGTCAAATTCAGGCAAAGAAATATGCTTGGTACCTGCCGGGCCCTTGATGGCTTCTATCAGGGACATCATGTTCTGATTTTGAGCAGCCAGCAGCGTACGAAGTAAGTTCTCGTCACACCGTGACGTCATGGCTCCATTCTGCAATACTTCTTGATTTTCTTCAGCTTGAGTGTATCCCACTTCTGATGTCGCATCAGGGGTGGCCGAGATGCGAAACATCGGGTCTTCATCACGATCCGACATAGTTCTAGGTAAATGTGGGCACTGACTTGGCTACTCGAACGAAAGATAATTTAAATCAAAATAACTTTATTTTACTAACGGTTTTTCACAATATAGAAACAAACACGTGCGTTGGTACTGAGCTTCTGCCAAGACTGTCCGAGGTAGCCTATATCACTCCGTCCTCCCGCCAGTCCTCGCTACATCCCTTCTACCGACGATCGTGTCCAAGCGGAAGGGCTCCGCTTGCGTTTCCGGTAACGATTTATTAATTCACCAAACTAATTGTTAGATGGCGCTGTCCGTCGCACCACAGCGCCATCAATCCACGACATATACATGTTAAATGCACTTTTCCTGATGAACTGGAACCACTAGTATTTAAATCGGACATGGCTGGTTATGGGAGCGGCGAGTGCACTAATGACGTAGTCATAATGACGCAAATGCTCAACAAATGACAAATAGTCTCTAGATAAAATAATTTAAATTGATGGCCAGTGGGAATGGGATCAAAAGAGTTTTGGAAGGGTGTGTTCGGATTACTATGTATCCATTGGAAGGTAATAAAACTCACGTCGAATTGTTAATTGAATACTGAATCAATACTGAATAGATACTGAATAATTTATTGACGAAAACACCTGCTTATATATACATTGGTTATGGTTCTATCTAGGCATAACAAACACAGTTTCTAAGCTCTCGACCAATGGCGAAGCGCCGCCGGGCGAGACGCGCGCGGGACGCGGAACGCATTCCTGCCCGCGGCACTAGATCGTCGCGGACTTATATATATCGGTGCGGGGCGCGGTCGCGCTCCTTTTCTTCGTGGGCTGCCGTCGAGTGAAGATGTCTGCTGTTCAAGAGTTTTCCCGCCGTGTGTCGTCAGCGCCGCGTGTCCATCTGCGTAGTCCTGGAGTATGACATGAAGATGCGGGAAAAAACTGGTGCTACGCTTGCTCTGCCTGGTTGCATGATTACAAACAAACCGCTTCTTTCGAAGCGATATGGCCGGCGAGTGCGGCGTTGTGATGACGCCGTGCTGTGTTCGTGCTGTTATTCTGTTTCTTAATAAATATAGCGGCGCGTTAGGTATCGGGTGCGTCAGTGTTGTTGCCTCGAGTATGCTTTGTCGGCATTTTTCAAAGGCTTGTTCTGCTACTTGAGACCATTGTATCGGAGTTTTGTCGTTTTTCTTGCTGTTGTGTAGGTATTTGTTTAATTCATGTTGGTACTCGGCTTGATGTGGTAAACAACTACGGTAGAAGTTAATCATTCCTAAAAATCTTCTAAGTTCTTGTACTGTTTGCGGTTTAGGATAGTCGACTATGGTTTTGATTCGTTCTTGAGTGGGTTTGATTCCTTCTGATGACACTTCGTATCCGAGGAACTCGATGGTTGTCTTGTCAAACTCGCATTTCTCGATGTTAAGACTGACGCCGTAGGTATTTAGGCGTTCGAGTACTTGTTCTAAGTGGTGGCGGTGTTCTTCCTTGTTTCTCGAGTGTACGAGCAGATCGTCGACGAAACAGAATACGTTGTCGTCCAGTCCTCGTAGAACCTCATGCATAAAACGTTGAAATGTTTGACCGGAGTTTCTTAGACCGAATGTCATGCAGTTGAATTCGAAGAGACCGAATGGTGTTATTATTGCTGTTTTTTGAGCATGATCTTGACTTGCGATTGGTATCCAGAAATAGGCCATTTTCAAATCGAGTTTTGAGAATATTTTCTTGCCGTGGAGCTGGTATGTGAAATCTTGAATTCGTGGAATGGGGTATCGGTCGGGAACGGTGACGGCGTTGAGTCTTCTGTAATCCCCACATACTCGAAGTGATCCATCTTTCTTTTTTACAATGTGGAGTGGACTCGCCCACGGACTGTTCGACGGCTTGCATATTCCCATCTCGATCATGCGCTCGAACTCAAGTTTTGCAGCTTTATATTTGTCGGGCGGTAGAGGTCGAGGCCGTGAGTATATCGGCGGCCCAGTTGTCTCTATGTGATGCGTGACGACATGCTTGGCTGTAGTTTTCAGTGTCATTGGTCGAAGTACATCTGGATATTTCTTCAGCAGGTCGTGATGAGTGTGGTCGCGGTTGATGATATGGATTGATTCTTCTGTGGTGTTAATTTTGATGGCGTTCACGCTAAGTTCTGTCACACGGTCGATAAGTTTTCTTTGATGTAGGTCGACTAATAGTTTATGCTGTGCCAGGAAGTCGGCGCCCAGTATTGATGTTTTAACATTAGCGACGACGAAAGTCCTCTTGAAACTTCTTCGTAAACCTAGGTTGAGCTCGAGTGTGCGCTCTCCGTAGGTACGAATTTCTGTTCCGTTTGCTGCGTATAATTTGTAGCCTGCATTGTCCGTCGGTTTTGCGTATTTCTGGTTTCGAGCGGCTAATACAGATATGTCGGCTCCCGTGTCGACCAGAAATTTTTCACGGTTGTTGATGTCGATCACGCATAGGCGGTGGCTTGTTTGGTTTACATCGACACCCGCCACTATCGATGTACGTTCTAGTTTTCCCGCTTAATTTTGGAACACGGTGATTCACATTTTCGTGCCTCGTTACCGAATCGGTAATGGTAATAGCAAAGCCAGTCGGGGTCGCCGGGCTTGCGGGAGTTCTCAGTACGCTGTCTTGAATGTGAGCGTGAGCGGTTACGGTGTGCGGAGTTTTGGCGGGAACGGTGAAACGATGAATGTTGGTGTTTGCGGAGTTCGGCGACTTCGATTGACAACTTCTCTATTTGTTTCGACAGCATGCTGATTTGTAGGTTTGTTATTGCGTTTAACTGTACCTCATTTGCTGCTGTACTTGTTGATGGAGGCTTTGCTGTGGAGCTGGAGACCGCGGCGACTGTAGTGGGTTCGAAATGCTCCATCATTTTGTCGGCCATCGCGGCTAGCACTTCGAGCGATGACTCGGTGTTGACGGAGAGCACGGCGAGAACTTGTGGGGGCAGCTGGTTGAGCCATATAACCTTCAGAGCCTCATCAGATAATAGCGTGCCACTGAGATCTCGCATTTCGCCGAGTTCGAGACCGCTGAGTAGCTTCTGTAATTGCCGGTGATCGGACTCTTGGTACGTCGAGATGAGTCTGTCCTTGAGCACGCTGTACTTGCCGGTAGCCGGTGGGTTTAATATGATGTCGCCGATTTGTTCTAGGTCGCTGTTGCCGAGTAACGGGACGACGAGGTTGAATTTTTGTTCTTCACCTATCTTGCTGGCAGCGACGGCGGCTTCAAATTGCGCGAACCACAGGCGAGGATTTTGGCGCCAAAATGGTGGTAGACGTGCAGGAAGAGAAATTGTTGCCACGTCGCTCTTTACTGTTGTGGCGCCTTCAGCATCGCAGAAATCGTCGGGATTATTCAGCATGGTGGAGCTTCAAATATTCACGGCGGATCTTGCAAGACTTTGGTATTCGAGGAGCTCAGGCTTCGTGTCGTCTTCCAGTTCGTGTTCTTGTTCGCGGGTCACCAATTTGGAAGGGTGTGTTCGGATTACTATGTATCCATTGGAACGTAATAAAACTCACGTCGAATTATTAATTGAATACTGAATCAATACTGAATAGATACTGAATAATTTATTGACCAAAACACCTGCTTATATATACATTGGTTATGGTTCTATCTAGGCATAACAAATACAGTTTCTAAGCTCTCGACCAATGGCGAAGCGCCGCCGGGCGAGACGCGCGCGGGGCGCGGAACGCATTCCTGCCCGTGGCACTAGATCGTCGCGGACTTATATATATCGGTGCGGGGCGCGGTCGCGCTCCTTTTCTTCGTGGGCTGCCGTCGAGTGAAGATGTCTGCTGTTCAAGAGTTTTCCCGCCGTGTGTCGTCAGCGCCGCGTGTCCATCTGCGTAGTCCTGGAGTATGACATGAAGATGCGGGAAAAAACTGGTGCTACGCTTGCTCTGCCTGGTTGCATGATTACAAACAAACCGCTTGTTTCGAAGCGATATGGCCGGCGAGTGCGGCGTTGTGATGACGCCGTGCTGTGTTCGTGCTGTTATCCTGTTTCTTTACAAACCAACGTCTTTTTCAAGATGATTGCTTTCTCTGTTTCTTTTCGGAATGTCAAAAACGTGGTGTGGTAATTGGTTCAGTGTTGAGTGGTAAACTGGTAATTATTTGGTTTGAAGGTAAAGGTACTGGTCGGAGGTATTTGGTAATCGTTGGAAGGTATGGTAAATGAGTGACCGGTACTATGTCACTACAGAGTTGTGCCACTGTCCCCCAACAGCGGCCATAGGGAATGTTAAAAAATCCGTGTCGCTCTCCACCAGTGGTGGCGAATAGAAATAATTTACAAAGTTGTGACGCTGTCCCGCAGTGGTGGACATCGGGAATAATCGGCCTGCTCTCTATGAGAGAGAAGGTCCGCCACACGTGTACTTGCGGATTCCGGATGTTGCGTGTTTTAGTGTTCGGACTATTTTCCACGCGATATTTTGATTCACCGTTTTGAGAGCCAACCGATTACAAGACATTATAAGACACACACAAAAGTTAAACTAACAGAAAATAAAATAATATAATTTTGTTCATTAGCCCATACATGTACCACGCTACAGTCATACATGTACTGGCAGTCAAAACGCTCGATAAAAGCGTTTAGGATATTGTTCGGGTTGACCCGCACGCTGCGCATCACCATAAATGTAAAGATGATGAAATTCGTATAAAGTTATGTGCCTACTTTTTTTTCTACTACTAGATCCGTAATTTGTAAATACATTTACAGTGACAAACGAACAGACAGTTACACAAGTGACTCTATAAGGGTACCGGATTTTCATTACAACTTACGGATCTCTGTATAAAATATTCAGAACGTGCAACTCAATTTCTTGTACACTCAATTCAATCTTCTTAATGCACTGATAGAAACACAAAGCGGATTCATAATCTTACCTGCATAGCACAAAACAACTATGACTATACCTACGTAAGTGCTTACAGCGTAGCTTTAATCACAAAGCAACCGTTGGCGTCTCTTGATAAGATCCGATAGAAGTGTCGAGACCTTGCTTTGTGGTAGCATTGTAGTGATAATACTCCAGTACTGTCTAATGCGTCTATGTGATGAGAATGACGTAATAGTTTCATGTGACAAGGATTAACAATAGCATTTCATCTTCTGCTTAGCCTTTTACTAACTATGTTGGAACTTGAGTCTATCGAGAAACGGGCCAAGAGACTCATTGGCAACGATTCACTGGTCGAATCAAAGCCTTGAACATAGACGACGAGTTGCAAGTCTATCGGTTTTTTATCGGTTACATTTCGGGGAGTGTGCGATGGAATTACACAATCTAATTCCGCCAAGCCCGTTCCATCATCGGACTATAAGACAGACGGCAATGCGCCATCGTTACATGGTGGACATCCCACCCATAAGCACGAAACATTTTGGGAATACTTTCATTGTGCGTACTGCTAAGGAGTGGAATTCCCTGCCGGAGTCTGTGTTTTCTGATCGCTATAACCTGGGAGTCTTTAAGTCAAGAGTGAATGGGTTACTTCTAGGCAAGCGTGCTCCATCTTAAACCACATCATCACTTACCATCAGGTGTGATGGTGGTAAAACGCGAGCCTATCAATTTTCAATAAAAAAAAACGGCTTCCAGTCTAGCCACTGCCTCTCTGACCATCACAACCCAGTTTTAGGTTAGTGTTTGCTTCTTTTTTGGCTTCTGACTATGCGTAACGATTGTCAAAGATGTGTAACGTGCTTTGTGGACCCGTGCCTTGAACTGACACGGGGCACAAATGGTGTCACGACACCAACTTCTGAAATCCGGGCTACTACTGAGAACTTTCTTATAGTAAAATCCAATAGCACTTTTGCTCGTCCCGCGAATCGAACCCGAGACCCGATGCTCATTAGTTGTTCTTGCAACCACTCGACCAGGGAGGCTTTTATGGCATAATCTGTCCTACTAGGCTGGAAATCAGAACTTCTTGAACGTCAAAATTGTACTTAAACCATAAAACGCCTACAACTAACACTAAAAAAATTATCTGTTGTGTTTGAACAACTTACAAAAGTGGGAACGAGACAAGTAATTAAAGTGAATACTTCTGCAAGAATTAAAAATTTGTTCAATATATATTCAATTAAATATTAGCGCTAACAAGGTTATAATTTTACGCCACTTGTACCGCGCATCTAGCTAAGAAAAAGAAATAGTGAAAGAGTATCGAAATAGGTCACTGTTCGGGCCTATCCATCTTTGATGAAAGTAAATACATATCTTGCCAGTACATTTTACCTCAATAGTCTTGCCGTCCGACTATTTGCTTCTCATGCACCCGAAACGCGATGGACACAAGAGCTCGTCACATGATGTCGCTAATATAAATAGGTACTTACGATATACGAGACTCTGATTTCAGTATTTATGTACGTAGTTTTAGAAAAAAACACAATACATTATTCCGCACATTACATTCATCATTGCACAATTATTTAAAACATATGATAATACTGTGAAACCCGTGTAACTGGGATCACAAGGAAATTTTAATCAATTACAGATGCTTTGCTTTTACACGATGTCCCTAAATATACAGTTTTGAAATGGCAATTGTCTTTGTCTTATTTATAGTGACCTGCTAAAATAGATAAAAAAAATATACCCAACGTGTCGTAACTAGTTTACATCTGATAAAATATTTACTTACTCAAACAAGCTATTTAGCTAAAAAGTCTCAATCACAGAGCTAAGTGTCAAAAACCTCTAAGAAATCAAATCTAAGTGAATAAAGTTTGAAAATTCCCAGTAGGTAATACGATTATTTTAAGGTAAAAGTTTCGGAAATTCTTTGCAATTATCAGTAAGAGGTTTTTACTTTTTACCATATCCACGGCCCTCTTATGGACGTCTTATTGAGTATTTCCATCCCTATTCTATTCTGAGATTGTCCAGAACAGGAATAGTAATCAAGTGATGTATTAATAAATGCTTGTCGGCCTTTCAATAATCTATCGGTTTTAATCTAACAATAAATAGACAATCCTAATGAATGAATAAATAAAATACTACTGACATTAATTGCGACCCTGATTGTACGCTTTTGATTTTTCTTTGAATCTCGCTGCAGTTTCTTGAAAGAGATTTAATTATTGGACGATTCAATTAAGCTTCATTTGTAATTCTGTAGTTCTGAATAAAATCTGAAACATACGAAACATTTTCTACACTAACAAAATATATTAATTTCGCAGGTATGCTGAAGAGATTACATTATAATTAAACATCATCTTTGTATCTACAAATTATTTCCTCGTCTTTATAAAAAGTTCAGTTCGAGTAAACGCAGTTTGTGAACAAGAATAAAGACTCCGTTTCATCAGTCATTGACTTTACATTGTACCTATGCAAATATGTACCTATTTACTAAACCACTGTACTAAAATAGAAATAAAATTACAAAGTTACAAATTAGTTACTTTCATTTAATAACTAGTATGTTACCAATTACTTGTGCGTTATCTTATAACCCTTTTAATCTTTTTCGTTGGGAATATCTTAAAATGACTCCTTCCACTCTGGGTGGAGTTGAAGGTAGTGTCAGACTTCTACTGACTAAATTCACCCTGTTCCTTCAGTTGCCCTGACTTTCCAGGGCCGCGGTATGTCGTTAGACCATTCCCGCAACCCCGACAGGCAATGACCCTGTTGGACGACGAAAAAGCGTGCAAAAACATCACACCAGGTGTTGCTTAACTTCGGTGATTGGACAAAGACCGGTGTATTCAACGTGATATTGACGTTGGAGATCATGTTACGCCTGGCTAGCGGTATTCGTTTTCCTTTAAACTTTTTAACATATCCAAAATAACGGTTTGATAAGTAGGCTGGATGGTTATTGAGTTTTAACTTGACTCAAACATTAACAACTATAATAAAATATTTCGCAAAAGGATCCCTGAATACAAAAGTGATCACAGCCAAACCTATCCTATTGTAACCCAGATTTTATTTTTTTAAGTTGGTTACTCGACGGCGCGTCGTGTTCCACGCGCGCCCCCGCGTCGTGTTCCACGCGCGCCTTAAGACGAGCAGACAGCAGCATTGAAGGGGCCCGACAGGGCCATTGCCTGCCGGAGCTATCGAAGGGTGGATTTTTAGTAGGTAGAAGTCTGAGACTCCTTTCCGCTCCACAGCCCACAGCCGGAGGAATCATTAGATTTTCCCAGCGAAAATTAAAGTGGTCAAATTTGTTTTACAGATGGTTGAAAACTCGGTGTGAAAGATACGCTTTTCTTCAAAATCAACTTCTAAGGGGCTGAACTAATCAACTAATCATCAAAGGTAGACTGTTAATAATATTTTTAAGTTAAGGTAACGAGAAAACAAATACAAACAATCTCGCGAATCTCATTATTCGGTAAAGTAGATGACAGACGATCTCGCAGCTTTCCACTTCAATAAACAATTACAAATTTTTCTGGTAGTACTGCGATTAAGCATGACGCTAAGGATAGAAAGGACTGGCGAAGCTTAGTTGGAAACTCCACTAATAAATAAAACGACGAAGGTGTCGGGCTGAAAAATGAAGTTTAAAAAAAAATGTGAACATAGTCGCGGGTATGTCCCTTTAGTATGTATATATATGGCGCATCAGGAACTAAAAGTAATTGTTCAAGCCTCAAGAACATTATTGTAACATATTTAATCTGCAATAAACATGGAAATTATATATATTTCTACTCTTAAAAACAGAAATTACACATTATTTAACACATCCCGTATGGTCTAGTGGCTAGGATACCTGGCTTTCACCCAGGAGGCTCGGGTTCGATTCCCGGTACGGGAAATACTTTTTGCGATACGATTCCTCTAAATACTTTATCATCCAGATAATTTACAAAAAAAAAGCAAATAAAACTGCGTTATTAAACCTAATACTTTTATATAGAACTGGAGCTATATCGTTTAAAATTATCAAGTAAATTATCACATAATAATGTTATTTAGGACCTATTCAGTAAATAAATAGAAAATTTTGTTTACATAATTATATCAGAAAGAAAATAAACTGTCCAAACCTTGAGATAAAAAGAAAAGAAAATCTTGCGCAAATCCTACAAAAAAGGTGCTAGCAAATAAAACGAAGCAAATAATGGTTAACGAACCGAAATAAAGCGATTGTATGATACCGATATTTGCGTATGGAACCAAAAAGTATAAAGAAATGTTATGAGACACTAAAATAAGGTACACATTTTAGAACCTATCCTAACTTATATTTATGTACCTATTCTATACACACCTTTTTTTTCTGGGTGGGAAAATCATCGAATGACTTTTTCCGCTCTGGGCGGAAGGGAGTGTCAGACTTCTACTGACTAAAACCACCACTCACCCTGTTCCTTCGGCTACCCTAAAGTTCCGGGGCCGCGGTATCTCGATAGAACTTTCCCGCAAACCCCGTCAGGCAATGGCCCTATGAGTCCCCGTCTCTGGTGTTGACAGCTCTTTGAGCCGACACGGGCCTGGTCCTTATCGGACGGTGAGCGGCCCCTGCTCGCCGTCCGCAGGCCCGCGCCTACGGTGACCGGAAATCGGCTCGCGATCCTCGACGCTCGGGGCGTCTCCCGCGGCAGCTGGGGCGCGAGGAAGAGAGTTGCGCGCGTTCGGCCTCCTCCTTCGCTATAACTGCTTCGCAGAAGGAGGCGACTGCATCCCATTCCCTCTCGCACCGCACCATAGTCTGAACCAGATTCTATACACACCTACATACACATATGTAAATAAAAATTAAGTGTCTATCTGTTTTTACTGTGTTTGCTCAATAGCTTAAAGTTATTTAAACGATACTAAAACACAAAATAACTTAATTTTTTTAATCTTTATGTCTGTTTATTCGGGAAAATCTGTGGAAAGACTGAATCCATTTTAATGTGACTTTCACTGGAAGATATAGGAGGTTTAATGGCAATATAAAGGCTTTTAGGCTCAGAATTCCCAGTGGATTTACGGGGTAAAGCCTCTAACTTGATGAATCGCGAACAAAGCTAGTAATGCTGCTGAATTAATATAAACTAATACCTGATATAAACTATACCACGATATTTACCATTGTATCAAGTTTCCGATAAAGTTGAGACAATAAATACATATGGTAAATGTCCCGTTTGAAGTTCTAATGATACTTTTAGTGACCATGTTAGCTTAAAAACTTGACTGACTCATTGTTTATATTAATTTTTGCGATTTATTGAAAAATGTTCTACAATAACGCAAACGAAGGATATTGATGAATAAATTAAAATGATGATTGTTATTTCAGTCAATGGCAATATAAATAATATCTTTATATTTTCTGCTCAATATACGGGGCTGTGTAGTAAAATTGCCCATTATTTACTTTTCATCCCTGCCATCCCATCCGTGGTTCTTTGCAATCTTCACAATAATATCAGGATTTAAATAAAAAAGAAATGATTTATATAGTTATTCCTTTATAATTTGTATTGTGTACTACACACTTGATCATTTTTTCATTAACGGCTTGTGAAATTAAAAAATAACTAGAATTTCTGTGATGAGAGATTTCATCATGAACTCTTTAAAGGTTTAGAAACTTATTGGAATGATATGAATAAAAACACAAAACTACTCTTTAAAGAATATCCTAAAAGCTGTAAAATTAAAGGCGGTTTAATGAATTTAGTAAAATATCGTTTATAAAACTATCATTGATTCCGACTGAACACTAATTGTGTACCACTTGTACTAATATATATTAAATTTTACCGTTTCTTTTTCAGATACAATATGTTAACTAACAGAGGGCGTTCCCGTTAACCCGCAATAGTATAGCATCCATACATGCTAAAAAAATATTACCATTCGAAAACAAAATGTTATTATCTTTTTTAATATTAAAATATTCACTAAAAATGTTAAATTGATACGTAAAAGAAACACTGTACACGCGTACTTAAAAGACGGCAACGTCGCAATTTATTTATGAACTAGTACTCTCGCGGGGCTTCGCTCCCGTGGATTCTATCACGGTAAAAACATAACTCTCCTTTTTTGCAGTCGGGTAAAAAGTAGCCTGTAACCTTCCTCAAGCTTCAAGCTACTTCCATACCAAATTTCATCCAAATCCACCCAGTACTTTCGAAGATTAGCGCGTTCAAGCAAACAAACAAACAAACAAACAAACAAACTAACAAACTTTTCCGCTTTATAATATTATATATAGTATAGATGGCGGGCCGCGTGTGCGGCGATCTAATTGATGTGCTTATACTATTGCGGGTTAACGGGAACGCCTTCTGTTAGTTAACACACTGTATATAGGAGCTCGTGGCTAAATAATAATAGCCGCACGGGTTGATGTTGAAGGTTAAGCATCGCTTTCCAAGGTCGGCCTGTGGATGGGTAACCATCTAAACATTCGAGATTCCTCCGTGACTTGAAAAACACGCAAGTCCCAGCTGTCACCTTTGGCAGTCGTTACAGGTAGTCAGAAGCGTGAAAATTGGACTGGTCTGGCAAAGGGGTATTGTGTTACCCCCAGGTACTGGGTTATGGAGGTCAGATAGGCATACATAGGTCAGATACTCAGCTACATTTGGTTAGACTAAAACCCGACCCCAACATAGTTGAGAAAAGGACATTGATCTCAATATATCTACAACGTGTAACGGAAACCCCATATCTATCCAAAAGGGCTGAAGACAACATCTGGTATGGAGTCTCTATGCACAGTTTCAGCTAAAAATAAGTGACTCAAAGAATTGATACCAAATTATCGGTTTCATGTTTCTTGAATACCAATCATAACAAACGTGTCACAGTACTACAAGGGTCAATAACTTTCATGTCACTTGCCAATAACATGATAATTCTGTCCGTTCTTCTTACTTTGAAAATTTCGGTCTCTGATATCAATGTATTGAAATTTCTAATAAGTTCCACACGTGTTGACATAGGATTACAAAACCCTTGCCATATCGTTTGTTATCATCTAAAGAAGCCATGCACTTGGTATGTATATACCCTTTAAATTACACGTTGTATATGATTTATTTACTTGGACATGTAAATAATTAACATCTCGACTGGTTTAATTTTGAAATTATTCTATGACATTGTTATTATTATTAAATTTTTTGATATCTTAAATTTTATTATTGTAAATTAAATTAATTTAATTTTTGCTGTGCCCTACAGGGTCCATAATAAATTGTATCTTAGCTGTAAGCAATTACTGTAAACTTCATAATAACATTATGGTACGCAAATAAATTTGAATAAGAATAACGCTATGAATATACATTTTTTTAAGAGAACTTTTAATGTGGGTAGTGTTCACAGTACTAGAAATTTTGTGAACCCACTCCAGACACAAGAGAAATAAGCTACATATGCTTGTATCTGGACTGGGTTCACGGCAATAGTATAATGGGTGGGGTTTGAAACTCGATCACAAATCCGACACCTTAGCCATTAAGTTATTCTCGTGTTTATAAAGAAAGACTAAGCTATATTTTTTCTTTACCAGACTGCCAAGGAAGAGTTATTTGGCCATATTTGTCAAGGTCGAGTCCGAATTGATTTTTTATTATTATAGGTTCACTCATTTTATTTAAATCCATACCGTTGGCAGCTATATTTGTATACCAACGAGACAGGTAAAGTGAAAATGCTTAATACTAAATTATTCGTTGTCTAGTCTGGTAGAAGCTATTTGTTGACCGCTGAATTGTTTGTTATGAATTATGGAGTCTGATGTCTGACGGCCTGATGTGGATATTATTAACCTTATATCATTGGTTATCGTGTCTGAGTTTTATATATTTATGGTATACTCCGGGTGAAGTTTCGGATTTCTGTTTTTTGAAAAATATCTAGTGTTAAATTCCGTTAAAATTCTAATGCTCATTCTTGTACGCAGTATAGAGCACCGCCCCTCATGCTCGCAAATAAATGCATGTGATGCTATAAAAAAAAAATACCACATGCAAGCAACCCATATGCAACACGTTTTTCACCCCTCTGTGGAGCGTCCTCAGGAGATATTGATAATTTTATCATGGTACCAATTTAGGTTGAGTCGATTTGGTTACTCGCAGTGTAAAATCATCACCTTATGTCCTATGTGGCCGAAATAATAAAGGATGCGACGTTGACTTGTGTTTTAAAGGTAAGTTATTAGATAGATAGAATACGCTTTATTGTACACCAGTAATAATTGAAACACACTGAAATAATAATATAAAAATTTGGTTACAATAATGGCGGTCTTATCGTTATGAGCGATATCTTCCAGACAACCTTTGGAAGGACTTTACGAGCTTTAATTAAAGTGGGAGGGGGCTATATTAGTGTACTACAAATACTCATCAAAAGGGAAAAACTAACTAAAATATACATAAATATACATATATATATAAAAATACAATACATAAGTACATAAAATTAATAAGTGTTCTTTAACATCATGTGGAGAATAACAAAGGAATAATCATAAGTTTGAAAGAAAATAATTGACTACCGAGCTTTTAAAAACAGCGAGTGACTGAGCTTGTCTTACTGACACCGGCAATGCATTCCACAACCGAATAGTCTGCAATGGTAAATGTGTGGTCGTATGTGGAATGTATAAGGCATCAAAAGTCTCAAATTCTCTGATTATCAAATCTCTAACACGTGTGTCATGAAGGAATTCAAAACGTTCTTTGAGATAAAAACTTTTTACCAAAAAATTAAACTGACTCCCAAAAACACTGCAAAGTGAAAAATGACTTTAATTTCGGTAGTCGGTGTCGGAGTCGGTTTAATTTTTTGGTAAAAAGTTTTTATTTCACTCTTTTTAGTTGGTCGATTTTTAATTTACCTAGTTACAAGAACCTAAATGTCAACTACTTATAATCATTTACAAAATATTGCTTTTCCCAATGTTGGGCCGTTAATTGTTGAGGAGTTCTCCTGGTACTTCACCATATGCATTGTGACGAGCATATTGTGCTTAATAACCACATTCAAGTAATCGAAGGGAATACATGAAATACATAAGTATTATTCCTACTTATATATTGAGTAGTTCCTGTGGCCATCTGTGGTATTCATCATCAGGTCCACTTCACAAATAGTGCTTTTCGAATGCAACTACACAAGTTACTATAAAAAATACTGAAATCACTATAGGTGTGCCTATAATATTTGAAGAGTTCCCTCGATTTCTCCAGGATCCCATTATCAGATCCTGACTTGGTGACAATGGGATCGATTTCAAAGTATACCCTTTGAAACAAAAAAAGAATTTTCCAAATCAGTTCAGCCGTCTTAAAGTAATCGGTGATCATACATTAAAAAATAGGGAGAAGAAGAGATTAGGCAGGTGCAGTTTTAGTGGCAGTCGGCAGGAAATTGCGCAATCAGCCTAAAGAACCCGCAGAGGCAAACAGTTTGCGGTTCACTTCTTGCAATTGGGGACCCCAAAGACAAATCCTTATCAATATAAATTCCAAGGTTTTACTGAGTCACAGTAGGGTATAGCAGCTCCATCAAAAACGATTTGGGGAAGAGTCATCCAGTCAATTTTGAAACGTAGCCTTGGGCTGCCAACAATAATGAGTGAGTCTTCGCAGGATTAACCCTCAAACCATGATCCAAACTTCAATCAGAAATACGCGCTAAGTCTTTATTCACTATCTTCACCGCCTCAGACAATTCTTCAACGGGAGCTTGCGAATAAATTTGCAGATCATCAGCATAAAGGTGGTAGGATGAGAGAAGTTCATTTGAAATAGAATTTATAAATATGGCGCAAGAAGAGGAGACAGAACGCCCCCTGTGGTACGCCAGCAGTAGTATTGCACCATGAAGACATCGAACCTTCAATGCAAATACGTTGTCGGTGGCCACATAGGTAAAGTAACTACGAAACCAATCAATAGCTGCTGGACATATGTTAAGAGAGCATAGTATCCCGAGCAAGACATCAAAATCAACAGTGTTAAAAGCATTACTGAAATTAAGTAAGGAAAGGACCGACAAATTATTCGTTATTCCGTGTTCACTAACGTATTAACCTTGTAATTGTCTTTAAAACTATGTTGTTTTTTTTTCATACACATAAATTATAGCACAACCAGTTGTTTCCTTTTTAACTACATATTTCTCTTCTTTCGTTTAATTTTGTTTAGCCACCCAACTGTAGTACATATGTCAGCTTCGATATCCATTTACTTAAAATGATCTATTCAGAAACGATGCTATCCTTTGCTAGGGAGTTTCTTCTCAAACGTCGCAGTTGTTTGGCTCCCCCATAAAACTCACTCCCCCGGTTTGACCCGAAGGTGTCCAAAAATGCGGGCTGGCACTAGTCGGGGTCCTTAAGCTTTCTTGGGACCGTTCGAAGGACCCTTCTTGAATTTTTTCTCGCGGTGGAAACACCTCGAGAAAAAAATCAAGAAAGGAAGGAACTTTTACTTTCTGGCTTATCCACTCCAGACACAAGCATATTTAGCTTAGTAGGGAGGTTAACAAGATTGCTAGTAATGTGAATTCTACCCACATTGCAATCTTTGTCACACTGTAATCTTTTTAAAACAAAAAAGAATATAAGTACAAATCAAATATTGACGTTATAAAATGACAATTTTCAGCCTTGATATAAACTCGACTTAGGATTTTATTTTTGGTTTCAAAACATACGCAGTAAAAACGTGCAGTGCGCAGACTGCCCTATACAAACATGTTTGTTTACACTAGACTCTAACTCTACAATGGAACGATGCAACTTTGCAAACTAGCTCATTACGCGCTTACCTCGCTCAAATATGTATTTCAGAAGGACAAAGGCTACTACGATGACTCAAAAGAATAAACATCACGAAACAGTGTCATTATGTTGCTTTGAAACTAGAAGAATGAAAAGCAAGCTGAAACATATTTTATTCTTCTTTAAGGGTACTTTGATGGAGGCTAAATAATAACAATCACATGGGTTGATCTTCAACGTTAAGCAACCTTGAAGGTCGGTCTGTGGATGGGATGGATCTTAACATCGAAATTCCTAGGTGCGGGTGAAATTAAGCCGTTGGTCTCGGCTGTTATTTGTACATCTTCGATAGTCGTTACGAGTAGTGATGCAACGAATACTACTTTTACGAATACGAATACGAATATCAAACCTACTATTCGGCGAATACGAATACGAATATCTCGCCATGGTAATAAAAGACTTATTTATTTGATGAAAGTTTACTCTTTTAATAATTAAAATTTACAACAGGCAATTTTTTATTTAAAAAACATAAAATTTTGTAGATTTTCTGGTTTTAGGCGATTTCTTTTTTCAGTCTGGGTGTTCCCAGACGTTGAAAAAAGTCTTTCCGAGGCGACTGTACATGGCTTCAGTGAAAAATATTTTTGGGCGAGTTTTTTCAGACTCGGAAATTTTTCAAATCTGTAGTAAATAGAGTTGCGTACAAAAATATTCGTTTTTAAATATTCGTATTAGTATTCGCCGAATACGAATATTCGTATTCGTATTCGTTGCATCACTAGTTACGGGTAGTCAGAAGCCAAAAATCCAACATGGGCATTGTACCGTGTTACCCCGCTACTGGGTTGTGGAGGTCAGATTGGCAGTCGCTCCATGTAAAATACTAATTCTCAGATCCATGTGGAAGTCAACCACAGTACAGTTGCGAAAAAGTTAAGAAGTCATCAAAGGTCTAATGGTCAGTGGCCCCTGACTGCTATGCGCAAGGTCGTGGGTTCGATTCCCACCCAGGACAAATGTTTGTGCGATGAGCATGATCATTTGTTCTTTGTCTGGGTGTAATTTATCTATAATATGTATGTATTTAGAAGAATATATGTATGTTTATCAGTTGTCTAGTACTCATAGCACAAGCTCTGCTTAGTTTGGGACTAGATGGCGTTGTGTGAAAGTTGTGGAATATTATTATTATTTCATTTATTACATTTTATATACATATTAGTTACATTTTTAAATATTCCTATAAAAAAAACATTTAAAAATATAAAAACAGTAGCCCATCGGTACTTATTATTGTTATGATTAAAGTTCTTGATACAAAAAGGATAAAATATTTAAGTACGATATTTAACGTTTATAGTTTATTTATGGACATTCACACAAGTTATTGAAGATAAAAGAGATACAGATAGAGTATGCACATATACTGAAAACAATAGAAGTAACCGTGGGCCCCAAACTAGGCACAGCCTGTATCTCGGTGACCCGTTAGTTCTACCAAAAACAAATTCTAGAAGCAAGCAGCACGGGCGCAAATACATTATGAAGAAGAAGAAATGACTCCTTCCGCTTTGAGTGTAGTGGAAGGGAGTGTCAGACTAATACTAAACTAAACTAAAAATAAACTAAAAGAGAACGAGCAATGTGGATAGAATGCACTAGCTATCTTGTAAACCCCTCCAACTAAGCTAAATATTTGTGTCCGGAGTGGGTTCACGGCAAAAACCAAATAGTTACTGACTAAAATACACTCTGTTCTTTCAGCTACCATTGCATCTCGGGGTCGCAAAACCTCGCTAGAAATTTTGATGTACCTAGATTCGTATGTTGGTCAAAATATTTGGTTAGCCTTTCCTTCTTATACAAATAAAAACAAATAAAACGAGTTCAATGCTTTACTGATCGATCGGTTTACACTAATTACGTATCCCTGACAGCAGCTGGCATTATTGTAATGAATAATGAAATAACGATACCCACTAGTAATAGAATCCACTATGTTGTACGATACCATACATTAACCTTTAGTTTTGTTATTAGTTTTCTTCCTACGTTAATTGCTGTAACAGTAGTATTCATTAAATCAACCAAAGAACAAATTATCTTTTTATTAGTTTTAGGCCGTAATGAATTTCTGGCATCATCAAGTGATTATCACTAAGTACTATTCTGATTTTATTTTATAACAAGGCCTAAAAGATGTTTTATAGACCGTAAGAGGAATTATAAAATAATGCAAACATTAAAAGTTTATTTTCATCAAATCCTTTCATTTGAAATTCATATCATTGGGGAGCCGTACTCAGTCCGTAATTTTTGGAATCCACCAATATGTGACATTGGGTTGAAAATTCTGTTGCATAGTTGCAAACTAACAAAATAACACATCTATATTAATGCCAAATCTTATCTATATGCGTTCATCCATTTTGCGTCCCTCTATCAATACAATTACATCTTCAAAAATACATTCGCATTATAATGTAATATTATAAAGGCGAAAGTATGTTTGTTTGATAGATATGGTTTTTGGTGTGAAGATAGTTGAAAGGTTGATATGCTACTTTCTTTTTCGCAGAAAAATAAACTGTAAGCATCAGCCAGAAGCGAATCAGGTAGGTATGAGTCAGTGCATGTAGATCTGTGAGGGCAGGCCATAATAATCATCAACCGCTGCCTCTTGAGATTCAGTTTCTCCTAGTTTAGGACAGGGTCAATAAATATTTTTGCATAGATTGTAACTGAGTGAGAAATATATTCGAAAAACATTTTATATTTAATGAAACTAAAATACGTAAAATAGAAACTAAAATAAAACATAAAGAAATTCATCGTCAAAACTGTTGGCTAGTAATGTAGGAAGAGACTGGCGGCATTGCTACGTTGTATGGCAATGCCTAAGCATTGCCATATAATTGCCCAAGGGCTAGCTATTTCTTTGGCTAAAAGCTAACTTTTAGCCAAAGAAATAGCTAGCCCTCACGAGAAGCGTCAACCAGCCTTTTCGATATTACTACAAAAAGGCTGTGAGCACACGGCCGGCGCCACGGTCCGAACCCAAACGCCTCGAAGCTATAGTTATCACCGAGATTACTGTAATTACGCAGCTTGAGATTGTCCGTAGCCGGCTTATATGTATGTAAATTTAAATATTGTGGTTTTTTTTTTATTTATTTGATTTCGACTTTTCACAAGATACCCTTTTGCAAGGTTAGTGGCAGGTTTTATAGCTTCTGTAACGACGTAACAACTGTCAAAGATTTGCTACACGTACTTTTTGAGCAACGGAGGAATGTGTAAAGGTGTTCATCGATCCACTGACCGACCTTGGCTTGGTTTCCGCAATATTAATACATAAAACCAGTCCGTATGTCCTCATGAATAATTCAGAAACCTAGCTTCTAGTCTGTTGTGCCACGTGTCGCGCATAATTTTACGCACTTGAAGTTTAATGCTGTCATTGGTTGGACTAATTGAAACGTTTCTGAGACGTGATATCGTTAGCTTAATCAATCAATTGATCAAACAGGTTTCGAGTATATAATAATATGTTAAAATCAGTCGTTAATAACCGGCCGAGTGTGAGTCGGACTCGCGCACGAAGAGTTCCGTACCATTATCTAAAAATACGGCAAAAAATCATGTCTCTTGTATGGGAGCTACCCCCCCCCCCCCCTTAAATATTTGTTTTATTTTAATTTAATTATTTATTTTAAAGTGAATATATAACTAAATATTCTATGAATATTTCAAGCGTGTACCTGTTGTCGTTATCAATATCAAGCAAAAAAATCACGTTTATTGTACAGGAGCCCCCTTTAAATATTTATTTTATTCTATTTATTAGTATTTTTTGTTATAGCGGCAACAGAAATACATCAATATGTGAAAATTTCAACTGTCTAACTATCAAGGCTCATGAGATACAGCCTGGTGACAGACGGACGGTCGGACAGCGGAGTCTTAGTAATAGGGTCCCGTTTTATCCTTTGAGTACGGAACCGTAAAAACTAAATACCTAACTTAATTTACTAAACCTAAAAAAATGTAAATAAATACGAAACAAAATACACTTACGCGTCGAAGTACTTCTCCACATCGCTGTTGTCCAAAAATGTGCCAACTAGTATCTTAACATGTTACGATAATATTTTAATTTCACCGGATGCAACTGAATACCACTGCTTTACATGGAACGGCTGCTTATTGGATTGGTACAACCCAGCGAACAATTTCTTCACACAAGTGGTGCTAGTTATTCGCCTTTGGAAAATCTCGGCATATTATCGAGTTTCAGCCATTCACTTCATGAACTCGTTAAGCTTTGCTTTACTTTCGATATCGCCAAATGCATATCTTATTATTTGACTCCTCTTGAGATAATTTGCAGTTTATGGTTATTAAAAATGTATAATTTAACTAACTGTTGCCCGCAACTTCGTACGCGAGAAAATTTTGATAGATTTTAAATTTACTCGGCATAAGAAGTAGCTTTGTGCTACTTCAAACTCTATAATCTAGCTGTGTGCTAAATTTTGTCTTGATCCGTGACGCTATTTTGGAGTCATTGGTACATACGTTAGTGGCGTATGGAGTAAGTTTCGCTCTAGACTTCCACATTTATCAATGGCATCAAATATGAAGTTATAACAGAGACCTAGTATGCTGCAGGTTGTATGCAGGTACTAGTGTCGCGAACTGTTGAAACTTTATAATTAAATTGTACGTTTTCATGAACTTGCGTTGCGTTGATTCTGTTTTGCGTTAGTTTATATTTAATGACTATACATATGATACCAGCGATCCTGGTTATAAATTCTCGACAAAAATGAATATTTCTCTTACATAGGGGAATCGTGTTACCCGGTTATTTGGTTGTGGAGATCAGAAAGGCAAACGTTCATGTACTGGTATTCAGCTGCATCCTAACAGACTCAAAGCCTACGCAATATTTGGGAAGAGACTAGTCAGATTAACTAGCTAGGCGGTTTTCTGTCAACTGAAAGTCGGAGATTGTGCGATGTTTCACCAAGCTCGTACACTCATAGGACTACAAGACGAACAGCGATGCGCCATCGTTATCATCGTTTCATTTTGCGTACAGCCAATAAGTAGAATTCCCTACTTTTTTGAGTTTTTCAAGACAAATGTGACTTCTAGGTAATCGTGCTTCATCTTCCACCGCATCATCGGTTTTATCAGGTGTGATTGTGGTCAAACGCAGGCCGTTAAACAATTAAAAAAGATGATTTGAAGTTGCAATCGGTTTAGACGTAAAAGTGTAACAGACAGACAGAGTTACTTTCACAATCATAATATTAGGAAGTAGGGATTGGAGGTGCATAAATAATTTGCTTGTGACGTTTCGGCTCAGCTGCGCTTTTATCAGATAACAGGTTCTTATCAACCTTTATAGCCTCATATCTTCCTCTCTGATGTAAAGTTGGAATATACACTTCAATAGAAGTACATGTACCATTGTAGGTACCACAATTCAGTTCAGCTGGCATCAACACAGTATATAGTCATTCTCTGCAATTAGAACATAATTTTTCAAATAAAAAAAACTTTTTAGCAAAAAATAGAACCGACTTCCATATAAAAACACTACAAAGGCAAAAATAACTTTAATTTCGGAAGGCGGTGTCAAAAACGAAAATATATACAAAACTAAAGACACCACCTTCTGAAATTAAAGTTATTTTTGCCTTTGTAGTGTTTTTATATGGAAGTCGGTTCTATTTTTTGCTAAAAAGTTTTTATTTTCACGCTTTTTAGTGGGTCGGTTACAAAAGCCAAAATGTCAACTACTTATCACCTTTTACAAAATATTGCTTTTCCCGGTGCAGAGCCGTTAATTTTTGAGAAGTTCTCCTGGTACATCACCATCAGCTCTACTTCACCATATGCATTGTGACGAGCATCAAGTGTTTAACATCCATATTCAAGTAATCTAATCGTAATCAACTAAATACTTATTATTGAGTAGTTTCGGTGGCCATCTGGGGTCTTCATCATCAGTTCCACCTCCTCAAATGGTGCTTTTCGGGAGCAACTACACAAGGTACTATAAGAAATACCCAAAACGCTATAGGTGTGCCTATAATATTTGAAGAGTTCCCTCGATTTCTCCATGATCCCATCATCAGATCCTGATTTCGTAACAATGGGACCAACTAGAAAGTATACCCTTTCAAACAAAAAAAGAATTTTCCAAATCGGTCCAGCCATCTCCGAGTTATGAGGTAACATACATAAAAAAAAAAGTTCAAGACGAATTGTAAACCTCCTTTTTTTTAAGTCGGTTAAAAAATGCCTAGCTTTAGAATTTTCTTCAATATCTGAGGGTGCGCTTACAATTTTGAATATAGAATTTTCACTTATCACTATAATGGCCAAACTGCCAGCTATACAATCAGGTGATTTTTTTCATGGAATAAAAACTCTTTTGTTTTAAATTAAGACAGAAACTATAAAAACGGAAGTGTTACTATTTTTCTGATGAGAAGTGTATATGTCACTTTGTAAGATGCATCACGTAGTTGTATTACAGATAATTGTGTTGTGCATGGCGGTTGGTTACAAAAACAGAAAAGGCTAAGTTTTGAAGAGGAGGCAAGACTTTATAAAAGTATACGAGTAAAATATTGTCTGCTGCAAAAGTCAACAGATTGTTCATTACAAAATTAAACGTACGCCTCTTAAGAAAGATACTCTTTTCTTTTTTTTCGGTATAAGCTCGCTCTTGACCTCAATCTCGCCTGATGGTAAGCGAGAGATGAGGTTTAGGATGGAACGAGCGAGCTATACTTGTTATAAGTGTTTTGTTTTTAATCAAATGAATGTTTCGTCGTCACTAAATAGAGCTGGCATTGAATAAAGACAAATAACGCATCAAGGAATCGAAATACTTCTACAAAACCAATCAAGATCTTTCGAAAATCGGACTTGATGTCGAAAGTAAGTTTGCTTTACCCCGTATACCCAAAAATATCATCTTTTTGTTTGCTCCTACTACTTATATAGGTAAATTACACAATTTAGGTACACATAAGTACTGTGAACAAAGCAAAAAGCTCGCTGTCACGTGTGGTTAGAAAGAGAAGCTGGCAGAAGTGCTCAAGAGGTGGGATCCTCATCAAAGATATCACAAAAAGGCATAACGTCAACGACAAATGTCTGATTTAATGGAGTGATTCGTATATTGGTCAGAACCGCAATATAAAATTGATATTAATGCTGCAACTTATGTTGAATGAACATCCAACTAATCAACTTATGTTGAATAAATATCTGGGGTCGTGGAAATATTCTTACGAGATACGGCGGCCCCGGACAACAAGGGCAACTGAAGGAACAAGGTAGGTTTTTAGTCAGTAGAAGTCTGAAACTTCCTTCCACCCCACCCAAAACGGTAGGAATCATTTGATGGTTTTGCGGACGGAAACCAAAAAAAAGCCCAGATAAATATGGAATTCCTTGAATGAGGACATAGCTTCCACAGAAATGATACAGATTTTAGAAAGATAGAGAGTGCCATTTAGCTTCAACAGAGGTTCTATACACTTTTTTTTTTATCGTGGTAAAATTATCAAATAAGTCCTCCCACCCCGGGCAGGGCGGGAGGGACTGTCAGACTTTTACTGACTAAAATCCACGGTGTTCCTTCAATAACCCTTTACGTTCCGGGGTCACGGTAATGGGATAAGTCCCACGACTCCGGCAGGCTTCGGCCCTCTACAGGGGGGGGCCTCGTCATGTTGCTGACGCTCTTTGAGGCGCGCGTGGAACACGACGCGCCGTCGACCCGGGCATGGTCCATGGTCGGACAGCGAGTTGCCCTTTACTCGCTGTCCGCATGCCCAGGTTCTATACACTGGGATGATTATATACAGGTTATGAAAATTTATAAAAAAAAAAAACGAATCCAATGCATACTACCTAAAGAGGATGTAAAATTACTATTTTTTGTCATCGTTGAAATGAGAACAAATATACTTACTAAAAAAACGATAGATGAAAGAAAATGTCATGGCCATAAAAGAAATATAAGATTTTTCAATTTATTTTTTTGTATAATTTTGTAGCAAAATAATATAGTAAGAAGGAACCAACCCAAACATTGATAGTTTTGCAAAAAGGAACCAACGATTTTAAAGTTTATAATTATTAAAAATATTAATTATTGTCAGCAATATTCTATTTGTATACATAGGACAAACTATTTAATACATTATTGTAAATAAACTTTGTTCAAAATAACAATCAATTTAAATGTATATATTTTCATATCTGGTTGAATCTGCTATTTGATTCACATTCAACTACTTGACGAGTTGTCCTTTAGTCATTCAATTAAATGTCGTCATTCATTGAACGCGCTAGTCATTCAACCAAATAGCAGATTCTACGAGATGACAGCGACATATACACAATTTTGACAAAAATGGCTTTATCTCAAAACTATCATTCTGTGGGTTGATTCTGTGTTGCGTTACTTATGCAATTAATGAGGGTTTATATAGCTTTGTTTAACTGAGTCGCACAACATTAAATAATTCAAAGTTACAAATATTTTTTTAACCATAACTACATTCTCTCTTATTTTCATTATTGGCACCAATTCGCTTGAAAGTAAAAAGAACGCATGGCACAAAGGCCCAGAAGTCCTGTCAAAATGATTATAGCTATATTTTATTTTTCATTTATATCTTACCATCATAGGCTCGCATTTGGCCACCAAAGTAAGAAAAGGGGATCAATTTTGATTCGCTCAATATTTGTAAGTATTCTATTCTATTCTATTTTTGGTTAATGGCAAGTGGAGTCGATGTCGACTATTCTGCCAATGTCTAAAGTAAATTGGAAAAACAAGTGTGTATGATTAATGATTAGAGACAGAATGGATTTAGAAAAGAAAAAAGTTAAAATCAGAACAGGAACGATAGTCTCTGTTTCTTCAATTGGTACAGTTGAACTTGTTGGGTTAGTACAGGACTGAAACAAACAAAGAATAAAAATACATAAATATTATAGTTGTTAAACGATTACACAAATTATACCACAACCATACAGACAATTTTTGGTACTCTGGCTCACAGTTTTATATTGTTGTGACGGATGAAACTCATCAGCGCCACAAGCAGTTCTGGTGAAGGAAATGTTAGAAGAGAAGAGAAGTTAATTGGAAGAGGGATCTTAAATTTCGGGAGACGACTATACAAATCTGAAGATGAGACGATATTTGGGCATTTAAAAAATATGTGGTCCAGTGTGCCTTCTTCCAGGCCGCATTCG
Organism: Tholera decimalis; assembly: GCA_943138885.2. NCBI lineage: Eukaryota > Metazoa > Arthropoda > Insecta > Lepidoptera > Noctuidae > Tholera > Tholera decimalis. The sequence continues at coordinate 31,040,693 of OW964558.2, read as the reverse complement.
CATAGGGATGAGTCCCGAACACGGATTTTTTCCAAGAACACAGGAGTACAACAAAAACCTAAGCGGATTCTACAGAGGACGGAGATGATGGATTTCGACACCTTTTTGTATGTGTAGAACCAAGGTTTTGGCTTAACATATGGTTGCACTGCATAAAAGAATTTGCCTTTCTTCTTCCCAGTCGAGTTCCACTGCTGTTGCCAAGTACTGTAAAGGTTTTCTTTTGGGAGATTCAGTAAATCATAGCCCTGATGGGCATTGTGGCAGAGATCGGCTGTAGCAGATGAACATGCACCTTTGGCCAAGGCATCGACGCACTCGTTGCCCTTAATGCCACAATGGCTAGGTATCCAAACCAACTGAACATCCTTCCGGCTATAACTGCACGAGAAAAGTGCTTTTTTAATTTTTAAAATAAGCGAACTGTGCAATTTACCTTGGAAAGGGTTTTGGACTAGGGCTTGGAGACAGCTTAGGGAGTCTGTAAATATAACGGCTTTGTCAATGCGGTGGGACTCGATGAAAAGACACGCTTCCAATAATGCCACACACTCGCCTGTGAACACAGATGCTTCCTTGGGACATTTGTATTGAAGTATGATCCTGGAGTTTTCGAAAAATACTGCAGCTCCAGTGTGATTAGAGTCAGTAGATTTTGAGGCGTCTGTAAAAAATCTCTGGAAACCGTCCCATCGCTGGGCCACGGATGCATTGAAGATCGAATTTGCTGAAGGGGAATTTTTGGGTATACCTATATTGAAATGGATTTTTGGAATGAAACATAAGACTTCGTAGTCGAAATGAAAGAGGGGTAATTTAGGAAACTGTACGATTGGGCATTCTAAACTTTGAGTTAGACGAAAATGTTTTAAGATTAAAGGCGTTTCTTTATGTTTCCAATAATTTGAGGTTCTGCTTATGGAATTTAGCTCATGAAATTTAGTAATAAGGGGATGGGAAGACCTACAAATTACCCTAGATAAAAAACGGGAGGCCAGGTACTGTCGCCTTAGGGCCAGGGGAGGTTCAGCGCATTCGACCTGCAACGCGCCGATGGGCGAAGACTTCATACATCCAGAGATGATCCGAAGACACTTGGACTGTACCCTGTCAAGTCCAAGTAAATATTTTATTACATTATTTTTTGTTCACTCTACCCAACTGCTTCGATTTGACAGCTATGTCGTCACAATATGCCGCTAAGCCAGTCATGTTCTTGGTTGAAATGCTCTGTAATTACTATAATTCGAAAGTTACTTTTTATTTTGCATGTTTAAAATGCAGACCTAATTTTATTTCAACAGATGTAGACTAGGTCGTCGCTAAATGCAAAAATGTAACATAATTATTTAGTAAAAATATTTATCCTCATTATTTTTACATTGTTGCCATCTCATCGGAAAGTTATTTATGCCTCTGCGATAGAACTCTTGGGATCTAGATTCGACAAATTGTTTGAAAGCATTTTGTGAAGGGCTCTTGGGAAGATTTTTTATTACCTCGTAGAAAATTGTCCAAATCACGAAAAAATGGCAGTCCATTTGAGCAAGGTCTGGTAAGTGCGGAAGATGACGTATGATTTTTAACCGCAGTTAGAAAAAAAAAGTAGGAAAGGTCTCAAGGGTAGGGTTAGGGTAGGGTAGAGGTGGGGTAAGGGTAGGGGTAGGGTACGATATGGTAGGGTAGGGTAGGTTTAGTGTAGGGTTTGGATAGGGTAGGGGTAGAGTAAGGTATGGATAGGGTATCGGTAGAATAGGGGTAGTGGTATCGGTTGGGTAGGGGTAGGATACCACACGAACGAAGTCGTTGTGGGTCAGCTAGTACTCAAATATTACTCGTATTTTCGAAGTATCCATCTTTTCAAATATAAACATTAAAGTGTGCTCGTACATAATAGGATTAAAAACCTTATTATGTACGAGGATTCACATTTCAAATATAAGAAGCATAGCATTAAGTATATGACTGACCAGCAGTTAAGATAAAGCGTGTTCATAACTCCTCGCAGTCATGATTGATGGAATTGACTTATGAATGAATAACCGAAAAGGGCTCCACCTTAGACTAAGACCAAATGTACGGGATTGATCACGTGACACTTCGGTACCGTTTATCAAATATCGAATGAAAAAATCAATTTTCTCTAATAGTGAACAGGTTACTTCTAGATAAGCGTGCTCCATCTTCGACCACATTATCGTTTAACATCAAGTGAGATGGTGGTCAAATGTAAGGCCATTAACAATAACAAAAGTATAAATATATAAGCGGTATACAGTTACAAACGAAAAACAATTAGTGGGTCATCTAAGGGCATTTTTCCTATTACGTTCCCGGGCCGTGGAATCTCTTTAGAACATTTTCGTAAGCCTGGCAGGCAATGTCTTTATCAGGCCCCATCATTGCTGCTGACTGCTATTTGAGATCACGTGGAATTTTATTTCTGATATCCATCCACTACAGCGACTTTCATTATATTATGTGTTACGGCTACGGCTGATCACTGTTTTCCAAAACACAAGTACCTACAAGCTAAGTTTGGGAATCAGAAGCAGTACCTTTAGTGCAATACATGAATATGATTCTTAGATTAATCTAACACATGCCATGTTAGATTAATCTAAGATAAACTAGATGGGGTTGACTGGACAAAACCCCAAATTAAAACAAAGTTAAAAAAAAAAATAAGATAAACTAATACTTCGGAAAAATATCTAGTATTAATTCCGCCAAAAAGGTATTAGTATTTGTTTGGTATGGACATTTGCAAAGTATCACCTGATTCCATTCTGCATAATCTAAAAAAATTGAATTAAGACCAGGCAGTGCAAAATAATTTTCACGCAAGCTCATCCCAAGCCCATCCACCCCGGTTAGGCCGTTGTATACTAAACGCTAACGCGGCTGTAATAAAGTTGAATATCGCGTGCGCTCTTTCACCATGTTTGGTTTCGAAACTGCCGTTGTCTGCTAAACGCTAACGCAGCAGAAATAAAGTTGAATATCGCGTGTGCTCTTATACCATATTCGGGTTCGAAACTAAATGTCGTAAGTCTCAATTCTTATTTAATTTATAACTAAAGTTATAATTGATCTAGAGAAAAAATAACCTATATTTGGATAATAAACTATATTTTCTGACTGTCAATACTAACTTTAGACATAAAAGCCGAGTAATCTTGATTAAATTTTGAATAATCTTTAAAAAAGATATGATTTTTTATTAAAAAATGAATCGAGCGAAAATGGTCCAATTACAAAACTGGTCTAGACATGGAAAGAAAAAGATCCAATAAATTATATACTAAAGTTCCATTTTGATTATATGCGTGATTGTTTCAGAATATTAATACGAAATTACATACAATTTAGGGAACCTCCTCTTAACTGCGACAGTAAACAGTAAACTTTTTTATACATAACCACCCTACAACGTTCCCGCTGCTAGGGCACAGGTATCGTATCTAAGAAGGTACACACAGTTAAACCTCAGCATGATGCTGTTCAATGAAGACCCTAAGGACGCTTTTAATATTCAGTATTCGCTTATAATATGACGTACGGAAAGTAAACTACGAGCGTAAAAACCATCGCAATACTATTGTAACAGGGAGACAGAACTATATAAAACATATAGCACTCTCCTTTTCTTACAACGGAATGATTGGGACATTGGAACGTCAAAAGAGTGCAAAAAAATGGGAAAACGACGATGCAATAATAACATTCAATTATTAGCAAAACTGTAGCATATCCTCTTTAACTAAATGAACAGATTCTGCACTGATTAATGGAACGTCAGGATGATCGCTTTGTTAACGTTTCAAACGTATCTGCTATGTGGAAATGCAGAATAGATTCCATGATGCCAGTATCGTGTAGATAATAACGTCACGAAACTTGGGACAAGTTTAGAAGTTTAGTTTAGTTTTTATTCAATAGAAACGCAAATGTCGAGATTCTGGATCTTATTGTTACATCGGCATTTTCCGTATTCCAAGTTGTTCTAGTAACAATATTTATATACATTTCTTACCCTTGTTTTTTATCAATATTAACTGATCTAACTAAGGCAATAATTGGATACCACATTAATAATGGCTAAGCCATAAGCTTGGCCTGGCTCATTGGTAGCTCAACAAAATTCGTTGTATTTATTTGGTAGGAAGTAACAAATAGTAACACATTTTTGTAAACTATAAATGTCAAAAAATAAATGTAAGTAAATATACACCCTTATCCATGGCCACATAATTTAATGTTAGGGTCGTGATAATAATTTTAACGATTTCTTTTTTTATTCCCTAATTTTATTGTGGTAAAATATTCAAAATAATTGACGACTTTTTTGAATCACGAAGCAATGAAATAGTTTCGAATGCAATCATCATGTTACTACGTGTACAGGTTCTAAAGTCTATTTGTGTCTTGTTACGGGAGTCTTGTAGGGGAGGTCTTTGAACCATGGAACCCTTATTAATAGTTTAGACGTGCACCCGTTCTTTCGCAGTTTTTCTCAGAGATTACGTTATTTATAATATTAATCATGCTTACAAAGCTGTAAATAATACTTGTAATTTGTATTCTACTAGCGGAAGCTTGTACAATACATTTAGAAAACACTATTTACGCGAGCAAAACGTAAAAAGTGTTTCAGCAAAATCTGTTTTCTAGTGGCGCCTCATAGCAAAACCTGTGACCGTTGGTAAAAGGCACAACAGCGGTAATAACCAAGTTAGTACACTATGAACATCGCCACGACTACTCTGTCGAGAGTACTACTAAGAAGACGAAGAATTTTTAATTCATGCGCTTAACTTTTTTGGCCCAGAAGTGAATGGATCATGCCTTATTACTTCACTCGCACACAAAAAAACTGCTTCGCAGCCAGATACTATGATACAGATGCTACGAGATATAAATATTTACAGATTCATTAAATATATGCGAATGAATATATCCATTTACTTACTGGTTCGTTCTACTAAACTGGTTCTGTTCTGTCTGTCGACAAAAGTAGACATGTGACTTTGCGAGGGCTAGATTCCCTTAACCACATTTTTAAGCTTACTTACTCTGCACCAAACCACGGTCAAGAAATAGCAACTGCTTATAGCATTAAGTCTGCTTTTTTCTAATTTTTCACTATTTTGTAATATTTTAAACAATATGAGTCAAAGCTGGAGCTTTGACTCCCCACTCCCACCCCAATTCCACTCCTTAGCCGTACGCATAATGAAGGTATTCCCAAAACGTTATGTGTGTATGGGTGGGATGTCCACCATGTAACGATGGCGCTTCGCCGTTTGTCTCGTAGTCCGATGATGGAACGCGCTTGGCGGAATTAGATTGTGTAATTCCATCGCACACTCCCCGAAATGTAACCGATAGAAAACCGACAGACTTGCAACTCGTCGTCGATGTTCAAGACTCTGTAGCTTTGACTCGACCAGCGCATTGTTGCCAATGAGTCTTTTGGCCCGCTTCTCGATAGATTCAAACACGTCCAGTTGGTATTTGGCAGATCCATCCCAAAGATGTGAGCAGTATTCCATACATGACCGAACGTGCGCTTGATACAAATTGAGCAGCTGTTTCGGTGTGAAGTACCGTTTTTTGATGCTAACTGAGCCTTAGCCTCGATAAACGGGCCAAAAAATTAAGTGTGGAAGTTAAAGTCACCCCAAGAAGCTGCCGGGGTCGTGGGACTCATCCCGTTACCGTGGCCCCGGTATGTAAAGGGTTATTGAAGGAACACCGTGGATTTTAGTCAGTAAAAGTCTGACAGTCCCTCCCACCCTGCCCGGAGTGGGAGGACTTATTTGATAATTTTACCACGCTAAAAAAAAAAAAAAAAGAAGCTCAATATGATCGGTTATCGGTACAGTTATTTAGGAGTAGCCCGGAGTTTGGAAGGTGGCGGTATGATACCACTGTCTCGGAATGTCCGCTAAGACGATGGTGCCGGCTGTAACTATGTAAGTATAATTTATATAATATATTTATTGGCATACATGAGAACACAAGTAACATTGGCCGAGAAACATTGTAGCCTGTGGTAGGTAATCAAAACCTGTATTACAGGTCACCAAAATTTCACCTTTCAGAAACTGTTTTACACAAAATCATTGTATGATACCAACAGATCTTGTATTGTATTATAAGACTGCTTAAGAGGGTGTCGAGCCTACGAGACGCGTGGAAAATAGGTATTTACTGCAGCGGGCTAGTCGTGTGCGTTGTCACACACACAATGACAAGTTCGCTCGAGGCCCGCTTGCCGTTGCACGACGAAGTTTGCTAACTTTGCATTTTTTAATTTTTTGTCGTTATGTTGAATAAACTTGAAAAACGAATATTAATTATTTAGATGGTTTTATTTATCACACTAATATAATAAAGGCGAAAGTTTGTGAATGAATGTGTCTGTTTGCATGTTTGTTACTTCTTCACGCTCAAACGGCTGGATGGATCTAAATGAAGCAAGTAGGTACGTAAATAAATCACAAAAATAAATTTAATAAATTATACCTATTATATAAAAATTTACATTTGTTTTTACTGTAGTAATACATTATCCGTTCCCTCACTATTCATCCTATTGCAATAAAACTTTGATTTTATATATTAAACTCATCAGATTTTTTTTTAAAGAATACTAGCAATGTGGGTACATTTCACATTACTAGCAATCTTGTTAACCCCTCCAACTAAGCTAAATATGCTTATGTCTGGAGTGGGTTCACGTCAATAGTGTAATGGGTGGGGTTCGAACCTGCGACCTCTCGATCACAAGTCCGACACCTTATCCATTAGGCTATTGACGCTTCGAAACTGGGTAAGTAGCAAGTTAGGGTAGATGGGTATGCAGTACTTATTTGAATATTAAAACCAGTATGAAATAAAAAAAATATAATTATGTAATGTCATAATAAAACCAGACTGAAATAAGTTTTGTTTATTAAAATTCCATTTAGTGCTCGTTTAAATTCTGATGTACTGTCATATTTTTAATAACATTCGGTACTTTATTATATATACGTGGGGCCATACCAAAAAAACATGTTTTCATTAATGCTGTCTAGCGAACTTACTTCGCAGATAATATAAGCGTAATTTATTTCATAACAATATATGTATCAAGTGTAACTTAATTTAAAAGAAAAAAATAAATAAAAGAAATCTATAAATCTAATGTTTATATTGCTTATTATAACATTTTACAAAAATTGGCCTAGTGCGAGTCAGACTCGCCCATGAAGGGTTCCGTAGTAACTATAATAATATAATATAATATGTATATTTACTTGACAAAAAACTAAAACTTACAAATTTCTTAAAACTAGCTTATTTACATTTTTTGCAACTACGCCAAATAACTTTGTTTTTCATAGTATTTGTATGAATTACAAAGTTATATTTGCGGTTTTAGAAAATATGCTGTATCTCAAAAACTGCTGACTCGATCTCTTTAAAACCAATTTTGATTGAGAGTTTACATTAAGATCTATAGATATATATATATATATATATACAACGTGTAATTTAAAGGGTATATACATACCAAGTGCATGGCTTCTTTGGATGATAACAAACGATATGGCAAGGGTTTTGTAATCCTAAGTCTACATGTGTAGAACTTATTACAAATTCCAGTACACTGATACCAGAGACCGAATTTTTCAAATTAAGAAGAACGAAAAGAATTATCGTGTTATTGGCAAGTGACGTGGAAAGTTATTGACCCTCGTAGTGCTGTGACACGTTTGTTATGATTGGTATTCAAAAAATATGTGAAACCAATAATTTGGTATCAATTTTTAAGTCAGTTATTTTGTGCTGAAACTGTGCATAGAGACTCCATACCAAATGTTGTCTTTAGCCCTTTTGGTTAGATATGGGGTTTCCGTTACACGTTGTATATATATATTTATATTTTTCACTCCATTATTATAGAAATTAGAGGGGGGTACACATTTTACCACTTTGGAAGTGTATATCTTTTAAACGATTAATTTTATGAAAAAGTGGTTTTAGAAACCTCAATCTCATTTTAAAGACCTGTATATAGATACCACACATGCATCGGTTTCATGAAAAAAAAATATTTTCAGTTTTAGTTCCATGTATGGGGGGGCTCCCCATACATGGAACTAAAACTGAAAATATTTTTAATTTAATTTAAATATATTTTAATTTTTTCTTAAAATCGGAAATCGGTTCACAGAATACATCAATCTACCAAGTTTTATATGTATAGTCCTAATAGTTTCGGAATAAAATGGCTGTAACATACGGACGGACGGATGGACAGACAGACAGACTAGTAGTTGTAGTAGTTATACATATTATATTATTATAGTTACTACGGAACCCTTCATGGGCAAGTCTGACTCGCACTTGGCCAATTTTTCTTTGGCTAATTCCCGTAGTAGACAGACCTTGTTATGGCACTTGGCGTATAATTTGTCGGACATAGAGGGAATGTCAAAGGAAGCTGAAACTTGTTCTAAACCAGAAAACCCGCCTCCTATCGCCATAAAACTGCTTACAGAATTATCGTTCAGATTGAGGTCTGTAGGGCTATCTGTCTGGTTCTTTACAATTTATTAATTCTATATTTTTCGACACATTTGGCAACTAAAATAGAATTTCGATAGAAATCCTTTCTTAGTTGCAACTAGAGAATACAATCCCGAGCATGTTTTTCAATCCCGGGATTACGTGATTCTTGATGCTGAATCCTGGGACCCTGGGGCTATCCCCGGATTAGACTATGTGGTTTCTAATTGGTCTCAAATGTAAAAAATTGGCCAAGTGCGAGTCAGACTCGCGCATGAAGGGTTCCGTGTGTAACTATAATAATATAATATAATATGTATATTTATTTGACGAAAACAACCTTACAAATTTCTTAAAACTAGCTTATTTACATTTTTTACAACTACGCTCGATAACTTTGTTTTTCATAGTGTTTGTATGAATTACAAAGTTATATTTGCGGTTTTAGAAAATATGCCGTATCTCAAAAACTGTTAACTCGATATCATTCAAACCAATTTTGCTTGAAAGTTTACATTAAGATCTACAAACACATATTTTTTTAGATTTTTCATTCCACTATTATAGAAGTTAGAGGGAGGGATACACATTTGACCACTTTGGAAGCTTATATCTTTTAAACGATTGACTTTATGAAAAAGTGGTTTCAGAAACCCCCATGTAATTTTTAAAGACCTGTCTATAAATACCACACACGCATAGGTTTCATGAAAAAAAAAATATTTTCAGTTTTAGTTCCATGTATGGGGTAGTAGTATGTTCCTTTATTTTAAATGATTTTTATTTTTTTCTCAATATCGGAAAGCGTTTCATAGAATACATCTACTTACCAAGTTTCACATGTATAGTCTTAATAGTTTTGGAATAAAATAGCTGTGACGTACGGACGGACGGACAGACAGACAGACAGACAGAGAGACGGACAGACATGACGAAACTATAAGGGTTCCGTTTTTTGCCATTCGGCAACTGAACTCTAAAAAACGAGTAATTTCTTAAAATATATATTTTTAAGTTTGGTACACTACACATATCACAGTATAGTAAGAAAAGAAAAAATGACAAAAAGATACTATACTTTGTAAGAAATAAAAAGACAATAAAACTTATTTCGAATTTTGAAAATACAATCGTAGAAATATCAATGCATCCAAGGTTTGACTTCCAAGCCTGCTTCGTTTATTACCAACATAAGCAGCAGCTGAAAACGCTCGTTTAGGTTTTACACTGGTTGGAGGAATAGACAATAGATACTTATATGCTGTTTCTAAGTGATATCCACTAATTCCTCCATTTTCAAACAGGCTTATTTCACGTCTAATACTATATTTTGCCAACACCGATTAATTTTGTATTTGTACTTCACGATCTGGGGATTTCATACTCTTATCAATTTCCAGCTATAACTTTTCCTTTAGTGTCAATTGGGGTTGGGATTGGGAGGTTTGTGGCCTTAACTCATCATCTGTTTGTGATCCTGATCTTCCTTCTTCTTCTTCCGTGTCATCTCGACTTTTAAGTTTTTTAACAATACACTTTATTTGCTTCTAAACTAAAGCCGTCTGTGTAGAAACTGGAAATAAGTCATGCCATTCCAAATCCGATAATAACTGAAATTTCATCATCTTTTCATGGATTTTGTAATTAATTCAACACACCAGTCAAATCATCACTTCGTCGTTGCTTCATACGTTCCACTAAGGATGTTTTCATTTTTTGGCAAGTGTCAGCACTTGCCAAAAAATGATTATGCTAGATAGCTGTTTTATAAGAAATTTCAAAGCGGAATCAGCTGTGCATAAATTAGCATCTCGCCGACAGATTGCTTCTACTGTCAATTTAATTGGGGTCAGCACATCAACAATTTTATTTACCATTTCAAAATCAACTTCTTCCAAACGAATTGGATGATTGAGATCTATAAGAGCTTTTTGAATGTAAAAGATAAAATCGCTCCAGCATTGTTAAAAGACTATTCCACCTGGTTTTACAGTCCAAAAGAAGTGACAGCTCTTTTCCATGTTCAATTTTCATTTATTTTTGAAGTACTGTTTCATTTTTCAATGCTGATCTTTTGAAATACACTCTACAACTTTGCGGATTTTCTTTATCAGCTCATTAATGTTTTCATCTTGTGTTAACTCTGGTATGTGTTATAGCGCAAGGTCATTTTGTGACATTAAGATTAAGTCTGATTCTGGACTGTCTAAGTCTTCTAAATGTTCATCATCATGGATGTCGTCCATATGATCAACAGCCACTGGTGGTTCATTTATAGTATCATCTGAGGTGGAGCCGTCTTGCAAATAATTATGTTTATCATAAAGCCAGTATCCAGGGAAATATCAAATATACTTAGACGCTCTTTCAATATACGAAGACAATTTTCAGCCATACTTTCATACTTCCATAAATAGGAACAAGTCCTAAATTCCAATTTTTTTTATATGAATGAACGTTGACAGCCATGTATGGTTTATTGGATGTTGAAGTCCACTTGTCGAAAGAAAGACTAAATCTTTCACCTGCACTTTTCAAATGTTTCAATTCTGCAGTTACTTGCTTTCTGATTTTTTCACTGTAATTCATGACACGTTTTTGAATGGTGACGGCTGACTTTGGTAAATCCGTGTATTTTGCAAAGACAAATTTTCTCGAATCATCTGAAATTATGAATATACTGAATGGAAATCCATCTAATGCAATCATTCTTGCCAAAACATCATCGAGGCTATCGTCGGCACTTTTAGTAAAATAATCATTTAACTTTCGCTTGGCTGGCGGCGGTGCTGTGTTCAGACTATCATAATCTAAACTTGTTGAAGCTGATATTAGCTTGATGTTATGTTTTGATGACAAATGTGTATGTAATCCCTTAGTCGATCCATCCAAAGTCTTGAGAATGGCTGAGAATCGGTTACATTTGGCACTATTCCTATCCTTCGCAACTAAAAAATAGCTCCACATTGACGTCGTATCACTGTGTTTTTTATGTTTAACAAAGTCTCCCGCCATTTGAAATACTTAATTTCAGATAATTGACTTTTAAATTTAAATGACGTAGGTCGTGGGTTTAAATTTAGAAAATATCTTGTAATGAACAAAGTTTTCAATATAATTAAGCATATCTTAAAACTGGAAACATATCTTACAACTATACAATAATATAGGTTATCCATCAGAATTCAGACAGGCTTTAATGTCCTCTCATACCTAATTAACCTGTATTATAGATACATTGTAAGAATGATATTTTAAAAGAGTAACTGTGGAGTTTCTTGCCGGATCTTCTCCATAGAAAACGACCAATTGCGAACCGTGCCCTGCGCCAAACTGCTGACGTTTTATAAGTGTCCATGTAGGCCTATGTGAAATAAAACATTTTGAGTTTGAATTAACTTTTTTCTTAAAATTCAAACGCGAGCCAAAAATAAAAAAAAATCACAAGAAACAGTAGTAGGTATCTCTACTACTATTTTTTAAGAGATAACATAGAGCAATCATGCCAGTAGCGTGCTACCAGCGCACCACGCACCATGAGACCATAAGTCTAGTTGCATATACTAACGGGAACCCGTGTGAAATTAGTACTTCCCACAATATGATTATAAATTAAAGCCTGTCTGAATTCTGATGGATAACCTATATTATTATATAGTTGTAAGATATGTTTCCAGTTCTAAGATATCTTAGATATAATTATATTTAAAACTTTGGTCTATACTTTCGTATAGACCAATTTAATACAGCACAATGGAATTACAAGTAAAAAATATCCGATAAGTTGGTCATCATGTATGTCATTGATATACACTATAAAAAGGAAAGGGCCAAGAATTTAACCTTGCGGAGCACTCATCTTGGCTAGGGATCCTGCAGATGTCGCTCCATTAACAATAACTTTTTGTTGCCTGTTTGATAAATATGAAAGAACAAGGTCAGCAGAACACGAATCCACGAACTCCGTAATGGTGTAATTTACAGATCAGTGTTTTGTGGTCAACGCAATCAAAAGCTTTGGAGAGGTCACAAAATATGCCAATTGCATCCTGAGATTTCTCCCAAGATTCCAGAATGTGACGGGTGAGCGCTACTCCTGCGTCTGTTTTTGACCTACCTTTCGTGAAACCAAACTGCCGACTTTGCAGAATTCCATTTGAGTTAAAATATGATAGCATCTGGTCCAGCATGATTTTTTCGTATATTTTGCTTAATGCTGGAAGCACATATATCGGTCTATAGTTAGAGGGATCACTCTTACAACCCGACTTTAAAATTAGTAGTACTTTACTATGTTTCATTAAATCGGGAAAATTACCGCTGTCTATACATTAATTAAATGTGCCTGTTAGGATAGCAGCAATTGAGTCAATAATATTACCAAGAACCCTAACAGATGCACTCCATAAGTCATCAGTGTTTGTTATGTTAAGACTTTGGAATGCTTTTTAATTACATCAATAGAAATGGGCTTAAATGAAAATGTTGGTATATCCTTATTGAAGTTTTCCTTTAAAAAAGATTCTGCTAATAATGGCAAAGAATGTAGAGATTTAGTAACCTCTACTGGAATATTGGTAAAGTAATTTTCCAACTTCTCAGCCACTTTTGACTTATCTGAGATGACCTGATCATAGATGTTCAAAGTCAAATCATTCTAACCCTGTTGGTTTGTGTTTCCACTTTCTTTGTTTATCACCTTCAACACAGTTTTTATTTTATTGTTAGAAATGCTAATTTTATTACTTTCTGATTTAGATTTAGCTTAGGGCGCATACTCTTTTAAATATCTTTGAGTAGTTTCTTACATAATTATGGAAGGCTTCATCGGAAGTCAATGATTTTTCATGGTATAAGTTGTATAAATTGTCTCAGCTTATTCTTATTCCAGCAGTGGCCCATTCATTAAATTTAGATTTATTACTCATTTTAAATTTTTTAACTGGGCATGCCTTACTAAATTCGTGGCATAGTGAAGAAAATAATATCCTGTAATTTTCATTGGGGTCATGGGAGTCAAAATTGGCCATTGAAAGATTACTTAACATGTTATAATTGCCCCTTTTTAACCAACTCAAAGGATACTAGTTGACCTGTATGGTCAGACCTAACTCCACTAATTTGAGACGAGTATTTTATGGCACAATTAGTATAAATATTATCTATGCATTGAGCTGATGTTGCTGTTATTCTTGTTGCTTCCTTGTATGTGCATTTTAAGTTAAATGAACCAAACAATGAAGTAAGCTTGCAGTGTTCAGGTGAATTTACTAACAAATCAATATTTAGGTGACCACAAACAAAAACTAATTTATTATCTCTTATAAGCTTAGGTACTTAAAATTTCTCCGATTATCATTAAGAATGATGACAAGTTTGATGCTGGTGGTCTATAAACACTTAAGAAAGTTTGGCCTTCAACTTCTGTACATGCTACCTCACACAAGCAATCAACAGAGCAAGCGGTGATATATTTTTGTTCCTTATATCTAAGAGAATTACTACGTAATATTAAAGTACCACCTCCTACTGAGGACCTGTTGTATGTACTAGTAACAGAAAAATATTAATTTTAAAGAACATTTTATCTGGTTTTAGCCAGGTTCCACAAAAACATAAGATATCTATATCATATTTATCTATTAACATTTCCCCATCTAATATTTTGCCGGAGAAACGATTTATATTCTGATGATATAGTAAAATTGTGTTATTATAACTCTCCTTTGTCACATCTAAGGGTTTAAACAATTAATTTCAGTATTATTAGATACCCTAGATAATACTGAATAGTCACTTAACCTAGGATCAGTTAAATTGTCAATAACCCAGTGTAAATTGTAAGCTAACAAAGTAGCCAATGAACTTTCGTCGTAAATTCTAAAATGAATGTCAGGATTGCAATCGGTATGCCCAAAAACCTATTACACGATGTTTGATGCAATATTTTGCAATCGACCACGTTTGCTGAGCAAGCGATATAATGCGGTCGCACTAAGTTCGCCGCGAGCTTAGTGTATTTTGAACAGCAACCGGGTGCACTCATTTTCATCATTTAGCGATAATTTTAGCCCTTACGTTACTTTGTTAATTATACTTAGCAATAAACCCTTGAAGGTTATCAGTGTATTTAACTTAGTAGACACACATGATATCCATATTGAATGTTGGAGAAAAAGTTCCATCCACCATCCACCAACATTCAATATGGATATCGTATGTGTTTTAAATTGGAATTCAAAATGAAAGCCAGATTTGCAATCACCACCCCCAAAAACCCATTACACGATACCCATATCGAATATGTGAGAAAAAGTTGCATCCGCCATCTTGGATTTTAAAATGAATGCCAGATTTGCAATCACCACCCCCAAAAACCCATTACACGGTACCCATATCAAATGTTTGAGAAAAAGTTGCATCCGCCATCTTGGATTTTAAAATGAATGCCAGATTTGCAATCACCACCCCCAAAAACCCATTACACGATACCCATATCGAATGTTTGAGAAAAAGTTGCATCCGCCATCTTGGATTTTAAAATGAATGCCAGATTTGCAATCACCACCCCCAAAAACCCATTACACGATACCTATATCGAATGTTTGAGAAAATGTTGCATCCGCCATCTTGGATTTTAAAATGAATGCCAGATTTGCAATCACCACCCCCAAAAACCCATTACACGATACCCATATCGAATGTTTGAGAAAAAGTTGCATCCGCCATCTTGGATTTTAAAATGAATGTCAGATTTGCAATCACCACCCCCAAAAACCCATTACACGGTACCCATATCGAATTTGTGAGAAAAAGTTGCATACGCCATCTTGAATTTAAAAATAAATTCCAGATTTGCAATCACCACACCCAAAAACCCATTACCAGATACCCATATCGAATGTTTGAAAAAAGTCTTCATCATCACTTTCACTTCCTCAAATGGTGCTTTTCGGGAGCAACTGCACAAGGTACTATTAGAAATACCCAAAACGCTATAGGTGTGCCTATAATATTTAAAGAGTTCCCTCGCTTTCTCCAGGATCCCATCATCAGATTTTGATTTCATAACAATGGAACCAACTAGAAAGTATACCCTTTCAAACGAAAAAAAAATCCAAATCGGTCTAGCCGTCTTCGAGTTTGAGGTTACATACATAAAAAAAAGTTTAAGACGAACTGAGAACGAAAAACTTCCCACGCGAACAAAGTCGCGAGTAAATGCTAGTCTAATATAACGATGATGTTTTAATGTAATGTTGAATTTCCAACATATGCCAGTTACTCCATCGCTCCATATAAAATACTATTACTCACGCGCATCCGATTTGACTAAAAGTCGACGCTGACATAGTTTAGATGCCTACGTATATATTATATATCTATAGGTTTTTCCGCCACCGGCGACTAGAATTACAAAAACACAGTAAAAACTGTTTTGAAACTTTTAAAAGAAAATCATGATATACACAACCTTCTTTTTAAAGTTTCATTTATAACAGTTTTTACTGTGCTTGTTTATTATATTTATTTATTTTTATGTTCTTTTGCTCTGGGTGGGAAAATCATCAAATGACTCCTCCCGCTGTGGGTGGAGCGGAAGTCTGACACTCCCTGTGTCAGACTTCCACTAACTTAAAACCCACTCTGACCCTTCAACTGCCCTTACGTTCCGGAGTCATGGTATCTCAATAGAATATTCCCGAAACCCCGATTTTTTTAAAATCTTAATTTTACCAATCATTAAGGAATGATGAAGATTTACATTTGACTACAGACTGTATAAGTCGCTAATTTTATTTCTTTTTTTTTTGTCCGGCAACTGTTTTGTTTACGAAACGTTAAAAAAAATGCCCATCAGCTTTTGTTGCTGACCGTACTAGACAGTTTTCATTACGTTTTATAATAAAGTTTTCGGCATAAAAAGCTTTTCCGGTACTTACGAATTGGGAAAGCTTTTGAATAATAAACGAGCTCGAATAGGACGTTGACACCTAAATAAACCCTTGAAAACGTTTGTTTAAGAAAAGTTTATGTTTTTGTGAGTATGAAAACCGGAAAAGTTAAGAGGGTTAAAAAATAGTTAGATGTAAAATTTAGTTATGCGTGACGTGTTTCTAGTTTAGCATAAGATTTATAAGGGTATGTGATTGTCACAATTTACTAAGCCTTTATAGAAATGATTAAAGTTAAATTCCTTATAGAACTTAGTTGCCTGTTTGTCTATACCTAAGAAATTCCTCCAGAGTTTGGAAGTTAGCGGCGTGATACCCTCGTGTCTAGAAAGTCACATTAAGCCACACCACAGCTGTCATAAAATCATCTTTGCAAGTCCTTACGGGTGTTCAGAAGCCACTGATTTGGCAAATACCTGACACTGGTCTAGCCAGGGGTAACATGTAACCCAACTACTGGAGTTGTAGAGGTCAGATAGGCAGTCGGTCCTTGTAAAACACTGATACTCTGCTGCATACGGTGAGACTGGAAGCTGACTGTATGCGCCATTCGCATTATTTTATCTATACATATTATCATAAGTATTTTATCACGAACGCATACTTGCAACATTATATTACATGTCACTCATTGAACCACTCTTTTCCTGTTTCACTCACTCTTCCCTGTTCGTTCATTGCGAACAATCCTCCACCCTCGATTCACTCGCAAACACGCTCGGTAACTAGCGACACGTATCATCGTACGCCCGCGCTCCCCGCCAAAACTCTAAAAAGTGACATTGAAGATGATGATGATAACGTACAGTGAATCTCAATACAATAAATACAATCATGTAAAATAATTATGTATCTCTTACCTTCGTAAAAAATCTTTAATTTAAAACCTTACCCGATTGTGGTCTATAGTTGAAGTAACCATGCAGTGTCTATGAACTTTTATCATTGCGAACAATCCTCCACCCTCGATTCACTCGCAAACACGCTCGGTAACTAGCGACACGTATCATCGTGCGCCTGCGCTCCCCGCCAAAACACTAAAAAGTGACCAAATAATAGTGCCGTGTAGTGACTCCTCAAACTCTCTCTACTCTCGTGAACTTGAAGATGAAACCGTACACGATTGTGGTCTATAGTTGAAGTAACCATGCAGTGTCTATGAACTTTTATCCTTAAAATACTCAATCCTAGACGAGGATTACATTCTTGGCCAGTTTCATGCATATTACGGGATTAGGGAATGTACAAATTGAGTTAGTTGAATAAGGGACGCAGCCCGGGCAAAGTGCCGTGGTTTTACTGCGAAAGTTACAAACTGGTTCTAACAGGCAATGCACTCGTTACGAGTAGACAGAAGCCAGAAAGTCTGACACCAGTCTTGAAGTTCAGATAGGGAGTCACTACATGTAATGGTGGGACTCCATGACTGGACTGGATCCGACCCCGTCATGCGGCAGGAATTATTTGACGATTTCCCCCTGAAAAATAACATATACTGACAAACAGATAACAGGTCCCGTTTTTAGCGAGACTAGGCAGGCCATAATGTCTACCGGATGCTGTTAAGGACCTATTTATATCAAGACTGTTGCCCAGACAACAACTAGACGGAGTTACCGAAGAGATTGAAGAGAAGATGGCGGGACGCTTAGAAAGGAACTTTTAGAATTGCCATGAAGAAACCCTAAAAAGTCGGAATTGAAAGAAATGGGGGAAAGCGTTTTACCAGAAGCATTAAACTCATTTAATTAGAGTTTAATGAGATTATTTTAACTAACCCATTCCAATGATAAGCATATTTAGCTTAGTATATTTAACCATCTCCGGGTTAACAAGATTGGTAGATCTGGCAATCCCAAGTTTGTTCGTTCAATATTTTTCGTAGAAAACTCCAAAGGAACTCATTTGAGTGAAATATGAACCAATTTACATAAACATGTTTTCCATCGGAAGTGTGCCAAACACACACGATTCAAAATATTATTCGGACTTACGAAAAGTCTCAAGTACGTGTGCAGGTCACATATATATGAAAAGCTTCATAATGGCTGTTGTTGTGAATGTTGTCATAAATAATCCTTTTGTAGACTTTTGTTAACCTTTTCTGCATATTTAATGTAACATGTTTGACATCCCATCATTCCCATCCGTATACATAAAACGTTTTGCTAATACTTTAATTTTTCTTTTGACTCGAAGTCCGACAGGGCATAATTATAATATTTCTTTGTAGCTATAGCTTATCTTCAGAGCACGCAGTAGATCCACGATGAGATAGACAGACCTATATAGCGTGCATACCTTCATCCCTCTTTCTCACTGGAACGACTCAAGTTTTAACACGTCATGATAATATGGCCCCTGTTCATGAGTGTACTAGAAAGGATACGGTCCAACAAGAATGGCGCCATATAACAGAACTTGTCACTCAAACTGTTCCTGATTGATGACCACGAGCTCTGTCAAGAGTGAAACGATTAAAAAAAATAACTTCAGGTCAACAGCGAATATTGGACATCTTAACTTTGTTAACTCAAAATGCGTGATATTTTAGTTACCCTATCTTCAAACGCTCTGAGCAACTGCAATTTATTGTAAAAATGTAGGTATTGTCCATATACTATACATAAATGTTAAAAATAAAATAAATCCCGAAAAAAAACGAAATAATAGAGTTCCGATCTAGCAGTGTGAATGATCCTTAGTAAACATGCCTTATAGATATTTAATTTAATAGATTTTCGAAGATATTTGATGATTTCATGATAAAGTTAGTTTTGGATTAGAAGTACACTGATAGTTCATTTTAATTTATGTATGTCCTTTACTGACCTGTTGTTCCATGTAATGAATGATTTTGGTACCAGATATCATATTTCAACCTTTCAAAGTAGGTAAACCAAGTTCCATCTCGCTTTCACTACCGGTCTACCAGACGCACTGCTGGGTACTATCCACACTTGGTTGATATACCGTCTTGTCGTACCAAGCGCTTCTCCTCCACATTTATTGTGTGCACAGCCAAGTTGTGGAACTCTGCCGGCTTCTGTATTCCCTGCCACTTATGACCTTTCAGCCTTTAAAGCAAGAGTAAATAGGCATCTTCTGCGCTCGCTCGTTCCATCGTAGACCTCATCTATCGCTAACCATCAGGCGAGATCAAGAGTGAGCATATCCGAAAAAAAAAAATCGTGTTACTCAGTAAATAAGTTGTGGAGGTTATATAGTCAGTCGCTATATGTGAAATACTGGTATTCAAATGACTTGACTGGAATTTAGCTGGTGTTCGGAAAAGAAGGTAGAATAGTTTAATGATATGAAAAAAAATGTACCTAAACATGTACTGGTACCACACTGCTGAATTTAAATATTGTGACAATTCTATTGAAACGCAAGCTATAAATAAATCTTGTACAGTCGAATCATGACAATTCCATTAAGCCCAAATACGACTATCATCAGAACCATTTATTTCAATTTGCTTCGTCACAGCCGCTAATCTATTGTATCGCCACCCTTGAAATACTCATTACTGAGGAGATTTTCTGGCCTCCAGAGATATTTTTCCTCAGTTCCACTTTACCAAATGATTTTTATGCCATAAATAAATCAAGTTTCATTTGCGGAATAAAAATTGCTATTTGTATATATTTGAGGACTTCCCTTAAGACCTTCACAAAATACCCTTATATCATCAGTAAAACGTTTTGAGAATACTTTCATCGTGCGTACAGCTAAGGAGTGGAATTCCCTGCCGGAGTCTGTGTTTCCTGATAGCTGTAACCTGGGAGTCTTTAAGTCAAGAGTGAATAGGTTACTTCTAGGCAAGCGTGCTTCATCTTCGACCACATACTCGCTTTACATCAGGTGAGATGGTGGTCAAACGTAAGCCTATCAACTATAAAAAAAAATATTATTGGATATTATTGGTACAGAGGCCGGTCCATCAACCTACTCCAATCTGTCAAAATAATTTAATAGATTTACAACTTTATTACAACATGATAAGGTTCAAACTTAATTGGGTAAATTTGACAGATTCGGATAGCTTGATATGCTGGCGACTGTACATGCCTACATAAATATTATTTCTAAAAAAACAAGAACTTTCCAAATGGATTAAATATTTTTAATCCATTTGGAAAGTTCTTGTTTTGGAAAGTTCTTAATTAAAAACAAGATCGTTAAAATAACTGTAAAACGTTTACTTCTGTGAAGCATTATACTCGTACAGTACATAAACTAAACATAACAAACGCATCGTCATCTGCCAAGCGTTTTCCATACTGTGTTGCGGTCGGCTTTAAGTAAAACTGGATATCGATGAGTATCATTATACGAACAGTAGCAAGGGGCTTCGTTCCCGTGGACTTCATCACGATAAAACATAACTTTCCCTCTTTTGCAGACGGGTAATAAATCTATTACCTTCTTCAAGCTAATTTCATACCAAATTTAATCCAAATCCATCCAGAACTTTCGAAATTTGTAGGGGATCACACCGGAAAAAAAAACAAAACAAATACAAGCAGGGGATCAGATCAGGGGGATCCGAACGCAATAAATGGTTTAAACAAACAAACTTTTCAGCGTTAAAACAAAATATTAGAAAAAAAATGATAGTATTAAATATTAGTATAGATTAAATATGCCTTTGTTAGAAATCTGGCAGACTGCTATTGTGCCAATTTTTTTATACTTTGTCGATTTCTTATCTAATTCCTAAATAAAACGGGTACTTAATTATTATAAGAAACTATAATTATGTTAAAATAGTACGGCCATTCTAAAAAATTAATGTTTAATTCAAAATTAGTTTTTTATTAATCTATACTAATATTATAAAGCTGAAGAGTTTGTTTGCTTGAACGCGCTAATCTCAGGAACTACGGTACTGATTTGAAAAATTCTTTCAGTGTTAGATAGCCCATTTATCGAGGAAGGCTATAGGCTATATATCATCACGCTAAGACTAATAGGAGCGGAGCACTAATGAAGAATGTTTCAAAATCGGGGGATTTTTTCTCCACGCCGACGAAGTCGCGGGCAGAAGCTAGTGTAATTATAAATTTTTCACATCTTATCAAATATAACTTTTGAACACAATACTTATTTACATAAAATAAAGTTATACGTACATATGATGCTTACAGTTTTCCCAAGAATAAGGTTATATGTATACATACGACGCAGACATTTCCATAATAAACCGTCACATATGTATATAAACACCCATAAATGCCAGAAAACAGGTTTTTAATCGAATGTTTTTATGGAAAACAAAGCTAAATAGTATTTTACATGCTTAAGAAAAGAATCAATCTTCTAGAACAATTAAGAAAAAAGTTATTACTGATTTTGTGCTTGATAAATTTCAAATCGCTCTCCTGTAAAGTAACGATTTTGCAGAAATAACTTTATTCTACGGATAGGTCGAGTTGACGATTATATATTACTAGTACTCACGCGGGGCTTCGCTCCCGTGGATTCTATCACGGTAAAAACATAACTCTCCTTTTTTGCAGTCGCGTAAAAAGTAGCCTATAACCTTCCTCAAGCTTCAAGCTACTTCCATACCAAATTGCATCCAAATCCATCTAGTACTTTCGAAGATTAGCGCGTTCAAGCAAACAAACAAACAAACAAACTTTTCCGCTTTATAATATTATAGTATAGATTTGTTTAGCGGTGTCGTGACGAGACGGCACTTGATTGAAAAAATCAGTATAAAGTATCACTTTTTTATAAAAAAGAACATAGTTATTGATAAAATGAGTAGACTATACATATATTAAAACTACTTCCACATTATTCTATTTTCCTTTTTCTGCTTAATCAGCTACCTATCATTTTCATAACATAACCTATCGAATACATAGAGAAAACCACCTCCGTGAGGAGTTTGATATCCTATGTACAGACGCCAGCACATGAAGCTACCCGAAACTGTCAAATTTTCCCAATCAACCTTGAACGTAATTTATTTAACGATAAAGTTGAAAATCTATTAAAGAAATTTGACAGATTATTGTAGCTTGATATGCTGGCGTCTGTACCTAAAACAGCTATTCGCTTAATATTTATCTATAATCTTTGCTGGGTTAATTTAATGGTATAAATTCTTCTGAGAGGACTCAACTACGCAAATACAATGTTCTTTATTATGATTTTTTCACGGAAATATAAAAATTCAAAGTACGGCCATATCGTTTGAAAATGACCCACTTGCGGGTATAAATGACGGTTAAATAAAAGGTAAATACAACAGATATAGCGGCCAGGAAACCGGATCACGGTTGGAATACAGTGAACAGACCTCTAACAAACAATGAATTTGGGTAAAATGCTTTGAATGCGATATCTGAGTTTGAATTGGCTTTTTTTTTTGTTCGGTGGGAAAATCATCAAATGACTCCACCCGCTCTCGGTGGAGCGGTAGGGAGTGTCAGAATTCTACTGACTAAAAACCCACCCTATTCCTTCAGTAGCCCTTGCGTTCCAGGGTCGCGGTATCTCTTTAGAAAATTTCTTTCTTTCTTTCTTTCTCTTTCTTATAGGTTCATATTCATATTTTCCAGGGATTGTAATTTAATCTGGTGTAAATAGGCCTGAATTATAAAACAGTTTACTTATGGTTTTCGTTTACCTTATTTGAGAGCTTTTGTATTCGAAATAAGCACGTTATATTTCATAATTTAAAATTTTACGCAGCAAATCTGCTATTGAGATGGTTTTGAGTCGTTTTTGTAAATATGCCTTTGTTAGATATCTGGCAGACTGCTATTGTTATAAGCCGGCACCCTAATGGCATATTTTTTTTAAATTCCTTTCACGATAAAAAAAATCTTAATTCACTGCTTCATAAATGATGAACATAAATTTATTAATTATATAAAAAAAAATATGTAAAAACTAGCAGTTGCTCGCGACTTGGTTCGCGTGGGCAGTTTTTCCCGTGTAAATCCCGATCCCGTGGGAATTTCGCAAAATCCTTTCTTAGCGAATGCCTACGTCATAACATCTACCTGCATGCCAAATGTCAGCCCGATCCGTCCAGTGGTTTGGGCTGTGCGTTGATAGATCATTATGTCAGTCAGTCAGTCACCTTTGAGTTATATATATTTAGATAAATTTGCATAAATAGCAAATTAGAATTATAGTCGTCGTCGGTCTCTTGCGAGTCGCAAGTCGCGTCACCTATATTTCTTTAGCTAACTAGCAAATGCTCCTATTTTCATTTTTTTTTAAAGAGAACTTGCAATGTGGTTATAAGTCACATAGTTATTAGCAATCTTGGTAACCCCTCCTACTAAGCCAAATATGCTTGTGTCTGGAGGTCACGGTAATAGAGTAACAGGGGTCCCAACCCGTGACCTCTCGATCACAAATCCGATGCCTTAGCCATTAGATTCTTGACACTTTTATATTATCTGTGTGTGATACGAAGAATTTATGAGTTAAAAAGAACTTTGTCTTCATTTACTTGCTGAATATGAATTGGTGTCTTCATCACGTTTCATTCCGTAAACTTTGCCTAGGCAAATGAGAAACGCCAATTTTGTTTTTAATCAGTTTCCGCCAACAGCTAGTAATTTTATTTTTTTAATTGTTTTTTTTTTAAATTATTGTTTCACATTTTTAGGGTTCCGTAGCCGAATGGCAAAAAACAGAACCCTTATAGTTTCGTCATGTCTGTCTGTCTGTCTGTCCATCCATCCGTCTGTATGTCACAGCCATTTTATTCCGAAACTATTAGATTATACATGTATAACTTGGTAGGTAGATGTATTCTGTAAACCGCTTTCCAATTTTAATAAAAAAATTAAAAAAATATTTAAAATAAAGGGGCCCCCTTTATTTTAAATATTTTTTAATTTATTTTCCCTATACATGTAACTAAAACTGAAAATATTTTTTCATGAAACCTATGCATGTGTGGTATTTATAGACAGTTCTTTAAAAATGACATTGAGGTTTCTAAAACCACTTTTTCATAGTGGTAATCGTTTATAAGATATACGCTTCCAAAGTGGTAAAATGTGTGTGCCCCCCCCCCCCCCCCCTCTAACTTCTATAATAATGGAGTGAAAAATTAAAAAAAAACATATGCTGTAGATCTTAATGTAAACTTACAGCCAAAATTTGTTTGAACGAGATCGGGTTAGCAGTTTTTGAGATACAACATATTTTCTAAAACCGCAAATATAACTTTGTAATTCATACAAACACTATGAAAAACAAAGTGATTTGGCGTAGTTGTAAAAATTACAAATAAGCTAGTTTTAAGAAATTTGTAAGGTTTTTTATTTTATTTCTTTTGTCAAATAGTTATATTATATTTTTGTATGTAGTTACTACGGAACCCTTCATGGTTGAGTCTGACTCGCACTTGGCCAATTTTTTAGTAACGCGGTGCTCGGGGCTGAATAAAAACAGCCGCGGGAACCAATCTTTAAAGTTAAACAACACACGTACCAAGCTCTATCTGAGGATGGGTAACTATTTTATCAAAATTCTTTCTTGCCTCTTAAATAACGGTAGTCGAGTCTTGCCGAGAGTTATTGTGTTGTGTAACACATAAGTAAGTTGTGAAGGTCAGACAGGTAAAATAATAATACAGCTGCAAACGTAACAGTCTTGCAGCCGACTCCAACATAATTATGTAGTTGATAGAAGAATACACAGATGAATGACATTCTCTAATGAAACCTTTCCATATTTTGCAACAAAAGGATAGGATACTACCATAATATACATATTTACAAGGGAAAAAAATTGATGACACATATTTTTTTTTTCCGTTTATCAATTTCATATCGTTTTTGCTTTTGCGGTAGTAAAAATGGGCTCAAAATCCAATTAAAAGTTGTATGATATTGGTTGAGTGTCGTTTTTATGATTACTAGCACGCCACGCACTTTTTCATTAATTAACGTTGCCAATTACAATAGGTACTTGTATAAATGGCTACAGGACGATGCTGGTATGGACCGAGAAAGTCCGCTGCAATACCTTAGCCCGCAGATTAGCACGACGTACCTCAGAAGTAAAACTGCTACATTTCACAACCTTCTGTCAGTCATTCTATAGGTGCGGTCTGTGAATCAAACTCACGCGGCGGGCTTAGTACGTCTTGCGTTTTTAGTAGGTACAGAAGCCAGCACATGAAGCTACCCGAAACTGTCAGCCGACTACCGAAATTAAAGTTATTTTTGGCTGTGTAGTGTTCTGATATGGAAGTCGGTTCTATTTTTTGTTAATTTTTTTTTCACGTTTTTTAGTGGGTCGGTTTGTCTAGTTACAAAAGCCATAATGTCAACAACTTATCACCTTTTACAAAATATTGCTTTTCCCGATGCACTGCCGGTAATTTTTGAAGTGTTCTCCTGGTACTTGACCATCAGCTCTACATCACCATACTCGTATGTATTGTGACGAGCATAAAGTGTTTAACATCCGTCCTCAAGTAATCGAATCGCAATCCACAAAATACTTATTATTGAGTAGTTTCAGTGGCCATCTGTGGTCTTCATCATGAGTTCAACTTCCCCAAATGGTACTTTTCGAAAGCAACTGCTCAAGGTACTATAAGAAATACCCAAAATGCTATAAGTGTGCCTATAATATTTGATGAGTTCCCTCGATTTCTCCAGGATCCCATTATCAGATCCTGATTTTGTAACAATGGGACCAACTAAAAAGTATACCCTTTCAAACGCAAAAAGAATTTTCCAAATCGGTCCAGCCGTCTCCGAGTTATGAGGTAACATACATAAAAAAATAAAAAAAAGTTCAAGACGAATTGAGAACCTCCTTTTTTGAAGTCGGATAAAAACCAAGTCAATGGCCGCTATTGTCATCCTAAAAGCGCAAAAATCGTAACAGCCTTTTGTATTCCGAAATTACATACCATTTATGTATTTAACCTTCAAGCGGGCGCGCGGTATTTTGTAACGGCAGCGAGCGCGCGTAAACTAAATGACCTATGAAATAAATCAATCTCACTTTCTTCGTCTTCTAGTTTTTGGGTAAAAATGACACTATCAGGTACTACTAAAGACTATTAAAGACTTAATTCGATATAATTTGATGATATTTCAAAACATAATATCTCGCGTTGAGCGTCGTGTGTAACCTTTTCGACGTCGGGCGCGTGCGCCGTAACTGAAACAAATACGATCTACACGGTGCCGGAGACACGGGGAGCGGGTTTAATTTATTTATACTGTGCATAATGAAACAATGACAGGCTACTAGGCATAGTAAACGTATACAACAAGAAATAGCGATATTAGGTACGAAAATATACCAAATGCGGTCTATTCGACTCCGCGCGCCCGTTTGGTGGTTAATATTGCCCCACACTTGGAATTTATTTTTTACACAAACCCAAACCCGGTACAACTATTTGGAGGTTGTACAAACTTTTTCCGATAAGAGAATTGAACTCAAGACACATTTTGTTTAACTTGTACACCATAAGTTAAATAATTACGAGCTTTATGGTAAAATTCATTAACTATTTCTGAGAAAATACGACAAAAAATTAAAAGAAAGATCTCCTTTTGCACTCAATGTTTGTCGCTAAGAACTCAGGAAACGTGTTCATTTATAACGCAAGAAAATAGTTGAAGTTTTCTTGAAAAGAACAGGTTCCAGTAATATTCTAGGTCTTAATATATTCGTATTCTCCTGTTTTATATGTATAAGATAGTTTTATAGACACACTCAGACTCAACGAACCTTTGGATTGGAGTTGCTCATGCTTACAAATAGACTTCAGTATCGCGACCCGACTATTTAATTAACTCTAAGGCAACAGAAAGAAAAAGAGATTTGCAATGGGTACATTGACGGGTGCAGTTATAATGGTGGGAAAAATCCACAATTGTAGGGCTTTGTACCCTAAAAAACAACAGAACTTTTATAGGAACGCTTTTTGGACCGTCTGTCCGTCCGTCCGACTGTATAGAAGACCCTTTTTTATGAATAAGCCTGGTGATGCTTCCCGTAAAGACATAAACATTTGAAAGTTTAAGTTCTCTTAGCTTCCAACGTTCTGTGATTATTTGCTGGTTTTATCTTATGTTGAATCATAAGAGATTTCAATAGGTAAACCTTGATCCACGTCCTTTACTTCAATTAGATTTGAAGCAAACGCAAGTAAATATTTTTAAATTCCGTTAGTATTTTCTTTTCCCACAAAAAACATACAAAACGGTTTAAACAATGTACAGTCTTGAATTTACTGGATATTTAAAGAACAAAAATCAGTTACTTTTTAAATATTTGATGTGGCTTCAAGCGTGCGGCTTTCAAGGTCAAGATTAATACAGGGGTGATTGTTGACTTGGATATATGAAAGACAATAAAACCCTTTTTACATTACCCTATTACTAGCTGTTTGTTTTTGGTTCTCGGTAATTATTCTAGCTACATCAGGTAACATATTTGAACAAAGTTGTGC
The DNA here is from genome assembly GCA_943138885.2 of Tholera decimalis. NCBI lineage: Eukaryota > Metazoa > Arthropoda > Insecta > Lepidoptera > Noctuidae > Tholera > Tholera decimalis. The sequence continues at coordinate 31,012,709 of OW964558.2, read as the reverse complement.
CCGCGTCTTCGTACGCGTGGTAATTTTTCCCGACCACGTGAAAATTCCTGGATAAGTCGTAGCTTATTTTGTTAACGACGACATGCTGCAGGTAAGGGGGCACTCTGTGATAAATTAGTGCCACCCGTATTGCATCCCAGGGCAGGAAGTTAAAAGCGTTTACAATATCTAAACTTACTCGCAACGCCACTTCGCCCTCTCGGGGCGGGTTGGCGTTGCGAGTAAATTCACTCGTCACTGCCTATTCCGAAAGCAAGCGGATGCGTAAAATTGCATCCACTGTGGAACGCTGCTGTCGGAAACCGTACTGGCAATCAGCAAGGTCAGGACCAACTGGCGACACGTGCTCAACGAGTCTTGCGGCAATTATTCTTTCGAATAGCTTGGAAATCTCGTCGAGCAGGCAAATGGGACGATATGCAGAGGGAGACTCTGAGTCTCTACCTTTCTTCTAACTAAGGGCGACTCCTGAGGGGTACGGATCTTGGTTAGGGCGTTAGTTCTTTTTTGTAGTTCGTTTATGGCAGAAAGAAATATACGACCGAATTATTATTTAGTCACGACCTTTTGAAAGCTATATTAACATACAATTTATAAAATAATATAGGTAATCATCAAAGTGTCGTCAGCACGAAAGTTAAAGTTAGGCAGGCTTCTTGAAATTGACTTGTTTGAGAATTCGTCTTTCTACCTTTAAGAACAAGATAGATTATTCAGATTAGCAAAGTCTGGAGACCAATTACCCAACGAGGCGCTTTAATTATGTACTATGACTAGCACTAATGATCTAATAGATATGTATGACGTTGACGAGACATTTTAATTATTTACTTACTTCGCTACACTGAGTTACCTATTACGTAGTTTTAAGATCATCTCTTTGAATAAGCAATGTAAGTGAGTATCTACTTATATAAAAAGCATTAATTTTGCTGTGCAGACTTTAGTTAGCCATTAACACGCTAAGAAAAAGAAGACTACCTTACATACTTTGCAGCTAGAAACCTACTCTTCCCTGGATCTCTGAATATTCATTAAACCCGTATTGGACCTGCGTCTTGGATTACAGCCCTCTTGTAGACGGCTGATTAATATTATAATCAAAATGAAGCGCCAATGGCTTAGTGGCCAAAGAGTCGGCCTTCTGATCGAGAGGTCGTGGGTTTGAATTAGACAAGCTAGACCAATTTAAAAATGTCTGTATCAGGTTTATATTTGGCTTGCGCAAGTATGACCACGTTTCTGATTTCCGCGCTCAGCTCAAATGGCTTCCTATTAGGTTTCACCGGAATTTTCACTTACTTTCTTTACTTTATAATGTGCTCTTTAATCTTTTTACTCCTTTTTATCTTAAGGAACGCTTTAGTATATCATTTTTGTATTGTGTGTATGTATTTTATATTATTATGTTCAATTAATATTATTTATGTTGTTTGTACACTGACAGCCCTTAATCTCTCCTTTAATTTTTGTTCATCCAAAGGTTGTCTGTAAGCGATCGCCCTGTGCGATAAGACCGCCCATTGTACAGTAGTTTAAATTTTTGTATCCATAGAAATATTGTGAGGAGTATACAATAAAGTACATAATCCTACTCCTACTAATATTATAAATGCGAAAGTTTGTGAGGATGGATGGATGTTTGTTACTCTTTCACGCAAAAACTACTGAATGGATCTGAATGATATTTGGTAAGTAGATAGTTGGCAGCCTGGAATAACACATAGACTACTTTTTATCCCGAAATTCCCACGGGATCGGGATTTACGCGGGAAAACCTTCCTACGCGTACGAAGTCGCGGGTAGAAGCTAGTAAATAAATATAGCCGTGAACCCACTCCAGAGCAGACAAGCATATTTAGCTTAGTTGGAGGGGTTCAGAAGATTCCTAGTAACGTGATTTTTTTTCACATTGCTAGTTCACTTTAATAAAAAATATCTGATTAAAATCACTCCACCACCACTCGAGAAACTTCTCCTTGCTTTAAGCCAATTATACACGAATATAAAACTACATTCGTTTCCTCGTGTCGTTTAAAGTCAACTACAGATAAGTAATTACAAAAATACATACACTCTTTAAATTAATGTTATTTTTATGGGCATTTCCCATAAAAATAACATCCAGAGCAGACAAGCATATTTAGCTTAGTTGGAGGGGTTCAGAAGATTCCTAGTAACGTGATTTTTTTTCACATTGCTAGTTCACTTTAATAAAAAATATCTGATTAAAATTTAGACCACTCGAGAAACTTCTCCTTGCTTTAAGCCAATTATACACGAATATAAAACTACATTCGTTTCCTCGTGTCGTTTAAAGTCAACTACAGATAAGTAATTACAAAAATACATACACTCTTTAAATTAATGTTATTTTTATGGGAAATGACAAGAGATAGATATATTGTTAGGGCTTATGAAAGAAATTGATAGGAATTGGTCCCAAAGAAAAATAGTTTTTTTTTAATACTTTACTTTAAACCATTTTGTACTTTGAAGTGTTTTATCGTAAGGGATTTATTATTATGTATAAAAATATTCCTGCTCAAACTCCAAAAGAAACAAATTATTTGTGTTTGAAGGACTCGTAATTAGTCTTATTTTCTTGTATGTTATTTTCTGGCTAACGTAATTATGTGCATTGCAGTGTAGCAGCAGGCTCGTTTAGGCCGTGCGCGCACTGCCTTAAGGTGAGAGTAATTGCACATGTTCTCATTTGGCATTTCACGTTTTTTACTGCATATTCCTAAAAAATTATAATAATTGATTCGCCCGCAATGCAGTATAATTTGTTCAGATTCCAACACTAATACCAGCCTTTGCAAGAGCTTCGTGACAAAACTAATAAATCGGAGGTCTCTTATAGTTTCAGACTTATATTACTTAAACGCGTCGTTACGAGACCATTAAACTAGTTTATAGACGGAACGCTTCCTTATACGCGGTTAAATAAATGTTACATTAGTTTTTTTTTGATTAGGTGAATTGTTACTTTTACGTGATTGTTATGCGGATGTAATAAATACAAGTAAGAGGTTATTTTGAGGTCATAAAACCTAATAGGCACATTATCAGATAGGTAAAGTATCTTTTTTCGAGGGAAATTCATCATTATGACTCGTCTGAACAGAGTGTCAGACTTTTTCCGACTATAAATGTACCCCCTTCATACAGTCAGGTACCACTGAATTTCGTTAGAATATTCTCGCAACCCCAATGATAGGCAATGGTCGTATCGGGCTCCGTCAATGTTGCTGACTACTTTTTGACACGCGCGTGGAACAAAACGCGCCGTCACCGACCCGGGCTTAGTCTTTACTGGATGGTGAAATACCCCTTTTCACCTGCAAGATAAAATCACTATATTTACAACACAATTAACAAACTGTATAAAAAATAATATACATATATAAAATTTTATATAAATTATACTAAATCATGTTAACCAAAGCGTCACTCCATCGACTGGCTCTGCGCTTCGTACAACCACGAGATTCCCATGTCATGCATGAGTTTATCAGTGCACCTTATGATACGTCCCTTAACATTGCATTTATTATTTACTTCAACTATTCTCGCTTGAAAACTTATCAACCACTCGCTATATAGCCTATACATATTAAGACGTTGAAAGTGAAAGTGAAAAAAAAAGAAGTGCAAAATACTCGTAGATGATTGCCCGGACTCGAATTAACCACTTCAGTCAACATTCATTTGCAAATAAGTTTAATTTAATTTTGTTTTATTTATTTAATTTTATTTATTCATTTAGGAAAACAAACAGTTACACAAATGTGATTAAAATTATAAATGATTACAAAAGTATTGGTATATGTGTAGCTCACGACATTATCCACATATTGTTCACTTCAATTTTATATTTGAACTAAATAAGCGAAAGCGAGTGAATCTACATACTTTTTAAAGAAGAAAATATTATTTACAAGTTAAGAAAAAAACGATAATACATTTCTATTTAAGTAAACTATGAATTTTTTTGGTCACGGAATGTTTAAATCTATGAGACGACGATGTAAATATGAGAAAGTTGTGTTGAAATTTTTTGCAATTCGACGCAAAGGCAAACCTGCATTAGTGCGGCATGAAGAAATAGCGAAAAGTGGACGTGCGCAGACCTTGCGTCTCATTACAGTTCTTGGCACAATATAACTTAATTGATTTGTCATATCTAAGCATTCATATCTGTTACGACTTAAGTCATGTAGAAACATCATTTCTAAGAGTAGACGTCTAGACTTCAAGTCCATCAACTTCATATTATTGCTGACTGCCGGAGTATTGGATACCAAGCTATGGCGACAACGATAACGCACCCCTTTGAAAAATCTGCGCTGTATTTTCTCTATGCTCTCAATGTACTTTTGGTACACAGGATTCCATATAAAAACAGCGTATTCTAGTTGAGACCGAATAAGTGATTTATAGAGATGAATATAGGTATCGATATATTTGAATTCTTTGTTGGTTCTCATTACAAAACCGTACATGCGGTAAGCATTGTTAGATCACTCCAAGATCCCTCACCGATAGAACTTGGTTCAAAGGAGTTGTATTCAGTGTGTATGACAGTAGACCTTCTTTGAACGAACCCATGTTGCTGAGATACAATAATATTATGGAGTGTAGGATAAATTGCGCCGTGTACAAGTCTGTCAAAAATCTTCGATAAGGTGGACAGGATGGAAATTGGGCGATAGTTTTCGACGTTTTGTTTTGAACCAGCTTTGTGCACGGGTGTGATGCTAGCTCTTTTCCAAACATCAGGGAAAATTCCTTCAATAATACATTTATTATATATCTATAATATGTAACGGAGTGCAAACATTGCAGGCTACATTTTTAGGAAGTATGGTGCTAATCCATCTGGACCAGGGCCTTTGGTTGTGTCTAACGATTTAAGAATTTTCAAGACTTGATCATGGCGGTCAATAATTACACCGTTTTCAGCGAAGTTTTTCGGTGGCTGCCATACACTGTAGTTTAAATTAGATTTCTCGTAAACTGATTGGAAGAAATTTGAAAAAAGTTTACATAGCACTTTCGGGTCATTTGAAGTTTGATCTTTATAAGAAACTGTAGCTGGTAATATAATTTACTTTCGGCTACCTACGCCATAAAAAATAAAATTGTTCATAATCTGAAAAGTTGTTATACGTCTTCCATTGAGTTGAGTGTAGGTAATGTTTTTTTTCCAGTGATCATCTGCCGCTCAATCAATAAAACTGTATCCCCACACTATCCACAAAAATCTATCGACTAAACTATCAAGCTACCTGTAATATCGAACTGAAACGCTTTTCATGTCACCACCCACGTTCCAGTCTGATAAATAAACAAAAGATAAACGTACAATGTAGGTACTTAACAACTGTCGTGCCGTTCAAGTTGTAGACTGGTGGAAATAGGTCATCGTGTCACAGCTTACGCACGATGCGGCGCGACTGAAACACAATACGACTGATGTAATATGTATTTAAACGTATATAAATATTGGAAGCGATATGACATAGGGTATAACACTAAATACCTAATAATAATTTAGTCATTGCATTCCCACTGCCGCACCACGTGGACCCAGTGTGGGTTGGTGTTGCGGAATTGTTCGAAAGAGTTGCCGCGGCCTCGGAGCCCGAAGGCCTTTTTTTTTTAACGTGGTAAAATCGTCAAATAAGTCCTCCCGCCCCGGGCAGGGCCGGAGGGACTGTCAGACTTGTACTGACTAAAATCCACGGTGTTCCTTCAATAGCCCTTTACGTTCCGGGGTCACGGTAATGGGATAAGTCGCACGACCCCGGCAGGCTTCGGCCCTCTACAGGGGGGGGGCCTCGTCATATTGCTGACGCTCTTTGAGGCGCGCGTGGAACACAACTCGGGCATGGTCCATGGTCGGACAGCGAGTTGCCCTTTACTCGCTGTCCGCATGCACGCGCCTACGGTGGCCGGAGATCGTCGGCCGACGTTCGATGCCGTGGGCGTCTACCACTGCGGCTGGGCTGGAGGGAGGACGCCATGCTCTCCCTCACACGGCCCGCCTCCTCCTTCGATAGCATGACTGCTTCGCAGAAGGAGGCGACCGCTTCCCACTCCCTCTCGCCCCGCAGCATGGCCTCGACCAATGCCGGGCGCGAGAGGTCTCCGTCTATCGCCGCCGTGAGGACACGTCGGTGCTCTGCCCAAGCGGGGCAGTCTTGCACCGTATGCTCTACTGTGTCCTCAGGGCGACCCTCGCAGTGGTGACACCCAGGCGTTTCTTCCTTCCCCATCAGACACAGGTACCTCCCGAAACTTCCGTGTCCGGTGAGGACCTGCGTCATGCGGTAGGTCAGGACGCCGTGACGCCGATCTAGCCACTCCTCAAAGAGGGGTCTTACCGCCGCAATTGCGGCGTGCCCGGAGCCCGAAGGGCAAATGATGGAATACGGATGGGTTATAGAATACGGATGGTCAGTAAAAGTTTGACACACACTCCCGCTTCGCCGAGATCGGGAGGCACTCATTGGATGATTTGCCATCCATAAAAACAAAAAAGTGTGAGTTAGTACATGTCACACGTCTTCTTCTTCAACATGACATGCATTTCCTCCTCCCGCGCGCACACGTAGCTGACGTGCACTAAGTTCCTCCGTAGTAAATAAAATTACTAAACCGAAGCAAATCTAAGCTAATTTAGTACTTCTATAATGTCATAAAATCAGTAACAGTAACTACTAAGTGAAATGTGTTTGTTATAATCACAATAAATTAACTGAGTAAAGTTAAACAAATACAGCAAGTCATCGTAGTCGCAAGTAAACAACCAGTGAGTCACCAAGTTGCTTCGCTCCAATTCATCGGCTGGCGGTGAGTCAGACAACGCACGACGACCCAAAACGCTACCATATATGGTCACAAACTCCAACACAGCTAGCCCACTGGTGGAATACATCGGTGATTTTCGTCACAATATCGTAAGACATCGTAGCAGGATACGTCTTCCTGCGGACTTTCGAGTGGCGAGTTGTGAGTTCGAATCCGAGCCCGCGCATTTATTTTTGGTTTTTGATTTTTCACTTGTTGTGTGATTGTTTGTACTTTTCGCACAATAAAGGAGCTATTATTGTTAATTTGTTGGACTAAGTCCTACAAAAAGATATAACAATGCCACTTCAACGATCTCCTTTAAAGACACCCACTATCTCTGAGTCAGAAGCTGAATCGAGCACAGGCACTCAAACTCAGACCCTTATGAAAAAACTTACCCTTTCTCCGGCTGTTCCTGAAAACGAACATATAACTACCCGTAAACGTAAACATGTTAATGACTACTCCACCTTTATGAAGGAGATCCATGATATGTTGAAATCTCATACAGCTCAGATGGACAGCAACTTAGAGTCTATACAGATAACAATGAAGGAGATAATTTCACAGAACACTGAAATAAAAGAAAAATTAACCACTATGACTAAACTACACTTCTGGACACATCTATTGGCCCACCTTGTATTTTCAGTTTCGTTTGGTCCTAGCTAAAATTTTATATTAGGTCGAGCAAAAAGTTTTTATGCAGTTTTGAACCTGGCACATTCACAATTTCATTCAATAGTCTTTTTTTGAATTTCGAACACAGAATTTAAAGAAACAAAAGACAATTTGGAGCCTGTTTGTTGATATCAAACAATCGAATACTAAGAAAACTTGGTTTTATTGGTTTACTTGGATTTAATTCTTGAAAAAGTGATTGATATCTTTGCTTTTGCAACAAACATTACTTATTCTTAACATTAAGGTGAGGTTCTATCAGTAATCTATGGATACTTCACCTGAAGTCGCCGCCCAAGCTGTGGCACTTATTCAGGCCGGACACAGCCAAAGAAACGTGAGTGCTCAACTTAATTTAAGTCGATCTGCGGTCCGAAATGTTTATCGGAGGTACCTAGAGACTGGCGGCTTTGTTCGTCGCCAAGGAAGGCCACGATCTCGGGTCACAACTGAAAGGCAGGATCGATTCATCGTGACGACCAGCTTGAGAAATCGTCACCTTACCTCCATTGAGATACAAAACCAACTTCGCGACTTCCACGGAGTATCTGTGAGCGCTCGAACTGTTCGGAGAAGGTTAAAAGAACGCGATATGGTACCACACAAGCCAGCTAATGGGCCCAAACTAAAGCGAGCCCACCGAACAGCGCGCCTTCATTTCGCACGCAGTCATTTAAATTGGACACAGCAAGATTGGAGCCGTGTACTCTTTTCTGATGAGTCTAAAATTGTGTTACATGGCAATGATGGAATGAAGAAGGTCTACCGGCGTAAGGGAGAGCGTTTCGCACAATGCTGCTTTGAAGAGAGGGTTGCTTATGGCGGTGGCTCATGGACTGTCTGGGGCGGTATATCCGCGAGCGGCAAAACTCAACTTGAGGTTGTTACAGGACCACGGCTGCCAACATTAAATGCTGAAAGATACATTCGTGAGTGCTTAGAACCTCACGTGATACCATACGCGGACTATGTGGGCCCAAATTTCCTTTTTATGCATGATAATGCAAGAGCCCATGCGGCCGGCATCGTCAGGGAATATCTTCGGGATGTGAACATCACAGTTATGGACTGGCCAGCCAGAAGCCCAGACATGAACCCCATTGAGCACATGTGGGACGAGCTAAAAAGGCGTGTTAGGGCTCGTCAGCCAGTTGCCCAGACGATGCAGGAGTTGAAAACTGCCATAGAAGAGGAATGGGAGATGATCCCTCAAAATTTCATAGAGCGGTTGATAAACTCTATGCCTAATCGTATGAGAGCTGTGGTAGATGCCCATGGAGGCAACACGCGTTATTAAATTAAACCTTTATTTGATAAAACATGTTTTTTATTCAAAAATTAATTGCCTTTAACAAGGCGCATATCCGACTTGTTAGGCGTAGGTCCATGTCGTATGGTATTCTGAATTCAAATTTAAAACTATACGATCGAAAAAGATGGTAAAATGTATCAGGTTTAAAACTGCATCAACAGTTTTTGTTCAATCTAGCAATCATATTTCGGTAGGGGCCATCGAAACCTAAACTCTAAGGTGGGCCAATAGATGTGTCCAGAAGTGTATATGATGATATTGTCATTAGAACAGAGAAGTTGGAAGCTGAGAGGAGATCAGATTTTAACTATATTATTCAGCTAGAAGATCGAATCAACAACTTGGAAAGGATGTCATGCCTGTCGAAAATGGAAATAAGAAATATTCCGAAACCGCCGGGAGAGTCTAAGGAGTACCTGCACAAAATTGTCACAGAAACGGCCACGGTTCTCGGTGTATCCATCCAACGGCATGAAATTAAGGATTTGTTCCGGCTAAACAGGAGGGAGGGCGTATCACCAATAATAGTGGATTTTACGAACATGCATATTAAAGGCGATTTTATTAAAAATGCACGGGTCTTTAATAAGACTAATAAAGAAGATAAGTTAAACACGTCACATATAAAATTAGAGGGCCCTCCTAAGCCTATATTCCTGTCAGTGTGCCTAACACCAAAAGCTCAGCATCTATTCTACCTTGCTAGAAAATTCGCCAAAGAGAATAACTATATGTTCTGCTGGACTTCTCTCGGTAAAGTATTCCTAAGAAAGAGTGAGGGAGAAAAGCAAATCCCTATTAAAAACGAAGCAGACATAAATCTCCTACATCAAACTAAATGACTAGCTGAGTATTTATACACCTATTATCCTGCAAACCCGTATTACTATCATAAGTTTTTTATTCTTACATTTTGCATGCTATGTATTCAATTAAAATTATCTGATATGCTCACACTGTTAGTAATTAAGTATTTCTGTCATTGTTCTTTCCACTGTTCAACTACTTACATTCACCACACATCGAAACATAACACTCACACATTATTCTTACTAAAACACAAAACACTCTCGTGCATTTCATTGTGTGCCTTTAATACAGCATATTCTGCAGCTTTTGATGTTCCGACGATTTGTCTCTGCTATACCATTGCTTCCAGTTTTGTTTCGGTTTCTACCTACAAAGAATATGGTTGATATACAAGATATCGCAAATGACATTGACCATGTAGTCAGTGTCGGCGATGCTATAGCTATTGACATTCCGGAACACTGCAAGGCTGCTTTTAAATCAGGTGCGTTTTCAGTCTTAAATCAAAATATCAGAAGTCTAAATCGTAATTATGACGGGCTTGCTGTTCTCCTCGAGAGACTAGACATCAATTACGATCTTATTATGCTTACAGAATCATGGCTATCCGAAAATTCGATCATACCTGAAATAATTACACAACTCATAGTACTAAATCCCACCTTAATCAAAATGATGGTATCGTATTATACCTGAAAGATAGCATACACGCGAATGTCTATGAACCAAATTATTGTGAAGAAGTAAATTGCCTTGTGACAACAATCAACAACGATTTAGCTGTTGTATCAATGTACAGACCTCCAGCATTCAAAAACCTAGATCCCTTTTTAAAGTCTTTAGATAAAATCTTGTCCAGTATTAAACAATATAAAAACATAGTTTTAATGGGCGATTTAAATATTAATATTAAACTTGAACAGCTGAAGCCTAAACTTACAGAATACTTAAATCTGCTAGCGTCCCACGGCCTTCTTACCACCCACACTCTACCGACTAGAGAATCAAACTGTCTTGACCACTGCTTCGTCAAAACAAAACTAAAACCGTTGACTATAGTTTGTAATTCAACCCTAACTGACCACTCGAGTGTTATGATATCGCTACCTCTAAAAATGAAAAATAGACCAAAGAAAAACCCCTTCCATAGAAAAACCGACTACGATGCTGCTATTAGAGACCTAAAACAGATTGATTGGGAAGAAAGATTTCACAATGATGACCCAAATGCAATGATGAACATCTTCTTGAAAACCATCACAGACATCCTTTCAAATCACACACACATCGTCAAACAGTCTAGGCGACAAATAATCGTTAAGCCCTGGATTACACCAGGTCTATGTAGATGTATGAGGAATCGCGATCAACTTCACCAAAAACTAAGAAAGGACCCAAAAAGCCCAACCCTTACCATAACTTACAAGCGCTACCGAAACACATGTAATAATCTACTAAAAAACCTTAAAAACAATTATTTTAAATTAGAATTAGCTAAGTCTAGTAACAATATAAAAAAACAATGGGGATTGGTAAAAGAAATGGCTAATTTAAACAGCTATCCAAAAATGCCATCAGATCTTTTTTCCACCTATTCAACACATCAGGACGCGTTAAATAACATAAATAGCTACTTTGTCAATGTCGGTAGTAATTTGGCAAACACCATCCTGTCCAGGACCCTCACAAATGAGACAGATCTGAGCAGGCTGTGTAGACCAAAACCGAATAGCGGAACCCTAAACTCTTTCATGCTTCTCCCAACAGACCAACTTGAAATTAAAGAAATAATTGCTAACATAAAAGCAAAGAATTCCTCGGGATGGGACGGTGTATCTACGTTTTTTATTAAAAGAGCAGTGGATTTCCTTATTGCACCACTAGCACACGTATGTAATGCTTGTTTTTCAAAAGGAGTCTTTCCAGATGCCCTTAAAAAGTCTGTCACCATTCCTATATATAAAGCAGGAGACAAAACTGTAGTGTCGAATTATAGACCGATCTCTTTGCTACCTAGTTTTTCAAAAATTCTAGAGAAACTAATAAATAAGAGGCTAAAACACTACCTAGAAACTCATAATCTTATCTCGGGTAATCAGTTCGGGTTCAGGGAAAAAATATCAACCGCTGACGCTCTTCACAAACTAACTTCGTATGTAGTTGAAAACATGGATAGGGGACAGAAGTCTCTAGGCATATTCCTAGACCTAGCAAAGGCCTTCGACACCGTCTCTATACCCATCCTCCTGAACAAACTCGATACCTTAGGAATTCGAGGAATACCTCTCCAACTTTTCCAAGATTACTTGACAAACCGGAAACAGGTTATAAAAATTGATAACAGTATAAGCCATGAGGAAAATGTCACATTCGGAGTGCCTCAAAGTATTGGGTCCTACGCTGTTTTTAATATATATTAATGACCTCTGCAATTTGCTTTTAGAAAATGGTCAAATAGTAACATTTGCAGATGACACAGTATTATTATTCAGCTCTAAATCGTGGAAAGATGTAACCGAAGCAGCAAATAAAGGTTTTGCTCTAGTAACCTCATGGCTGGACAATCATCTGTTGACACTTAATCTTGACAAAACGAAATATATTACATTCACAATTAACAGTAGAACTCAACCGTCTCCTAACGCAATAACCATACAAACTCACCATTGCAACATTCAGAGTACTTGTCATTGTAACCCAATCACCAGAACCAATTCCATAAGATATCTAGGTGTAATAGTAGACCAAAACTTAAACTGGAAAGAACACGTCATTAAGGTAAATAATCGCGCAAGAAAGCTAATTTATATTTTTAAAACTATTAGAAATGCATGTGACATTAACTTACTGATAAAAATCTATTTAGCACTATGCCAATCCATACTGGTATACGGCCTGAATGTGTGGGGAGGAACCTCAAAAACAACCATGTTGTCTGTCGAAAGAGCCCAACGCATAGTACTTAAAGTAATTTCTCGCAAAAAGTACACTTATCCGACACACCTACTTTACTCAGAACTAGGAGTCCTTACGGTGAGAAAATTATTCATTAAGCAACAGATCATGGCACAGCATAAAATAAAACCGCACTTTGCTAAAAGGCGGCGACTAGATATTGTTTATAACGTACCCAAATTTAGAACATCTTTTGCACACAAATTTCACAATTATCTCGGTCCTAGCCTTTACAACAAAATAAGCAAAGATGTAAAATTGAAGAATCTTGATAGCCAAACATGCAAAAAAGCTATTGAAAAATATTTGAAAGCACTAGACTACAACAGCACTGAAAAACTACTTTAGAACGATGTTATAATCAAGGCACATAAATAAATAAATAATAAAGCACTCTTAACTGTACACATACAGAAATACACACATACATAAAAACATATACACATATACATACACCCACACACAGACAATTACAATCGTTTGTAACTTAATTAATATAATTACCTATACAGTACGTAATCAAACTGATGCTATGTGACTTAACTGGAACCTTGTGGGAATCTGTTGTTCAAGGGTTGAGGATGACTATCCCCTCGTGATACAGTTTTAGTGATTGAGTGGATAGGGCGAATCAGTCTAAAGACAGCCCAATCATAACCATATTTACATTGTACCTTCATACTCAACGATCTGTTTATTTTTGTGTTTATTATTAAATTACTCTGTATGGTTGTCTAAATTTGTGTGAATAAATAAATAAATAAAAAAAAAAATAAAAAAAAAAATGCTAGTTTCTTAACGATGTTATCCTTCATCCGATGCTATCCTTGAGAGCAGTAGTGATAATTTCAATTACACAAATGAATATGCCTAACAGGGTTCATTCACGTCTATTTTATATATTTCAGCAATAAATAACATTAAATAAAATTGGAAACGAGAACTGCTTATATTGGTAGCAGGGTTGTAAATTAAGCGAGATTGAGAAAATCGTGCATATAGAATGCATCAGGATATAATTATAGATTTCAGTATTCACGCAGTGACGACACCCGCAATTCTCCCAGGATGACGGGTATCTCACCCAGGAACGCCTTGGAAATGCTGGCGTGACGACTTTGACACGTTTATGACCGATTCATCAAATAAAGTAACATACCGTCTTGTTGTACTAAGCGCTTCTCCTCTATACTTATTGTGCTCACGGCCAGGTTGTGGAACCCTCTGCCCGCTTCTGTGTTCACTACCACATAAGACCAATACTTATGCTTTTAACGCAAGTGTGAACAGGCACCTTCTGGGCTCGCTCGTTCCTTCTTAGTCTTCATCTAACTCGTACCATCAGGCTTGATTAGGTCAAGAGCGGGCTCCGCAGTACCTAATAAAATAATATATATATATATATATACATCGTGTAACGGAAACCCCATATCTATCCAAAAGGACTGAAGACAACATCTGGTATGGAGTCTCTATGCAAAGTTTCAGCTCAAAATAAGTGACTTACAGAATTGACCCCAAATTATTGGTTTCATAAGTTTCTTGAATACCAGTAATAACAAACGTGTCACAGCACTATAAGAGTCATCACTTTCCATGTCACTTGCCAATAAAATGATAATTCTCTTCATTATTCTTAATTTGAAACATTCGGTCTCTGGTATCAATGTATTGAAATTTCTAATAAGCTCCATACATGTAGACATAGGATTACAAAACCCTTGTCATATCGTTTGTTATCATCCAAAGAAGCCGTGCACTTGGTATGTATATACCCTTTAAATTACACGTTGTAATATATATCGGGAAGATGTGAAGACGGTTCGGTTACGGTTGTCCAGCAGGCGGACACTAAGAGCTGATAAAAATTTCATAAGTGGTAGTTTTTTTTTTAATTTTTGTGGTTTAATAATAATTATGAAGATGAACACGAAGTGACTATCAGCCTTAGCTTATTTTTATATACATACCTATTCATGAAAACCGCCTGATATTCACATCCGGCATTTCAAAAGCCAGCACTAACCTATCTGCCTACACATGCGTCATGTAGACACCCGGATATCTTCACGAACAAGTGTCTCACAACGACATTATCCTGCCACTTCATTCTACAACAATTCTATGAAAGTGTATCCACAAGATACTATAGCGACAACTGCACGACTAAGAATAGTTGTGAGGCAAAATTTCTCGTAAACATGCGGAAATCCGTCGTGAGTTGCGACGGACCACTGTCGATAAAATAAAACAGGCGTCTCGTAGAGATTACCCAATAATGAATGTATTTTTTTTATCTTTTTCCAATGTAATTTAAATTAATCTAATCATGATCTCAGTTTGTTTAATATATTTTTTTAATTATTTTGTTATTACTTATACAAGTTCTGTACACACCTATAAGTGATGAATTCACTACAGAGTATTCCTATTTGTAACAATTTTATATGTATTCGATCTAGCGGATAAGTCGTTGGTGTGTCATTAAATAAATAAATAATAGCAGGACGTTCACACAGCAATTCTCTCTCACGTAGAAGTAGCGTCACAGTTCTAGCGTTACATGTAAACTGCATGTTTTATTCTTGATCTTCATCATCTGCTTAAACTATTCCTAACTATGGTGAGCTTCTAGAGTAACTGGATGCAGCTGGGTACCAGTGTTTTACATGGAGCGACATCTGACCTCCACAACCCAGTTTCTGGGTATTACGATACTCCTTGGTCAGACCAGTATCAGATTTTCTGGGTTCCGACTACCCGTAACGACTGTCAAAGATGTACAAATAATAGCCGGGACCAGGAGCTTAACGTTAGTAGCACGGAGATAGTTCGGTATGTTATGATGGTCACCATCCACGGAACGACCTCGGTATGAGGTTAAACTTAAAGCTTATTATTATTTAGACACAACTTCCTCCATATTTATATTGTTGATAGAAATTATAATTGACACGCAGCAGCGTTCAATAGCAGTCCTCAGCATTATGGAAGGACCACAATTCGTTTTCCCACATTCAGCACATCGCGAGATTTGGATAGCTCTTGCAGTACGTCCTATATAGAAATACTAGCTGTGCCCGCGACTTCGTCCGCGCGGAATAGTGGCTTTCGGCAGCATTTATAATTTTTTATGCTAATTATTTTGAATATAAAACTCTTACATAATTTGAATGTCGTATTTATATATATCTAATCAAAAGTCTAAAAAATAAGTTTCAAGCTTCTAGCATTAAAAATGACGTAATTTCCATACAAATTTTCATCCCCTATTTCAAACCTTACAACCCTTTTTTCGCATTAAAAGTAGCATATGTCCTTTCTCAGGCTCTAGACTATGTCCGTATCAAATTTCATTAAAATCAGTTCAGTAGTTAAGGCATGATTGCGTAACACACAGACAGACAGAGTTACTTTTGCATTTATAATATTAGTAAGGAGTGTATAAACACCTCACGGGAATACGAATATAATCTATATACTTCTGTACTAATATTATAAAGGGCTAACGTTTGTGAGTGGGCTTGCATGTAGGAAACAAAATTAATCTTCAAAACTACTCATTCGATTTAAAAACAAAATCTTACACCGGCAGAACGCTTATACGGAGTGACAAAGGCTATATTTTACTCTGAAAAAATATACCACGGGAGCGAAGCCGTGAGCAGAAGCTTTTATGAATATAATATTTAAATCAAAATGAACTGAACAAATTTGTGTTGTTAGAATCTAAGTAACAATGATAAAAGACTGTTGTTTTCTTGTGTAAGTCCCTCATAAACATTTTCTTTATTTCTTTTTGCATTCTGTATGTCTCACTTTCTATCATTTATAGGCACCACAAGTAGATGTTGTAGTGAAAGAATACTTGGAAATATAGCAAATACTCCAAGAGCTTTCCACAAACGTCTACTTGCCCTTAGACCTTGGCATCACACAACATCTACCAGCTTTAGGATAGTTTCGAATACTGAAATTCTTTAGCCATGTGTCGAGGCGGAATAACGACTTCATTGAGCGCCTGGAATGCTAGCGCATGGGTATAGTTCAGGGATACATAGATGCTTATACAATGTGTAATTTAAAGGGTATTATACATACCAAGTGCACGGCTTCTTTGGATGATAACAAACGATATGGCAAGGGTTTTGTAATATTATGTATACATGTATGGAACTTATTAGAAATTTTTCAAATGAAGAAGAACGGAGAGAATTATCGTTTTATTGGCAAGTGACGTGGAAAGTGATGACCCTCATAGTGCTGTGACACGTTTGTTATTATTGGTATTCAAGAAACATACGAAACCAACAATTTGGGTTTAATTCTGTGAGTCACTTATTTTGAGCTGAAACTTTGCGTAGAGACTCCATACCAGATGTTGTCTTCAGTCCCTTTGGATAGATATGGGGTTTCCGTTACACGTCGTATAGTAAGTACTCGAAGGTCTCACTTACTCCCTCGCTCACCTGCTCGGTGGTCAAGCGCGACTGCTAATCAAGAGGTCTCGGGTTCAATTCCTTGGTCGGCTAAAAAGTGCTATTGGGTTTTTCTAAAATAATATTTCTCAGTGGTGGTGTGATATGCCCGTTTCTCGGAAACCGCGTGTCACTATCTCGCAACATACAAACTAAAAAAATTGGCCAAGTGCGAGTCAGACTCGCCCATGAAGGGTTCCGTAGTAACTATAATAATATAATATAATATGTTTATTTATTTGACGAATAAAAAAAAACTTAAAATTTCTTAAAACTATCTTATTTACATTTTTACAACTACGCTAAATAACTTTGTTTTTCATAGTGTTTGTATGAATTACAAAGTTATATTTGCAGTTTTAGAAAAGATACTGTATCTCAAAAACTGCTTGCTGCTGCCCGATTTCGTTCAAACTAATTTTGATTGAAAGTTTAAATTAAGATCTACAGACGTATATTTTTTTTAGATTTTTCACTCCATTATTATAGAAGTTAGAGGGGGTGGACACACATTTTACCACTTTGGGAGCTTATATCTTTTAAACGATTGACTTTATGAAAAAGTGGCTTTAAAAACCCTCATATCATTTTTAAAGACCTGTGTATAGATACCACACACGCATAGGTTTCATGAAAAGAAATATTTTCAGTTCTAGTTCCATGTATGGGGACCCCCCTTTATTTTAACTATTTTTTTCTTAAAACGGAAAGTGGTTCACAGAATACATCTACCTACTAAGTTTCACATGTATAGTCTTAATAGTTTCGGAATAAAATGGCTGTGACATACGGACGGACGGACAGAGAGACAGACAGACAGACAGACAGACGGACAGACATATCGAAACTATAAGGGTTCCGTTTTTTGCCATTCGGCTACGGAACCCTAAAAAGTGGCTTTAGAAACTCTTATATCATTTTTAAAGACCTGTGTATAGATACCACACACGCATAGGTTTCATGAAAAAATAATAATTTTCAGTTCTAGTTCCATGTATGGGGACCCCCTTTATTTTAAATATTTTTTTCTTAAAATCGGAAAGCGGTTCACAGAATACATCTACCTACTAAGTTTCACATGTATAGTCTTAATAGTTTCGGAATAAAATGGCTGTAACATACGGACGGACGGACAGACAGACAGACAGACAGACAGACAGACGGACAGACATATCGAAACTATAAGGGTACCGTTTTTTGCCATTCGGCTACGGAACCCTAAAAACGATAGAAATCCTGAATTGCGAAAGCAAAGTTTATTAAACTAGCCTGCATACGAATCATATTTAGGCATATTTCGTAATTCTAGGCTATTTTTAAATTTGTTGAGAAACCTTTGCAGAATAATCGAATATAAGTAAACTAATCTCGTATTCTATTGCGACCCACACTTCACAAGATCGATACAAATGAAGTATTAACGTGCTAATAAAACCTTCACAGAAATCGACTCCATCGAAAATTGCTCAAACAAAAAATAGGAAACACTGAGTACATACAGCAACACAAATGTTGGAACATTTCTGATTCTCAATTCAACACAAAATTATTGCATACAGGAAATGGGAGTGGGAGGGTCCCTTGACGGGAAAGATTAGAAGCAAACGTTTTATGTCAAGCTGAAGTTGACATGGGACACTGGAATGAAGATAATATATTATAATAAAACAATAGCCAGATTTTAAAGTTTGTTGAGTGTAATAAACCCCGTTGCTGAAATATAATAATAATATGTGAACTTAAAATAACTCATCTGAAATATAACATAATCAGTCGATAGTGTTTTCAGTGCAATTCTCACACATGCACACCCGATCGAGATAGGCAACATGTCTTTGAATTTTGGTTCTATAACATGGCAGTTTCTCTTCGCACTTTTTTAAAAATGTAGTGATACCCAATTGTTTGAATTGGTATTTAAATCGGATAATCTTATTTTATATCGTACATAATGATGTTCATGTAAGTAGTAGATATATTATGGAGAATTTGTCAAGCTATTCAAGTTCTTCAACGAAACAAATGAGTGTATTTGTCTGCCTAAATATTGGCCAGAAAAGAGGTTGAAAATTGCTAAAATGATATTAAATAAACCAATATTACGGATTCCTTATTAATACCAAACAAATATTAATTAGAAATCCTTTCCGAAGCATTGTCTACTACTAAGACTTCTATCGCAGACTGTACTAGTTATAATGGAACTATTTCTGGAACTCACTACCAATATTTTGCCTCATAAAGTATGAAAGAAAATGCTATTGACAGCCCTTCATCAAACAATGTGTTACAATGTTATGCAAATAGGACAAGTCAATAGGAATTTTACAAGCAACGCTGTGTAGAACAATGTTGTTGATTGACTTCAAAATGTTGAAAATGGAGATAGGTACTTACTTTAGCTTTTTGAAATAGTGATACCTATTGTTTAAATTACGAAATGAGTAACAGAATTCATTGATTGAAATATTCTTTAGGCATTTAAACGCGTTTCCTATTCTTGGTATTTGGAACTGACCAGTCGATAATCTTGATAAGTATTACTTAGGTCTTAATTTTGTTGATAAGAAAAAAGTAAAGTGTGATTAAAGCGATTTTCTTGCTTTGATAAATTTTGACAAACCTTTTCATACATTTTTGGGAATGCAATCGACGTCCAGCTTTTGTCCTCGGCTTCACTCGCTAAAAGGTTTTTTTTTAAGAAATTAAAGTAGGCTATTTTACTTGTTTATAATGTAGCTTTGTATTAGTGAAATAATTATTTAAATCCGACCAGTGGTTTTTGAATTCACCAATTACAAACAAAGAAAACTTAAGGCTTTAGGCTTTATAATATTTGTCTATATTGATAACGAGACATTTTTAATGCCAACTTTTAATAATAATGTTTTCATCTCATCTATTCGAAAAGGACGACTTGGTTCGCTTTCTATAAAAAGCTTTTAGCGGGCAGTAAAGAGTTTTTAATCCTCTTTATAAGTGCGCCGCAATTATCTTTGCCGCGCACTTTTTTAATTTGGAACATCTTAGTGTTCAGCGCCAAATAAATCGAACGTAAAATTGTTTGAATAAAGACTGGTTGGTACGACGGCCCAGAGTCGCACCGCCGCACAGACGGGTATTTTGCAGTCCTAGCCGGGCGAAATTAGTAAAAACAAATTCCAACACAAAAGCAAAAATTAATACTTGTCAGCGAGCCAGGTAGCTGCTGAACAATAGACGACCCTTTCCAGGCTCATGCGCCTTCGCCAATCAGCCACAAATCAGTTGGAACTTGATCGTTGTCGCATGCGCTTGCGTCAGTTACTGGCTACATTAAAAACGTACCGTGTTTGAGACCTCACTGCTTTTTTATCGTGAGTTATTCAATCAAAACTACTATGGATTATCATAATACAGGTAAGAGCAGTTTTATTTATTACGATTCACTAACGTTTACATGTATTTGTAAGGTTCAAAGTCAATTTATAATTGTCACGATTTTTTACGCAGTTTTTATCTGAATTGTACATTTCAAAATGATTATATTTATCTTTCCGAGTGCTTCCGAGTAACGATTTCTGTTGTAACGCATGACAAATACTGTCAGATGATAGATATATCACGAATTGAGTGCTACTTTATGCTACTTTCGACAAAACTTACGCGTTAGTGTTGGTGTTAGTTAAAAAGTATTAACCGTTATTTTCAAGCAAATTATGAAATGTTTTCTTTTTTATTGTTTTAGGGTTACCAGGGGCTCTAACTACAAAGTTGTATTTAGAGAATACCTGTTCAATAAAATGTAACAACAAAAGTTACACACTTTTGACGATAAAGTCGATTTTTTGGAACATTACCTTTTATCGTCTGACAACTTTAATTAAGAACAATTAAGGGTTTTGAAACATAATATTTCACATTTCAAAAGTGAATTAAAAAAAAGGTGGTTGAAGGCAAAAAGAATACTTCCTAAATTTATTACTGCCAATGCTACTTGGCTACAAGGAACGTTCGAGATACCTATTGTTTCGCAACCACAAAAGCATGCCTGTCGCCCATCAAAACCTATTCATGAACTCTCTGACAGGAACAAGCGAAAGAAAACCAGTGAACTACGGTCAACTGATAGTCAAGAAGTGTTAGTACATGCAGGCAAAACTAGCCTAGAGACGTCTGGCCATAGAAATGCATCCCATTTACTCTCAGAAGTCATGAAGTCACCGAAGCGAGCAAAAAAATACAAACAAGCTTATTCTAAATGTTTGCAAGTTAGTGACACACAATTTTCTCCCTTCAAAGCACTATCAATGTTTGTTGAAGCTGATCTATCAAGAAAACAATATGAGATCATCAGAAATTACAATAAGAAATATTACCCTTGCTATAGTGTAATACAGAAAGAAAAGCAAAAGTGCTATCCACCAAAGTCGTCAATTACTGTGACTGAAACAATTGCAGAAGTTAATTTGCAAGACCTATTAAATCACATGGTTACTAGGCTGCGTACTTATTTAAAAGAAAATTTAAGTTATTTAACTGAAGAAGAACGTGGTTCATTGGAGCTTATTTATAAGTGGGATTGTGACGGCTCGCAACAGTCTCAGTTTAAACAGAAAATGCACAATGAAGACTCCACTGACTTCAAAATCTTCCAAAACTGTTTAGTACCGCTGCAGTTAATTAAAATATGGGAAAACAATTGTATGGCAAAATCCGACTCTCTCCTCGCCACGTTATTGTAGACCAATGAGAATAAGGTTTGCTGAAGAATCCACTGACAGCGATATCTATGTTGTTGCCACCTTCTCCAGAATCTGAAGATGATTCAGATTCAGAAACTTCGGAAACAGAAGAGGTTGAAGAAAGCGACGATGAACCCTGGCATTCTTCCTCATCAAATTAGATTTTATATAATTAGTTAATCAATAAAGCCTATTCTAAATCATTAATACTTTTTTATTTTCACATCATATCATTATTTAATTACTTCCACTGAACATCTAATACATCCGCTATAAAGGCCTCCCTCAATATCACAATGAACGTTCTTTAGCTTTCTGCGTTCCGCACAGAGCTCTGGATAGGTCGTCTGTACATTTTAGTAAGTAACCTATAAGTTACAACAGAAAAAACTGCACAAATAATTTCGCCCGGCTAGGAATGTGAAACACCCGTCTGTGCGCCGGCTGAATAAAAAAAGAAATCAAATTAAAAACGCGCGAACTACAGCCCGCGTTTTCGTCAATTTTTACGGATTGTTAGAAGTTCATGGTTTTATTTTGAAAAATTAGTTCTTCAAGTGACAGTGAAAAAATTGAATTAACTCCTGAAAATATTAGAATTGACGCAAGAAATGTGTTGAATAATCTATTCATAATTGAGAAAATGTCTCAAATGTAAATATAAGTTTTTAGTTGTTTTATTATTAGATACTTTTTAATTTCAATTTAGTTGTTATTCTATGTTTTATTAAAGTCCGACCTTAGCCATTAGGTTATTGACGCTTGATTTGGACAGCCGTGGCGTAGTGGAGGAGATTATATAATCAATAAAAATGTATTTATTTTAAACTTGAAGATACAAGAAGTAAAACAAGTGTACGATGAGCGGTCTCATCGCACAGGGCGATCTCTTACAGACAACCTTGGGATGGGCAGAACTTAGGTTAAGGAGATAGATTGGGTTATTCCCAGAGTACCCCGATTTTCGAGTCCCCTGTCTTGGAGGACCCCGATTTATTTTTACTATGTGAAACTCAATTAAAAGTCAGTTTAGCTTATAAGTAACGTCAGCAAATGATATGTAAAATAAAATTGTATTATTTACTGAAGTTATTATACTTGACTTAAAGGATCAGGAAAAAATTATGAAATCTTGTTTGGTTAAGGTAAATATTATAATTAGAGAATACAATATAGTCTCCTAGAGCAATCCCAGGTTTTAATTATGATCACAATAGTTCCTTATTAACTGACTTCAAAAAAGGGGGAGGTTCTTAGTTTATGGGAATCTTTTTAGCCGTGTTCGATTACTCGAAGACTACTGGACCAATTTGGATATTTTTTTTTTGTTTGAAAGTTTATATTTTCTATTCTACAACGTGTAATGTCAAGGGTATATACATACCTAGTGCATGGCTTCTTTGGATGATAACAAACGATATGGCAAGGGTTTTGTAATCCTAAGTCTACGTGTGTAGAACTTATTACAAATACCAATACACTGATACCAGAGACCGAATTATTCAAATTAAGAAGAACGAAAAAAATTATCGTGTTATTGGCAAGTGACGTGGAAAGTTATTACCCTCGTAGTACTGTGACACGTTTGTTATGATTAGTATTCAAGAAATATATGAAACTGACAATTTGGTATCAATTCTTTGAATCAGTTATTTTGAGCTGAAACTGTGCATAGAGATTCCATACCAGATGTTGTGTTCAGCCCTTTTGGATAGATATGGGGTTTCCGTTACACGTTATATACCTTAACCTAAAGTATCTATACTAATATTATAAAGCGGAAAAGTTTGTTTGTTTGTTTGTTTGCTTGAACGCGCTAATCTTCGGAAGTACTGGGTGGATTTCAAAAATTCTTTCTGATTATGATAAGCAGTTTCATGAGAAAGGCTATCTAACATTACGTTACTCCTCTCGGTTTACCTAAAATAAAGGTATTGGTGAAGTAAGTCGGAAAAAAATATGCCGCTAAATTACTATAATCGCGTGAGCTGGCGAAATGCTGAGATATACGTAAAGATCATGTACTACAAAAACGTAGGGTTTATGTAGATCTAAAAAAAAGTCCGCGGTACTACATATCTGACTTTTATAAATAATCCAGAATAAGGCAAATTATGTAAAGAAAATATTTAAAAAATAAGGCATGACTTTGTAGTATTATTATTATGCGGCCATATTAATATTTGCGTTTGAAAGTAATTTCATCATCAAGACAATTTTATTAAGATTATCCTTGCCTTTTACAGTATATAATTTGGACTTATAGTTTCGGAGAAAATGTAAAATTAAAATTATTCAACAACGCTATTCACCGAAACGGCGCGGCGGCCCACGGATGCACGACGCGTCGAGCATGACTTGCGTACACTCCGCGATAGATACCGCACTGATAGTGAACTTTATCTTGGTTTCATTTCGACTTCTTGGCTAAGAGACTTCCTATGTAAAATTGTTTCAGCTTCTTTTACGTCAGATGTGTATTTTTGTATCTATACATTTGAATATTTATATTTTACTTTCTCTTTAGTTGAATAAGTAATTTTGATAGGGTGTTGTTTTGTTTATCCCATTTTTTTATGTCATCGTTCAGTTTAAAGGTATGTTGTAACGAGATACCGCGGCCCCGGAAGGCAAGGGCAGCTGAAGTAACTGGGTGAGCTTATAGTCAGTAGAAGTCTGACAGTCCTTCTCGCTCCACTTAGAGCGATAGAAGTCATTCGATGATTTTCCCACCCGAAAAAGGGGTCAGACATTCAACGTTGGCATAGTTTTAAAGCGATGTTGTTAGGATTCCTTAGCCGAATAGCAAAAAAAACGGAACCCTTATACTATTCATCATATCTATCTGGCCGTCTTTCCGTATGTCACAGTCATTTTATTCTGAAACTATTAAGACTACTGAGTTGAAACTTGATATATAGATGTATTCTGCAAACCGTTTTCCGATTTTTATACAAAAATAATGTAAGAAAAACATTAAGGGGAGGCTCCCCATACATGGAACTAGAACTAAAAAAAACTTTACATCAAGCCTGTACGCCTATGCGGGTGTCGGCGTCTATAGATAGATCTTTAAACATGATATTGAGGTTCATATAATCATTTTTGTCAAAGTCAATCGTTTGAAAGATTAATACAAACATCTATGCTAGCAAGCATAGCTACGGAATTCTTCATGGGCGAGTCAATTGAAAGATCTACGCTTCCAAAGTGGTAAAATGTGTTTCACCCCCCACCCCCCTCTTACTTTTATAATAATGGAGTCAAAAACCAAAACAAAATATATGCTCTAGATCTTAATAAAAATTTCAATTAAAATTGGTTTGAACGAGATCGGGTCAGCAGTTTTTGAGATATAGCACATTTTATAAAACGGCAAATATTACTTTGTGTTTCATACAAACACTATGAAAAACAAAATTATTTGGCGTAGTTACTACGGAACCCTTTTTTTTCATATTGTCAATTACATGTTGCTTTATCTAGATCCGGATTCATCATGCAGAGAAAACCAATAGGTACATACTAATACCAAAAAAATATATACCGAAATACTCTAAATGTATTCTTGACAATATAATTAAATTAAACTATATTTACTTCGCGATTCTCTATCCAGTGCGAATTAGATTGACGCATAAAATTACACATTAATAAAAGTAGTAGGATTATACGCTGGTGAAACCGCGGGGCACAGCTAGTACATAATAAATAAGGTGTCGGATTTGTGATCGAGAGGTCATGGTTTCGAACCCCATCCATTACACAATTGTCGTAAACTCCAGACACAAGCATAATTATTTATCTTAGTTGAAGTAATTTGAATTCTACCCATGTTGCTAGTTCTCTTAATAATATCAATAAAAATGTCACTTCTCATATCATCTTACTCATATCATACTGAGTAGTAGTGCTAAGTCAGCGAGGCAGGCATCAGCAATTTAATGTATTCCAATAAGGTTTTAACAAGGATTAAAAATAATAAATAATAAATAATATTCCACAACTTTCACACAACGCCATCTAGTCCCAAACTAAGCAGAGCTTGTGCTATGAGTACTAGACAACTGATAAATATACATATATATTTCTAAATACATACATATTATAGATAAATTACACCCAGACAAAGAACAAATGATTATACATTTTCCAATAATTTTACAGTGATAAAGACTTTCCATTAAAAATTCAGCATTGTACAAAATTGTGGTCAGATAAAATTATCGCGAAAATGTAGCTACAATTTGTAGGATAAAAAGGTATTGCACAAAAATAAATTCAGTTGTTGCGAGCTTTTTAAATCACCTAGAAAAACCTATAAACGGTAAATTGAAATGGTTGATTTTCCTTTTAGTTTACATTTGTATGCGTATATCCGATGACATCAGTATTCATTGTAAGGGTAGAAAGCATTGTAACGAAAATTGTTTGCTTATTTTAGTGATATATGAATATTATCATCATCTGCTTACCCTTTTTAACCGACTTCTAAAAAAGGAGGAGGTTCTCAATTCGGATGATTGTTTGTTTTTTTTTTTTATGTTTGTTTGGGCATAGCTCCGTCGCTTGCCAACCGATTTGAAAAATGATTTTTATGTTGTATACTTCTCAAATGGTCCCATGAAAATTTTATCGAAATCGGACAAGCCGTTTCTGAAAAATCAACAAATGTCTAAAAAAAATATTTCCATCAATCAATCAATAATTTATTTGCACGAATGTAGGTACAATAAAAATACAGGTGGTAAATACAGATTTACATTGACGATCTTTTCGTTTACTCTGCATTGCGTTTTTTGTAAAAGGTGATAAGTAGTTGACATTTTGGCTTTTGTAACAAGATTAATTACAAACTGACCCACTAAAAAGCGTGAAAATAAAAACTGTTTTGCAAATCTAAAACCGACTTCCATATCAAAACACTACAAAGCCAAAAATAATTTTAATTTCGGAAGGCGGTGTGAAAAAAAAAGAAAATACAAAACCAATAACACCGACTATCGAAATTAAAATTATTTTTGGCTTTGTAGTGTTTTGATATGGAAGTCGGTTTTATTTTTTGCAAAAAAGTTTTTTCTACGTCGCACTCGGCTTGCTATCTAACCGGATGCAACTTATTACAAGTGTTTTACATGGAGTGACTGTCCATCTGACCTTCACAATGTAGTATTTGACTTCACAATGTAGTATTTGAATAACACGATACCTACCCCTTGGCAAGACTGTTCTCAGATTTTCTTGCTGCTGGCTACCGGTAGACTGTCAAAGATATACAAATGATAGCCGATGGAAGGAAAGCACGTTGAACCAACGATTCAACGTGCTTTCCTTGATATGAAGGAATCCCGATATCTTAATATGGTCATTCATCCACGTACAGACCTCGTTGCCGAGACATTGCTTAGACTTGAAAATCAACTCGTGATATAAAATAAGCTTCTTATTGATATAGGAAACAGAGCTGACACAAATTTTATTTTAACCAACGTATCTATACTAATATTATAAAGCTGATGAGTTTGTTTGTTTGCTTGAACGCGCTAATCTCAGGAACTACGGTTCTGATTTGAAAAATTCTTTCGTGTTAGATAGCTCATTTATCGAGAAAGGCTATAGGCTATATATCATCACGCTAAGACCAATAGGAGCGGAGCACTAATGATGAATGTTTCAAAATCGGGGGATATTTTTTCCACGCGGACGAAGTCGCGGGCGGAAGCTAGTAATCAATATTTATATTCGGCCCAATATACAACGTGTAACGAAAACCCCATATCTATCCAAAAGGACTAAAGACAACATCTGGTATGGAGTCTCTATGCAAAGTTTCAGCTCAAAATAAGTGACTCACAGAATTGACCCCAAATTGTTGATTTCATATGTTTCTTGAATACCAATAATAACAAACGTGTCACATCACTATGAGGGTCATCACTTCACGTCACTTGCCAATAAAATGATAATTCTCTTCGTTCTTCTTAATTTGAAAAATTCGGTCTCTGGTATCAATGTATTGAAATTTCTAATAAGTTCCACACATGTAGACATAGGATTAAAAAACCCTGGCCATATCGTTTGTTATCATCCAAAGAAGCCGTGCACTCGGTATGTATTACCCTTTAAATTACACGTTGTATAAGTTGAGATTCAGGTGATTACACACTTCTATCCAATATAACAATATCTGTGACAATATCTTCAGGCTAACTGATGCGGCTACCACATTATCGTACATAACAACAAAGGGCTAGGATGAGATTAAGCACAAGAATATGATAGTCAGTTCATTATGCAGCCTCCTTGATCCACCGTGTGGAAGAAAGCAGTAACCGCATCTTGCTGATTATGAATACATAAACGTTGACAGCTTATATTCCACTCACTCTAGCTCCCATCTTCCCCAAGGACATAAGATATTTGATTAATGACCAGGGCTCGGGTCGACGGCGCATCGTGTTCCATGCGCGCATCGTAGAACAATCAACAGCTTTGACGGGACCGATATTGACATTGCTAGTCCGGATTGCGGGAATGTCGGAACAAGTACCACGGCCCCGGAACGCAAACGCAAATGGATGACCGACACTCCATTGTACTCAACTATGATTTTCTCTCCGGAACGCAAACGCAAATGGATGATCGACACTTCTTTGTACTCCATTATGATTTTATCTCGATAGCAAATTTTATTTTAACCAACGTATAATCAATATTTATGTTCGGGCCAATGTATAAGTTGAAGTTCAGGTGATTACACACTTCAATCCAATATAACAATGTACATAATAGAGCAAAATATGTATACTATTAAACTAAATGAGCAACAGCAGTAGAAAGGCACTCGCAATCAATTACGGCGCAAAAATGCAACAACGATGCGTCAATGCATTTTTGTATAATTTTATTATTTTTATTTAGCAGAACAGCTATTTGTTCTGTTTTTTTTTATTTTATTACAGCGTCACATTTGTCAACGGAAGCTTTAAAGTAAAAATTCATAATAAAACAAGATGAGAAGATTTTCAAAATTTTATTTCATCGTGATAGTAAATAGACGTAAGGATGTAAATAGTAATTGTACAATATACTTAATAGACCTTTTATAATGTACATTAAAATTATGAGCATTTATAATTATAACAATCGTGATCATTTAGAGATATGTACAACTTCAATCATTTAAACTATAATACGGTATGCATTCTAGAATCATGTAAAAGCTACACTAATATTTTAAATTACAAAATAATTTTAGTCGTGTAATAACATCTATAATTTAGCTTAAAGTATAATTTATAATTTTAGAAAATCCGATTGTGAAAATCTAAGATCCCAGAGTACAGCAGACTTTACTTGTCATCTCAATAACAAACTCCAAGAGACGGAAAAGTTTCAGTACGTATTTTTAATATGTTTAAACATTGTTGATGGATTGGGCCCGAAGGCAGAAGCAATTCATAAAAAGAAACAAAACTTAAGGTAGCAGTTCTGCTAAAACCTGACAAAATTCAATCATCGATAATTCGATATTATATATCGCTATAACCATAATGTATTTAAGTTAAGAGTGAATAGGTTACTTCTAGGCAAGCGTGCTCCATCTTCGACCACATCGTCACTTACTATCAGGTGATATGGTGGTCAAACGCGAGCCTATTGTCAATTAAAAAAAAAACAAATATACTCAAATCTTAGTTGTGTAAATAAGATCGTACTAAGTAATGACTAGCGAGCTTTAAAAGTATTGTAGTTTTATTGCTAATTATGCGTTTATAGATATTGATTAATGAAAATAAAATAAACAGAAAAGTCTGGAAGTTACACGCGTACATACAAATGTACTATATGTACGCGCAATTCATTTTTATTTATGTAGATTTGACAAATAAATATAAATTTGCTTAGTTGGAGGGGTTAACAAGATTGCTGGTAATGTGAATTCTACCCACATTTCTACTTCTGTTTATAAAAAAAAAGTACTCGGGCTTGTAAAATACTGTGTATTGTTTGCGAACTTCATTGCTTTGTAGCCGTAAATTCGCCGTCGCGTGTCTACCAAGGCTAGCATGCAAATGATAACAAAATATAATTTTACAAATCTAGTCCTCAAAAATTTATTAATATAAACATATTGTAATGTCTAGTGTCTCTGAGATCTTACTTTATTAAAATAATACATTTTTAATCCCTTTATCATCTGTAAACATACTTCAGATTAACACACAAACTAATTTAAGTTAACATGAAAATAATGACAGAAAAGAAACGAACAGTGAAACATCGATTATAGATTGGCACAAGACAACTTCGATCATACATAGATTAGATTGAAAACATCAGAAGGATCCTGTTTCCTTACAAACAAGTCAGGATTATGAAAAATAAAACTTTTATACAGGTCTTAAAATTTATTTTAAAGTATGAATCTACACACGAGAATCGATTTGCGATATGACACTCTTTAGAATTTATGAAACTGCTTCAAAAGATAGGTATTTTATTATTAATTATATATTGTTTATATGTTATTGATTATGTATTAGCAGATTAATAAACTAAGACAGACATTCTTTTATGTCTAAATATTTTCATACGTCTATTATTATATTTTTGCGAATATCAAATATGCTATATATATATTCTAAGATATTTACTAAATACTTATTGAATTTTAAGAAAACCAATACAAAATTAAGCTATGTACATTCTATGATTATTCTACAATATAATCTACCAATCAGAAAATTTTATATTTTCGTGTAATTTCTACGATTTGGATTTAAAATTGACGACTATGATGTAATATTCTAGGAAATACGATTATAATGTTAGCTGATCTTTGGATGGTTTTACGACTTATATAAATAAAAGAGATGAGATAGGAAGCCTAAGGAGTAGGTCGAAATGAATTCCTTCTTTTCTAAAATTTGATGCAGTACAGAGGTAATGTAGCAAAATACTCAGGAGCACAATCTCTGAAGAATTTAAAAATTCATAATTTCTAAGGTTTGTGCAATACACTACTATTCAAAATTGATGAAGGATAAAATCTATAAATAGTGGAGGGAATTATATAGTCTTAGCTTGAAGTAGGTATTATTATTCCAAAATTTTAATTTTAGGATTTGGAAAAACTCCGTGATTTGGATTTAAGGCCTACTGCGACATGTCTGTCCATCTGGTCCCCAATCACCAGTACAGATTCATACATTTAGAAAAAAACAGTTATTTAAATACAGTATTGACTTAATTTATCGATTCATTAATTAGTGCCTCAAATGTTCCTAATTATTTACAAATGTATGAATTAATGTTAAGAAAATAGGTATCCAGGCTGTTATTTAATTGACATTTTGAAAATATCTAAGTGGAAATTTTTGGTTTAAGTCCAACAAATAAAATATAAAGGATATGTTAAAAAAATACATTTAGACTATATTTTGACTGCTATTTTTACTTGAAAAACTAAAATAACTCATGGGCCGAGTAAAAGGATTAATTAATACAAAAGACTAAATACTTGTTTATAATATTTTACACACATTTATAAGTAGGTAAGTTTTTATAGAATTCTGTTATAGTAAATTTCCATCACACAGATTCCACTTACCATACAATCTTACACACTAACACACCATGTGCAGGTAATACATTTCATTGGACCAAATTTCAACCTTCAAATCATTTCATAGATTCTACCACTACATATTATACTAGATACATGCAAAATGTTTTCATACCTACATACTTGCGATACAAAATTTTATGCATTAATACACTCACAGTGAACTAGCAACTAAATAAAATGAAAAGGTCTAAGACACTGCAGATTATTATTTTATACATCATAATTTAGATTAAGACGATACTTACATCGAGATTGCTTATGATATAGTTGTATAGACACTTCCAATAAAGTTAAAAGTGGCACTGTTATATTATTAGTAAAGTTATTGTGCAGTCCTTACGCTATCAAGGTGAATTAAAAGTCTAATCGCAATTTCTTAACACTCAAGAGACACAGGAGATTAGATACAAAAATATCAATGTTAGGATCAATAAAAACACACCACGCTAAGCTATGGTCCCTCAACAAGACACACAAAGAGAACTTCAGCGGAAAGTCTTTGAAATTCGTTGTGACGCCGTAGAGTCCGAGCCATTCATTCAAGAACACACACTATCACAAAGGGAAAGTTTATATAGTCCTGTGCAGTGCAATGCTAGTCTAGTCATCAGCTAAGGGACTTTGTGCAGGGCTGGGCCAAGGTGGCCGAACCTTTTCCAGCACGTATTTCAGCTGGAAACTGGTGTGGAAATGCTACAGATACTCATCTATCTGGTCGTAGTCTTCGTCTGGGGGTGAGGGGCCAGATACTGAGAGGATCGGTAATCCGAAGTGTTTGACAGTTTCGACACTTCCACTGATGCTGTCATCCGATTTCGCTTCTTCATTGATGGTGTCCTCTCTTGCATGTTTTCCTTTACACAGCCGCTCTGATGAATCATTTAATGCTGTTAAAGGTATGTTATCGGCTGATCTGTAAATAATATTAGAGTAAATAAATATCAATCAAACCACATTATATTCCGCAGTCGATATACTTTTAAGTTTTGAGTATAGTTGTTTAATAAATTTTGCGCATATAAACACTTTCTTTGGGGAATACAATATAATTGATTAACCTGAAGGCAACCGATTACTTTTTTAAATGTTATCCTATGGAAATTACTTTATTACAAGTATTTTTCTAAAAGACACTTTAAACACTGCCTACTTACCTGGCTTTGCGACAAAGTTTAGACTGAGAACCGTGTCGCCTCAAAAACTCTCCAGCATCAAAGCCTGGGAAGCCCCCAGCTGGCTCGGCTGACACGAAGATTGCCGAGTTCACCCGAGGCCGGCTACATCGGGCCAATAACCGCTCTTCACACTCCAAGCTCTGTGTATGCGTGTGCGACCACCGCATGTGCTGCAACAGAGAAAAACAGTTTCAAAAGTGAAAATTCACAAAAATCCATTCTACAGAGACCAAATCAATTCTGTGTAGTAATTGGCCCCTCTAGATCTAAAATCTCTATGGTTATTAAGAACAAAAACAATAAGAAGAAAGTGAAAAATTTGAATATCAATAAATACAAGAAATAAATAACAGTGCTCAAAAACATTCCAATAGTAAAATAGAAAATTAGTTTTGTGTAAAAGTGAAGAGTTTGAGTAATTGTTTGTAAGAATATTGTACATAGGAACTCAACGACGCCCGCAATTTTTATCTTTGTATTTAAAAGCAATCAGCAAAATACAGGGAAATAATAAAATAAACAATGTCCGCATGGAATTCTGATAACAAGTTCTGAATAAATTCCTTCTACCGGTTTGATATAACTTTTAGAGGAAAGTTTTCAGTTGGCCCGCATAACACTTTCTAAGATAAATCCAATATCTGTATAGTAGTCGTACTTCCTAAACATCACCCTGAAATTCGAAGAAAGTTGAGGTGTGAACCCGTTATGACTTATAAATTCTGTATTGTATAAATTAAACCACGCAAAAAAAATCCCTTAGATTGAGGTGAATTATGAAAATGTCTTTAAAAGAAAGGTTTTCATCTAAATCAAAAAAGAAAAATACTGATATCAATGTACTAGAAAGTTTCCAAAAATTGAGACGCATACTCAAGCAGACGAGTAGAATACATTAAATTAAATTAGATACGTGTTTATGCATTTGTTTGATCAAAAGTTTTAAAAAAGTGTTTTCACATAGGTATTACATTTCCCGCTTATCTTAAAAGAAAGAGATCAATAAGTATAACTTTTCTTATTTCACAGTTTTATTACTTTTCAATTTCGTTTATGGAGTCTACACGATTTCGTTAATGCCTGAATACGGCTGGATTTATCTACACAAGACGTTAGTCTTGCACTCAGTACAAAAAAGTATTGTATATACAAAATGTAACAGATTAAGCGCAATAACTCAGATACCTCAATTAGAATATTAAATTATAAGTCTAAATAAAAATCCGTAACTAAATAAATTAAAACCCAACCCAGATTTTTTTTTTTATAAAATAGTTATCCTTACTAAACGCAAAACGTATGTGCGTCCCACAATATCCTTACGCAGATGCATACACTCATGCCATGTTAGCGGCCGACACGCACACGAGCGCATTTCCTTGAATGAATGATTGTATTAATTCGTCATGATTTCCATTTTAAGTCAAATGGAAGAGTTTTTCGTCAAAATTTAACACCTATTTTTATGACGAAATCGAGTCGGAAGCCGATTCTGAACCAACTACTTTCAGGAATTGCGTTTATTCTGTTACACGTTGTACAGACCGTTAAATTTTATCATTTCAGGGCAATAAATACGTGAACTGTCAACAGTATCAAAATCATATTGTTTAAGACCATGGCCATTTAAAAATAATCCTTTTACCTCATGAAAATTAGACAATCAATTTGATCGTGGTTATTGGCATAGAGTTATAGATAAGGAATAAAAAACCGTATGATTTAGCACTTTCCTTCGCGTGTTTTCAGAATGCCTTCAAAAAAACATGGTAAACTTGTGACATCAACAAACCAGCGATTCAAAGTGCAAACACACTCCGCGTTCAAATAACTCAAATCACATATTTAATTATCCTTAACTTAAAGGCATAAAGTCCAATTTTGCATGACATATTCTTAAGTCCTCGAGGCTTCTGTCATTGTTAGACACGCGATTCAAGAGTTTATGAAGGCAAAGTTCAGTTTAGATAAATGATAAATGTTTACTGAAGAAATGTAGGTATGGACTGTAATTCGTTATCGTCAAAGGAAAATCGTATTTATGTACTTTAGTGTGAACTGTGGTGACAAAACTCAAAAGAGACATCGCATGTCGAAAGCTGTAAGGTGCAATTTTGAATATTATTATTGTAGGCTTTTTTCTTTAGAAATCATGAAACATTAGCTACCGCAACCAGCATTCCGCAAAACCATTTTGAAGAGAGCCAAATGATCCAACACATGCGTTACTATCAGAGAGGTTCCGTATCTACACATTGTTTCAACACTCATATCTATACTTCTATACTAATATTATAAAGCGGAAAAGTTTGTTTGTTTGTTTGTTTGCTTGAACGCGCTAATCTTCGAAAGTACGGGGTGGATTTGGATGCAATTTGGTATGGAAGTAGCTTGAAGCTTGAGGAAGGTTATAGGCTACTTTTTACGCGACTGAAAAAAAGGAGAGTTATGTTTTTACCGTGATAGAATCCACGGGAGCGAAGCCCCGCGTGAGTACTAGTTACTAGATAAAATGAGAATTGCAGTCTGTGTTTCCTAACAGCTTCAACCTAGGAGTTTTTAAGTAAAGAATAAATAGTTTACTTCTAAGTAAGCGTGCCTCATCTTCGACCACATCATCGCTTTCTATCAGGTAAAATGTTGGTCAAACGCGAAGCTATCATGAATAAAAAGAAATAGATACATTTATTTATTTACACTTTATTTTTTATTTATTTACATTTAGGTAAAAAGGCGGACATTCAACTGGGTTTTAATAGAGAACACGCATCATAGACCATGTTTACTCTATTCTTTGTACGTTCCTTTAAATGTACGTCTATGTAAGTATGACCTATTCTTAAGATGCGGTTTAATGAGTTTGAATAGAGATTCTCACGATACATATTAACATATCGCGAGAATCTCTATTCAAACTCACACAAACATCATACACAAAAGAAGGTTTCATATTAATAAAACCTTCTTTTGTGTACGATGTTTTAGTATAATAAAAGTTCCTATTTTGAATTTTCAGCTTCGTTAAATTACAGAACAAAAATAAAGGTTTTCAGCTAATCGTTTTAATAAAAAGTTTACAATCCAACCGTCACATATTTACGTGTAAACTTTTACACTTTCTCTGTTAAAAAATCTATATTACCTTACACGTCCTAAATGCTAGGAGTGTTTTAAATTTTTATTATTTGCCCATTACCGTCACGTCGCGTGCAACTTCGAGAATGGAAATGTGTGGCATGGCTTTGTTTCAATTTTTTATTTAACACCGTTCACCTGGCGTTATTTACATCGAAGGATGAGTGACCTGAGTTTACGGTTGGTTATTTCTGTCCTAAAAAACCTTAACCTTTCCGCTTTTTTTAAATAAACATGTGAAGTTTTTATTAAGTTCTATAAATGTTTTCTTTAGATTATAGCGTGTGTATGCGTGTCTTGTGAATAGGAATTTATGTATGAATAAAAAGTAGGTATATTTTTAGAATGAAGTGGAAGCTTTGAAATAAAGTTTGGCTTTATTTTTTGAGTTTCGAAAGAACTTTTCAGACTTTCCAAAGCGTATATTACCTATAGCGGCAAATTAGAAAAGAAGTTGATACGGTGCTCTCGATAGCGTCATAATGAATTGGTCCTAAAAAGCCCTAAGAATAGGGATTTGGACGGGTATTTGCAACAAAAAAAAGCTTGAACTTATTTGTAAATTAGGTATGATAAATAAGTCGGTTTACTTAAGGTTTCGAGGGCACCATAAGCTCAATATGAAAAAAGTGTTCTTTTACCACTGTGAAGAAATTGCAAATGTAATACAAGGCCGTTTAACAGATTACAGTATGAAATCTATTGTAAATATCACTTTTAATTTTTTTAATATGAAGTTACACAGATACTTATATTATGTACTGGTAAAAAAATAAATTATGAACTTCTATCCTAATCTAAGAGCGTAATCTATCAATTTGCAAATAAACAAAAACCAGCAAAGTGCGCGTCGGACTCATGCACGAAGGGTTCCGTACCATTATCTATAAAACCGGCAAAAAAATTCACGTTTGTTGTATGGGAACCCAAAGGAAAATTTCAACTGTCTAACTATCATGGTTCATGAAATACAGCCTGGTGACAGACAGACAGACAGGCAGACGGACGGACAGCAGAGTCTTAGTAATAGGTTCCTGTTTCACCCTTTGAGTACGGAACCCTAAAAATTGTAAAAAATATTAGTTTTCATCATTTTTAACCGACTTCAAAAAAAGGAGGTTTACAATTCGTCTTGAACTTTTTTTATTTTTTTTTTATGTATGTTACCTCATAACTCGGAGATGCCTGGACCGATTTGGAAAATTCTTTTTTTGTTTGAAAGGGTATACTTTTATTTGGTTCCATTGTCGTTACGTTTGAATCTGATGATGGAATCATGAAGACATCGAGGGAACTCTTCAAATATTATAGGCATACCTATAGCGTTTTGAGTATTTCTTATAGTACCTTGTGCAGTTGCTCTTGAAAAGCACCATTTGAGGAAGTGGAACTGATGATGAAGACCCCAGATGGCCACCGAAACTACTCAATAATAAGTATTTCGTTGATTGCGATTAGATTACTTGAATATGGATGTTAAGCACTTTATGCTCGTCACAGTGCATATGGTGAAGTAGCGCTGATGGTGATGTACCAGGAGAACTCCTCAAAAATTAACGGCTCTGCACCGGGAAAAGCAATATTTTGTAAAAGGTGATAAGTAGTTGACATTTTGGCTTTTATAACTAGATAAATTACAAACCGACCCACTAAAAAGCGTGAAAAAAAACTTTTTAGCAAAAAATAGAACCGACTTCCATATAAAAACACTATAAAGGCAAAAATAACTTTAATTTCGGAAGGCGGTGTCGTTAGTTTTGTATATATTTTCGTTTTTGACACCGCCTTCCGAAATTAAAGTTATTTTTGCCTTTATAGTGTTTTTATATGGAAGTCAGTTCTATTTTTAACCGACTTCTGAAAAAGGAGGAGGTTCTCAATTCGGATGTTTGTTTGTTTTTTTTTTTAATGTTTGTTCGGGCATAGCTCCGTCGTTTGCCAACCGATTTGAAAAATTCTTTTTTTGTTGGAAAGAGTATACTTTTCAAATGGTCCCATGAAAATTTTATCGAAATCGGACAAGCCGTTTCTGAAAAATCAACAAAAGTCTAAAAAAATATTTACATTGATGATCTTTTCGTTTATTCTGCATTGAGTTTTTGTGTTCGCGCGTTTTTAGTTTTTTGTAGTTGATATTTGGGCTTTTACAACGAGATTAATCACAAATTGGCCCACTAAAAAGCACGAAAATAAAAACATTTTTGCAAAAAAATAAAACCGACTTCCATCAAAACACTACAAAGCCAAAAATAATTTTAATTTCTGAAGGCGGTGTGAAAAAAAAGAACATACAAAACCAATAACACCGACTACCGAAATTAAAATTATTTTTGGCTTTGTAGTGTTTTGATGGAAGTCGGTTTTATTTTTTTGCAAAAAAGTTTTTTTTGCTAAAAAGTTTTTTTAATGGCAATATTGATTTAGTATAAAATATTTTTTTATAATTATGATGAATACGATAAAACGATAGAGAATTAAAAATAAAGTCAAAATAAAACTTCTTAATTGCACATTGAAAATTAAATGTCATCATATCTATTTCATCGATTACTTCTTAATAATATTTTGTATCACCAGTTTTTCCTTGATTTTCTTAATTAGTAATTAAAAACATACTACACAACGTGTAACGGAAACCCTATATCAATCCAAAAGGGCTGAAGACAATATCTGGTATGGAGTCTCTATGCCCAGTTTTAGCACAAAATAAGTGACTCAACGAATTGATACGAAATTATCGGTTTCATGTTTTTTGAATGTTAATCATAACAAACGTGTCACAGCACTACGAGGGTCAATAATTTTCCACGTTACTTGCCTATAACACGATAATTCTCTTCAATCTTCTTAATTTGAAAAATTCAGTCTCTGGTATCAATGTATTGAAATTTCTAATTAGTTCCACACATGAAGACAGGATTACCAAACCCTTGTCATATCGTTTGTTATCATCCAAAGAAGCCGTGCACTTGGTATGTATATACCCTTTAAATTACACGTTGTATTTACATATTTATTACACGTAGAATTATTTCTTGAAGACTTTCCATTTAACTATAGCATATTCAGCAAAATTATAACCCAAAAATCGTGCATTAATTTAAGACTAAAGGCTTTATTAATAATAAAGTTTTGTAAAGCAGGTTTTGCCTCGTCATTAAAGTTATACTTCCACCAGGAAATTATTGAACAAATTGTTGGAAGCCGTGGATTTCAGGGAAATTGTATACTTTCAGAAGTGTATTAAATTATGTAATAATAATTACTTTCTTTATTAACACTTCCGAAATATCTCGGTGATTTTCCAGCGCACGTATTTGGGCTGTATATTTTAAGGAGTAATTATACCAATTAATGGATTTTACGCTTAGGTAAATATCGTCATAATAATAAGTGGTAATAAAATAACCTCTTTGTTTTTCAGTAACTTTCATATACGTCTTATTTTACTAAGGGAGCTGTTTCTTTCAGCACAAGCTATTAAAGTCAATGACAGAACTTAGCGAGGGAAAGTATAAAACCCATATTAAACGTGTCCTATTGAAAAATGCATATTATAAGATTAAGGACTACGTTGAAGATAAGACTGCTTGGCAATGATTCCTTCTACACATGTGGTTTCCCTGGCTTATTGTCACGGCGTTATTGTGTAAAGGTCTATTAACAGCTCACTTTTTTGTGTGTGTGCTTGTTGTTGTTATTTTTATTTTATTTTACTTGTATATAATTAAGTCATTTGCTTTTATTTGCAGTTTTGCAAAGCTAGTTTTTAATGTGTATGCGAGAATTCATTTCTAATTAGTTAAATTACATTGTATTATGTCAATTGGTCTATACTGTCCTCTCATACAAAAAAAATGTATCTATTATACAGAATATATGGTGAAAATCAATATTTCTTCATTCCATAGGAAATGATCAATTTCGAACCGTGCACTAACTTCTAACGTTTTATGAGTGCCCATGCAGGCCTACATAAAATAAAATAATTTTGATTTTGAATTGAGAAAAATGGAAGGCATATCCTTGGTAGAACGTATCAAATTATTTACTTTCTAAGTAAGTTTTATTATGGTCTATTTTATATTTAAGTATTTTGAATTAGATTTCACCGTATAATGTACAGTAAAAACTAAGTACGACTTCATATACGACTTATTATTGGCTCTTATTAAACGACAAAAGCGAATTGCTTCTGTAAAATTAGTTAATCTATCCAGATTTACAACTACCAGTCTACTAAGGGATTTCAAATCTTTAAGACACACAGAAAAATCAACACAACCTCGAATGGTTAGTGGTTATTAGCGAGTTCGACGGCAAAAGCCGAGGGTACGTAGCCCAAACAGCTTTTCTGACCACATCCACACAAGATTGAATACCAAACTGAAAGTTGTCTGAGCACGTC
Organism: Tholera decimalis; assembly: GCA_943138885.2. Taxonomy (NCBI): domain Eukaryota; kingdom Metazoa; phylum Arthropoda; class Insecta; order Lepidoptera; family Noctuidae; genus Tholera; species Tholera decimalis. Next base: position 30,972,539 of record OW964558.2, on the reverse strand, counting down.
ACAATTTACGACGGTAAGGACAGACAGATTGAAAAATATCAATAAAGAAAATAGACGGCGAGACGTCAGAACCTATAACGGTGAGGAACTCGAGGCGAGGAGGACAAGGACTTAAGCATTTTAGTAATGAGAAAGTGGGCGAGCAGCGGTAATAAACCGGGATCAGCAATTTGAAACTGGTAAGGGTGAATTGTGTGAATCTTTGAATGGGTAAGGTGTCAGCCTTGTGAACGAGAAGTCGCGAGTTCGAACTCCACCCATTACTCTATTGGCGTGAACCCACTGCAGACACAAGCATGTTTAGCTTAGTTGTAGGGGTTAACAAGATTACTGGTAATGTCAGTTCTACCCACATTGCTAATTCTCTTTTTTATGAAAAAAAAATGCACGCCGATATCAGCGTGAATTTGTTGACCTGAACTGATTATGTATGAAAATGTTTTTCTTTCTTTCTTTTCTAAATGTATACAACGTGTAACGGAAACCGCACATCTATCCAAAAGGACTGAAGAAAACATCTGGTATGGAGTCTCTATGCAAAGTTTCAGCTCAAAATAAGTGACTCACAGAATTGACCCCAAATTATCGGTTTCATATGTTTCTTGAATATCAGTAATACAAACGTGTCACAGCACTATGAGGGTCATCACTTTCCACGTCACTTGCTAATAAAACGATAATTCTCTTCGTTCTACTTAATTTGAAAAATTCGGCCTCTGGTATCCAATGTATTGAAATTTCAAATACGCTCCACACATGTAGACATAGGATTAGAAAACCCTTGCCATATCGTTTGTTATCATCCAGAGGAGCCGTGCACTCGGTATGTATATACCCTTTAAATTACACGTTGTATATCAAGCGTCCCGAATCACACTTCACATTAGCATGAACAAAAATTTCTGAACGTAATCTAAAGCATATCTTAATTTTGTCCATGCAATTTCTAACTAATTCTGAAATGGTTTCCAAGCATTTATTATTAGTACATTGTTTTGAGGTTAAAGGAAATTTAATTAGTTACTAACTTTAGAGGGTTTGGTAGCAAGCTTTTGTTACAGCAGAAGTATGAAACAGTAGGTCAACTAAGTTATTTATTGTGTTACGCTTCAGCAAAGTTATAGAGTGTTATTATATTAAATACCTTGTAAAAAGTACAGGAAACGAAACATAATGATTCCGCCAAAACCTAGTTGTTAGGTTTTTAGCGGAATTAATGCCAAATATTGGTATGTAATATCAATTTCTTATGGATTTTCGTAACACAATGCCTGATTCTGTTCAATATTATCAGCAGTTTTCTTCATGCTAAGTGACTTTCTTACTAGCTTTTGTCACCTAGTCTTGGAAAAGGTGCTGCCATCTAACGGTAAAATAAAATTATAAGTGCGTGGTGAATTGAATTATACGAGGGTGATGTACCGCAATTGTCCTACTGTTTTAATGTTTTTGTGACTTGGTTGTGTAAGAGGTACAGATAGAAACAACTGCAACTGACGTACAAATTGCAAGCAACCTCGGCTGATATTATTTGACAGGTGGATATATGTCCAAATAGGGATTTTCGTAATTTCCACAAGTTCAGGTTTATCTGGTTTGGATTGTAGTATATTTGTGCTACGCAGTCCAAATGAGATAATATAGTTGTATTATACATACATTTCTTGATGCTAATTATTTAAAGTATTAAAACGCTAAATGATTAATTTATTTATAAGATTTTTTTAAATTATTTTAAAGAAGGCTTATAGACTAATTACATAAATGATTTAAAAAGATTAAAAATTGCTACTAACAAGCCTCCACATGTATATGTTAATGTAAAATCTAACGTTACCTATCTATACTAATATTATAAAGCGGAAAAGTTTGTTTGTTTGTTTGTTTGTTTGTTTGCTTGAACGTGCTAATCTTCGAAAGTACTGGGTGGATTTGGATGCAATTTGGTATGGAAGTAGCTTGAAGCTTGAGGAAGGTTATAAGCTACTTTTTACGCGACTGCAAAAAAGGATAGTTATGTTTTTACCGTGATAGAATCCACGGGAGCGAAGCCCCGCGTGAGTACTAGTTTATATATATTACAATCATGTTTTACTACATTAACTGGTTAGATCACCACACTAATCCGAATGAATGGGAATACATTAATTTATTATTTAAGAAAGGAAAGTTTTATTAATTGATCGTTTTAAAACCAGAAAATGAAACAAATCAAGAAACGCAAACTCTGATTGCTAATTAACACAGCCTTTTCAACAAAGCAGACACCGTGTTGGCAAACGTCAGAAAAACTTGAATGAAAACAAAGGAAGATTACAGAAACTTAACAAAATATTTCTTTTTGATTCATCACTCATTGCTGACAGCGTAGAATGATTCGCATTTTGTCTCCATTTAGAACTTATTCTGCTTCAAACTAGGTTTACGAACAAATTATTTAGTATAATTTGACGCAAATAGTATACAGCATGTTAACTAACAGAGGGCGTTCCCGTTAACCCGCATCCATACATGTTAAAAATATTACCATTCGAAAACAAAATGTTTTTATTTTTTTTAATATTAAAATATTCACAAAGAATGTTAAAATGATACGTAAAAGAAACACCCTGTACACGCGTACGCATTCATAAATAAATTGTGACGTTGCCGTCCTTCGTAGTACGTACGCGTGTACAGAGTGTTTCTTTTACGTATCAATTTAACATTTTTAGTGAATATTTTAATATTAAAAAAAGACATTTTGTTTTCGAATGGTAATATTTTCTTTAGCATGTATGGATGCTATACTATTGCGGGTTAACGGGAACGCTCTCTATTAGTTAACATACTGTATATCAGATTCCTTCGCATAGAGAGGAGGTCTATGTCCCAACAGTGGGAACGGTAAAGGCTGATTAATATAGATAGTAGACGATGCCGGCGTCCGCGATGGCGATTTCTATACAAACACGTTTGAATATTTGATTTTTATTAAGTAAAAGAAAGCTCCACCTAGATTACAGCTCATTCCTACTCATAGAGGAAGCGTGTGTGTGAGAACGTTATAGCTTGGTTATCCTTGATTTCAGAAATGTTATTGTCCATCACATAAATGTAAATTATGTAGGTCTGTACACTGACTAACATTCGGTTATGCTACCATGGTTATAAAATGTCAATTTATCAATTTTGGTTATTAACATTTTACCCATCACTAATTTGCATCCATGTATTGAAATGAAATGAAATATTTATTTGTAAATTAGTTATAAATAACACTTTTACACGTCATGTTTTTTTGCGTGTTAAGTTTAGCTAGATGAGGCCGGTATTTCCTAACTGACTACTCTGAGAAGAAACACCGAAACAAACTCAGAGGTCATAGTCTCTTTTAAAGTCCGGACAATTTGTATTTTTATATGAGAAGCATGTAGGTTCATGTCTGTGGTATTCTTTTGAGGAAATAACCACGCAAATTTGAGCGGACCTGTCCAGACAGTGCAAGCATTTGTCAGTTATCGTGTCGTGTATTACTTATTTACTATGAGTACTTTTTTTCAAGGAAAATTATCAGTTAACTTCTCCCACTCCGGGTGAAGCTGAAGGGTATGTAAAGACTAAAAACCCACCCTGTTCTCTCAGTTGCCTATGCGTGCCAGTACCGCCTACTAAAATCATTGATCAGACATCCTTGAAAATTTACCACAGGAAATGAGCCACGCCTGTTACGTTGCTAATATTTCCTTTGTCTGGCAAATAGCGACTGTTAAACCAAGGTTTAAAGCGGTTGAATGCAATTTAGGACGGTAGGTCGCACCGTAACGGTTATTGTATTGCTACTTATGTGTTTTTGGATAGTTTAGCGTCTGTAAGCTTTAGGTCTTTTGTGTCGTTTCTATAGTATGTTCTGTTTATATTTGGTTGAACTAGTTTTGAATATTTGCGCGTCATTGCGTGATTATACATGGGTGATAACCTACATCAAAATAGTTGACGAGCTGTCTGAGTCGGTCTGTTTTATAAAAGTTAGGTGAGCAATATTAAAATCTAAATTATTGTGCTACTACAATTTAAATCTAACAATTCCACCTTTAAACTGTTCACGATTAATTTCTCTTCTGTTTCACAATATCCGTGTGGCTTTTAGTAGACTTGAAATGAAAAAACTTGACACAAACCGCAGCGATAAGCCTCTCGCGAAAAGAGGTTAGACGTGACCCTAGAATAATGTCATTAAAGCTCTAGAGGTGGGAGGTTTATCAAAAGCAAGTGGATACAAAAAAAAAACACTTTACAAAAACTGGGAAAATATGCAAAAGAACCGCAAAAATATACAACTAAAAACATTTTGCCACATTTTAGTGACGTGAATGCTAGCGTACTTAATCGGAGCTTTAGTGATACAAACGTGACTGCAAACCTAAAACACTGCAAGTGCGATTGTGAATTATTTGTATAATAACATTACTTGTTTTTTCTTAAATCATTTTTCTCGAGCCAATAGACAATAAAAGTTAAAGCACCGGGCAGGTCGACCAAAGTGACTTTAACACGCTCATGCCTTTGACGTTTAATACATATTATTACTATACACTTCTATCTTCAAACGAACAATAGCTCCAATGTGACCTCGTGTCAACACCTCATACAAGTGACGTGTCGCCTAAAATGTGCTGAAAAATATTTGGATTTGGGTCCAGGGTTCATCAAACCTTTGCTGAATAAGTCTCGGTAGCAAATAGGGTCACCATATTTGTTTCGCTGGATGCCTCAGTGGGTCTCTGAGTAATTATATCAGACGTAGTAGCAGCATCTTCCTGTAAAATAATATCAAATGTGATTGAGATTCCGTCGGTAGTGATATGGAACTACATTCGGAGGTGACGTCTGCCAGACGTTTGAAAATGAATGAGAAGACCGGTGCAAGTGTCGTCGTCGTGAGTAGCGTGCTTAGCAGAAATATGTGTGAACTCAACGCGACTTTGTAACACACTAGTAAGCGTGCTACTGCTTACTTGGTGGTCGAGACCGGCACATCGGCATTGGCAGTGGGGGCAAGCCCGCGATCTAGCGCGGGCAGGGCTCCGCTAGCTACCCTGGTTTTGGTCATCTGGCGCGGCATGCAGCAATGCAAATTGACAGCCGCAGTCGCGGGCGCTCCGCCGCGGGTATTGGAAGCAACGGTCCAGGAGACAGCATACGTCCTGCGCACGACACGATTTAAGCAATACGCACATATAGCAGCTATACTATGCCCGCTACTTATAACATATAGGGGACGTCATACATTTAGTAGTGGGATGGGGTTTCATTGACAGGAGCTACAAAAGTAACAAAACATATTGTGGTGAAATTAACCGACTTCTTTGTATTCTGTTACTTTCATATCACTTGCCAAATGATTCTACAAGAAAGCTCCATAGAACATTGCAATAGCAATCTACGATGTACTATTTGTTCAGTAACTAATATGTAAGGGATCTGGTTTCACAGTATTGTTTAGTAAGTATTGGTTTTGAGTACATTGGTTTAGTATCTAGGTAAAAATTTAGATGATTGAAATGACACAACAACTTAATACTATAATAGTGGAACGGTTATGTGGTATTTATGTATAGGCTAAAATATTGCAAAATAAATCAGTTGCGGCGCGTATTTTGTATCTTGAAATATGAAAAAAAATATTGGCATCCTGTATTTAATATGGTATGTAGTCATGAATATCAGAAAACATATTCATACCTTGGGTGTCAATAATTATCACACACAGCTGTCAAATGTATACAGAAGATATAATTGTATCTGTTTATTATAATATTCTTAAATGTACTGCTTGCTTTTACTTTGCATTACTCCTATTTAATTATGTTATTGATCCTAATAGAATTATAAACATGTTTGTAACAGTCATCTAGCAAGATAGAGATCCGATTTATAATTTTATAAATGAGAAGCTATTCTTTACGTTTTTTCCTGGAAAAACAGTAACGGGTTAATTCTGACCGTTTTATTAACATCTTTTATAAGAAGTCGGGTATTTACATGAACAGAAGTAATAATTAAAATATTTGATCATAACGTACAACCCTAGTGACTAGAATTTTAAATCAAATAAACTTGTACGTGACATGAGTAAGCCGTCTATAATTTTATTTACGAATTACCGCTCGACCGACGGTCAGCGCTGACCGTCAGTCGGCGTAGCTATATCTATGCAAGCCTATGAATGCGCACTCAGCTACGCTGACGGTACGCGCGTGATTCGGTCCGCGCGTACGGTCGGTCCAGCCGTCGGTCCAGCTCGTCGGTCGCGCGTACGTCGGTCAACCGACGAGCTATGAGATTGTATGGATGCGTCCAATGCTTCGCTGACGGAGCGACCGACCGTACGTCGTTTTGTGAACTGTACACACGCGTCGCAGTTCGCCATCGGCGTAGCACTGAATGCATTTTCACAACCGACGGTCAAGACGTACGGTCAGTGCTGACCGTCGGTCGAGCACTGTTTCCAGCCTAATGAATAATTTATTTGTTTTATAATATTGTTCCCCCTTCTTTTTTTATTAAAGCGTTTTAATGTCATCATATCAACGGAGACTCTAATGTAGTAACAATGAATAATTAAATTATGAATTTCAATATTATGTACCTACATAAATTATGGCCAATTTAATTGTATATTAGCATATTATAAACTGTTCGGTAAATCGTAGCGTATAATAAATATTCGGACTGTATTTTCTGATAGCTACAAACTGGGCGTATTTAGGTCAAGGCTGAATAGGTTACTTATAGGAAAGTGAGCGTTATCTTTATCGACATCATAGCTTACTATCAAGTGAAGTCATGGTGGTGGTGGTCAATAAAATAATCTAAAAAAAAAACATTGCGATGTAACATTTATTGCTTATTTATATTAGTATAATTACGCAAGGGCGCCCCTCCGTCGTCTCTTAGAAACATATAACACACACTTTTTTGATCTTGATATATTTTCATTATGTCAATCAAAATTTAAAAGGATGGCTATTCAATTGCTTGCACAATCATTATTACTTATTCTAACTAACCCAAATCGCCTCCAGATGCGTGACTTTGTTTTAAGTCTACTTAATAGATTATTCCGCGGACATTGGTGTGGGTTACGTATTTACCTCTATTACACTAGTTTGATATTTTTTAACTGTTTTATGTCCCAATAAAATAAAATAAAATAATAGTAAATAGTATTTATTGCACAATAATTCTGAATGACAAAATCGTTTATTTTATGAAAAATATCTAATTATAGTTATCTTTTACTCCTTGTCGCAACTCTGGTCTCCAAGATATAGGGCAGTCTATTTCGTTAAAATATGTTTAGTTATTAATTTACTGTTAAATATGGGTAATATATAGGACAGACTTCTTACCTACAGAATATTATAAGAACGAATTTATCAAAACCATTGTTACAATGGTTTTGATAAATTCGTTCTTATAGTTCCACTTTGGTCGCGTGGAAGTTTTGCAACACACACGATTGTGAACTATAAATACACTATAACACTAGATATTTTATTAAAGTATTAGCTTGATATGGGTTTCCACAAAGTTATGTCAGATTCTATTCGGTAAACTATAAGTGTGCCAAGTGTCTTCTAACTTTTCATGAGCCATTTTTGCTTGACACAAACATATAAACTAGCATTTATAATATGATAAAGTATAGTAGAATTGTACTGTATTAACATTGCACTGAAAGTTTAGGTAGGTAGGTATTTCAACATTATATTTTCAACACTAAAAATTTCCGAAGGGGATAACACCTCGGTCGTATGATGTTCGTACATATCGCTTCTGAATCGGTCGAACGATGTGTTCATTCATGTAGAAGATGGCGACTCTAGTCAGAACGATCTTGAAGATATGCAAGATTCCTGGCACTATTCGATTTATTATATCCATCTCCACGGTTAGCGCAGCCGTTGAGAGATAAGTTGCTGCGCTTTGTGTCGCTGGTTCCAATCCCGCACAACAGAACAAGATTGAAAAAATGCATGTGCAATCCTTCCTACTAATATTATAAATGCGAAAGTTTGTGAGGATGGATGGATGTTTGTTACTCTTTCACGCAAAAACTACTGAATGGATCTGAATGAAATTTGGTAAGTATATAGTTGGCAGCCTGGAATAACACATAGGCTACTTTTTATCCCGAAATTCCCACGGGATTGGGATTTTCGCGGGAAAACCTTCCCACGCGTACGAAGTCGCGGGTAGAAGCTAGTTCTACATAAAATAAGCAAACGTACCTACGATACAGGAGTTATTTACTAGAGATTTTTTAAACAAAACATAAATAAATGTAGTGTGCTTGATACATACGAAATATCGTATTATATAAGTATCTGCATATAAGCGAGATAATACTTTAACAAATCTAAATAATATTGTCATTTATCCAGATAGAAAGTTGTTCGCTACTTTATATTTAGACAAAAATCAACCTTGTGAGTAATGAAATATTATAAAAGACTTGGTTATCTGGCTAGCCTTTTCCAAATCATTTTGGGGTCGTCTTCCAGTCTAACCTAATGCAGCTGAGTACCTAGCAATATTAACATAGACTGGGTAGGTTAGATAGAAAGTCATATCTGACCTCTACAACCTAGTTACGGGGTAGTACGATATCTCAGGGAAATACAGGTGTCAGATTTTTTGCTTCTAATTACCCGTAACGACTGTAAAATATGTACAAAAAGCAGGTGTTAGCAATAGCGTCACGTGCTTTCTGAGTTATGATAGTATTTCATATTTTATCTATTTTTTAATATTTATTTAATCACCTTGGTTATCTGGCTAGCCTTTTCCAAATCATTTTGGGATCGTCTTCCAGTCTAACCTAATGCAGCTGAGTAGCAATATTAACATAGACTGGGTAGGTTAGATAGAAAGTCATATCTGACCTCTACAACCTAGTTACGGGGTAGTACGATATCTCAGGGAAATACAGGTGTCAGATTTTTTGCTTCTAATTACCCGTAACGACTGTAAAATATGTACAAAAAGCAGGTGTTAGCAATAGCGTCACGTGCTTTCTGAGTTATAATAGTATTTCATATTTTATCTATTTTTTTATATTTATTTAATCACTTATGCAACGTGTAATTTAAAGGGTATATACATTATACATACCAAGTGCATGGCTTCTTTGGATGATAACAAACGATATGGCAAGGGTTTTGTAATCCTAAGTCTACGTGTGTAGAACTTATTACAAATTCCAATACACTGATACCAGAGACCGAATTTTTCAAATTAATAAGAATGAAGAGAATTATCGTGTTATTGGCAAGTGACGTGGAAAGTTATTGACCCTCGTAGTGCTGTGACACGTTTGCTATGATTGGTATTCAAGAAATATATGAAACCAATAATTTGTTATCAATTCTTTGAGTCAGTTATTTTGTGCTGAAACTGTGCATAGAGACTCCATACCAGATGTTGTCTTCAGCCCTTTTGGATAGATATGGGGTTTCCGTTACACGTTGTATAACTTACCCAGAACTGAGCGTAGTTTGTTACAAACTGTATCTACATGTATGTTCCAGGCAAATTTAGTGTCAATGGTCAGTCCGAAGCACCTGTATGTCTCGACCTGTTCTAAATTAGTACACACACACACACACCTAGATTTTTCTCTGTGTAAAAAACATTCATAACTATGACCTTTTATGTTCAATGCGATGCATTTGTTGCGTAAATATGGGGAGGTTATTACCATGCATTTCGTTTTGTTTATATTTATTATAATACCATTGTCATGTGCCCATTTAATTATATTATCCAAGTCACATTGTATCGCTTCTAGTATGGGGGTTTGGTATTTACCACTGAAAAGGAGACATATGTATCGTCGGCATACATATACGTTTTGCATTTTTGTATTACATTACACATGCTGTTTACGTGTATAATATAACCAATAGGCCCATATACAGATCCGGTTGAAACACCATATTTCATAACGCCCTCATTACTCTCAGCATTAGATACTCGAACTTTGATTGTTCTTTGCTGTAAATATTGAGCGAACCATCTATTGATTGGACCACCATCTTTTGAATACATGGAACAATAACTCTGCACCCCTTTTTATGAATATTACGCTTATGCAAATACTCCTTATTTAATTTAATATGGAGAATGAGTGCAAACAGCGATTATTGATATGCCATAAAGCATCCTTACAAATATCAGAACAGATTTTCATGCCGTTGTATAGATAGTGATTCATGATGAGCAAGTTACATATTAGTATATTATTTATTAAGTTTTTAATAAGCAGAAGTTGCTAGTTAGAAATAATCTGAATTATGGATGAATTTTAACCGCTGAGTCCGCTGGTATTGATAAAATAATCTGGTAAAAGGTTAGTGTGTTGAATATATCCCTGCTTAAGCCTTTATGGTATACTTAAAAGCGTGATTTCAAGTTATTGAATCGAGACCTTCTTAAGTATGCTCAAATAAACATCAAACGCAAAGCCACTTAAGAACAGTGTATCTTTCCCACTCCAACAGATATTATGTTGGTATCAATGTGTACAAGTAGGCCTTCAAACCGAGTCAGTGTGCTTCAAATGGTAATACACTAAAATCCTATTGTAGTCACCGTCTTTGTCACATGTCGCCTTAATCTTTGAGATTTTCTTCAGAATTTCTATAAAGCTCAGACCCGCACTTGTGTGTGAAGATGTGGAGGTTTTTTGAATTTGTTCAAGCATATTTGATTAAAATTCTATTGGGACAAAGTAAAGTTAGTAGAACTACATTCAGGTTTATGAAGAGAATGAGAGTTTCTGATCGAAAAAAAGGATTCATATCTTATTTTTAATATTATTTAAATCTATATGAGTGCTTTTTGTATGTACGAGTATGTTTAATTGAAACATGCATAAAAAAAGAATCTTGAAGAGCCGGAAAATCAAAGGAAATCGTTTGATAGTCCACATTAAGACTGGAAACCATGATTATCAATGGAGTTGTGATAGCAGGCTGTCTATTTAAGTTTCGTTTACGTAGGCAGTAAGCTTTAAGGTGTACACGAATGAACCAACAATAATGAATTTGAATTAATAAGTAATTGAACGTAAATTGGGTGTTTGTGTATGTGAATACAAATGTTTGAAACTCATCTACGATACGGGACAAATTCCTAGAGTGTGACAAAGTTTTAAGATAAGAAATGCAATGAATGAACATTTTAATTTGACAGGCCTGTTGGTCTAGTGGTCAGTGGCCCTGACCGCTATGCTCAAGGTCGTGGGTTCGATTCCCACCCAGGACAAATGTTTGTGTCATGAGCACGATCATTTGTTCTTTGTCTGGGTGTAATTTATCTATAATATGTATTTCGAAATATATAAGTACGTATGTTTATCAGTTGTCTAGTACTCATAGCACAAGCTCTGCTTAGTTTGGGACTAGATGGAGTTGTGTGAAAATTGTGGAATATTATTATTCATTATTATTATTAATTTCGGTAGATACTTCACGACTAACTTAAAGAGAACTTAATATACCAACATAATTATGATAGTAGATTAGATAAAAGATTTAGCATTAAAAATGTACGAACATTTGTGATTTCGACGATTTAACTGGAATAATAATTATTCAAATTATATTTTACATGATACAATGGTAATTATTCGTTATTATGTAATAGGCAAACATACCTTTTATTTTATTATTTTTCGGGTGGGAAAGTCATCGAATGACTTCTCCCGCTCTAGGTTAAGCGGAAGGGTGTGTCTGACTTCTACTAACTAAAACCCACCCTGTTCCTTCAGCTGCCCTTAAGTTCCGGGGCCGCGGTATGTCATTAAAACATTCCCGCAACCCCGGTTGGCAAACATACCTAGAATTTCATTTCATTTTTTACCGCGAAACATTTAATATGCATATTTTATTTACCATACGTTTCAATTCAGTAAAATAAATAAAACAATTACACAACAGTTCATCCGTGTGACCAAAAACACACTTAAATTAATATTGCATTCGTAAAGTCACCAAGGCAATATTTTTGGGACGAACCTACTATGTTATACAGCGTGGCGATTAGGTTATCACATTAATTGAAACCACGTACTCTATATTAGGTATTTTATCATATACAATTAAAATAATTTAATAATAAACAATATTATAGCCGTGAGACCTTTTTTCCATTTTAATATTTCACAACATCATGTATTGCATAAACGTAATCAGCTGACCAATCACTCAACGCGTGCTCCGCCGGCGCTGCGGCGCTGCCGCTTTTACAGGTCAGTAAACTAATATTATAAAAGATTATTTATTTTTTACCAGTAATGCCATTTATTTTGTTTTAAAAATGAATTTTATTAATTTTAGAAAAATTATTGGTTTTATTATTTTAACGGACTGATAACAACTTGAACCCTGCTGTACAATTTAATGTGATAACCTAATCGCCACCTTGTATACTCAATTAGCTTGTGCGTGCGTTCGCGTGGGAGGATTTTCCCGCGTAAATCCCGATGCCGTGGGAATTCCGGGATAAAAAGTAGCCTATGTGTTATTTCATTATGTCAAACACCTACTTATCAAATTTCTTTCAAATCCATTTTGTAGTTTTTGCGTGAAAGAGTAATAAACAGCCATACATTCATACAGGTATACATTCATCTTCACAAACTTTCGCATTTATCAGTCGTGAGACTCATTTGACGGTGAGACGGAACTTTCTAGTACGCAGAACAGTATCCCTTTCTTACACCGGAATGATGACGTCATTAAACCTCATACATATGCATTGCAATTACCCTTTAACTTATCGTTTAGAGCCACTTTTAAATAGCTTCTATTAACACAGATTATTGATCAAAGTATGAATAATGAAATATAATCATAGATGTAAAAATTGATAAGACTGTGATAATGGATGGCTGGCGTGTGTTAAATGCACATTTCCTAATTATTTATTCAAATTAAAAGTGTTTACCTTGCACTGTTAATTGCATTTTAAACCAAACTGTAAATTAAAATCATAAAGAAAAAATTTGGTTTTCGATGAAGCTTTGGGATTTCTTTATTCAATTGTTTTAAGGAATAAATATGATCTAGTACTCGTAATTAATAAATACAAATTCATTTAAATCCAATTATTATTTATATACTATACAATATTTATATAAGTTGAATGTATTTAATTATACTGAAACATACATGAATGATTAAGTAATAACAACAATTTGAAATTAAGAAAGTTCCTTAATATTACATTTTATTTTTTTCATTCCACGAAACTCATTTTAGTCATTTTACTTTTTTCTCAATCTTCCACGAAAGTCTTTGAAGAAATTGATGACTTTGGCTCCAATTTAGATTTAAAGTCTTTGGTGAAAAATTGATTCCTGAATGGCGAAAGGGCGCCGCCCTCACTTAGTTATAATGAAAAATTGCCCGTTTCGTACTAACGCGTCGCGTCATCGTAATAAAAAGGCTTAATCAAGCGCTAGACAAATTAAGTTAATTACGGTACTTAAATGATTAATTTGAGTAATTGGTGTAAAAAGAATTTATGATGTGTAGGTATTAACTGGCCTCATAATTGCAGTGTACTCAAGCTTTATATTTACAAAAGGCAACATTCGTTCTACTACAAAAGCTTTCTGATTTTACTGATTTGTGCAAGTTTTAAGAGAATTATAATGGAAAATTAAGTATTACTTTTTTCGGGGGAAAATAGTCAAATGACTCCTCCCATTCCGGTAAGAGCGGAAAGGATTTTCAGACTTGTACTGACTAAAAACCACCTACAATATAGTTTTATTATTTCATGGAAAGATACAGATGGGTTCTATCAATTCGAAAACAATGCCTTTGTCACACTATTCTCATATTTTCACGGGAGCTGAAAATCTTTAAACACCTCTTGATCCTGATCAATCAAAGAATTTGAATTGTTTGGCGAAAGGTAGCCTCTTATCAAACCGTGAAGCTAATAGTTTCGTTTCCTGATTTAAACATCTATTTTAAGAAAACCGAACGGTTTATAAAGAAAAAGTAATGTGATTTGTTTTCTATAATAGGGTGCTATTGACGATAAGATCTAGCTACTTACGAATAATAAATACAAGAGATGTATCATTCGCATTTGTATTAACAATCCTTAAAAAGACAATGAAAGATTATGTGCACTTAGTATTAGCACAGTACCATATAAATGGATTTAAAGAATCTTTATTTCTCAAAAAGCCTTAATTAATTGTTTATTGAAGTACTTTTCACTTGTTTAAGGTTTAAATTTAAACAAAAAATAGTCATCGTCTATTGACGCAGGATGCTTTAACAATAAATAAATCAAATTAAATCATTAGATGGGATTAAACAATCACAAAACACAATAGAAGAGTTAGTATATCTAAGATTTAATATTATAGCTGGCCAGTTACTAAACTAGGTAGCCTTTTATTTAAATTTTAATCAATAGATGGGAGAAAAACAATTATGTATAAAACACTATTGAAGGGTAGGTACCCTCATATATTCATATGTTGTGAATCTATATCGATATTTTGTATCAAATGTTTGTCACTCAATACCGCGAGTAGTAAAAACAAAACTGATTTAATTCATTCATAAAATAGATCATACATATTTACGAATGGTAATAAAACCAGCCATTTCCCGAGAAACATGAACGACATACTAAAATAACGGCGTCTATCTCATACGTTTCAAAAGCTATAACCCTTCACCAATGCATTCATAGTTCGCTATTTGTGTCTTCCAATGATCGTAATGTTTAACTGTATGAAATAAACGGAGACACTTACTATGAACAGGGGTACTACAGCTAAATCTGGTGAGGCTTGGATTTATTCCAACGGATAGCGGAGTATGTTATGTTCAATGGAAAGGAAATGCGATTACCGTCACACGATATCATTTTTCATAGAGATGTTTAGCAATTGAATAAAAGAAGTATTTACTGTCGCAGAAACGCCATGCATACAGATTATAAACTAATTTAAAATCCTTTATGGATAGTATTAGTAATAGGTAACTACTTAAATTATGTAAGTAGGTACAGACAAAGATTGTGTAACGCCGTACCAATGCCGGGAAAAAGGCTATAATTTATTATTTAAATTATAAGTTATTTATTTGTAATAATGTATTTTTTTTATTTATATATTTTATCTCAATGTATAAATTTCTGTTAATCTAAATACATAAGGCAATGAATTCAGGTACATAATAAGAGATCACGTTGACGACTGTACTAGTATTAACTGTGTTACAGTCGACAGCGCCTTCCACCCTGGTAAAATTCACAAAATTCATCGTTTTGGCACTCTAAATTTGTAGGTAAATACATATTTGATTTTAATCCAATAAACAAACAAGATATGATTTAATGACAGATAAAAAAAATAAGGTAAGTAAGTGTTTTGATTTAATATAATATAAAATAAGTAGTGCATTACCAAGAGCAAATGAGAAGATGTCTGTGTGAATTTACGTTATAGTAGTGCAAGTGTAGTGTTTGAGTGAGTATTGAGTTGTGTGTAAGTGAGTAATGAGCTATGTGTAAGTGAGTAATGAGTTGAGCGAGTGAGTGAGAATGTAGTTATATGTGTGAGTGTTAATGAGTTGTTTGGTAGGTAAGAGGGTACTTGGTATATAAGTAATCAACTAAAGCTATTTATAACCTTCTCAGTTTCAGTATAGTTCAATCGTTGAAGCCAGCTGCGTGTTACAGTCTTGCATTTATTGATTGTTAGTGCATATACATTTTAATTCTTAAGTATTTATTTGATTACATTATATAACTTTGTTTTTGACTATGTTATTATAACAGTAAGTATTTGTTATTTAAATTAATGGCAATGGGTGTAATTTACTTGAAATAAATGAATTTATTTATTTATTTATCAACATAATAATAAAAAAAAAAACAATGATTAAAAACAAGGAAGATGCACATCATAGCCGTGGCAACAAGCCTTCCACTTAGCATTATGCCATCTTATAACACATTTTATAGAGTCTAAAAGTGTGAACCTTTAAGTGCTTGTTATTTGTCTTTAGGTTTCATCTATAACCCCCGCACATACGCAAAGCACTTTGGACATTTCGTAAAAAAACTTGAGAGGTATCAAGGGACACCCGGGTGGAACGAAGTTCCTTTCGATTAATTACTGAAGGAATTGTAATAATTTATTTTTTTAAGTTATAATAATATTTTCGTACCACTTGCTCAAAAAAGTGACATTAGATAGATAGATAGATAGAATACTCTTTATTGTACACCAAAAATTTAAACAAACACTTGAATGACAATAATGCAAAATATAATAATATTCCACAACTTTTTTCACACAACGCCATCTAGTCCCAAACTAAGCAGAGCTTGTGGTATGGGTACTAGACAACTGATAAACATACATATATGTTTCTAAATACATACATATTATAGACAAATTACACCCGGACAAAGAACAAATGACCATGCTCATCACACAAACATTTGTCCTAGGTGGGAATCGAACCCACGACCTTGCGCATAGCAGGCAGGGCCACTGACCACTATACCAACGGGCCTGTCATGCCTGTCAAATATGGTTACAATGGCGGTCTTATCGCTGATAGCGATATCTTCCAGACAACCTTTGGATGGACTTCAAGAACATACAACAAAGAGGGGAGGGGAAAGTCAGTGTACTTACTTCAAATATATAACATACACAAAAAGTAACTAAAGTAGTTAATATAAGTATACAGGGTTAATTGTAAAACACCAAAAACCTCTCAGAACTATGTTACTAACATCATAATCAACAACTTTTGTTCTATGAGTGTTATGTATGATATGTAGTTTAGATCTCAGAACAATGTAACAGAGTCTGTTACATTGTACTGAGATCTCAACTACCGTTTAATAAATAGCAATAGGATAATCGCTAATTGCAAGACTCTTGCGAGACTCTCGTTTGGTCAACACTACTCGGGAGTAAACCTCGAGTCCTTCGTTACGCTCGCGATTTAAATCGTCACCCGCGACAGAAGACACTGCTTTATCCCCTTGGTTAATAATCTACTATTTTTTATTATTAACAAATATAATGTAATATAAGCTTGCTTTCTATAAGAGAGAGAGAAAGACAGACAGAGAAACATGCGCACGCCACACGGCTTACAATAGCTTAATATAGCAAAAAGTGCCGTTACAACTTTTCGTCTTAATTTTTTCCGTCTAGCCCCCTTTCGCAACGCGCGATAAGGAACTTCGCTCCAATTGTTGTAGGCCGACCAATGGCACGTCAATTTTATATGGGTCATAGACTTGAATTAAAAGTTGCCCCTCATTTTATAAAAGTTCAGTTATATGCTATGCTTATTTTAATGATGTGCTGCAAAAGGCATTTTTTTTACATCAAATGAATTACGTATCTTGTGTTTAAATTTGCTGCATAAATATTTTTTTAAATATGTAAACGATAAAAATGGTTACAGTGGGTTACCCTTAAGAAATGGAAATCGCGGATATTTTTTCAAAAACTTTAATATTATACAATGTAGCCAGCTTGTCCTATGTAACTAAGCGCATAAGAATATGTTTTTTTACGACATCATAATATAACAATCTTTGATATTCTCGGTTTTATTTGGGATTCGTTACACTATATCTTTCGATATACTATATATTTTTCTACTATAATATACATACATAATTATGAACCATCGTCTTGAATAACTCTGATTATTGATGAAAACTGCATCAAAATCCGCTGCGTAGTTCGAAAGATCTAAACGTACAGAGGCGGGGAGTGACTTTCATTTATACATAGATAAAGAAGTAATTATTTGATCACTGGTAATACATTCACATCATGCCATTAAAAGCGAATGATAAAAGAATAAGATTCTAATAAATAAACACTAATTAGAAAAACAGAATATGTCGTCAACGATAATGATAAATTAAGTAACACGATTGAAGACAGAAAACCAATAATTTCAATTTGTTACGAACGAGTTATCAAAGAACTGGATCACTATAAAACAACACAAGCAAATTGCATTCAAGTTGAAAGACCGCAAATAAAGTATGACGGCTCAATCTCATTAAGATGTCAGACAATAAATTCAAAAATTGAGCATAATTCACAACGCAGCGCTGTATAAAAAGCGAGGTAGATGTTGAGCAGAAAATTACTTATCTCGGCTACGAGGGATCAAATAGGGGTGATAAAGGAAAACTTGTTGTAAAAGGAAAACCACAACAACGACACTGTTGTTGGACAGAATTATGTTGTACTTTTTATATACGTTCTGCCTATCTTGTACCACTGCTGGGTATTTACCCAACCTTTCATTCCTGGGCGTTTGCGTCACTCTTTCTTTTCCACACAACTGCCATTAACAAGAACTGAGTTGGACGGGCAAGTCATTTCGTCGAGCTCGTCCTTTCACCTTTGTATACCGCTAAGTATTCTGGATTCAATGGAATGGAATGGAAAAAATGGAACCCATTCAGTGACACTTTTGGCTATTTACCGTTACAGACTATAATTTGAGACGACGTTTCGAATAGAAAGAAAGACCATGAGTTAAACTTTCAATGAAATATAAAAAAATATATACATGTACAAATATTGTTTGAAGGAGTACAGATGTGTTAATGACCTACCCAATGACACAAAAGAGTGTAATAATATTTACACATTCAAATGGAGACTTAAAAATCATGTTAGCAAATTGTTTAACAAGGTTTTATATTTGTATAACAAGTACGATTCATTGAGGTAATATGAGTACATATTACCTCAGTGGTACGAGTACTTTATATTAATGATTTGAATAGAGCATTAAAGGTAAACTTGTATTTTTTTAAGGCAGTGTTATTGAGGCAATGTTGCTGTTGTTTGACATCTAATTTGATACTCTGACATATAATTTTACAGTTTATTTGACATATTGACATTTTTTGACATTTAATTTGATAGTTTATATAGATTTAATTTATTTAAATTCAGATAAATTTTTCTCATTTATTGAACTATGTATTTTTTTTGACTATGTTTACTCACATAATTATGTAATTTTAATATGTGGTATTTATGAATGTAAGCAATAGTTACGAGACTTTTTATTTAATTTTATATGGGTTGGACTTGAATTAAATGAATTTTATTTTATTTATTCACTTTTATTTTATTTAGTTACTAGCTTTTGCCCGCGACTTCGTCCGCGTGGAATAATTACTTTGGGCTAACGTTAAATTCGCTCGGCTCCTATTAGCCTTAGCGTAATGATATATAGCCTATAGCCTTTCTCTATAAATTGACTATTTTATTAAAAAATATTTTTTCAATTCGAACCAGTAGTTCCTGAGATTATTGCGTTCAAACAAATAAACAGACTCTTCAGCCTTATATTATTAGCATAGATAGCTGTTGCCTGCGACTTCATCCACGTTTCCGTCGTTTTTCGTAAAAAAAGTAGCCTATGTCCTTACTCACGGTTCAGTGATTTTGATGTAACAGACAGATTAACTTTCGTAATTAAGTAGAGAAATATAATATGTTAATCTATAATACTGTTGAAAAATATCGCAATACCGAACCGCACAATACCTATTATTGTTAATAGCTGTGCCCGCGACTCCGTCAGCGTGTAACTCCTTGTGTGTTATTAAGTTAATGTATTGGTAATATTGTTTAGATCACGTTCACATGAGGCTTAAGTACCTATAGAACGAAAATACTTCAGCGCAAAGCTTCCGGGTAAACTATGTTGAAAGTCGACCCGTCTGGCACGTGATCATAAATATTTCTAGAACTGCTAACCCGGGAAAGAGCGACGTACAACTGACCATGCGAGAAACAACTGACACCGAGATCTACTCCAGCAACACGAAAAGTCTGCCCTTGAGCCTTATTAATTGTCATTGCATAACACACCGATACTGGGAATTGCGTTCTTTTAAATTGGAATGGAAAATTATTTGGTATTATGGGAATTCTGGGAATAAAGACGGTTTCTCCTGCACCGCAACCTGTTAAATTTGAGCCTCGATTATATTTTGTTGCAACTGGGTTACTTTTAGCCGAGTTCCATTGCAAAGTTGTGGTGGTTTTAAATTTCGGAGCAGAATAATAATCAGAAAGCTTCAAACTGCTAAGCTATCGGGAGTTACACGTGTTATTGTGAGTCAACCATAAAAGATAGATATATGCCGTCGTGGGGTATTTTTTATATAATTTTAAGGAGAACATTTCCGTCATAAATTATTTCTGTGTAGCTTTAACCATTAAGGTTGCACACGCGACGGAAGCTTAAAAAATGGAGTAACTTCTCCCGTTTTCCCAACATTTCCCTTCACTGCTCTGCTCCTAATGATTGTAGCGTGATGAAAAGTACACTATACCCAGCTCAGGAGTATGAAAAATAATTGTACCAAGTTTCGTTAAAATCCGTCGAGAAGTTTTTGTTTCTATAACGGTTATACAGACAGACAGACAGACAGACAAAAATTTTACTGATTGCAATTTTGGCATCAGTATCTATCCCTAATCTCCCCCTGATAGTTATTTTGTAAATATATTTCATGTACAGAATTGACCTCTCTACAGATTTATTATAACTATAGATAAGCAATTACTTTGTATCTCATTGTAAGGTAACATAATGTATCGTTTTTATTATATATCAAAAGAGCTTTAGATTCCAAAATGAAACAACAGCAAAGCCAGTTATTTCGTATTCCGCCTCTAAAATCTCAATAGTACACAATGCATAAAAATCTCTGAAGCCTAGAATTGCGCTACTAAATAATGACGTCAAAATTCACGAACGCAACGTATCTTTAGTATGGACCAAGCTGGATGCGACTAGAATCCAGCTATATCTAGCTTCAAAGACAAATGTAATCAACCGTCAAAGGGGTATGCTAGTTGTATGTTCGTGTGACGTTCTATTTGACCGCCTTTGAATTCAGAATCCAGTTGTACGGAATTTTAAATAATATCAACTCTTTCATTTCATACGGAATTTTAAATAATTTCATGACTGTTTCGGAGATTTTGATTGTGTAAAGAAGCTTTCTTAGAGACATGACAAATCTATCATAGTAGACTACAGCAAAGTTGACTTAAAAATACACATATTTTTTATCGTTGTATAAGCTAATTATTATATAAGTTTTTTTGTTAGCTCAAATAAAGGTAGATCAAACAATAATGAAAATCTAGTTGACATAAGATAAAACTGAAAAAGACGAATAGAAAACGAACGTATAAAAATTCACAAATAAAATCTACAAACGCAAACGAATCGCAGTAAAATCAGTTCTACCGTAAACATGTCAGCATATTTATCAAAAGTCTTTAAGTAAACACCTTGTGAGTTCCCGCCCACGATTCTGACGTCACCGTTTCTTTTTTATGTTTTATACTGCGCCCTCAACCGCTTCTATTATTGGGTCAATTGATCTTTACGTTTGATTAGCTTTGAAAATAATAACAGATCCAGAATTTATGCTGAAGCGTTATTTACGTATATAGTTTACACTAAACGATCTGAGACGATGAGTAGACTTTATTAATTTAGAGATGACATACTTGTTTTTATGTCTATTCCTTTTTCTGCGCTATCAAGAGACAGATTTGTTTTCAATATTGCTGTGACACATAAATTGCACGATATTATCATAGAACTACGAAAAGCAAGGGCCCTGGTATACCTACGCTGGTTTCCGTGGCCAGGGAATCCGCGTTGCCACAAGACCAGGTACGGTCGCAGCCTGGAATTTTGGGGGGAGTCACTAACAATAAAATATGTCGAGTAAATGAGTTTTCTTTATTGCACAATACAAATTTTATTGCAAACATTATAGTCAAATGGAAGTCTTCTATTTTTATTGGCAAATCGGGTGATAATATTTGGAACGTCTTATTTTGTAAAATTTTAGAAGATTTTCTGTTTGGGTGTACGATTTTGGGGGGTCATGGAATTGGAAGTATCAAATTGAACAAAAAACTTGTTTAATTAGATTTATAACTTTACATTTTGTTGTGTCACTGTCAGAAATTTCATAATTATGTAAAAGTAATATTTTAAAAAATGTGACGATATAAGGCAACAGTTTGGTAACTTAATTACGATTACTATTTCCCGTAATCCTTAAAAGGTTACACAAAGGCTTAGTTTACACGAATCGTGGATTTAGGGATTAAAAGATAATATTAAAATCATGTTGTGCTAGCACCGCCGCTTCGGCTGCGGAAAACCTCAAACGGCGGTAATATATATATATATTTTCGAGCAATTTGCGGTCGAAACTTGCGAACCGTGGGGTTCATGTTGCTCACAGTATTTTCAATGAACTGGTTGACATTTCTCGTGATCCAAAAGCTTTTATTTTGTCCAGAAGGTAACTATTGCCATAGAACATGACAAAGCCGCCAGTCTGTTAGGCATTTATTTTTCAATCACGCTTTTTGATGCTATATTTTAGTTTTGTTAAGATTCATATTTGGTATATATTTTACTCATCAATTTAAATCGAGATATCGTACATATTATCTAGGTATAACTACTAAAGAAAAAAATAGTTATCGCTTGAATATTTATGTTTGTAATAAGAAAGTTAGAACAAAATATTTTGTACATTAGTATGGTTTATAATTATAACCAAACTTCAAAAAATTAAGTATTCCCGTTAGAGCACCTATTTTTGAGCACTTTTTAATTAATATTAAGTTAAAAGTGTTAATTACATATTAAGTCTAAACTGGCTTCAGTTTAGTATAAACAATGAAGTGAACAATAATGGTGCGGTTAACCATCTAATCACCTACGTCCACAGTTCCTACACACTTTAATATTAATATTATTTAATATTAATATTAAAGTATTATTACTTTAATATTATTATTATATTAATACAAAGAAGGTTTATACCTATAATATTAGCATTATTATTAGGTTCTATTGAATAAGTAAGACCCTCTCTCAATTAAGAAAACATGTTTTAAGATAAAATTTGAAACATTTTTGAAGAAATTTTAAATTAAATTGTTGAAAGACAATTTAAAATTGGGCACATAATACTGAAAAGCAATTATCTATTAAAATAGGTACTAACATTATTTCTAGAAAAACATATTAATCCAAAATTCAAATTTCACTGCTATTATTTGCTAAAACTAAAAGGTTTATAAATGCATTATAATCAATCGGTATTTGTGTTTTGAATCTTAAAGATTACTTCTTTCACAGATGATTAAAATATATTTTATAGAATTAGATTTGGAAATAAGATGGCCAGCATTATTGTTTAATATTTACCTCCCTGCAAAATGGAGGGAATATCTTAAAATCATCTGTGAAACCAAGTAAGCACTTAGGTCCTTAATAATGTGGTCGTAGTAAAATGAAAACGCTAAGCCAATCTATTTCATTGTGCGGTATGGCTGGCTTAGAACTAAGGTTCACTTGCGAGGTGGCTGGGATTACCTACATGTCTTGCCGAGTTCTTATTAGAAAATGTTGAATTTTATGTTCATACCAGTTCTTAGGTATATTGGACCGAGAAAATCGTGATATGAGAGGAATCTTACACATAGAGATTTTTGTTAAAATTTAAAACTGGATTGAATACTTATAAAAGGTATAAATAGTATGAGAAGACTATAAAGTGCAGCTAAAGAACTTATTTCTTCAATCAGTTACTTTTCTTTTGAGTATCTTATGGTTCGTTTTTGGGGATATGCGGAAGAGGTTGTTAAGTCCCGCAATCCCATTGAAAAGGGAGGATCCTCCGACCAGACAGGTGTTTTTGTCTGGTGGGCAACTGCCCGATATTTGTGATCGGGTGATTTGTATGCAGGCTAGTTGTGCGGTAAACTTTGCTTGCGCGATTCAGGATTTATATCGTTTAGTTTGTATATTGTGAGATAGATGGCGCTACAGGTTGAATAAACGACTACGACTACGATCAGCATCTAGCCTAACCAGATAAAACTGAGTACCAGTATTTCATAAGGAACAACTGTCTATCTGATCTCCACAATCCAGTGGTGGTAGCATAGTAGGTATCTCGTGGTAAAACTAGTGTCAGATATTCTGGCTTCTACCCGAACGACTACCAAAGATGTTCAAATGACAGCGGGGATAGCAGTGGTCTAACCGTACTTCAAAGGTGATGGAAAATCTTGATATTATGCTAAAATGATCACACATCCAGGGTCTAACTTTGCAAGCATTGCTTAACGTTGGCAAAGCCTTTGCTGCTTCTATTATTATTTATATTTCTATTAAGAAAGCATAAATGACCTCACTAGATAATATTAAAGATATATGATTTCATCTTGTTAGTAGCCTTTAAAAAAAAGTGTTTCACTCTACGTATATGCCACGAAAAAACACCAAAATACTTAAAAAATAACAAAGGCACCGTACTTGGTTACCGCGTCAAAAAACAGCAATTTATGGAAACATATACACAAAGGGTTGCGAATCTCCTTGATCTAAATAAAAAGAAAACCGAGAATAAATTGACTTGTAGAGGTTCATCGAAAATATATATATTTCCTACTTTTCCTACACTGGAATTGATTCGAGTACAAAGTGCAGGTTTCTTCCTCCGGAAAATCAAACAATTTTGATCGATCGCTCGCACGGCTTTGAAACAGTATCTGAAATGATTGAGTGCTGCCAGGACAGTGCTATTATTTTTGCGCTTGTAAAAAAATAAAATAAAAAGAAATACTTTTAAAAAATAGCTATCGATATTTTTTGCTATGCGTTTAGTGTATCCACATTGTTAGCAATCTCGTTAACACTTCCAGCTAAGCTAAATATGATTATGTTTAGAGTGAGTTCACGGCAGTAATGTAATGGTTGGGGTTCGAAAGCGTGACCTCTCGATCACAAGGCCAACACCTTAGCCATTAGACTATTGAGGATGTATATCATATTCCTTACCTAAACAATTGTTTCAATGATTGTTGTATAGAATACCTATGCACGGACAAGAAGCGTTTGAGAAGCGTCAACAAATTAATGGGTAAGATGTCGATCAATTTCGATTGTCGAGATTGCCGTAAGCCTATTCCAGACACAAGTATATTAAGCTTAGTTGGAGGGGTTTACAAAGTTGCTAGTAATGTGAATTCTACCCACATTACTAGTTTTCTTTAAGAAAAATAAAAAATAAATGTGGACCTACATGAAAATAGTAAAAAGGTGTAAAGGTAGTTACTATTCAAATCAAGATCAGTAAGATCCTCAAGTCGATGGAGCGTCGTGTTTCACTCGTGCTTCAAAGATCAGTCAACGACAATAATGAGACAGGAAAGGGCCAATGCCTGCCAGAGTTACTAGAATGTACAGACGCCAGCACATGAAGCTACCCAAAACTGTCAAATTTTCCCAATCAACCTTGAACCTAATTTCTTCAACAATAAGGTTTAAAATCTATTAAAGAAATTTGACAGATTGTTGTAGCTTGATGTGCTGGCGTTTGTACTAACGAGATTCCGTGGCCCCGGTACGCAAAGGCAACTGAAGACACTGTGGACATTAACGAGCAAAAGATTGATGGCTGCCTAAAAAATTTTAATACATTATATTAGTATATTATAAATACATTCGTCATTTATTTTTCTTCAAATTACAGGTTTAAATAATTGCACGTGTGCTTTGAAGGCAATACCTTCTGCTCAGAAAAGTTAGTTTTCAGAGTCACAGATTTTATGTGACTTGACCGTTGACTTGGATGTTCATTCTTTTCTCACAGTCACATTCTTTTATGCACGTTTATTGACATAAACGCGCATAAAAGAATGTTCAACGGTCGGTCACATAAAATCTAACTATTTTAATGAAGAAATCACAATAAAGAACCTTAGACGTACCTTAGCTTCACTTAGAGATTTCATTACTTTTTATGGAGAAACAAGCAGCTCCATCGAGACTTGGCTACCTTATTACAGGATGTTTTGGTGGGATTTCACTTCTTTTTGCAGAAAGCTATTTTTTACTTGATTAGTTTCTTAGTTATATACTCTAGACATTTTATCATAAGGTTTTCTTATCAGACATTGTTTTTTTTTCTATGACATTAAAGACTTCAGACTCCAGTTTCATATACTTTTGTCAAGGCGCATTTCCATAACCCCCATAGTTCAGCTGAGCAATAAGGGTTTTTTATCAGATACTCCAGACCTTAATTTCTTTTAATTTCAAAAGAAAGGACTAGCCACGCTTAATAAATTTTGTGAACACAGCATGTCGATAACTTTAATAGTTTGGCTGATCTATTACTGTTTCTCCTCAGAGTCATCAAGTACTCCAGATCTTCCATGCTCCTAATTTAGATAGTTTTTTCTATATATGAGTACTAAACTCTACCTCTGTGCCAAATTTCAGCTCTCTAGGCTTATGGGAAGTACTAGTTTATTTTGATGAAGTTAGGAAATAAATAAGCTAAAAACATGAAATTTTGTGGTGTGTGCTTATAGCTTACGAGATGAAGATAATTACAGCGTTCTAAACCTATCCAAAGGTCCTCAAATAGGGGCCTGAAAATATGCCGTAATAGTTCCAGAAAAGGATGGTACGGCAGTGTTTGCTTCGCGTTCGAACTGGCGGGGGCACTGCCATGCCTCTAGATACTGATATAATCACCAAACCAAATACGACAAATAAGTCAAGCAGACTTCCCAGCCCTCTTTAGTGATTAACTACGTGAATCGTGATACTTGAAAGGCCCCTTTCTACTTTTGCTTCTGGGTAACTAAAGAGTGGGTGATAGTATGTAAATTGTGCTATGGGATGTGCTTCCGTTGCCGTTATAACATTCAGGATCCTGTGCCGCGTACAGAGGATAGAAACCGATGGCATATCGACTGCGATATGCCATCGGTGTCCAACTTTAATGAAAAAGAATATAAGATGGTAAAAAATATTATAATCTATTTTGTTACTAAAATAATTACAGTTAAATATTTATTTCAGCAAATATACATAATTATGTACTGAAATACTTAAAATACAAACTAGAATAAAGCATAAAAAATTGATCCTCAACGCTGTCGGCTGGCAATGTACCCAAGATACTGGCGGCATTGCCTCGTTGTATGGCAATGCTTAGCCGTTGACCAAAGAAATAGCCAGTCCTTGGGTCGCGGGAAGCGTCAACGAGCCTTTCCTTTCTTTTTTGTTACTCAATCTGAATATAGTGTTTTTAGATTTCGTATTTATTTAAATTAAGCCTTTATAAATTACTAATACTTCGCCCGCGATTTGATCTGCTTTGATTTTGAAATAATTTATAGCACTTGCAATGCACATTTCAATTTTAATTAATAATTTTAATTATATTTATTACATAATAATTTAATGCAAATTTCATTGGTAGTAAACCATTTAGAATTAGATCATTAGTAGTACTTCAGATTACCCCTACGTACAAACTTACAAATAAATGATATGTCTTTATAATATTAGTAGGTACAGATAAGTATATACATATAACGGGTGGTTAAATTTTAAGGGTCGATGTTGAATGTGAACCACACCTAAACGTCAAATTTTTTTCTGCATTTCATTTGACATTTCTCAATTTCAGACTAACTCAATTTGAACCATGGAAAGATACACAACCAAGCAACGCGTTAAAGTTATTCAGGCTTATTATGAAAAATGGGCGTTCAAATCAAAATGCACTTACTGTAGTTACTGTACTGCAGTTACTGTGAATGGCGTTCGCCATCGTGAGATGATAACAAACTTTTTATGGCCCAAATTGGAAGATATGGATGTGCACGATATGTGGTTTCAACAGGACGGTGCCACTTGCCACACAGCTAACGAAACAATGGCTCTTATGCGTGACAAATTCAATGGCCGCCAAGATCATGTGATTTGACACCGTTGGACTTCTTTCTTTGGGGTTATTTGAAAGAAAAGGTGTACGTCGATAAGCCAGCAACAATTCAAGAGCTAAAGGATGAGATACTTCGGCACATTAACGGTATAGAACCTCAATTATGCCTCAGCGTCATAAAAATTTTGAACCATCGGATGGAGGTGTGCCGCCGAGGTCGCGGCGGCCATTTGGCCAATATTTTGTTCCATACATAATTGAACCATACCATATTATCATAATAAAAAGAAATGACAATAATTTCCTAAATAATTTGTGTTTTATTCAAAATCAACATCGGCCCTTAAAATTTAACCACATTTATATAATATTAGAAATAATTACGTGCTTACATGTTTTGTACTCCAATCCATGAGTGCATTTTGTATCAACACTCATATCATTATTATTTGAGAAATACACACATCTTAGACTGATCAGAAAACAATTGAGAAAAATGCTATAGAAAACAACACTTCAATCTCACACGCACGCAACAATATATCTTCTGATATCACCGTCACGGAAATACTACCAACCACTGAACGCAGGTCAAAGGGTCAAGCGGACACATCCACACCAAATTAATCGGGGCATGAATCACGTGATCTAAGCAAATAAAAGTTTGCCGAGTTAATAGCTGTCTTGAGAGGCATCCCTCGGTCTACATCCGATGAACGAAATGAGGTCAATAAAATTGTAGCACCCTGTTGGGAGTCTCGTGAAAGTGTGGACGAAGTTGTGAAATGAAAAGAGGGTAGTTCTTTGAGAGCGTGTGCTTGAGAATACTTGGTGTAGTTTGAGATTATTTTCAGTGTTTATTTTTGTACTTTTCGGTTTGTTTGAGACTTTTATAGGAGTGTGGTGTTTGTTTGAATAGTAGTATTGTAGTTTAACTTAATACATTATTGTTTGTGAGATTTCTTTAGTTTAAATTATTGAGTGCACGAGTTAAAATTTTCATAATTTTGGGATATGAATAAACGGTATTCCCAACTACTAGCCTTTTTAACCGACATGAAAAAGGAGGTTCTGTATGTATGTTTGTATATCGCGTTTTTGTCAGAAACTTTTGATCCGATTTCGATCGCGTTTTCGTTGTTTAAAGGCATATTTTACAAGGAAGGTTTTAGTATATAACACATCAGGTTCTGATGAAGACCTTCGGAGATAAGTGATGGAACTCTTCAATTTAAAACAGAAAATCTCCCGCGATTGCTGCCCTCGTACATCTATCTATGTAATGTTTAGCATAATCAGCCTATTAATATCACCACAGCTGAGGCACAGACCTTCTTCATCATGTCTGGAATATGGTTTAAGTGGGTAAAAAAGACGTGTACAGGAAACTCTCTTTTTTAAAAGTAAATGCGAACGGTATGTAGGTATCTCAAGTAACGCGAACAATGATACACTTAAAAGCATAAAATATTTTTTTTTTACAAAAAATTAAACCGAATTCGATCTTTCAAAAAAAAATTGCACTACAAAGAGAGAAATAACCCTAAATATTGTTAGATATTGGTAGATACCTAGCCCTTATTTTTAAATGAATTAGACATCCAATAAAACAATATTTAGGGCTATTTTTCTCTTTGTAGTGCATTTTTTTAAGACCTGAAGTTGGTTCAATTTTTTGTAAAAATGTTTTTGAACTAGTGAGTAGCTACCGGTATTTAACATGGAGCTATTACCTGTTCGACTTCAAAAATCCAGTAACTGGGTAACACTATAGGTAAGCCTTAGGAAGACTGGCACCATCAAATTTTCTGACTTCTGACTACCCTAACGACTTAGCAAATTTTGAGGTACAGAGGAGTTTCGATACGATTTTTTTTTTGTTATTAATTTAATTGACTTTTAATATATCTTTGAATCTTTTTGTATGTAAACTCCATTTGTATTTTAAATTAGGAAGCCGAGCAATTGTTTGAATTTGTGTATTTTTATTTTATTTTATATGGGTCTTGGACCTGAAATAAATGAATATTGTTTTATTTATTTATTTTATTTAAAGACACCCATCAACGGACAGACCTCGGCAAGCGTTGCTTAACCTTTAAGTTTGACTCGTGTAGCTGTTAATTTAGGTATTATTCAAACAGGATAACATTATTTTCATCCTGGGTTTGGGTATACATTTATACATTTTTTTATTTGTATGAATGATTATACAACGTGTAATTTAAAGGGTATATACATACCAAGTGCATGGCTTCTTTGGATGATAACAAACGATATGGCAAGGGTTTTGTAATCCTAAGTCTACGTGTAGAACTTATTACAAATACCAATACACTGATACCAGAGACCGAATTTTTCAAATTAAGAAGATTGAAGAGAATTATCGTGTTATTGGCAAGTGACGTGGAAAGTTATTGACCCTCGTAGTGCTATGACACGTTTGTTATGATTGGTATTCAAGAAATATATGAAGCCGATAATTTGATATCAATTCTTTGAGTCAGTTATTTTGAGCTGAAACTGTGCATAGAGACTCCATACCAGATGTTGTCTTCAGTCCTTTTGGATAGATAAGGGGTTTCCGTTACACGTTGTATAATTATAGAAATGTGCGGAGGACACAGTCTGTTGTAAATCTAAAGAGACAGCGTCGATAACGTTTTGTACAATTCTTCTTATTTTAGTAGAATTTCTGCTCTGTATACTTGCGAGGTGACTTTATGTTGGATTCGAGATACAAATTCAATAAATTAAACTTAATTTTATTTGCTGCAGTCATGCGAGTGACAAGCTAATTTTGGAATGTTACGATATTTGAGAGCATGTGACAAATTTGTTTCAACTAGGAAATGAGATACTGAATGTAGTTTCTTCGTATGCTTGAGTTTCCGTAAAATATTTGCGAAAATGAAAATAAAACCACTACTAGTAAGTAATGCTTTTATTTTCATTCTAGGACAATTTTCACCAACAGATGAGTCATAGTCACTAAAATAAATAATTTTAATTGAATTACTTCCTTAATAAAACGTATTCAGAGTTTGTTCTTATTAGGGCTCCGTAGCCGAATTACAAAAACGGATCCCTTATAGTTCCGTCATGTCTGGCCTCTGTCTGTCCGTCCGTATGTCACAACCATTTTATTTCGAAACTATTAAAACTACACATATGAAACTAGGTAAATAGATGTATTCTGTAAACCGTTTTCCGATTTTTAGACAAACATAAAAATATATGTATAATTAAGAGCCCCTTTCATTTTATATACCTACAAGAAACTAAAAAATTTATTTTCATTAAACCTATAGGCACGTGTGTGGTGTCTATAGACAGGTCTAAAAATGACAATGAGGTTTCTAAAACCAAAAGCTACCAAAAATTGGTCTTAAAGTCAATCGTTCA
This sequence comes from Tholera decimalis, assembly GCA_943138885.2. Classification (NCBI taxonomy): domain Eukaryota; kingdom Metazoa; phylum Arthropoda; class Insecta; order Lepidoptera; family Noctuidae; genus Tholera; species Tholera decimalis. Next base: position 30,941,237 of record OW964558.2, on the reverse strand, counting down.
AAAGATATACGCTTCCAAAGTGGTAAAAAGTGTGTAACCTCTAACTTTTATAATAATGGAGGGGAAAATAAAAAAAAAAAAAATGCTGTAGATCTTAATGAAAACTTTCAACGAAAATTAGTTTGGACGAGATCGGGACAGCAGTTTTTGAGATATAGCACATTTTCTAAAAGCGCAAATATAACTTTGTATTACATACAAACACTATGAATTTTATTTATTATTTATTATTCTGTAAAATGAATTTAAATTGATTTTTACTTCTGCATGTTTGTGGTTATTAAAAATACTCATTTAATTATTTATCCACTTAGTCTTTTCTGTAGTTTATTGTAACTGAGGCCCGTGACTTTTTTCAGGAATTTTTAGATTGAAAAGTGTTCCATGACTTTATTATTTTTTAACTGTAATAAGACTTTAATATATCTCTATGGGAATTTTAATCCAGATCTAAACGGTTCTTTTTGTTATCTGCCGAGAGCCATGGCTTCTTTCTTGCTTTACACCCCTTTAAACCCGCATCTGCAAGCCTTCTTCTTGCCGTTCGAGCACTAATGGGGTGTCTAATTTCTTCGGATAGGGCGGCAGCAAGCTCAGAAGTTTTTTTTCGATCCTGTAGAGAATCGCGGATGAGTTTCCTGTCCTGGCGCTCAGTAGTCACGCGTTATCTGCCAGTCCGTATTTTATTTGCGTGGGAACCAGTCTCCGCAAACCGTTTAATAGCAGATTGCACTGCGCACCGCGAACATTTTACAAGTTTGGCAATCTATACTTGGGACGTCCCTTGTTCATGCAATAACCGGATTTTAATTCATTTTTCGTAGCAACGTTCACTTTTTTGCCATTTTCGGAAAAGGGGAATGTTAATTTCACCACTGAATCACACACGAAAGCTTCTTTACATTTTAAAGCTTGAAGCCTATTTTTTAAACTTTTGATTAGAAAAATGTACCTAAATAAGCTATTAGCAGTAAAATATTGTAAATAGCTTATTTAGGTATGAGTTTTATTTTCAAAATTATTCAACTAAAAAATTAAAAATGCTGCCGTATTTTGCGTAGTTATTACGGAACTCTTCACGGGCGAGTCTGACTTACACTTGGCCAGTTTTTTAATATATTTTTAAATATACAGCTACACGACTATTATAAAATATTTATTTGCTATTTTATGTTTTTACTGGATGAACTCATTAGTTAATGAGGCGATTTAAAAGAGCTTTCAGCATATTAAAGCTAATTTATTACTCGTAAAAAATCAAAAATATTTACTGGGACCAACAGTTTAATGTGCTTTTCAAGGCATAGAGACATCTCGATAATATGTAAAGATGGTCACCGTCCATAGACCAAGCTCGGCAGTGTTGTTTTAAACTTTTTCTTTGCAAGTAGGTACTAGGTACGCATTAGTCAACATTTTATAATTAAATGATAACAATGCATAATAATGTTATGTTTGTAGGATAGCTGAGATTTATTCATAAAATCATGTGGTTTGTGTATGTATTATCAAAAGAAAATCCATACGTAATTAATGCGAGAATGTCATTATCAATCATGTCTGGGACGGATCTGCCAAATACTAGCTTGATGCACTTGAGTCTATCGAGAAACAGGCCCAAAGGCTTATTGGCAACGAGAAACTGGTCGAGGCAAAGCTCCAGAGCCTTGAACGTCGGCGGCGTGTTGCAAGCCTATCAGTTTTCTATCGGTTACACTTCGGGGAGTGTGCAATGGAATCGCACAATCTAATTCTACCAAGCCCGTTCCATCATCGGACTATAAGGCAAACGGCGATGCGCCATCGTTACATGGTATTGGGAACACTTTCATCGTGCGTACAGCTAAGGAGTAGAATTCTTCCTGTCGGAGTCTGTGTTTCCTGATATCTATAACTTGGGAGTATTTAAGTCAAGAGTGAATAGATTACTTCTAGGCAAGCGTGCTTTATCTTCGACGACATCCTCGCTTAACATCAGGTGAGATGGAGTTCAAACGTAAGCCTATCAAATATAAAACAAATAACAAAATGTGTTTTTATATGTTTGTTCTTCTTTCACGTCAAAACGAAGCAACGCGTAGTAGAGAGTAGCATAAACTACTTTACACAAAAAAATAACATTTACTTTAGAAGCTAGTTATTCATAGAAACGAACCAATTATTTGTATTTGTAGAGTTAAACACAGTTTGTACCCGTTTCCATTTATACATCTAACTCCGCTTTAATTTTCCCGTTATTTTTATTTTTAGTTCTAGTAAATAAATATATGAACACACTGTTCATTTATTTGTTTACATCTTCAGTGTGTCATAAATACTATATACTACTATTCTACTACCTTAAATACTAAAATAAATTAAATACGAATACGTCTCTTCAAAGGATAGATGAACATACATATTTGTTACTATTTCACGCAAAAAAAAAACTGTTTGAATGGAATATAAAACTCATTTATTTTTTAATCTAGATTAACCAACGATGCTACATCGAGATGTAGAAAAAAAATTAAAGAAGTTGCATATATTCTCCTTTCACAAATAAAAGCAGTCTCATTTACTTTTCCGTTACTTATTATTAAACGTATATTTATTTCATATTCTTAAGTAATTAGTTGCTGTTTTCTTGCATGCTCCTGCCATGTTTCTTTCTACTACCTTTGTTTTCTAGTAGACACTGCCAAGGGCAAAAAGGTTCATATTTAAACCTATGTGCACGAATGCTAAATAAAATTAAGGAAAAGTAAAATGTAAACTAAAAAGTCAATTTATTATTACATTAGAACCCAGTATTTCAATTCACCACTTCGATTTTTGAAACAGATATCTCAAATCATCCTCGTAAAATTTACAACGTGCGTTCATATCGTCAATGTATATTTCAAAGTATCAATAAATCAAATGATATCGTCACTCAACGTCCGTATTGCCGAAAATCGTACTGACACAAATCAAAATGTGAATGGCTATTCAGTACTTTCATTGCGTACCTACGTTTGGCAATTTGAATTTGGAATGAAATAGATTTTTTTTTCACAAGTGCAAAAACCTCGACCTTCGTGAATGATTACTTCATTTTTAAGGGTTACTAGTTTTACGGCTTCACATATCTTTCGATTTTTGAACTGGAGGCAGGTTTGCGAGAAATGTAGCCAGAGTTTTTTCGTTGATTGGAATCTGTGATCTAAATCGCGCGTAGGCGTTAGCCTGATGGACTTGTGGATTGAAGGTTTGTCGAGAAATGAATTCAAATAAATGGATAAGATTGGACTATCTAACTTGAAGTGAATCAAAGACAGTTTTGGACAGTCACTAGCGACGTTATCGGTACTTAAACCTACTTAGAGATACCACACATCTAAAAATCTTATATAAAGTAATCAATAAAAAAAAGTTGTACTACGTTGGGGTCGGATAGTTCCAGTAACTATCTTGCAGCTGAGTAATTAAAGTTCTGAGATATGACTATGCTAATAACACTGTATTTACTTAAAAATACAGTTTTACTATAACAAAACGCGACAGCTTAAGATACCGTGTACTGCCAAAATAATTTTCGCGCGTTGCAAGATACAGTGTTTTGTGAAAACAAAGTAGCATGCTTACGCGTTGCGGATGCGCCAATCAGGAGCGAGAACCGGTGACGATCTCAATGCAAGGGCGGATCCAGCTTTGGTGCCAGGGGGGTCACATAATCGTGGTCAAGTTACAAGAAGTTATAATTTGTATTTCCTGACTCCGCTCCCACTTGGCCATCCACTGCCGATATTCGTTTACAACAACAGAAACGAGTATTATCTAGTAACAATGTTTAAAAATTTGAATTAGTGGTCCACCTAGGTCCTGGACCCCGCCCGGGGGGTGGTCATGACCCCATGACCCCCCCCCCCTGGATCCGCCCTTGTCTCAATGGTTATTGGATGATTTGACAGAGAATGAACTGACGACTGCCGGGAGCGCGGATCAGCTGTATTTTTTTTTTTTGTATAGAGTCTATTTCCTTTATTTTCCAAGACTTTAAAGTTATTGTATTGAAGAATATTTATGGAACCGTTTAGTTGGTCTCACTTTCATAAGGTGGTTCAAGAAATGAAAATTTCTTCTGCAGAGCTAGTGCATGACATGTACAAAATGTAAAAAGTATTACGAATTAGCTCATAAGTCAATGCCACTTCCTTATAATTGTTTCGATTTTGTACAATATATAAAGACGTAACTACAAAACATGGAAGTGGCTGTGACCTACTCAAAAAGTTATGATCGTCTTTTCAAACCTTGTCTTTTTAGCTTTGAATGTATGATCTACTTACTTAGTTTATTTTTTATGCACCTGCCATGTTATCTCTTCATTGCCCATGGCTGACTAATAGAGAATGCCTTTTTTTTTTTTTTTTAACGTGTTAAAATTATCAAATAAGTCCTCCCACTCCGGGCAGGGTGGGAGGGACTGTCAGACTTTTACTGACTAAAATCCACGGTGTTCCTTCAATAGCCCTTTACATACCGGGGCCACGGTAACGGGATGAGTCCCACGACCCCGGCAGGCTTCGGCCCTCTGCAGAGGGGGCCTCGTCATGTTGCTGACGCTCTTTGAGGCGCGCGTGGAACACGACGCGCCGTCGACCCGGGCATGGTCCATGGTCGGACAGCGAGTTGCCCTTTACTCGCTGTCCGCATGCCCGCGCCTACGGTGGCCGGAGATCGTCGGCCGACGTCCGACGCCGTGGGCGTCTACCACTGCGGCTGGGCTGGAGGGAGGACGCCATCCTCTCCCTCTCGCGGCCCGCCTCCTCCTTCAATAGAGAATGCCTAAGGCATTAAATCCGCCTTTGTACATTTTGTGTTGCATAAGGTTTAAATAAATAAATAAATGTAGAAGGTTTCCATGTTTGCTAATGATTATGGAAGGAGAATATAAAGAAATACATTTCTTGAAAAGAAAGGATACACAAAACCTTTTAGTGAAATTGCAAATGGCAAACCAATCCACTCCATTCATTAGGTACTAATTTTTTAATTCTGGTGTTCTTGTCACTAAATTAATTTTGATGATTAATTATTATGTAAGTTCATAATGCTTTACTGTCCTATCAGTTTTCTATTTTGTTCCAGTTTTTATATGAAACTGTAAGACTGACTCTGTTGCCATAATAGTTAAAAAATGATTTTACAATTTTTTTGTAAAATATATACCTGATTGTAAACCGACGAGTTTTTTTAACTCGATATTATTATTATTATTATATACTTTATTGTACACCTTACAATATTTCATTTGATACCAAAAAATAAAACTTGTGTACTTTTCAATAAATATGATAGACTCCATCTAATTAAAAACCCGACTGCAACTTCCTGTGATATATTTCTAGGCCCTGTTTTATCAAGTCAATACACTGTAACTCTAAAACATGCAGTGTATTGTCATTACAATTTCTTCATTTGCTTCTAATATCTAGACGACTATTATGGTAATTCAAGTTATTCACGATTATTTGTTGTGTATATTCTACTTGTATATGAAAACTAGTGGGCTAGATTACTTATAAAATTACCTTTAATTTGATATCAAACACTGAATACTTTCCAAAGTAACTTATGGAGTAATCTTCGAAAAACAGAAAAAACATTTTTGCTATATTTCTCAAATTTTGTTTTTTTGTAGTTACATTGTATTGGACTGACACGGTACTGTAGGTATAAGCCTCCAACAAATTTCAAGTCTTTTTTAAGGTTTAGCGAGCCACAACTTGCAAATCTGTTAAACTATCTCATCTTGCAAGCGTCTACTCTTCTTCTCTTATAAAAAATTTGCTACATGCTTTAACAGAATAACCCAACACAATTGCTTAGTTAAGCAAATAAAGATGGACAATAGGCCCTAATACTTGATAGATAGTGATGCTGGCCCACTTAACCGCCGATCTCGGGGGACAGCCTTTAGTAAATCTATCGGGGAACGAAATGTAAGTGACGTGGGGTAAATAATATATAAACACATTACTCTCTTAGGATTGGTTGATTTTATATGGAGTGAGGTTTTATTATTGTTTGTTCATGTGAAAAGTTAAATATACTAGATGTATAGTTGGGAAAAGAAACTTACTAATAAGAATAAGCTTGATCTATTATATTAATATTTACTTTGTGACTTTTTCTTTAAAAAAAAAGCAAGTAGCAATGTGGGTAGAATTCACACTACAATTACATTACATTACTAGCAATACCTTCCAACTTAGCTAAATATGCTTGTCTGGAGTGGGTTCACGGCAATAGTGTAAGTGGTGGGTTTCAAACCCGCGACTTTTCGATCACAAGTCCAACTTCTCAGCCATTAGACTATTGGCGCTTTTAATTTTAATGTTGATTAAATTTTTTTTCTCAAAACCTTTTTGCTTTGTCTCATCCACTTCCCTGTGAACGTAAACATTTTTATCTTTGATCAACAGGATGCGCTGAAACGTTGATTGAAGTCTTTTTTTAGTTTCCGAATCAGTCGAGAAATTCAATATTATCTTGAGACTTAAAGATTGTAAGGGTCAAAACCAATAACAGAATTTAAGCTATTTCATTTCTAAGATTTCAAATTAATCTTCAGTTATAAGCTCGTTAAATTAAATTATACCATTTCCAGAATGTTTCAAGTTTCAAGAACAAAGTGAAAGATTCTTACAAGTCGATTATATTGCAGAATTCTGTGAAACTAATGTTTATTTGATATTTAGATTCTCGGAGACATTGAATTATTCAATCAAACGAACTAAACCCATTATAATCAATCAGTTAAGGCTGACAGAGTAATTAGGACGATAGACGCAGACAATGACGGCGCGGAATACTAATGATATCTCATTAGTTTCATTATTGGGCGATTGTTTTTTACCTATGAATGTGTGTTATTTGAAATGTCACTCATCACACTCACACTCATACTAATTCCCGCCTAAAATTACCTTTTTACTGCTTAAAGGTAATTAAATATACCTTTACACAAAACAATTTCAGCTACACTCCATAATTACAAGAAATTTGTTAGTTATATAATAGTTACGATAATAATGTACATAATGTGACCCCTTGAAGAAAAGTGACTAGAACCCATAACACGGAGTCCTTTGAGGAGTGGCTAGATCGGCGTCACGGCGTCCTGACCTACCGCATGACGCAGGTCCTCACCGGACACGGAAGTTTCGGGAGGTACCTGTGTCTGATGGGAAAGGAGGAAACGCCTGGGTGTCACCACTGCGAGGGTCGCCCTGAGGACACAGTCGAGCACACGGTGCAGGACTGCCCAGCTTGGGCAGAGCACCGACGTGTCCTCACGGCGACAATAGGCGGAGGCCTCTCGCGCCCGGCCTTGGTCGAGGCCATGCTGCGGGGCGAGAGGGAGTGGGAAGCGGTCGCCTCCTTCTGCGAAGCAGTCATGCTTCCGAAGGAGGAGGCGGGCCGCGCGAGGGAGAGGATGGCGTCCTCCCTCCAGCCCAGCCGCAGTGGTAGACGCCCACGGCGTCGGACGTCGGCCGACGATCTCCGGCCACCGTAGGCGCGGGCATGCGGACAGCGAGTAAAGGGCAACTCGCTGTCCGACCATGGACCATGCCCGGGTCGACGGCGCGTCGTGTTCCACGCGCGCCTCAAAGAGCGTCAGCAGCATGACGAGGCCCCCTCTGCAGAGGGCCGAAGCCTGCCGGGGTCGTGGGACTCATCCCGTTACCGTGGCCCCGGTACGTAAAGGGCTATTGAAGGAACACCGTGGATTTTAGTCAGTAAAAGTCTGACAGTTCCTCCCACCCTGCCCGGAGTGGGAGGACTTATTTGATAATTTTACCACGTTAAAAAAAAAAAAAAAAAAAAAAGGGTGGGTATCTAGGGATTTAATCTACTTCATAACATTTAGTTTTCGCACAATAAATTATAATTTATTATATCTAAGTTCTTTACAAAAATATAGTTGTATACAAAAAATCTGGTCTTGACAGAATTTTATAGGTACGCATGAAAACTACGATAAAAATCACTTGACGCAGATATAATATTTCTTGGATTGAAGTTCCTTTAGCAAAAGTGAAAATCGATCATCATTTTAGTATTATCAAAATGTCACAAATCTTGTCACGCGCTACCGAAAAAGCAGGTTTTCAATTAAAATGTTTGGGACATTCTATCATTCGTGACAACCGCCAATTGCTGATAGAATGACACTTTGGATCCTCTTTTTATCTCTTCCTAATACATTTCTTTTCCATATCGCACATCTAGATCTAAAGAAAGCTAACTCAGAGGAGGAGTAAGTTTAGGAATTCGATGGTATGTATATCTCAAAAATTGAGATTTTTGAGTTAGCTTTCTTTAGATCTAGGTGTGCGATATTACAGTTTTATTTTTTTAAGAATATGTAAAATATCAGATAATCATCATTTTTTTTTATAATAGGCTCGCGTTTGACCGCTTTCTCACCTGATGGTAAGTGATGATGTAGTCGAAGATGGAGCACGCTTACCTAGAAGTAACCTATTCACTCTTGACTTAAAACTCCCAGGTTAGTTATCATCAGGAAACTCAGACTCCAGCAATTAACGTTTACAGTCTAGGAGAAAACGTTTGAAAACTATGTGCTTGGTTCTTTACAATTTTAAACTCTTATTAAAAGTGTGCCTGATAAGGACAATCTGGCATTGCAGTTGCAGGAATAAGCACTCAGAAAAAAAAAATGTCGACAACATTTTGATTAACTACAAATCAATAATTCCAGATTTTCATAGTGATAATGAAATCCAAAAATTGCTTTGTCTGACTGTTTGCAAACTCATCCCGTCAGGACGGCTAAACTGATTCGGATAAATCTCACCACATAAACAAAACTTGCTCTGGAACGCTAAGCTGTAAATAATCGTAGCTATCTAATGATAATTGAAACGTTGCCACTAGGTGGCGCTGTAGGATACCTTCACACCGAGATTTTTTCTCTTTGGACAATTTTCAAAAACTACATGAGCGTAAGCACATACATATTAATATTTAAAAAAGTATAAATGGGTGAATTACCCAAGCACAAAAAATACACGGCAAACCTGAGAACGGTAGTGCAATGCGCTGATTTTTTATATTATATATTTTTTCTCAACAACGTAAGTACTTCTCCACCTTGACAAAAAAAATCATTGATTTCTACCCTCTAATATACCAAAAAAAATTACAAAGTGTTATTTTATCATCACGGTGGCCTGTCCTGAACCCAATTTCGCTCATAAAATACCTTCCCCTGCAAATACATTCGTAATATAGATTTAAATCGATTTTGTTTTCATTAAATTGTAAGATATTCGATCAAATAAAACTATTTTTGTTTGTTTATCTTCTTTCTCATGGATTTGACAGGCAGTCAACTTTTGTCTGGAAAAAAGTTATCATTTCAGAGGACAGTAAGTTTTAGTAGAATAGCCATGTCAACGTTGCGTTGTTACGCCCTTCTCACCTTTCCTCACTTTGGATCAGTCCGGCTCAAGCTCTCAGCGCGAACGCACTGGTCCCAACAGCAGGTCTTGCAGTTTCCCGCCAAAAAAGTAAGTTTATCATTTAAGTAATATGGGGACAAAAATAGTTTCATTTCGGTGGCTGTTATAACTCGTGCTAGATTCGTTTAATTTGTTTCAAAATTGTGTATTAATTTCGCCGTAAGTACTGTTTTGTTTGAGTAGTATTCAAATTTTTTTAATAATATATTTCAGAGTTAAATGTAGAACTAACCTCGATTTTATCATCTCAGTGTTATCATTTAAGTGGATTCGGTGGACTGTTATACCAATTACAGTCCACCGCAATTAAATGTATCTCCGAAATTATAAAACCATAAAGTTTTAGAAATCCTTGTTTCAAATACAAAGTCATAGTTTTGTAATTTACTTTTACCTAGAGTGTAGATTAGATTATTCGGGTGTATTTGTTGTGTAATATTTGTGTTTAAGATATATAAAATATACATATATCTATGTAGTTAGTACATGTATATACTTAAGATACACATTTGTTCGGCTCAACGATAATGTGATGAGTGTGTGAGTCACCACAGTGTAGATTATGATACCTACTAATTGTCAACAAAATCATTATTTCGATGGTTTACCTTCATTATAAGTCACTTACCTTTATTTTTATATCATTTATTACGAGTAAATAATATTTGATATAATTACAAAATTTCTAAATTTTACAAGATATAACAAACAATTCTATAATTTTATTTGATTTATATCAGTTAATAAAATTAACAGTTGATATAATTTTATATTAATTAATTTTTAAAAGCATAACATCAAATGAAATCATTTTATTTGTAGATCATAGGTGAAAAAAAAGAAAGGTACATACCTATGTCAATGTTTCTAAAAATGACCGCTATGTCTTGCCGGCAACGGCGTACAAATATTCTACTTATAATTCTAAAATATATATTTACATACATGGCAAAGTTAGAAGTTTATATTTATTAAATAATGGTCAATGGTAAACACTGCTCGTATACACTTCTTAAACATACATTGTATATAAAATCATTTGATATACTACTCAAAAGACATAAAAGATATTTAGTATAAAAAGATAAGAATCTTTCCCGAAAATTATAAAAGAATAGTGTCATACACGAACCACACACACACTCAATCACAAACATTGAAATATCAATTAACATCCCATTCCTTTGATGGAATAAATAATCAAAAAGGAGAGAATGAACAGGAATCTATACTAATATTATAAAGCGGAAAAGTTTGTTTGTTTGTTTACTTGTTTGCTGAAACGCGCTAATCTTCGAAAGTACTAGGTGGATTTGGATGCTATTTGGTATGGAAGTAGCTTGAAGCTTGAGGAAGGTTATAGATTACTTTTTACGCGACTGCAAAAAAGGAGAGTTATGTTTTTATCCTAATAGAATCCACGGGAGCAAAGCCCCGCGTGGGTACTAGTCATCGATAATACCCAAATCATTGCTCGAAAAATATGAAAACTTCACTGAATTTAGCACTCCATCGTGTTAATTTTTTGAAAATCATGATACCGAATTTATTGAAAGTATGAACAGATAAGAAATATTGACACCGAAGAGGAAATCATTATTACAGCCAATAAGAGAAAAGTAAGAAGATTATCTTCGTCTTCATCCACTTCTTATTTAGATATTTTTTGATTTTTGTTATTGTTTATTTAGTTTTTTAAATATTTGCTGTCATTTAATGGCCTGGCTTGTTTTAGGTAGTAAGTTAAACTGATTAAAGAAGACTGATGACTATAATAATTATAGTAAAGACGTGCTGTGGTGTGATAATTAAAGAAGACTTGTTTAGTAGGTACATATCTAAATTAAAAATCTATATTTATAGTCATAAAATGGGGCTAATGGGACTTTGAGAAATAATTGTGTGATTTAAAGTAACATGATGAAAAATTAATCTTTTTAAGCTACATACTTGAACCTACTCGTGAATACGTACCCAGAAAGATTGTTTTATTGAAGTAACTATAATTCGCAATTATGTCTAAGTAATTAGGTAGAACAAAACTCTGTTGGATTTTGTTCTATTTAGATATGTACGTTTCATTATTGTTGTAGTAATTTAAGAATAACGTGATCTCATTTTCAGGTTTCTGTTATGTTTCATACGTTTATGTAAAAGGATTAAAAGTACTAAGCCATTACTACTAAGATATTTTTATAATGTTTCTTATTCATTTATTGTGTTTTAAAAATATAAGAGTTGATTTAATTTTAGAATATTTACTTATATACTTGTAGAAACAGTATTCTCGTCTACCAATTTAACTAAATTATACCTAGCATTTTTCTCTTAGTGCAACAGGTAGACATTATGTATTACTATTAATGGCATAACTTACAAATGCAGCCATCATATTAATCAGAAACTTTAAGATTTCTAATCGCGCTTCGTTCACTCTTTTGAAAATATATCAAATAAAATAGTATTAGTTCATAAACAAACAAAAATATTTATACAACAACCAGAAAAATTACCAAAGGTTATATAAGTAAAGAAACAATTCATTTATATCATAATTAACATTACATGAATATCTAATATCTAGTAATACTAACTGTAATATCTGTATATTAATGATGATATTAAAATAACTGTGTACTGTCCTGTCTGTCCTGTTTATCTAAAATTTGTGGAAATCAAACCTAACAAAGTACGGAACCCTGGCTGCTCATCACGGTTGTTCTTAGCTGTATCATTTTGGTGGATTTATTTCATTCCGGTGCACAGTCTATCATTTCGGTGGTAATTTTTATAATTTCGGTAGACACTTTTCATTTCAGTGGACTCTTAAAAATTCATCCTTAGATATTTATGTAAGTTTTGATGAAATTTGATGTCCACTCACGCACAATGTTATAAAATAGGCTACAGTTTTATTTGTCACAAAAAATATGTAGATAGTATTGAAATAAAAAAGTCCCACCGAAATGACACATAAAAATCTCTTGTTGAAATTCACCCAAATGTGAACGTTTGTGAGGATGGATGGATGTTTGTTAGTCTTTCACGCAAAAACTACTGAACGGATCCGAGTGAAATTTGTTAAGTAGGTAGTCCTTTTTATCCCGCAATTCCTACGTAATCGGAATCTACGCGGGAAAACCTTACCACGCGAACGAACTCGTGGGCAGAAGCTCGAATTAATCATAATAATCGAATTATATATTTTCAAGAGTTACAGCCCAGGAACCTCTCACAGAGGGCAGGCTACTGTTTCAGGTGTGCCAACTTTATACACGACGATACTATAAAAACATATTCTTAAGAATACACAACAACTTCCTTTTTTAAATTGTTTAAAAAAATCCGTCCTCCTGAATGGTATGTAATGTACTCCTACCCTCTTTTACGAAATTTGCCTAAGTAGGTTTCTACTACTATTCATTAAGCAGCCGTGTTCTTTTTTCGGATGAAAGATGGATGAGATCCTAAACGGTTTTCTTGGAGATTAAGGTTAATTCGTGGGTCGACCAAATTATCAGGATATCGGACTTTTTTTTAAACAAACTAATCAATACTTTCATTTGCAATGACTTAATTATAAACGAGAATTCTGAAGTACGCACCTGATTACAACCGTCTGCACTCATGAGCATAATAACGACGTCGTCATGCCTTTAATGAGAGCATCCATAATGAAACACGATACTCGAAATATTGGAGGAATGATTGCGTTTTGATTGGCTTAATGGAAATTATTTTTGAAATACCACTTTCTATAACTAACTTACGATTAAACAAGCAGGAGGCCAATACATTAATTGAAAAGTTGGAATTTTAATAAGCGACTCTAAAAAAAGTGAGTTTTTGACGGATTTACAATATTTTGTCCTCGTTTTTTTTTCTTTTTAAAAGGAGAACTGGCAATGTGGGTAGAATTCATATTACTAGCAACCTTATACCTCCTCCAACTACGCAAAATATGCTTGTGTCTGGATTGTGTTTACGGTAATAGTGTTTTGGCTGGGGTTTGAGTCCGTGACCTCTCGATCACAACCATAGTCATTTTTTTACTGTAACCTTGTGTGTTATTTTTTTGGCATACAATGCTAAATTAAATAACGAAAATAGTACTCCAACATTTTAAAAACACAGGTATAACTCTTACCTTAGGCCTGTTGGTCTAATAGTCAGTGGCCCTGACTGCTATGCTCCTGGGTTCGATTCCCACCCAGGACAAATATTTGTGTGATGAGCACAATCATTTGTTCTTTGTCTGGGTGTAATTTATCTATAATATGTATGTATTTAGAAATACATATGTATGTTTATCAGTTGTCTAGTACTCATAGCACAAGGTTTGCTTAGTTTGGGACTAGATGGCGTTGTGTGAAAGTTGTAGAATATTATTATTATATTACCTGTCTCCCTATTATAAAACGATCTTCACGGGAGTATGCGATTATCCTTTTAGTTTTATGTATGCATTGGGTAAAATCTGACGGCCGCGGCATTGCGAAGAACACGGATCTGTTAGTGCGTCAATGTGATTAGGTTCACGATACATATAAACATACCAAAATCTCTTCTTGTATATGAAGGACGCATTACATTTCGGTTAGCGGCTCTTAAAGTAGAGATTTTATAAAATTGTCATACAATTTAAGATGAACCTAAAAAAGAACATCATGTTACACATCTTAGTACCTGTTTTTTTTCTGGGTGGGAAAATCATCGAATGACTTCTTCCGCTCCGGGTTAAGCGGAAGGGTGTGTCAGACTTCTACTGACTAAAAACCCACCATGTTCCTTCAGCTGCCCTAAAGTTCCGGGGCTGCGGTATCTCGATAGAACTTTCCCGCAAACCCCGGCAACACACCTTAGTACCTATATTGAGTAATCGATCAATATCACATCAATATATATTTTTTTCCTCAATTGCAACTAAGATACGCTACATTTTAAAGCACTCTACACATAGTATATGATAATATACACACATTGTGACACGTATCGAAGAAAAGAGTAATACATTAATTAATTTAATTTATTACTTACTAATCTTTTGTTCCCTATTTTTGACCTGAAGTGTGTTACAGAAGTACTCCTAGTTCTTAAGTTGGAAAGGTTAAACAAAAGAGTGCAAGACGAAACGATGTTTCCCGTCGAAGGTTTTATTAGGTAAGAAGAAGTAAAGCTTCAAACTACTTACCAACATTAAGTTCTAGTAAAACTTACAAGAGTAATACTTATTGAAGTAACAATTGGATATTAAGGTTTCTTGTTTTATCGAGTTTATTTAGTAGAGTGTTTCAATACTACTTAATAATGTGAAAGTGTTTTTGTTTGTTAGATGGTCCTGTAACTTCCAAACGGAGCAACCGATCGATGTGAATTTTGGTGTGAAGATAGTTGAAAGACTGAAAAACTAAATAGGCTACAATAACTTTTCAGAGCGAACCGTAGCGAATTACCGCAGCGAAGCTAACTGATATTTGATAAAAAAAAGCTTACTCCGAACAGTTTTCAATGTAAATATATTTCTGGTCTACACTATTCTAACCGAAGGCAGCTGATTACAAGGTTTTTACATAATAATATTTAAAAAAAAATATTCGTCTGATCAAACATTATTTCAGTTATTATTTCAACAATATTTGTAACGGCCTAAAATATTTGTAAACCTGAATAAGTATATTCCAAACAATCTAGTGCTAAAAAACAAGCCCTATTTTCAGTAAACCGAAGCTTTACACAAAGCCTCTTGTAACTCAACTACAATAGGATGTCACATTTTGGGGCCCGAACCACTAAATGCCATTTGATCCACACAATATACCTTTCTACCCTAAACCCTAACAAACAAAGTAGCTACTTTAACTAATAATTATATCATGTACCGAACACCGGGAATAACTGAAGTTTTGGATAGTTCTAATTGATGCTATCATTACTAGGAAAGGAAACTTTGAGGTACTCATTTAACTTTTTACTCAATTATGTATACCGTTATATTCAACGTGGGCCCTAAAATGGATCTTTTGATTTAATTATTTAAATATCCGGATAATCGAGTGTGTTTTGTATCTTTTTTTCTACAGGACCTGAAAATGGGGGAAGTTCGGATTAGATGAGATATTTTTAGAAATATTCGTAAAGACTAAAAAAATATTACCTACCTAAATAGAGAGTTTCTCAGAAATGTAACAAAAAAGTGTTCTATTATTTTGTGGTTATCTCGTCAGTCTCCTTATAAATATTAATCTCACACACACACACCGCATGAAATTATATTAGATTATGAACCATATTTCATTCTTAGCTTATTTATTTTGTTACGCTATTTGATGATGAAACATACCAAAATGTTTGAATATTTATCATTTCCTTTGTAACAGAAAAGTAAAGCCTGTAACAGAAAACTCCACTCTTCCATTAAGAGCGGAGTTTTCTGTTACAGGCTTTATTTGCTTAAAAAGATATTTCGTAAAAGAAATAGACTATTTTTTTTTGTATCTGGTACCGCATTTTAAAGAAGGCACATACATTACATTACATACTTTGCTCAAATGAGATACGAAATAGATATTTTGCGTTAAAAAACTAACAGGGTAAATACAAACAGGGTAGTCCGTTTGCTTGGAGATAACTTACTTTGTGTTAAGTCCTTTTATGTACATCAAAAAGTGTCTTTTTGAAATAAAGTTCACCAAGTACGTCAGGTCCGCGTCAAACCTTTACTTTTTTTGACATCTGTCAAATTGACGTCAATGACATATTTGCGTTTATAAAAATGAAGACCTCTCGTCTCAGTGGTACCTACTGAAGGTTTGAATTTTCCTGAAACCCTCGTTACATGATAACTGCGTACAAGTTTGGCACAAAAAACACAAATTATGAATGGCTGTTTCATCGTTCATACAACGGATCTGGAAGAAATTTGGCACGGAGATTGACTATAGTCAAAAATATTATATTTACTACTTTTTATCAGCGAAATATGTACGATTACCAAGGGATAGAATTAACAAAATTTTCACGCAAATAAAGTCATGGAAAACAGCAGCTAGTCTTAATCAAAACTGCCCCTAAAACTTGTCAGTCAAACCACACCAACTCTAACAATCTAATCAAATGGCCCTATCAACACCGATTTTATTATCCCTAATAAAATAGGAACTGCAAATCACATCAGACTGGAGTAATGAAAAAGACACATCTGCCATCTTGTTTTATTTGAAATGAGAAGCTTGGTGCAATATAATGCTTTATAAACCTCTTTTTATAACTGAATTTATTAGATTTCTAAGGGCTTGTGCTGATAGAAGCGATTTGGCGTATTAGACGTCTCGGCAAGAAGGTCATGAACATACATATATTATGTTACTAGCGACCCGGCCGGCTTCACAAGGTCTTATTCTGCTAATTCACACTAGGTTTAGTGTGAATTAGCAGAATAAGACCTTATTAAATTATACACTTAAACCTTTCTCATGAATCACACTATTCATAGGTGACAATGTCATGAAAATCTGTTTAGTAGTTTTTGAGTTTATCGCAATAATACAGGCAGACAAACACGTGACTTTTAGTTTATACTATGTAAAGATTATTATTATTATCTTTAAATAAAGAGTGACTAGGTTACTTCTAGGCAAGCGTGCTTAACTTCAACCACATCATCGCTTAACATCAAGTGGTGCTTGTTGACCACCAACGTGGTTAAACGCAAGCATATCAACAATAAAAAATAAGTTATTATAATTGTCACCGATGGTGGGTGGGTTTTTGGTCTGTAGAAGTCTGACACACCCCTCAGCTTCACCCAGAGCGGAAGACATTTGATGGTTTTGACCACGATAAAAAAAGTGGAAGCAACCGCATGCATAAAGATATGAACACAGACTAGTACTATTACAGACTAATTCATATAAACGGCCATCATTAAAATAATAATAAACCTGTGTTATTTAATTTTTAATTGGTTAAGAGAATTACTATAAATATAATTATAAAAAATCATTTGAAACTGATCTTGTAGTTGCAAGACGTGGCATACTAAATGACTACACCACCACTATGTGGACGAGCTTTAAAGTGGTAAAGATGGTACACCAAGCATGATTGTGAAGATCTGTCTTGTTTTGCTTACGACCACTAAAAAGCCTCGCATCCGTCTCCGCTAAAAAGCTATTGTAATGAGAATAATGTTTTATTAGCTATTTTACGGACCGGTTGGAAACGACAGATTTTAGTGGCTATTTTATTTATTGATTCAACGACTTAGTTGGAACCATTTACTTATGTATACTACCGAATACTGCTGGCATATTTTTGCTAGATAGTGTATGATGCTGAAGATCGAACTTATGTGGTTGTTTTTTATGAGAGGCTCTCGTTTGACCGCTATCTCACCTGATGGTAAGCTATTTTTTTTGTGTGGCATCTCGCAGGTCAACCTTTGTGTTTGTCGACTACTTAACCGAGCTTACCTATGGTTGCCTTAATTAATAAATTAAGCTTCCAGCCAGGGCTTATACATAATAGCTTACCATCCAAGCCCTGGATGGTATTATGTGATCTTGACTTAAATACCCTTTTTTCTGGGTGGGAAAATCATCTAAGGACTCTCTAAATACAGACTCCGGTAGAAAATTTCACTTCATAGCTGTATACGGTGAAAGTATTTCCAATTTTTTTTGTTGTCTATACAAGGTGTAACAGATTAAGCGCAATAGCTCAGACACCCCAATTAGAATATTAAATTATAAGTCTAAAATAGCATCCGTAACTAAATAAATTGAAACCAAACCTAGCGTTTTTTATAAAATAGTTATCCTTACTAAATGCAAAACGTATGTGCGTCATACAATATCCTTACACAGACGCATACACTCATGCAATGTTAGCAGCCGATACGACACGCACACAATTTCCTTGAATTAAGGATTGTATTAATTTATCAAGATACTGTGTTTCCATTTTAAGTAAAATGAAAGAATTTTCCATAAAAATTTAACACCTATTTTTTATGTCGGAAATCGATTCCGAAGCCGATTCTAAACCAACTACTTTCAGGAATTGCGTTTATTCTGTTACATGTTGTATATAAATGATTTTAAAGTATCTGTTTTTGATATCAGAATGACCATGTTATCTTACGTGCTTATAGTTAATTACATACAACACAAACTATGTGATTTTTCCTATCAGTCTGTCTTTCTGTTTGATCGAGCTTTTCTCTGGAACTGCTAAACCAGTTTATTGGGACTTTCGTTGAAAATCGGAAGAGGTTACAGGGCAACATAATTAAAGGCATTTTATCCTGTAATTCTTACAGCATGTACATGAAAAAAAAACCATGAGTAACATGCGAATGAAATCGCGGGTACAGTTAATATAGGAAGACGGGAAGAGACTTACCAATCAAGAAAAACATTTTTTGACGTTTTCTAACCAAGTTTTAAACCAAATAGAGGTTCTAGCGCGTTCCTAAGCGCTTTAAAATAGTTGCTATCTATTACATTCAATTGGTTCGGTTCCCTGTCCGCTACAATCACTCAAAAAAAAAATGAATAAGACTACTTTGAGAAATTTCTGAAGGTAAAGTATTTTATGAATTGTATCTTGTCAGTATACCTACATTTGTTATGTTTCTTATTTTGTAGAAATATATCAGGTAGGTGATACTCTTATAAACATATAATTTGATCCCTCTGATGTTGCTCGATGTGTGGGAATCAAAGGTAAGTACTATAATGCGAACTGTGAACCTTGACTATATATCCAAATTCTCCCACAACGTGGAGCGATGAGCGTATGGCCTTTATGACAGTGAATTGGGATAAGCAATAAGCCTAGGACCGATCAAAGACTATGTCTAGCCATGGAAATGTTTCGGTAGAAAATATACTAGTATTGATAAATATTGCGAAAGGAAATCTATCTACCTAGCTCTTCCAAATACAGTGCGATTCAACTAAGAATAGGTTTGACTTAGCGGCATATTGTGGCGTCATCGCTGTCGAATCCAACAAGTTAAGTAGTGTAAACCAATCACGAGTTTATTAATTTAAGAAGATTCAGTGAAAAAAAATCCTGTTTCCTTATTTTGGTGGCCAAACGCGCGCCTATTATCAATAAAAACCTTTAATACTTTTGCCCTGGCATCTGTATGAATGGCACGTATTCGTGACAATTCAATTTTTTTTTTTAATTATGACCTACATACTAATTAAATATCGTATTTAAATTCGATGTAAAAGTCGGCTGAACAAAGAATAAACCGTTATGAAAATAAGTTTATTTTGTAATCCGTACTTTTCAAGTGATATTTTGACAGATGAAGTCATTGACGTTCCTGTTCTTATTGGAATCGCATAGTATGTCTATTGACGGCCTATCTGATCTACAAAACCCAGAAACTGGGTAAGACGATACCCATTGCTAATACTCAAAGTTTCTGGCTGTACAAATGTCAACCGAAACCAACGGCTTAGCGTGTTTTGTTAGACATGGAGGAATCTCGATATTCTCCTGGACCTATCTTGACAAGCACTGTTTGACCTACAATATCAACCCATGCAGGAATTATTATCAAGCCACAAGTTCCGCAATGATTGGCAAATAATTGTATTTATAACAAAATTAAAGAGCCGAATGCGTTCAAGTTTAAAGTTTAGTTCGTCCGAAGCAATATTTAATTAAAATTAACATTACATAACCAGCCTATAACGTCCCACTGCCGTGTAATAGGCAGGGGCCTATTACACAGCCGGTTCTATGAGAGAGATCCGCTTAAATATTTGTTTTATTTTAATTTAATTATTTGTTTTTAAAGTGAATATACAACGTGTAACGGAAACCCCATATCTATCCAAAAGGACTGAAGACAACATCTGGTATGGAGTCCCTTTGCAAAGTTTCAGCTCAAAATAAGTGACTCACAGAATTGACCCCAAATTGTTGATTTCGTATGTTTTTTGAATACCAATAACAACAAACGTGTCACATTACTATGAGGGTCATCACTTTCCACTTCACTTGCCAATAAAACGACAATTCTCTTCGTTCTTCTTAATTTGAAAAATTCGGTCTCTGGTATCAATGTATTAAAATTTCTAATAAGCTCCACACATGTAGACATACGATTACAAAACCCTTGCTATATCGTTTGTTATCATCCAAAGAAGCCGTGCACTCGGTATGTATATACACCTTAAATTACACGTTGTATAACCGAATATTTCAAGCGTCTACCTATTGCCGTTATCAATATCGCGCAAAAACGAGCAATAAAATCACGTTTGTTGTATGAGAGCCCCCTGTTATTATGGTGGCAACAGAAATACATCATCTGTGAAAATTTCAACTGTCTAACTATCACAGTTCATGAGACACAGCCTGGTTACAGATGGACAAACAGACGGACGGACAGCGGATTCTTAGTAATAGGGTCCTGTTGTACCCTTCGGGTATGGAACCCTAAAAACAGCTGACAATTTTCCTAATTCTGACTAAATATTTCACAATTGAGCAACAGTACTCTGAACCTTTATGAATACCCTTTAACAATAAAAATAGGCAAAAATTCAATTCAATTCAAATTATTAACACTTATTAACAAAATCTAAGGGCTCGCATTGCTTTTTGCTTTTTGCTTTTACGCTTAGCTATATATAGCTTCAAGCTGCAGGATTTGTTTTGACCTTCAACTTAGTGTTCTGCATTGCGGTTAGAAATCACGCTACTTCATTTGCTGCAAGCTAAGTAATTCACTAACCTTGGATGACAATGATAAAGTTAAGATAGTGAACCTATCTAATTCACAACATTTTTAATTGTATTTTTTCCGCAGTATTGTTTGTAACCCCGAAGTTTATTTTGGCATTCCTGCCAGCATACATTTTCTTTTCATTAGCCCTTAAAGCTTTCCTCTAGTCTTGTCAGCAATATTTATTTGCACCATATCCAACCTATGTAAGTTACTGTGAAAGTGATTATTATCATTAGCGACGATATCAGCTTTAGTATTATAAGATTGTCGTATCATAATTTCCTAAATGATAAACTTGTCTTTATACAGCATGAAAAAGATGTGGCCAGCTCAGTCCCATATGAGCTTGGCAGTCGTGTATCCTACCATCAGCAATTTGAATTTGAAACGCAATATCGATTTTTTTTATTTATCAATTTTATCTCCTGTTTCTTCATAGTAATTTGTTAGGGGTCGGTGCTGTCCTAATCTACCTTTACATAGATTTCCACTTGTCGCTTGTTATGTTTGATGGAAAATTATATAGATAACGAAAATTCTAATACTAATTTCACATGACCACGATCTTCAGACGATTGGCAGCTAAGCTTAAAACTGTATGACTACAATATCTCATCATAGATCAGAGTAATAAAGGTATTAGAGAATACTGACCTCACCGATTCCTGGTGTAAATCCGCGGTTCATTACAAATTGAACATAGTTTTCATAAGTATTATATTTTACACGATCGCAAAGACCTACTATTTCGCTCGTCATCATGACATTTTGTATATCAATATTGCCATATAATTTCAGTACAAGTTTCTTAAAACGATTACTTGATATTGTTATGTAATAGATCTAAAATTAGCGTGGGTAGTGACATTTTGAATAGACTTATAATCACCGAAAGGAAAAAAATCCTATGCAGGGACTATGTATTATGTTCGTGAGTATTAATAGTGTGAGAAGTCAATAGTAATTAGGTTTCTCTAGGAACAATATTTTGAGGTTAAGAAAAGAGAAACTATAAAAAGATAATAAAAATTAACAACGGCTGATGGAGAAATTTGATATTACTTGAAGTACCGTCATATTACATTATATTTTATGAATATGTTTTATTTTACGGTGTATTGTTAGTTATGCATGTTCATCTACATTACTTGGACTTAAATATATTATAAATCTGATATACAATAAAAGTTTGGGAAATGTATAATACCTGAACGAAGTTATTTATTTTTTTGTCACATATCATTGGACTCGTGAAAATTAAATCTGATTGAGTATTTATTTCAATTTGTAACAAAAATAATTTGAAGTAGGATAGATAATTAATTAAAATAAGTTTAAATAGGTAGAGTAAGTTCTGTACAATTTAAATGTGATGTACAAATAAATGATGACAGTTTAGATGAGAAAAGTAATTGGAAAGAGCATAGCTTAAAAATATTTTAAATTATTTTTAAAACTACAAAAGATTATGCAATCAATTTTGAAAATATCACAAATAAAAAGAGGTATTTCAATGTTAGCTGAGTCAACAACATTGATTCTAACACGATAGCAGTAGAAGACAATATTGATTACAAAATCAATAAAATATCTACAAATATACACGAAAATGAAATTACATTTACCGAACACGCCGAAGGCGCGGAATGAACACCACAAGTGCCTCCTGCTGCTGCAGCTGCTAACGCACTGCTTCCAGGCACCTGACAAGCGAAAATGGATTTCAATCATTCAATCTTAAAATACATTTCCAAGTAACAAGACAGTTTCATGATTGTCTTTAAGAGACCTAATAGTAAAATCATTAAAATATAAAATTTATTAAAATTTTTGACATAGTTTTTAAGTTGTTTGTTCTGTCATAGCCCTTGAAGTAATATTTAATCTGGCATAATTTTCTAATCGCATATGTCTAACAAGCCAATACAAAAAACTTTTGAAGTTATTCTGTCTGACAGCAAATGATGTAGGTAAATAATTGAAATTATAAACTGGCGAAGTCAAAGTCGAATAAGCTAAAATGTATATAGTAAGATACCTAAGAACACGAAAAAGGATAGTTTGCTTACTGCAAGCAAAGCTGAATGCAAATTGATACTAGAAGTACCTATCTACAATATTGAATGTCCAACTTTTTCAAAAAGGGTACAAAACTAATTAATTATGAGTCAGGTCTTGTCAATGGAAGAAAAGGCAAAAGAAAATAAAATATATAAATATAGACATAGTAAAAGTTGGGTTATATCTGAACAATCCACGGCGATAATATCTAAATACTTTGGTCTGATATCTACAGTAGAGGAATCTATAGTTACTGGGAATTGTAATAAAGTAGCAATTTCTTGGGCTATGAACAAACCATATTGAAATCCTACAGCGACGTTGGTACATGAGAAGTACAGTGATCCACCTGTTGAAATTACATTTACTTGTACGATTCTTATAATATATTATAAACTAAGATAATTTATACATATTATTCTAGAAGTAAGAAGAATTGTCTACGGTAACAATTTATATTCAGTTATACTAATCACGTTCTTAAACCATTCAATATCAATTCTAATACCTTAAGGGTAATGCAATAAAATACAATAAAAATCAACAAATATAAAATTAATTTTACTTTTAACTTTTGGAAGATCAAATAAGAAACGGAATAAACTAAACATGTAGTGTAGATAAAATCAAAGTCTGTGCAAAATTAAATTCTGTATCACCGTACCTACTGTATGTTGTTTCAATGAATACTAAAGAGTAGGTGAACAAAAAAAAAATCATCGACATCCTTCAAAGGAGTTTATCGTCTATATGTACTGGATTTTGTATGATTTCTTCTTCATATTATCTTTCAGTGTCAATAAAATTATATTAATCTTTATACTACAATCTTATCATCATTTAATACAGTTAATTTATCAGTATCAAGACTTTTAATATCATCATTACCTTTAGCTGCTCCTGTTTATAGTCTGGCTGGTACGGTAGAAGCATCCTGATCTTCCCCCATCTATTGAAGAACAGTGCTATCGCTCCAATCCATACGATTAGCACCAATACTACTATGCCAATCTCCACGCCTCGTATCTGCATAAACATAATATTATTAATGAGATAGTTTTATTTCCTTATTTCAGATGAAGAAGGTCATAACCGTTTGCGGGATAATATATAATATTATAATAATATAATATTCCACAACTTTCACACAACGCCATCTAGTCCCAAACTAAACAGAGCTTGTGCTATGAATACTAGACAACTGATAAACATACATAATATATATATTTCTAAATACATACTTATTAGAGATAAATTACACCCAGACAAAACAAATGATCATGCTCATCACACAACCATTTGTCCTGGGTGGGAATCGAACCCACGACCTTGCGCATAGCAGTCAGGGCTGCTGACCACTAGACCAACAGGCCTGTCAAAGTCAGGATGTATCAGTGTTGGATCAATGATGTCTCAAGAGTTAAGGATCTCAATAACTTCCAATTCATGCAATGTATGTTCAGCAATAGTCAATGGAATGGTTTAGCTTATATTTGGGAAATTGTGATTCAAAAAGTCGAAGCTTGAAAATAGAGTTTTTTCCTCCAACTAGCTTAATGCATGTAGCATCAACATGAGGTACAAATACTACCAACTAAGTTTGAAAGAATCTTAGAGCAAAACAAGAATTTATTAGTTAGTTATTTTTCTTTGTAAAATTTTTACTATTTTTTATCGAAATCGGATTTAAGACAACATAAAGCATGTCTCGAAATGATTTGCCATCATGTCAATCGAACACTTATTATACTGACGGTATCGTATAATAATATAACTTAAATGAAAACGAAGACACATAATTCCGTAAAAAACCAAATTAATTTTAATTCCAAGTAGCGAAATGATGACTTTAATTTCACGATAAACAAAATTTGATTGCCTCCAACAGCTCCCGGTAAATCTGATAAATTCTAACAAAGCGTCCCATCCGTCCAAATTTAATATCTGAATTGCTAATTTACGTCATGAATACAGTGAGATTCGACACCATTGTCAAAGTAAACTTAATTAATCAGCGTTTACTGACCGTTTTTATTAGGCTTAGTCCACAGAAGCGGTAGCAATTGAAAATATGACTGTAAACTTAGAAAATTTTACCGTTTTGGTTGAAGATAAATTTATAACTTAACTAGCTTGTTCCAGCGGCTTCGCCCGCGTGGGAAGTTTTTTCCGTGTAAATCCCGATCCCGTGGGAATTTCGCAAAATCCTTTCTTAGCGAGTGCCTAGGTCATAACATCTACCTGCTTGCCAAATTTCAGCCCGATCCGTCTAGTGGTTTGGGCTGTGCGTTGATAGATTACTATGTCAGTCAGTCCGTCAGTCACCTTTGAGTTATATATACATAGATGGTAGTTTGTAATTATGGTATACATACATAACATAATTAGCATATAACGGTCCCAGTTCTGGGTCACAGGCCACCTCTCTATGAGAGAGAATGGGCCATAATTCAGCACGCGGGCCCAGTGCTGTTGGCTGGATTTCGTACGTCTTCTGATTTTCCGTTCTTAGGACGTGCTGGTTAACTTTTTTCATCATTTTGAGAGCAGTGGTAATGATAAAAATTACACAAAATAATGCACCTGTCTGGTTCAAACCTATGACCTTAACTGGCAAATGGCCAACAGGACCACCAATACTCGCATGATATACTTATATGTGGATAAAATGGCATTTATATCATAGGTATATGAATATAAACCCAACCATTGGACTCCTAAAAAATAGGCCTTAATGGTCTTGCGATCAAGATTAATTGAAGACTGACTTCAACACCATTCATTTCAGGTAATTGGAAAAGACAAGTCGATAAAGTAAGTAATAAGTAAGTTGAAACCCTACCAACTACTATGTTTGATTCCACAATGTAACTTACTATTAACTGAAGGAGTTGAAACTTAGGTCATCTAGAACAACTGTTAAAACCACTAAAGTCACCTACAATAAGTCAAACTTATTACGCGCACGCCGAACCAAAAATTAAAATCTCATTACTCAGCTAAATAATTAATTATTTGTCCTCAAAGGTTACACAAACGTTTTATATTGAACACACAGACAAAACAACACTAATTGCTTTCAAAATAATTATAATAATTATCTCTTACGAGCAATTATCGCAATCGAAACTGAAGCGACCACGTAGTTCTACGTAAATATTGTTTTAATTTGAGCAAATAGTGCAAATGTCAAAGACACATATTAAACAAATACATATAGATACATATTAAACAAATTCATTCTTAAATTCAAAGCTTTTGCGGCATTTTATCATAAGCAACGCATCAAAGAATCGATAATCATTCTCAGTGTAATGAATGGTTTGGTGAAGTTGATAAGAATAAATGTTCGTCTAGTAACATTAGTTTTTGCAACAAAAGATATCTCAAATCTTATCTCTTATCCCAATACTCTTTTTTGTTTTGCTTGATGAAATTTGAAGTAAGTTTCGTAAGATGCCGAATTATCGTCGTAAGTCCCATCTCCCTTTAACTACCGGTCTACCAGACGTAGGTACTCGTACTGCACTCATCCACTCTTGGTTGATACACTGTGAAGGAGAAGCTTCTGTGTTCCCTACCACATAAGACCCGTCAGCTTTTAAAATCTCACCCGAAATAAAAAAAAATAGCAATAATTTGATATCTCTAGTCTACCATTAAAATGCAAAAAAAAACAATTAAACTTTAAATACTGATATTAAAATAAAGGGTTGTCTTGCCAGTTTTTTTTTTTTTTTCTACTAAACTACTACTAGGTAAAGCCTAAAAAAATTCATTTTAAAATACGGTCCACATCATAAATAAATTGTGCTCAGTACTGTAAATGACACACATTACCGTTGGAAACGTTGGCGAAGGATCAGGCGGTGAGACGGACGACCGGGGCGTAGCTCCAACCAGTCCTCCATCCTGTTGGGGCGAAGTCCTCGGGGGCTCTGCACAAACATGATACCGGCATTAGTTTAGATAATACCTTTGTGGGAGGGACTTATACTGAGAAGTGTTTGGATATAATGATAGAGATAGTTATGCAGATGGAGGGAATATTTCGTTTGAGTGGGTTCAGAAATGAAATACGTGATTATTTTGGTTTGAACCGTTTACGATTAAAGTGACATAACTTTACAAAAATAATGGTTTGATGTGGTTTTACTTGCATTCTAGAAAATAAAAATAAAATAATTATTCGTAAATTTTTACAAGTACCTGTTTCTCAACAATTAGTGATTGGAGTCTCCTATTACGCAAAAACAAAGCTTCTTATTGTCACATCTGTCTAATTTTATTTGAAAATACATAATTTTACACTTTAAGCCTAAACTTGATAATTAATCTGACGTAACTTAAGAATATAATTAATTTAAAAAAAAACATAAATAAAACATTTATAACATTAAAAAACAAACATAACATAATATAACCAATATAATGTTATAAAATAGTAATGTTCCCACTTCAAGAACACATACCTCTTCTCTGTGGGACAGAATGAGTCATAATCTACTACATGGGCCCTGAGTGGGTTGGTAGATATAGCATGCCGGAGGACACGGTGGAACACACGGTCGAGGTGTGCCCAGTGTATGGCCGACGTAGAAGTCATGCCTGTGCCCAGTGATTAAGTAAACCTAAAAAGAAAAACTACAAAACTAAATGAAACTTTAAATAATATTTTCAATGTATTTCCAGGACGGTGTTTACATTGAGAATCAAATTTTCTTGAAATCAGTTCAGTAGTATGGTCTTCACGTAGCGAGACTTACAGAGCCACTGCAATTTATATTTTATTAATCACAATTTTAGCGGTGCAGTGGTTAAGCGATAGGCTGCTGTACTGCATGTCGCGGGTTCGATACCCGTACCGGAACAATGCTTATAAGGCTTAAAAATAGTTATTACGGGTCTGAATTATTTAATAATTAATTCATGATGCAGGAGAAATTCATATAATGATAAGAAAATCCGATAGCACAGTCGCTTTTAACCTTTTTTTTTTAATTTATTTTTAAACTATGACGGATGGCTTTCTAAATCAACTGCTAACAAAACTAACTCTGCATTTGAAAAATATTCATATACTGATCACAAATGGCCACTGGTTAAATACTCTCTGCAAATGGCCCACACAAACTCAGAGATTGTAATCTTGTAAGTGACAATCTGGCAGACTGAATAAACACGTTTATCTAGAATAATCTACATATATTCTAGTCGTGTATTAATTAGTGAGCCAATCATGTTTAAAAAAAACATTTATTTTCAATTAATTAAATCTTCTCTAAATTAAATCATCTTAAAAATTTATTGCTCGAAATGTTGATAAGTTTAAAAAACGAATACCTTGATCAGAATATACGAGGCATGCCTTTTAAGTTCTGTCATTTCCATATTTCCTGGCAATTTTGAATTTGGAACTGTTCTATATTCGAATGTGTTTAAATTTTGAATCTCAAAACAGTTGAAAGTATTAGGATTAATTTTGGGATTAATGCTATTGTTTAGTCACAGTGTCGATTAGAATCTGACAGATTCGGTACGTACGAAAATGAATCTTTCTAAGGAAAATGTTCGTGCAATAATTTTCTACAACTTTAGAAGAGGCCTGACACGGCTTCAGTGTTTTAAAGAGCTAACATATATGTTCAGTGATGAAGCCCCATGTCTGCGGACTGTCGAACGCTCGTATTTAGAATTCCAGCATGGACATACTAGTCTTAGTGACAAATCTCACGAAGGACGCCCAAAATCCGCCTTCACTGAATATACCATCACTGCTGTGAGACAACTAATTCTCGAAGATCGTCATGTGACGTATCGAGAGATAGAGGCTCTATTAGGCATCTCAAGGACAATGATTCAGAAGATCTTGCATAAAGCGCTTGGTGTGAGAAAGCTAGTTTGCCGTTGGATACCGCATCTGCTTTCCGATGATCACAAGGCGGCCCGCGTCAGATGGTATAAGAAAACTCTACAAAGGTTCAACCGAGGAGAGTCAAATCACGTCTCCGACATCATCAGTGGTGACGAACCTTGGATCTGATCACCACTGATGTACTCGTAGGCACAGGCCTACGATCCTGATTCCAAATAACAAACTACAATCTGGGTCTTTCAAGACGAGCCAAAGCCGACTAAAGTTGTTCGTTCTCGAAGCACTTCAATGAAGATGGTGGCCACGTTCGTTGGAAAAACCGGCTATGTCGCGACTATTGCACTTGAAGATCGTAGAAAGGTTAACGCAGAGTGGTATACCACAGTTTGTTTACCACAAGTCATCGCCGAACTTCGAAAATCTAACTCAAAGCGACGCATCATCCTGCACCACAACAACGCAAGCTCACACAGCGCTCGTCAACGATGGAGTATTTGAAGCAGCAAAAAGTAGAAATTCTTGACCATCCTCCATACAGTCCTGACCTAAGCCCTAACGAATTCTGTACATTTCCTAAAATTAAGAAAAGTCTTCGTGGTTAAAGGTTCCAGTCCGGTGAAGAAGCAGTCGACGCTTTCAAGTCAGCCATTTTGAACACCCCCACTTTAGAGTGGAATAAATGTTATAATAACTGGTTTGAGCGAATGGAAAAATGTATTTAGTTACGTGGTGAATACTTTGAAAAACAATAGGAGGTACTATAAGGTTCTAGTTGTGTTTTTTTCTTCAAACGACAAAACTTAAAAGGCATGCCTCGTATACCGCCATGTCTGCGATAAACCCTAAAACTACTGAAAAAGTATGTGATTTTAACCAGAATCTTCGTAAATCTTTGTAAAATCTTAGTAAATTATACACTAAATCTTTACTCATGAATCATTCCATCGATTCATGCGTAAAGTTTTAGTGTATAATTTACTAAGATTTTGTGTGGATAAGTAGAGTTAGACCATGCATAGTTAGGCCAGGTCACTAGTTCATAATAATCCTTGTTAATCTGCAAAGTACCTTTATAAATATTAACAAAAGGGTATAAAATATAATGCGGGATGTGAAAAGTCATTACTTAGTATATAAAAATATAACAATGGAAACGCTCAGAAAATACAAAGAATATGTAGCGTATATTCAAACCAGCCTTTTCAATGCGTTACGTGTGATTGTGTCGGAATCAAAGTAAATCACAAAGTAAATATATTCTACGTTTATATCAAAGCCATTGTGCTATACTTCTAGGGTTCTGGAAAAATAGCCCATTCAGTTATTAAACGTACGGGATACCTTTACTTTTGAAGTCATTCCAAATTTATTTTTTATAAATAAGACTATAATAATATCATAAGTCTTTTAAATCCTTGCGCCCCTTTTTTCGTTACTTGGGACAATTCCGTGGTCAGAAGAAAAGCAGAGAGTGAATATTTTTGAAACATAATTATTTGTTATATTACCTATGTAGATAAATTTGGAGATATCAGTTAAAACGTGTTTCTGGGATATCCTGTAGCTCCTTTCTGCGAATTCTTTAAGCAAACGATATGAGTGTGTACTCGACTTGCACGTCAATAATATGTCAAATTAATTCTTCTGAAACTAGGTTAAGTTATATGGACTAGCCATACGTGGCCATACAGCGTATACCGAAAAGGGACAACCAAACGCACATGTCAATATGTATAGTAAGTAAGTACCTAGTGATGTTTAGTAATAAATATAGACATATTTTCTTTCCATCACGTCTCATTTTTCTTCCATGAAGATGTGACAAATTATATCAAAAACTGAAACGACGAAAAACTGATACAATTTTATTTATCATTTAGGCATTAAAAATACAATAAAACTCTATTCATAAAATTCAAATCCAGGATATCTTGAAATTTTAACTTCTTGTTTCGTGCTTTGAAGGATTTCATTTTAAACGCTAACAAGTAATTGACTAGCATAGTTGAGTTCCAACGCCTTGAAATCCTTCTTCAAACTTTTTTACAACTTGTGGAACCTGTCAACCTGCTCATTACTTACCCCACCAAGATTAAATGGAAAGAAAGAAAATGAGAATAAGGAAAGTGATTTTTAATGACATTCTACTTGAATGAAGAAAGTGAGTTATTTCCTATGGTAGTCCTAGTTTAGCTTGAATAACAGCACGTCTCAAAAGAGTAAATATGCACTACTCACTGTTTCGGAAACATTCTTGTTTATGATTTCACTTTATAACAACACAAACGTAACAAATCTTATTTGGTGCACTTAGTTCAGTATTCATGTAGGATTTTCAAATAAATGTATGGAAAGATATCAACGTTATCGAATAAATACAATTTGCAAATAAAACGACAAAGTAAAAAAGTATAAAACATCGAAAACGTCAACCGTTTCTTATACGAATTAAAATTAATGATTGGCATGTACCTCGAAAACTAGACGTAATAGATACCACATAATCACCTACACTGACCTTAGCCGGTACTGCCTTGTATAGAGTCACAAAGTTTAAGTATCTGGGCCACTGGGTTTCCGAAGACCTAAAAGACAACATGGATGTGGAAAGGGCACGTAGGGCGTTGGCTGTCCGGTGCAATATGTTGGCCCGCAGGTTCGCACATTGCAGCAATCCAGTCAAAGTTACGCTTTTTAAATCTTACTGCACGTCATTATACACTTGCAGCCTGTGGGTGAATTACACACTGGGGACATACAACGCCTTACGTGTTCAATATAACAATGCGTTTAGGGTGCTTAGGGGACTACCACGATTTTGTAGTGCTTCGAAAATGTTCGCGGAAATGCATACCGATGGGTTTCATGCTCTTATACGGAAGCAATGTGCGTCGCTGCTGAATCGTGTTAGGTCCAGCAAAAATAGCGTTATAAAAGTGTTTGCAGATAGGTGGGACTCTGGGAGCCACTGGATACGCCTGCACACTGATTATTAGTTTTTATATTCATTTGTTTTATGTTCCTTTTGTGTCTTATGTATGTTTTGTTGTCTGTTTTGATGAGTGAAGTGTTTTATTATGTGTAAATTTGTACCTATAACTATGGATCAAGGTCTGAAATTAAGTTTATATTATTATTATCTTTATTTTCAATATATACATATAAATTACATTTTTAAATATTCTCTAAAAAAAACATTTAAATATATAAAAAATAGTAGCCCACCGGTATCGGGAACAGGGTCCAAGCTACCGGTGGTCAGGGCTCCATAGAGAGGAACCTCCTCACAATACGCGCCGTTTCCAGGAGTACTGCTTTCTGGATCAAGCCCTTGATCCAGCTACCCAACGAGAGCCTCCTTAGATGTTGGTCGAGGCTCTTGGCTATTATACCATTGGCTGTGACGACTATCGGCACAATGATTGCTGTCTCCAAATCCCACATGTCGACAACCTCGCGCGCCAGGTCAAGATACTTATTTTTTTTATCTATCTCAGCTTTCACGAGGTTCTCGTCATGGGGGACTGCTATATCAACAATCATTGTGCGACGCTCTAATCGGTCTATCACCACTATGTCAGGCTTATTGGCAACAATAGTCCTGTCAGTGATGATAGACCGATCCCAGTACAGTGTAATATTGCCATTTTCGAGAACTGGGTCGGGCACATACCTATAGTATGGTACTTCTGATTCCACAAGATTGTATTTATATTATTATTATTATTATAATTATTTTTGGAAATTTTATTCTACCTATTCATTCCAGCTATCAGTTAAGCGGGTACCAAAATCTTGTAAAGCGGTTTTACCCAAATAAAACTATTATTTATGTACCTTTATCACAGGCTCCTTACGAAATATAAGTACATCTTAGTTTAAGTATTGCTATTTAAACCCACCATGAGTCCCAGATTTTGGGTAATTTCAGGCTTGGTATCCCAAGACGTATAAAACAACTAAATTGAAAATGTATTAGAAAACCGCAGAAAATACCCTAATCCATACCTATTATTATTACATTTGATTGGTCAATAATGTTAAACAAGTTAAAAACAAACCGCAAAATTAAACTTATTTTTTTCTTTAGAATGTTTACAGAGTTAATCATAAGAGTATTTTATTGATATTATAAATTTATAATGTAACATTGAACTTACCAGTGGAAGGTTATGTTTACAATTTCCGTTAATTATAGCTGTTACCTACAAGTTAAAACACTGTAATACAACATTGCGTTTAACAATACAGAAACACACAAGTCACTTTAAAAACGTTTACAATACATTCAAAACACAAATAATAATTAATGACACAACGATTTTTCTTAAACGCTGTGTTATGTCAATGTTATGTTGTGGCATTTGTATATATGTATAATGAAAAGTGGCCAAGTGCGAGTCGGAATAATTTTTCGTAATAACAAGCATAGATTTACTTTGTTTTTCAATTCTGTTTGTATTAATGACAAATTTATATTGGCGCTTTTTGTAAACGTGATATATCTAAAAAAATACTGACTAAATGAGGTTCAAACAAATTTTCGTTAAAATTCTTTATTGAGATCTTTCAAACTTTAACTTTGATTAAAAATGATTTTAGGAACATTAAATTTCATGTTTAAAGACCTAAGCTATAAACGCATGTACCTATAGGATTGATGTTTTATTGTGTCATTTACATGTATTGGGTGGGGACTCTCTTAATTTTTTTTGGATAAGTATTGTATCCTGGTTCACAGGATAAAGTGGCTATGACATACAGACTGACCGACTGTATTTTCTCATTCAGTCTTTGTTGTTTGCGTATGTATCTATTATTAATATTATAGTTATCTCGCTCTTTCGCGATAAATCAGTTACGTGTCTACTCTAGTAGTATACTAACTTCTGAAATATCCGAACGTGGGTGTCCATATTTATTAAAAGCATATTGGTCCATTTTCAAATCTAATGCAATCTTTAAAATTTATTTCAGTCACCAAATAATTGACTGAACTGTATCAGTAAGTTTATCAAGTTTCGGTTTTTTGACCATTAAATACACTACACATTTCTAAAAACTTTATATATCGAAAAAGAAATTTGAAAGAAAGAAAGAAAGAAAAAATATTTATTCAGCACATGCCACAAAGCACACAACACAAAGTAGGTATTCAAAAGGAAAAAAAAAACATATAAAAAAATAATATAAGAAAAAAAAATACAATTTAGGTACATAATATTTGCATTTACAAGAAAATAAATAATTACGTGTGCCTCGTGACTGCGCCAAAAAGGCTCGGTTCAGCTATATGCCAGACAACTAGTGCCTGACGCTGGTTTTCAACCGGACCTAGTGTAGAAGTGACTACCGGATGTGAACCAGCTTTATATAGAAAATAAATAAATAATAATATATATTTATATGCATATGTGTGTGTATAAATATAATATACATATATGTAAAATTAAATAATTGAGGCGTCTGTTCGCGATCTAAAAAGAAGTGTGCTTGCTGAATAATAAATTAATGGGTTGTAAGTTGTTGAGCATACTATTTACACGAAACCAAAACACAAAACAAATCCTTTGCAAAATCAGATAGGGTAGGTATTTGCAGTATTCCTGCACCGACTAGTATTCACAACTTCAGATTCAATCAGATAAGTGAGATATTTTGGTTGACCATGTCTAGTTTTATTTGAGCATCTATTAAATACTGCCGTAAGCGTTTCCTGGAAGTGCCGATAGTGTTACTCGATCTAATTGGTGGCGGCAGGTTATTCCACACCTTTGATGACGCATAGCGAAAACTACCTCTGAAAGCTACCGTCCTATGGGGATGAGAGAAAAGTTGTTGTGAACATTGCCTCCTACATTCTCTTTTGTTAATGATCCAACTCAGTTTATTATACAGATAGTCCGGCTTTTGACATTTGACCACGCCGTACAGAAGTCACGCCAGGTGCAGTTTACGTCTCGATTTCATTTTTAGGGTAAAATGTTTGTTGAGAAACGGTGTCACGTGACTTCTACGGGGAATGCTGTAACAAAACCGAGCGCAAGCATTCTGCACCCTTTGAATGAGCCTATCAGTACGAGCTAATAGGCGCGGCCCGTAAACTGTGTCAGCGTAATTCAGTCTAGACAGAACCAACGCTTCCACTAGTTGTTCTCGTATTTGTTCTGACAGATAAGGCCTCATTTTGTATAGGACCTTTAGGCGGTAAAAGCAGTTTTTTATTGATTCTGCAATGTGCTTCTCAAACCGACGGTCACTGTCCATTTTAAGGCCGAGATTACGCGCCTCATACACTCGCTCGACGGGCTCACCCATTAGCTTCACGTCAAAAAAACTAGGTAATCGAGCCAGCTGTTTTCTGCTGCCAAATTTAAAGATACCTTCAGTCATTGTATAAATTACTTCACTAAACGTCTACCTAAAATGTAAACACAGCTTTCTCAGACACAGATACGTTATTTCATTGGATATATTTACATTGTCGTGTAACAGATTCAGAAATTCCCTGGCCATTAGAATTCATAGTTTAGTTAAATAATTATTTTTTTCTCTTAAGTTATAAATAATGTTTTCTTTTTAAAAGTTTTGTAGATTCACTCAATTTCGCTTTTTTAGTGTAATTATAACATTGATGTTAATAATATGTGGATAATTTCGTGAGTTACACATATACCTACACTTTAGAAATCACTTATAATTTTAATCACATTTGTGTAACTGTTTGTTTCTTCAAATTAATAAATAAAATATAATGAACATTACCTCAAAACGCGTAGAGACGAATCTCAGTAAAGACTCCTAATCCGTTGATACGCAACAGTACTCCACTAAGACCTAGTAAACTAAATGTCGAATCCAATTTTAGAAATCGGTCAAAGCACTCTCCTGTGTACTTTGTACTCGACGGGACTATTCTGTTTACTCGATACTCGGAACGTGGACAAGAAATTCACTTTGTCAAGCTTTGAAAAGCAATCGTACAAGAGGCATGTATGCTTTTGAGTACCAACATTTTGGGAATGTTTGGGCTAAAGGATTTCAAGGACCGATTTTTTTCAGGGGACACCTTATGTACCTACCTACGTTTTGTGTAAATAAACAGATTATTAGAGTAGCTCATTAGTAGTCCATCTTCAAGATTAGGCAACGATTGTCGTGGTCGATAAGCAAATGAGTGACCACCTTACTGTATTGGGATTCCTCCTCGCCTCAGCAACTCAGCAAGCAAAGCCTTTGATCCAACTGTCATTTTTACATCGTCTTACAGTTATTACGTGTAGTCAGAAGTCAGAAAATCAACGCCAGTCTCACCCACCAGTCGCCAAGCGGTATTGTGTGTACCCAGC
Source organism: Tholera decimalis (assembly GCA_943138885.2). Taxonomy (NCBI): domain Eukaryota; kingdom Metazoa; phylum Arthropoda; class Insecta; order Lepidoptera; family Noctuidae; genus Tholera; species Tholera decimalis. Next base: position 30,904,682 of record OW964558.2, on the reverse strand, counting down.
TACTGACTCCATGTAAAACATTAAAACTCAGCGGTATTTGTTTTGACTGAAAGCCGACCCAAATATAATAGTGAAAAGGCTAAGCGAATAGTGACAAATACGAAAGTTATTTCAAAATTGGAACAAATAATTTTATGAAACCCTAAAATAAGTTGAATCTGATTCATTGGTCCCAACGCAACTGAAGTGCTCCCAAATCGGTTAGAAATGTAAAAACTTGAAGCCACAAAGTAATTCGCAAATCGGAGTTTAAGCGTGGCATTAAAACGGATGGGATTATTTAAAATGTTTTCGATGTGAATTATCCAATCCCTAGAGAACTCAGGGGCATTGAAATTCAATAATTCTAGATATAAAATTTGGAAAGCGTAGGTGGTGAAAATGTTCTTTTCGTTCTTGATGTTTATACACAGATGTTTGTATCATCATTATATTCAAACATTGTTAAGAATGATACAGAACTGGCTCCACGTCTTCGGAGTTGGTACCTCGTACCTCCAAGTATCTTTTAGCAGTAGTGAAAACTATTCTTAATTGTACACCAAAATAGACTTATATCTTTTATACACAAGCTCAATTACATGGATACATTAGAGGTATATTAGAGAGAGGATAGTGATATCCTTTGGTTGAACAGAAAGAAGTCAAGACCGGCCCGAATAATTTTTCGTTCAATAGATAGGCGATCAAATAAAAAATAACCCATATCTTACACTATTGTAGTGAACCCACTCCAGACACAAGGATATTAGGAACCTTAGTTGGAGGTGTTAATAAGATTGCTAGTTATGTGAATTCTACCCACAATGCTGGTACTCTTTAAAAAAAACAAATAACCATATCATAACCTACATCATCAGAATAACACCCTACCTTATACAAAGATACGCGAATAGCGATGCATCCGGAAGATCGGCTAAGGGGTAAATGAACTGGCTGGAATCGTGCCAATATGCACCGAGCAATGAACACGTACTGAAGGTAAGCGATGCAACAAAGAGCAGACCATACTTCGATACTTAGTGCTCCGGATTTATTTACACTATTATTTTGATTGTTATTTTACAATGCAGAGATGGATGGTAGTTACTGATATTATCTACTAGATCTACCGAGAGTGCTAAAGAGATGAGATGGCAGGCGCATTGGAACCAAGGAATGTAAAAGTAAATAATAATTATACTTAATATAGATTTTTTTTTTATAGTTGATAGGCTTGCGTTTGAACATAATCTCACCTGATGTTAAGTGAAGATGCGGTCGAAGATGAAGCACGCTTACCTAGAAGTAACCTATTCACTCTTGACTTAAAGACTCCCAGGTTATAGCTATCAGGAAACACAGACTCCGGCAGGGAATTCCACTCCTTAGCAGTACGCACAATGAAAGTATTCCCAAAACGTTTCGTGCGTATAATAACTTAATAAGACTAATATTATAAAGCGGAAAAGTTTGTTTGTATGAACGCGCTAATCTTAGAAAGTGCACGGTGGATTTGGATAAAATTTGGTATAGAAATAGTTTGAGGCTTGAGTTAGTTTTTACCTGACTGCAAAAGTAGGAGGTTATGCTTTTATCGAGATAAAATCATTATAGGTAATAATTATGAAAATCTGCTTACCCTTTTGAAATCCTCAACGGACTGGTAGGACTACATTCTAGAGAATATTATACGTACAGTATGAGAAGAACAGAGTAAGATGATTGAAGGAAGAAATCTAATTGTCACTGGCGATTAAAACTTTCACCTTTAAAATATTACTAAGATATCGTAGACATATTGTAAAATAAAGTATAAAATACATGAATAAAAAATAGATAATAGGATGAGATGTCAAAATGAAAAAAGCGGCTATATTTTCAACCGACGACCAAAAGAGGAGGTTATCAATTCGACGCGTATATATTTTTTTGTTTTTTTTTTTAATGTATGATCACCGAGTACTCGAAGACGGCTGAACCGATTTGGAAAATTCTTTTTTTGTTTGATAGGGTATATTTCGAAATTGGTACCATTTGTCACCAAGTCAGGATCTGATGATGGAATCCTGGAGAAATCGAGGGAACTCTTCAAATATTATAGGCACACCTATGGCGTTTTGGATATTTCTTATAGTAACTTGTGCAGTTGCTCTCAAAAAGTACCATTTGAGGAAGTGGAACTGATGATGAAGACCACAGATGGTCGCCGAAACTACTCAATAATAAGTATTTCGTGGATTGCGATTCGATTACTTGAATATGGATATTAAGCACTTTATGCTCGTCACAATGCATATGGTGATGTATAGCTGATGGTGAAGTACCAGGAGAACTCCTCAAAAATTAACGGCCCAGCATTGGGAAAAGCAATATTTTGTAAAATTTTATAAGTAGTAGACATTTAGGCTCTGGTAACTAGGTAAATTAAAAATCAACCAACTAAAAAGAGTGAAATAAAAACTTTTTACCAAAAAATTAAACCGACTCGGTCGGTTTAATTTTTTGGTAAAAAGTTTTTATCTTATGTCAATAAATTGAAGTATCGTTAAAGGATGATGCTGGGATAAAACACTACGTTTCAAAATATTATCGTCTAGCAATTTTCTGCGGCTGCGCATGTGTAAATTTTGTTACAGGAATGTTGCATTTTGGGTTTAAGTCATATTCAGATCGATATTGTACAAAGAAATCATAAAAAAGACATACATAATATTAGGTACTTGTGTAGGACTCCGATTCTTCATATTGTACAAGCAAATTCAAAAATTGAACATAACTGGTATTAATCTTTCGAGTCAATTAGCGGGAACTTAATCATAGATGGTGAAACAGCCTTATTCACAAACGAAGTGTTTAACTTAATCATACCCGTTAATTGTAAATTTGCTGCTTGATGTGAATAATTTATTGTATTATTAAATCTTCTTACAGTATAAAAATAACCAATTCAAAATTAAATATTAGTCTAATGGTGTTATTGGCTGGTTAAAACGGTATTCAACCTTTCATAGGTTTTGTAAGCCTTTATAACATCTATACTTATAATAAATCTGTAGAGAGGTCAATTCTGTACATGAAATATATTTCCAAAATAACTATCAGGGGGTGATTAAGGATCGATACTCGTGCCAAAAATGCAATCAGTTAAATTTTTGTCTGTCTGTCTGTCTGTCTGTATAACCGTTATAGAAACAAAAACTACTCGACGGATTTTAACGAAACTTGGTACAATTATTTTTCATACTTCTGAGCGGGTTATAGTATACTTTTCATCACGCTACAATCAATAGGAGCAGAGCAGTGAAGGGAAATGTTGGGAAAACGGGAGAAGTTACTCCATTTTTTAAGCTTCCGTCGCGTGTGCAACCTTAATGGTTAAAGCTACACAAATCATTTCATGACGAAAATGTTCTCCTTAAAATTATATAAAAAATATCCCACGACAGCATATGTCTAACTTTTATGGTTGACTCACAATAACACGTGTAACTCCCGATAGCTTAGCAGTTCGAAGCTTTCTGATTATAATATTTGTCTACTCTTACGTTTATAACACTCTCAGTCACCCCTAATTGAAAAAGTTAACATTATTAACTATTCTATAAAAAAATTGGCCAAGTGTGAGTCAGACTCGCCCATGAAGGGTTCCGTAGTAACTATAATATAATATGCAAATTTATTTGACGAAAAAAAAACCTTACAAATTTCTTAAAACTAGCTTATTTACATTTTTTACAACTGCGCCAAATAAATTTGTTTTGAAAAAAAAACCTTACAAATTTCTTAAAACTGGCTTTTTTACATTTTTTACAACTGCGCCGAATAAATTTGTTTTTCATAGTGTTTGTATGAATTACAAAGTTATATTTGCGGTTTTAGAAAATATGCTGTATCTCAAAAACTGCTGAACTGATTTCGTTCAAACTAACTTTGGTTGAAAGTTTATATTAAGATCTACAGGCATATATTTTTTTAGATTTTTCACTCCATTATTATAGAAGTTAGAGGTTGTGTCCGCCACACACACATTTTACCACTTTGGAAGCTTATATCTTTTAAACGATTGACTTTATGGAAAAGTGGTTTTAGAAACCCCGATGTCGTTTTTAAAGAACTGTCTATAGATACCACACATGCATCGATTTCATGAAAAAAAATATTTTCAGGTTTAGTTCCATGTATGGGGAGCCCCCCTTTATTTTAAATATTTTTTAATTTTTTTCTCAAAATCGGGAAGCGGTTTACAGTATACATCTACCTATCAAGTTTCACATGTATATTCCTTATAGTTTCGGAATAAAATTGCTGTGACAGACGGACGGACGGACAGACAGACAGACAGACAGACGGACAGACATGTCGAAACTATAAAGATTCCGTTTTTTGCTATTCGGCTACGAAACCGTAAAAAGAATCACATAAATCGGTATAGAAACACCAAAGTTATACATGAAATACGCTTATAATAATAAGCCATCGCGCGTGAATACTGAATCATGCTATAAGGATTATTTTTGAGAATCGGTCGCCGCGCTCGACGCGTCTCACGGTCGAAGCGTTCTCTAGGTACTTAAGCCTCATGTGAACGTGATCTAAACAATATTACCAATACATTAACTTACGCTGACGGAGTCGCGGGCACAGCTATATTGTATCATTACGCTAAGGCCAATAGGAGCGGAGCGCCAATGAAGAATGCTTCAAAATCGGGGTTAAATTTAACGTTAGCCCAAAGTAACTATTCCACGCGGATGAAGTCGCGGGCAAAAGCTAGTAAATAAATAAATATCAACTAAAGTAGGTATATTTTCGAATTTGTCACAAGAATTTCGCAATATGTTTCGTTCCAGAACCAAAGTAGCATATTGCGAAACAGCCTAAGTTCTAAATCTTAGGCTGTACGAAAACCGGGCTGGCAGGAATGTTCCGACGAAATACCGTGGCCCTGGACCGTACGAGCAATTGAAGAAAGAAGGTAGTTTTTAGACCTTACATGTCTGACACTTTTTCGCGCCACCCAGAGCGGCAATAATTATTCAACAATTTTCAAATGGAAAAAAAAGAAGGGCTATACCTATCAATAAAAACAAAAGTTATTTAAAAATCTAAAAAAACCCAACTGCTCAATGGAAATGTAATAAACAAGCACATTTTTATTTTGCCCACTTGAACAAAATATTGTTCTTTTTTTTAAATATGGAATAAAAATGTGCTTGGTTATTGCATTTTAGTTGAGCAGTCGGGTGTTTTAGAATGCTTAATAACTTTTTTCCAGCTTTTTAGTTTAAATATTAATAAACAATTTTTTAGTTTCCCGGTCGTGTCACATTGGCACCACACCGGATTCAGAAAGTGAAAGAGCTATGTCCATATTTTTAAGGTTTCTCATTGTATTATTTAATTAGTATTACGCTAATGATAATCATGATATACCTTTTTAAAATAATTTATTGTCACTAAGTTCAATTGCGTCGCACAGCTGCGTGTTTATTTTTTTTAACGTCACCTAACTAAGAACACTTGGGCTGCTAAGACGAATCTAACGATACCTTAATTATGTAAATCCGTTCAATGGTTCTGGAGATATGAGGTAATAAAGCATATTACATACATACATACAAGATACGCGCGAAAAACATAACCCTTCCTTTGCAGTCGAGTAAAAAGTAAAAATTATATAAGAGATATATATAAATATTTCTTAATGTTATAAGTTTTGTAAACGGACCTAAACATTACATTTTAATTAACAACCCCGCATTTAAGCTTTTTGTGGTATTGAAAACAAAGTAAGCGAAGGTAGGTACTTTAACTTTAATGTCTTATAAATTACTGCGTAATCTACTGAAGGATTTCAAAGTAAAAGGTTTTAAAGCTTGTTTATTTAGTTTTAGTGTTTCTTGAATGCTTAATGCTTCTTTTTGAGTACACGCAAAAAAGATTATGAGGCTCTTAAAATAATCGTAGACTTACAAGATTTTATGGATCTTAAATGATTAGATAAAGACGCCATGAGTGAATTATTCCGCCCACATACTTGCTTACTTGCACGACTTGCTTTAACTAGAATATATGAAAAGGTTAATTTTTACCTCACTGTCGGTTTAAATATATAAACACCAATACATACTGAGCAGACGAAAAGCCCCTCCGACCGTCAGGCGTTTTTGTTAGATACTCTTTTAAATAAATTATTTATTTTCTATGTAAATAAATCTGCTCTAATTACGTTAAAGGAAAGCATCATGAGGAAATGAGGGAAAGTTATCGATATCGATAAAATGAAGTTTAACATTATAAAAAATACTCATTAAAACTTGGATTAATTTGGTAAATGTTTTTCAAATTACAGTTTTAGGGTCCTTATTGTTTTTGCTAAAAAATGATAACCGAGCGTTTATATATTTCTGAATTATGCATCTTGCTAATTCAATCAAATGATTGGTAGTTTCTATTTCATATTAATGAAAATTAATATCCGAGAATAAATGATACCCAATCAGTGATTTTAAAACCGATCTCATAAAGTAATTGGAATTGTATTTATGAGACAGCACTTTCGAACCACTCTCGTTGATCGCCCTTTTGATATAAATTTCACAACGACTACAAATTTCTATTACTATGGTGGATCCGTACAATAACTTGTATTTAGTGTCTTTTTGAAATTGTAAGGCGTTTTGATTTGTAACACCAATGAACGCTCCAATACAAGTTAGGCATTTTATTTGCTTTATCAGAGCATGGACAATGTAGCCGGCCATATATTATTTTTATATTTTATTTTTATTTTATATTCCATAATAAATATATTTTCATTAAAATCAGTTGTGTCAACAACTGTAGCTTCAGCAGGCACTCGGTAATAATCATTTTTTTGGTGGTGAGTCATTAGATGATTTATCTAATGACTCCTCCCTCCTACATACACTTAACCCGTGGACTCGACATCGAAACAAAGTAACCTGTTTTTTTTTCCTGGGTGGGAAAATCATCGAATGACTTCTCCCACTCTGGGTAAAGTGGAAGGGAGTGTCAGACTTCTACTGACTAAAACTCCACCCTGTTCCTTCAGCTGCCCTTAAGTTCCGGGGCCGCGGTATCTCATTAGAACATTACCGCAACCCCGGAACCAAAGTAGCTTACGAAGGCGATATTGTAATGCAAATTAATTAAAATGTTAATTAATATTAGACTCCGTCATACTATTTGAAGCCTAGAAAGATTGGATATAGGTATCTTATATTATTTTGACTTTTCTCAAAATTATATCAATAAAAACTAAACTAGAAACCAATATTCCCTAGTAACCTTATCCATCCACTTTTCTTTTTAATCTGGAATCTTGGGAAATCTAAAATGAAAACATGCATGTCACACAGAAGAAAAAATATCAGAACTTTCTCCTTTTTTAAAGTCGGTTAATGTAGATAGGTATTTTATGACAACTATCTGAATTGAATTTAAAAAAAAAATAAGTTTAATTTTATAATTACCTATCGATATCGTATTCAGCCGTTATAGGTAACAGCACAGGTTTTTACGATAAAAATATAAAAGAAAAGACTGGGATAAAAGATTTAGAATTTCTTCATGTAAGAAAGAGACATTTCCAAAAGACATCAACGCGCGACACAATTTTGTCCTTGACCACCCAAACCACCACTTTAAATGGACCTCTGCGGTAGCTTATAATCTGATTAAATGATAAATCATTTTCATATTATTTCATTACTGATGAATAGTTATGTCATCCATTTGGTATCTAGATGTCTGGGGATGTTTTCCACACCACTTCAACGCGCATGAAAGCATTATTATGCGTTATAAATTGGATACAAAAATTTAAAATTTGTAATTGTTTAGCATGCACACAGGCCTAATACTTGGTCACAACTAAAATGGTTCGTGTATCGTAGCCAATATATAAGAGCAAAAACTCGCATAGTTTTCGTGCGTCGGGGCAACGTATGCGCGATCAAGTGGTTTTTCTAATCAGTGGTTCTAGGGTACTGGTAAAATGGTGATGCTTCGGATCAAACGAGCGCAGAGAGCTGTCCTGAAGGTATTGACAAGGAAACTGATCCGATATTCCACATCCTCTCAATATACCATCTGCCAGGTCGTCACCGTAAGACAATTATTTATTCTCTAAACTATTCTTCGCAAACACAGCCAAATTAAATTAGATCCTAAATGCTGTACTACGCGCCGCTCGAATAAGTTTTATAATACTGAGTCTCGTCTTATACAACAAATTAAATAAAAACTTACACATTTACCCATTAACTAAAAGCATATGCAAAATGATAGTAGATTCTTGGTTAAAACCACAAAATTATGCGGAGACTGAGAAGCTCGTGGAAGTGTAACTCATTCATCACACAGCCCAACAAAACTTCACAACTCACATTCCACATACACCCCTTACACGCCTCATTTACACTCACCCATACATCCACAAATTCACCTTACATTACTACTTCTAAACATATCACAATTTCATTATTTGTCTTTTTTTTATCTTTTAAATTTATATCGCTTTTTTCTGTTTAAATTATTTGTTAACTTTTTACATGGAGCATTCTATCATGTTTTCTGCATCCGGAGAAGGGCGTTGTTAACTACGCTACAGTTATACTTTTGCAGCTAACATTGTTTAACTTGTTGTATCTAGTCTTGTGTTTTTGTTCCTGAATAAACTATTTACTTTTTACTATGTGCTGTGCCCCAGCAGTGGGAATGTTATAGTTAGATTATATCTATACTAATATTATAAAGCTGAAGAGTTTGTTTGTTTGTTTGTTTGCTTGAACGCGCTAATCTTCGAAAGTACTGGGTGGATTTGGATGCAATTTGGTATGGAAGTAGCTTGAAGCTTGACGAAGGTTATAGAATACTTTTTACGCGACTGCAAAAAAGGAAAGTTATGTTTTTACCGTGATAGAATCCACGGGAGCGAAGCCCCGCGTGAGTACTAGTGGTTTTATATGATAATATACTAATATTATAAAGCTGAAGAGTTTGTTTGTTTGTTTGCTTGAACGCGCTAATCTTCGAAAGTACTGGGTGGTTTTGGATGCAATTTGGTATGGAAGTAGCTTGAAGCTTGAGGAAGGTTATAGGCTACTTTTTACGCGACTGCAAAAAAGGAGAGTTATGTTTTTACCGTGATAGAATCCACGGGAGCGAAGCCCCGGGTGAGTACTAGTATTTTTATATTTTAAATAAAAACTGCAGCAACTGAACGCAAACAGCTCTCACAGTTCCGTATGGCCATCGATCGCAACAAGTGGAAAACCCTAACGAACCACTGAAGGTTGAATAATGGCGATCGCGATCTTTAGCAATAATTGATCTACTGCAGAGAGAGAGATTAATATCCCGGAAAACAAAGGGTGTAGTAAAACGAGGTTTACTGAAATGGTCTAACAAGATACCGCGGCCCCGGAAAGCTAGGGCCTGTTGAAGGAACAGGATGGTTTTTTGGTTAGTAGATTTTCCCACCGTTAAAAAAGGGAACATGTCATCTTAGTAGATGAATGAACAAAACTCACTCTGGTGTAGTCACCAGAGTGTGTTTTGTTCATTCATCATTGTTATTGATAGTTTAATATGTTTGAAATATTCCTCAAAACATGATTATTAAATTTAATCAGATATATGCAAACATAAGGGGTTAGATACTTCTGGATGATTAACTGCATAACGACATCAAGACATCGTGATCTTTTTCTCCAGAGAAGGTAGTTTTGTTTTGGCTAAACGTTGTACTATTTTTATGTTGTTGTTTCCTAATTGTCAGAATACGGTTTGTATAAAATAAAATATGAGAAAGTTCACGAATTAACAGGTAATATCTGTGACTTGAAACTCATATTGTGTTAATTAAGAATTCCAATTAAAAGCATGCTTTTAAATAGAACCGTGACCTATCTCATGTTACGAAAATAACACTACAACAATTTTAATGATAAAGGTGAACAAAATACGACGAAATTGTTTAAAACACAAAACAAAACTTCCCTCCCCCCGCTTTTCAACCGTATCCTCGGGGAGCGTGCGCACGCACGGAGCTCACGCAACAAGTCACTATTATTTACATCAACACCCGACTAGTGTATACGCGCCTTTTCTTGTTTGGTGAAAGCATTCGTTTGATCTCCGTGTCGTGTTTTGTTTTTGTCTGTTGAGGAAAGTTGGGAGAAACGTTTTTATTGGAAACCACGCTGGTTTTTTCTTAGGGTGTTCTTATGATAGTTATCAAAGAAAACTTGTTGGTTTTTTGTCATTATTAATAAGAGATTGAATTTACTGTACATGCAATGCGTGCAACAACATGTACATAATTTACTATACAAATATCATCAGCAACTTTTACAAATGTCAAGGCCATTTCGGCATTGTATGACTCACTAATAAGGAGCCAGTTAGAAGAAAATGCAGCGGTATGGCCTCCACATGATTATGTTGTATTGATTATTTTTTATGGATTATTTTATTGACTATTGTACCGAATTGTTTTTTTATGATTATTTTGTATTGATTATTATGTTTTTATTGATAATTTTTAGTGATTATTTTTACTCATTATTTTTTATTGGTTATGTTTTATTGATTATGCTTCATTGGTTTTTTTTTGTTCATTCTTATTTTTTTAATTTTGATTATTTATTTCTATGATTTTATTTTTGTAAACATATCACGATGAAATCGAATTGTACAAGATATATTTTTCTTTCCTACACTATCAAATTGGGAATTCCTGTAAATTTATTTTTATGTATGTAATAATAAATAAATAACTATGTTAACAAACAAAACTTGATGATGCTTACTAGAGCAGCTTCGCAACGTGCACGCCCACCACCCCCGGACCCGTCGCTCAGCTCCGCCTCGCCACCGGATTTAGGATTACCTACGTCACCGGCGGCTGCATCCGCGTCGAGCTCGAGCGACGAGTATTTCTCTCCGCCGACGTCGCCAACGACTGTGCGTCGGCAGGGGAGAGGCCGGCCACCGAACAGCTTGGGACTTAGGAGCCAACTGGCTGCGAGTCGGGTCCCCGCTACCGGTGGTGTGCAGCGCATGAGATGGACTCAGTCCATAAACGAAAACGTCATGCGCGCATATTATGGGTCTACAGAGGGGGAACTAACCTCACTGCGTATCGTGTCAGGATGCTGTCTCTGTTCCAGGACCTAGAACCAGCTGTCAACGTCTCGGCCCAACGACTGTCGGATCAGGTACGGGTCATCCAGCGTAGCCACAGGTTGGATGACGCAACACTTGATAGGCTGCGCTCAGAGGTACTGAGCAACCATATCATCTCGTCCCCGACACAAGCCGTGGTACAAGCGCCCACTAGTAGCGCAATGACATCGCGGCTCTATAGTCATAATAATGAGCTAGATGATAGGGTTGTGACGGTAAGTAGCCAATGCAACGATCGACTGAGGAGCGCACTAGAGGATGCGCTTCGCGAGTATAGATCGGCTCCGCCCGAACTTAGACCCCGGTTACCACGGTTACCCATGCACAAAAAAATAGGGCGCTGGTGTGTGCTTTGGACTTGCTGCTTGAGAACATTTTTGAGAGCAGCGAAAACCTCGTTGATACGCACTCAATCCTGTATTCCGGGGCTGTTGCGGCATGTCGCTTAGCTAACGTTAAATTCCCTAATAACGACGAAGCTATTCGACCAAAACCTGCTGTACCAGCCTGGCAGTATAGGATCGAGAGGCGTATCGATGAGGCCAGAACACTCATCGGCAAACTATACTGCTTCAAGGAAGGCAATGCACGCCCACGTGTAATGCGTTTTGTACGGCGGGCTTTCTCGGGGACTGGAATCAGCCCTCGAGAATACACACCCCACATTACGGAGCGCATTGACTTCCTGAAGCAGAAAATTTATGCATGGGCAAGCCGTATCCGACGGTTTAAGCGGCGGGTTGACCGGTACTCACAGAATCGCATGTTCCAGAGCGATGAAAGGTGGGTATACAGAGCTTGGGAGCGACCCAGTCAAAATGTGACTGACTTGTGCCGCCCGGATGATACCGCCACGAATTTATTCTGGCGCAACATCTGGTGGGTACCCGTCTGTCATGTTGAGGGTGACTGGATGCGTGAAGTTGAACGCGTGTGTGAAGCTATACCACAAATGGATAAAATAATCATTAACGCTTCTGATGTAGCCAAAGCAGTTCATCCGTTACCAAACTGGAAGTCTCCAGGACCGGATGGACTGCACAACTTCTGGCTCAAGTGGTATAGCAGCTCGCACGCGCTTTTGGCTTCTCAATTCCAGGCATCCTTAGAGACTGGGTCTCTACCAGAGTTTTTAACAACAGGCTGTACCCACCTGCTTCATAAGAGTGGTAGTCCCATGGAACCCAAAAATTATAGACCGATTACCTGTCTGTCTACGGTCTATAAGGTTCTTAGGTCCATAATGAGAGTGAAAATAAATATGCACATTGAGTGCAACTCAATTATGTCCGCTTCTCAGAATGGATGTAGGAAAGGGTCCCGTGGCACTAAGGAGCTACTCCTCATTGACATGGCCATTAGCCAACAGGCTCGTCGATCCCGAAAAGATCTATCGACATGCTGGATAGACTATAAAAAAGCCTTTGATTCTGTTCCTCATACCTGGCTTATCAAGGTGCTAGAGCTTTATAAAATACACCCAACTCTACGCACCTTCCTTGAGTCATGTATGAGGCAATGGAAGACGGTACTTCGCTATCAAGGATGTCGACCGATCCGAGGGAATGATGAGCCTATATGGATCAGACGGGGAATATTTCAGGGTGACAGTTTGAGTCCACTTTGGTTTTGCTTGGCCCTGAATCCTCTAAGTACAATGCTAGAGGAGTCAGGCCTGGGCTATCGGTTGAGAAGAGGAGGTCAAAGTATATCCCACCTCCTTTACATGGATGATTTGAAACTCTTTGCCCCCAACAACTTGCAACTGATGGAACTACTGAAGGTAACTGAAACTTTCAGTAGCGCCATCAAGATGGAATTTGGTGTGGACAAATGTGCAATCATGCATGTAAAACGAGGAGAGATTATGGAATCTGAAGGAATTCAACTTTCAGATTCCATACACCTTAGATCTCTCTGCTTAACCGAAACTTATAAGTATTTGGGTATGTCGGAAGCTTTGGGCATTAATGTTGCTGACATGAAGCAATCGCTGAGGGAGCGCTTCTTTGGCCGCCTGACAAAGGTATTAAACAGCCTTTTGTCGGGAGGAAATAAGGTGCGCGCTTTCAACGGTTGGGTCATGCCGGTGTTGATGTATTCTTTCGGCATACTCAAATGGACTCAAACCGAACTGGACGCCCTGGATAGGAGGGTCCGTACACTGCTAACCGCAAATCGAATACATCACCCACGATCATCGGTGATGAGACTGTATATCCCGCGGAAATGTGGAGGTCGAGGCTTTTTAAATGCCAAAACTCTCCACAACCGCGAGATTTGCAGTCTCAGGGAATTTTTCCTTAAAGCCGATGTGGGTATGCACCGAGATGTGATTGCAGTGGACAAGGGACTCACCCCGCTGACTATGGCTAAAGAGAACTGGCACAAACCTGTTATACTTACCCCAGATGACCGCAAGGAGGTATGGAAAAGCAAGGAACTTCATGGTCGCTACTATCTGGCTCTTTATGGGTCCGATGTAGATTTGACAGCTTCCGTTGCCTGGCTACGCTTCGGGGATCTCTTCGGAGAAACTGAAGGTTTTGTCTGTGCAATTATGGACGAAGTTATCTTGACGAATAATTACCGGAGACATATTATGAAGGACGGGACGATTGACGTGTGTCGGGCATGCCATCGTCCTGGTGAGTCCATCAGACATATTGTCTCCGGTTGTTCTCGTCTAGCTAACGGCGAGTACTTGCATAGACACAACCAAGTAGCCAGAATTATCCACCAGCAACTTGCTTTGAAATACAAACTTGTCGATTCTGAGGTACCGTATTACAAGTATGTGCCCGACCCAGTTCTCGAAAATGACCATGTCACGTTGTACTGGGATCGGTCTATCATCACTGATAGGACTATTGTTGCCAATAAGCCTGATATAGTGGTGATAGACCGATTAGTGCGCCGCGCAATGATAATCGATGTTACCATCCCACATGACGAGAATCTCGTGAAAGCTGAGAAAGAGAAACACATTAAGTATCTCGACTTAGCTCATGAGGTTGTTGACATGTGGGATGTGGACTCGGCTGTCATTGTGCCGATTGTCATATCAGTCAATGGGCTGATAGCTAAAAGCTTCGACGACCATCTGTCGAAGCTGGCTTTGCACAGCTGGATAAAGGGCCTGATACAGAAGGCAGTTCTCCTCGATACAGCTCGTATTGTGAGGAGGTTCCTTTCTCTGGAGACCTAACCACCGGTAGCTTGGACCCCGTTCCCGATACCAGTGGACTGCCATTTTTTATATTTTTAAATGTTTTTTTATTGTCACTTTTTTATAGAAAAATATTTAAAAATGTAATTTTTGAGAGGTATATAAAATAAAGGAAATAATAAATAAAAATAAATCTTTAGCTTAGCCTGTTTCCGACCACATTAGGATCGCCTTCTAATCTAATCAGATGCAGCTGAAAACTCAACCCAGTAGCTGAGTAGCACGATACCCCTTGATATCAGACAATGGCAGTCAGGAACACAAGAACAAGGCAACCAACTCAGCATTTGCTGGGCGAAAGACACCCAGCGCTGGTTTTCAGTTGGCACCCAGCAGTGACACATGGACGAGGGTAAATCAACTAATGTTAATGAATCTGTACTGTATTAAATACATATATAAAATTATATTGTAACGTTTAATATCGTGCTACATGCTAAAAATAAAAAAAACCTTTAAATTGTAATTATTAAACTCGCCACCAAAAAGCGCGTTAGTTGCCTAGTATCAAACTGCCCGCCAGAGGAAAAAAATAAATAATAATAAAAAAGTGACAAAAAAAGGTTATTAATGAAATAAGAATTAGTATTAAAACTAAACAAAATAAAATTGATTAAAAAATATTTAATGTGGCTATTTTTATAATGGCTTAACGTGCTTTCCAAGGTACACAGAAACCTCGATATCTAAGCTAAAATGGTCACTTATCAACCAATCTGGGAAAACGTTGCGTAACCCTGCAGATCGATTCATATGGCTATTATTATTTATCCACAAGCCCCTCTACTACATTTTTTTTGGAGTATTCTTGAATTGTTGTTGTTGTCTCTAATTTAAGAAAATTGTAACTCTAGTACTAATGTAAGTCAGCTTTCGTAATACGGAGTGGAGACCTGGTAACCACACACAGGCCTCTGGCCTAGCTTAGGCACCATTCCCCACATTATTTTCAGGTTGTACTACTTCGCAATTAACTATGAATGTGATACTGTTAAATATTGTGGTGAAAATAATAAACGTTATTATTATAATACCTATATCTAAAATATATTAATACTTTGTAGACAATATTTAGTGTTAATTGCGCCACGATTAGTCGTTTAGCCTTGATGAATCACGCCTGAGCGTTACCAGGGACGTCACACATGTCAAACGTTAATAAATAGAAATTTGAATCTATGTTAGGAACACTCCACATAAGCACTAAGTCACAGTGCAATCGTGGGCTATAAGGCTACAATCTGACATCACTAAGATCAACACATGTTCACCCAAACGGATTCGTAAATAAAATCCCAAGCTTCTTTCAAATTACCGGATTAAAATAACAAGGTTTTAAGCTTTCAATAAATCTCAAAGCAACAGGTCACTTATTGACATCGACAATTCTGCCAATGTTGATCTCCGCTTTTCCGTTTAACTCCGTTTTTCCGTTTACCTCGGTCCGTTTTTCCGTTACCTCGTGTCAGTGTAATCAGGTTCTGTGTACATTTGCATTAGGGACGTGCTTTGGGTACCAGGTCGGGGATTTAGAGTAAATCTAGTATTTATTAAAACGCTAGCTGTGTTTGTAGGGAATGTAATGTAGTTGTTGAAATTAATGCATAAAATTTGATATTGTTTGGTTAATATGAAGGGTTACAGCCTGGCAGACATTTTGTCCTGGCTGATCTACAACACTCATAGAAATTTAGGATCTCTAGTAAAAAGGAGACCCAGGTACGACAATCGAAAGAAGGAGTGCACCGGAAACAGTGGACAACTATGGGGAGACCTTTGCGGGACAATATAGTACTATTAAAAACATCATAAAGGCTGCTGCCTATCCCATATAAAATAATCATAAAGGTTATTATTTATATATTATATACTTTATTATATACCTTAAAATAACACTTAAGGATACAAATAATAAAACTAGTGTACAATGGGCGGTCTTAGCGCACAGGGCAATCTCTTACAGACAACTTTTGGATGGACAGAAATTAAAGGAGATAGATTTAGGGCTGTCAGTCTACAACATCATGACATTCATCATCTGGAGAGAAGCCATTGAGAGGCACGGGGAAGCACTTGCTGTTTTCCTTGACATTTCCAAGGCCTTTGACAGGGTCTGGCACCCTAGCCTTATTGCTAAGCTTCCTTGTTTCGGTTTAAGGTCACAGCACACATATCAACTCAGGAACGGATCGTCACCCCCTCGCCTTTTCCCCTGGCGTCAAACAGGCGTCCACGTAACGTAACTACGTAACGTAGGCGGATCAGAAGCTCTGGCACGTCGACTCGGCTACAGCTAAGCAACGCCGCGCTCGGCTCGCCAACCGCTGGTTGACGGCTAGGCGGCATGACTGGAAACTGCCTTGTGAATGATAGCCAATGGAAGCACGTTCGGCAACGCAGACCGCGGGAGGGGCGTGGATGAAGAGACGTAAGCTAGGGTACGGAGAGACGTAAGCTAGTGTACGGAGAACCGCAAGCGCACCGCACCGCGGTTCGTGAGCTTGTCCCGAGGCGAGGCGCTTATGTTACGATTCCGATTAGTAAGCGTTTCAGTAGGGAGTTTCATACAAGTAATACTGAACGGCTTGAGTTTATACGATGATGATCCCTTTCCGAGTTAATATGTGTGCTACGACCTTCACTCACCCAACTTTGCATTTGGATTGAAGACTTCCTGAGAGATCAGTGTTGATGTGAGATCAGAGTGGTTATTGATGGCTACTCGTCTGGCCAATTGGCAATGTATGCCGGGGTCGGGGTCAGTTCTCTCAGCAACTTTATTCTTGCTGCACATTAATGATCTGCTTTCGCCCGGTACCTTTGGGTACGCAGACGACAGCAGAGTTGCTGAGAGATATGTATCCAGCGCACGGGCTGATGCGTCACAGATCCAGTCTCTCCGTGAGGACATGGTTGGGCGATTGAACTTGTCCTTGAAGGCTGTCTCTGAATGGGGCGATGCCAACTTGGTCAAGCTTAATGCAGCTAAGACCCAGGCGCTGAAGGTGGCCTTAAACAAATCTGAGGCCATCATGTTCCATGGCCCCCGACGGGCGCCACCGCCGGGATCACACATCGTGGTTGGGGGGACCCGGATCGCTGTCGAGTCAACCATGAAGTACCTAGGATTGGTGCTCGATGGCCGCTGGGACTTTGGCCCCCACTTTCGGTGGCTGGCGACCAAACTAATGGGCGCAGCAGGCGCGCTATCAACGCTGCTTCCCAATTTGGGGGGGCCGAGCACCGCCTGCAGGCGGTTGTACGTAGGAATCGTGCGATCCATGGCCATGTATGCGGCCCCGGTTTGGGCAGGTGACCTGACGGCCTGCAGCATCGCAGTACTGCGAAAACCACAGAGGGTGATGGCCGTCAGGGTAATCAGAGGATATCGCACGATTTCCTACGAGGCGGCTTGCGCACTGGCCGGATCCCCGCCTTGGGACCTGGAAGCAAGAGCCCTCGCGTCACTTCATCGGTGGCGTGAGGAAGCGAGGACTCGGGGAATAGCCTTGGTGCAGCAGCAGCTCACGCTGCGCCGGTCACAGCTCCACCAGGTCCTTTTGGCGGAATGGCGGGACAGGCTTATGCGACCTACCGCTGGCCTCGTTACTATCGAGGCGGTCCGGCCAGTGCTCGATAACTGGCTCGGGAGGAGGCACGGCTCCCTATCTTTTAGGGCGACGCAGGTGCTCTCGGGGCACGGCTGCTTCGGGAAGTACCTGCGTCGCATAGGCAGGGAACCAGACGCTCGGTGTCATCACTGCGTCCATTGTCAGGAGGACACGGCATGGCACACGCTTGCAGAGTGTGCAGCTTGGGAGGAGCCGCGCCGTGTCCTCGTTTCAGAAGTGGGAAACGACTTGTCGCTGCCGGCTGTGATACGTTCCATGGCCGGCGGCGCAGCGTCGTGGGACGCGGTGATTTCCTTCTGCGAAGTAGTCATGTCGCAGAAGGAGGCTGCGGAAAGGGAGAGGGAGATCTTGAGCGCTCTCCCGGCCCGCAGTAGGCGCACCGGGCGTCGACAGAGGGCAGACAATGCCCTATTTCGGCCCCCCTGAATGGGTCCAGGGACGGTGGACTTGGGGATGCCCGCCGTCCCCTATAACACGAGACCCGAGATGGTGGCGCGTTTTTGTTCCACGCGCGCCCTTCTCAGTAGTCACAGGGGGACCCCTGCTTAAAGAGATGGGGCCCGCAGAGGCGGGCCGGCACTAGTCGAGGGTCGCGTTGAAGAATGCTTATGTGTTCCCGCACCCTCGACGCATGTGTACGAAGGAACACGGGGTGGTTTTAGTCAGTAGAGTCTGACAGACCCCTCCGCCCGCCCCAGGGCGGAGGACATCCATGAGGATTTCCACCTCGAAAAAAAAAAAAAAAAAAAAAAAAAAAAAAGCTAAGACCCAGGCGTGTCTCTTTTCTGCAAAAAGGAGCCGGTTCCAACTGGCTCCTACTTTCCGTGGTGTAACCGTGTCGATAAACGATCGGATTGAGCTTCTTGGGGCTACACTAACTTCCACCCTCAATTTTGGTCCGTTCATCGAGGCTAAGGCTCAACTAGCACCAAAAAGTTGGGAATCCTAGCAAAGGTGAGACGCTACTTCACACCGGAACAGCTGCTCAATCTGTATCAAGCCTAGGTTCGGTCGTGAATGGAGTACTGGTCTCATCTTTGGTATGGATCTGCCAACTACCAACTGGAAGCGCTTGAGTCTATCAAGAAACAGGCCAAGAGACTCATTGGCAACGGTGCACTGGTCGAGTCAAAACACCAGAGCCTTGAACATCGACGACGAGTTGCTAGTCTATCGGTTACATTTAGGGGAGTTAGCGATGGAATTTCACAATTTAATTTCGTCAAGCCCGTTCCATCATCGAACTACAAGACAAACAGTGACGCACCATCATTACATGGTGGACATCCCACCCATACGCACAAAATACTTTGGGAAAACCTTCATTGTGCGTACGGCTAAGGAGTGGAATCACCTTCCGGAGTCTGTGTTTCCAGATAGCTACAACCTAGAAGTCTTTAAATCAAGAGTGAATAGGTTACTTCTATGTAAGCGTGCTCCATCTTTGACCACATCATCGCTTACCACCAGGTAAGATGGTAGTCAAATGCGAGCATATCCTAAATAAAAAATCATACATAATACAAATTAAACATAATAATATAAAATACATACCACAAAATATAATATAGAAATACGTATATATCAAATTCATAATAGAGAAAGAAGGGGAAAAAATATAGTGAGAGGTAATAAAAACTTAAGTAATGTTTGAGGACGCCTCACAACTATGGGTAATGCATTCCACAAAAGGCCGCTTGGATAGTGAAAGATTTATCGAAGAAAGAAATGGAATGTATAAAATGGTTGTTGCAAATAAATCAGGTCCGATAAGGAGTATTATACTGTGCGGGTTGCAAGGTCGTAGGCAATATTAAAGCACTGTTTGGTTTTTATGTTAAATCGTTTATTAAATGTTCTACAAGTTTAATGTTAAAAGTCTTAAAGTAAAATGTTAGGTATGTTAAAATGTTACGTTAAAATGTTATATGTTAATGTTGTGAATGCACCCGGTCCGTATGGTCTCTGGTAATGCACTGAAGCGTAGCAGCTTACGACAATTGTCACTTAGATACAATTGTTGGAAACTGCTGCGTTAGCAAGTGTTCGGTTGCTTAGACCGAACATATTCCGGGGCGGCAAAGATGCTGTTGAGATGAGTTGGTGTGTACAATCATGCTAGTTAAGTGGATAGTAACCTAATGTTAGTGATGATTCTTAAGATAATAGAAACAATAATTATCATTTAGATAAACACTTAAGATATAATCTTAATGTCTCTAGGTTTTGTTTAAGCTTGGCGAACATGCTTTGTGTTGTTTTTTAACAACGGTCACTTGCACTGCACTTTGAGCACTGGGCTGACGGTCAGCCTCGTTATGTAGTCGCGCACAAGCACTAGCACTCGCGTCGTTAACACTACGTAGCTCGATGTCCGGGGAGATGAGCACGCGTCGCATGCGGCGTCGTCGCCACCGTCACAGGAGCACGGCCGCGCCCGCAGCCGCCGCCAGCACGAGGGTGTAGCTTACTACGTAGTGATGAATGTCATGTGGAGACAACTCATCTATTTCTACGTCACTGTTTCTCATTTGCTTGATTTTTTTGTAGAGTTTGAGCAAGTCTTCATCCAATTTGTCCTGCTCAGTTTGGTTGTCGTGGACCTTCTGCATCGGTAGGCTCACGTTGATAATGTTGTTTAGTTGGTCAATCTTGGGTACGTAAATATTTGACTGAACCGTTATGTTGTTGTCAAATTTTGTGTTTGCATGCAAGGTAAAATCTTGCCCTTTGATAACACAACCTTGTCCGAGGTGTATTAATCCTGCGTGGTTGAGTTGTTCGACGGTGATATGCTCTCCGCAAATTATTCTAATGGTATAGTTATTGCAGCAGTGATATAAATGCTCAGAAGGTTCAGTTAATGATACCCACATGTTTGTACATAGAGTTTGTTCAACTTTACACTGGTTAGTCAAGTGATCAAGTTTGCAGTAGTCGTTGTTGTCACTGCCCAGATGGTAAACAGGCTTCTTTAGCAAGCACATATAGGTCTCTTCCTGTGCAAGACATGTTGAAAGCTCATTGTTATTTATTGGTATGTATGAGTCCCTTTTTAGATTCACTGCCATATATTGTGATTTTGGCAAAATGCTTTTTACAGTTTTGCCGAATTGTTTAGGAATCGGTATCACTCTGTATAGTTTGTATCGATCTCTGCTGATTAATGGGAATGTTATTTGGAATATAAAATATTTTTCAGTGGTCCGTGCTTTTATTTGCAGTAGATGATACAGTTTTTTCACATCAGTTTGATCGACAGGTAGCATCAGATCACCCGTAAGCTGACCCGCAATGACGTTGAGTTCTTGTTGTAGTTGTTTAGGCGTTAATAAATGTATGTTGAACTGACCATGGCGAATATCCGTCAAAGTATCCAGTAAAGTGTCTTGATTCCCCTTTAATGTTTGAAGCAAAGTATTTGCAGTCAATGCAGTTACGATTTGTCCTTGAACTGCACTTATGTTACTCATTGCTAGTTGTACTCCATTTGTTAATCTGTCCAGTGTGTCTAAATGTTGATTTATAGTTTTATGTTGCTTATGGATAATCCTTTCAGTTCGTTTCAGAATGTTATATTCGGACTCCACAACAGATGTTTGATTTTTCCATAATTTAGCTAAATGATTTTGATTTCTCTTTATGAGTTCAATGTCCTTAGTGTATTGTTCAGCGAAACGCTCATCTAATACGCCGAATAGATAATTCGCCGCGTAACCTATCCCATTGATAAGCCCACGACGCTGTCTGGCGTGAGCGATGAATTGTTGTGTCAGCAGGAGCGTGTTGTAGTATCTTAGTTCGAGGAACTCGTGCTGCAGTTGTGGTACTATCATGTTACAAACACCGCTGTTTATATTAGTACATGTGTTATCTAAATGACTTAATAGTTTTTCTAGCGCTGTCGTACCCTCCCAGTAGGGTGACATATCGTAATAGACGACTAAAGTCCATTTGTCACGGATGAGATTCATTTTGGCCACAGGATCAAAATATAAGGATTGGTTATTCCTCAATTTTGTAATGTTATACATCATGCCATGCGCAGTGTTTATTGCGATTGTCATAAATAATGTTAATGCTAGGGCCAAAGAAATGAAGTTGTTATGGCCTAGTCTTACCGGCGGTGTTCTTTTTCTTGTTTTGTTCTGTTGTTGACTGTTTTCTGTTTGTTTTCGTTTTGTTTTAAGTTCTTGTTCGTTTGTTTCCGGTGAATTAATAGGTAATAGGGAAAGTTTTATGATAGGTCTCTTCACGATGCCATTTTTTGTTTTTAAGGACACCACCCGTACAAGTCCATCTCTGCCCGGGTGGACTTCGACGACTCTTCCCATAGCCCATTTTCCAGCAGGTATGTTGTTTTCTTGAATGACGACCAAATCGCCTAGTTTCAAGTTTTGTTGTGGTTTCAGCCATTTACTTCTTGCAGTTAGTTGACTTAGATATTCTGACTTCCACCTTCTCCAAATATCTTCAGATATCTTCTGAATTAAATGCCAACGTGTCCTGGCATCCCTTTCTGTTTCGATAACTGTTAGCCCTGCGCGTCCTGTTAAAAAATGTGCCAGTGTTAAAAAGTCGAGGTCTTCTATATTTTCTGTTATGGAGCACAGAGGTCTAGTGTTCAAGCAAGCCTCAAGTTGAGTAAGAATGGTCGAGTATTCCTCATATGTGAGTTTCTGTTCACCAATTACACGCTTAAGGTGGAACTTAAGGCTTCTTACAGCTCTCTCCCATAAGCCTCCAGCACTAGGCCATGATGGTGCGTTAAAGTGCCAGTCGATTTTCATCTCAGTCACTTCTGCCAAGAAGCTATCTTGGAATATTTGTTGTAGTTGTTGGTATTCGTTCTGCAAAATGTTGTTGGCGCCAATGAAATTAGTTCCTTGGTCGCTGTAAAGATGTCGTGGAGCTCCTCGTCTAGCTGCCATCCTCTTCAATGCAGCCAAGAAAGCAGAACTTGTTAAGTCCGAGACCAGCTCCAAGTGCACGGCTTTAGTAACCATGCAAATGAAAACCGCCACGTATCCTTTAGTTGTTTTAACTCCACGTCCTTTGTTTGTTTTGATGTCCACAAACCCCGTGTAATCGACACCAGTGTGGTAAAAAGGTGGAGCGGGGTTGCATCGCACATCTGGAAGATCGCCCATCAGTTGATACTGTCTTCCTGACTCATGTTTACGGCAAATCACGCATTTCCGAATCTGCTTCTTGGTAGCATTGTTCCCACTCGTAATCCAATAGTAATGACGTAGTTTGGCGAGAGTCACTCGTGGACCACCGTGAAATGTTAGTTGATGTGCTTCGTTGATGAGAATCTCCGCCAACCGACACTTATGTGGTATGATTATCGGGTGCCGCATCTCCTCACTTATGTTAGCGTTTTTCAATCGCCCACCAACACGTATCAGTCCGTTTTGGTCAATGAACGGATCTAAGTTTAATAATTGACTTTTTGAGCCAACGCTACCACGTTCACGTATGTTTTCTATTTCCGTTGCAAATTCCTTATTTTGGACGTGTTTTATAATAATTATTTTAGCCTTGCGCAACTCTTGTAATGTGAGATAGCTTGGCAAATGTGTACGGTATCGTGTAGGTGTGATCGCTCGATATATCCATGCTAATATATGTGTTATTTTCTTTGTGTTGTTGTATTTTTCTAAGAAATTATCGATGATATTTGGGCAGTCTTGCACGATATTGACTTGTTTGTTGATGGTTTTGACTTCCTCGTTGATTATAAAAATTTGTTTTTCAGTTTCAACTTTCGGGGTCCATGTTTTAAGCCATTGGGGGCCTTGCCACCATAGTGTGTGTTGTATTAACTGCGACGCTAACATTCCACGGCTGGCACAATCCGCTGGATTATCTGTTGATTTTACATAACGCCAGCAGTCAGATGGCATTGTTTCTGTGAGTTTGGCAACCCTATTTGCGACGAACGCCTTCCAACGGTTAGGCTCACCTTGTATCCAGCCCAGTGTTACCTTGGAATCAGTCCATCCGAATATTTCTAGTCTGTTTGTTAAGGATTGTTGTATTTTATTTATGAGCTTAGATAGTAGGTATGCACCACTAAGTTCTAGTTTTGGCAACGTAAGGGCTTTTTTATGCGGCACGAGTTTAGATTTTGCGGCGATGAGTATTACGTCCGATTTATGTTTTATGCGCGCATAAACTACGCATGCATATGCCTTCATGGATGCGTCACAGAACCCATGAATTTCGATGAGGTCATCACTGTTGTTCTTCAACCATCTTGGTACCTCGCAGCTGTGTATGTTGTGTAGATCTACTTTTATTTTGGTCCAGTCGTTGAAGATATCATTAGACACTTCCTCATCCCATTGTAAGTTGTTTTCCCATAGTTTTTGGAACAGTATTTTTAGTTTAGTAGATATTGGTGTTAACCAGCCTAAAGGATCGAACAATTTCGATATTTCCGATAGTAGATTGCGTTTTGTTGGCCTTGAAGACTGTTTAGAAAAATCGCATCGAAAGAAAAAGTTATCCGTGTTTGTGTTCCAACACAGACCCAGTGTTTTCGAAGTTGACTCCGATTTTGAGTTGAATATAATGTTTGTTTCAGGATTTTGATAACTTGGTATGTTTTCTAATAATGTTGGTTCGTTGGAGGCCCATTTACGTAAATTGAAACCCCCTGAATGTAGTAAGTTCATCAAATCTGATATCAGTTTCTTACCTTGTTCAACTGAATGACATCCATGTACAAGGTCATCCATATAAAACTCTTTGTCTAACACCTGAGCTGCGTCAGCATAATTTTCCTGTTCGTCTTTTGCTAATTTTTTCAGCGTCATTAAAGCTAAAAATGGGGCCGCTTTTGTACCATATGTAACTGTTGTGAGTTGGTAAGATTGTATAGGACTTTGAGCATTGTTGCGCCAGATTATTTTTTGTAGTGGTTGATCTAATTCATGTACCCGGATCTGCCTATACATCTTCTCGATATCTGCTGTATAAGCGTATTGATACTGCCTCCATTTTAGCAATAGTGTTTGCAGATCTTGTTGAAGGTTGGGTCCTTTGTGCATCAAATCGTTGAGGCTGAATCCTGTAGATGTCCGCGCAGATGCGTTGAAAACAACCCTGTATTTTGTTGTGGTCGATTCCTCTCGTAGCACACCGTGGTGAGGTAAGTAGCACTCTGGTGTTATGTTACTTTGAACAGCTTGCTTCATATGTTTTAATTGTAAATATTCATCCATGAACATTTTATAATGTTGGGCTAGTGTCTCGTTTTTCTGAAACTTGCGCTCCAAATTACGAAATTGAGCTAACGCCATTTGTTTTGAGGAACCTAACTTGTTTTCTATGTTTTTCTTTAACGGTAGCCTGACTTCGTAGCGCCCGTTTTGTTTCCTAGTTGTGGTATTTGAGTAGAATGTAATACATTTCTGATCTTCGACCGATAAACTAGGCTGTTCTGTTATGTCTTCTATTTCCCAGAATTTATGTATGTCTTCCAAGTTGTGCAGAACTACATTACATTGGAATGTTTTTGTTGAGCCTCCACACAATATCCACCCCAGGTGGGTTTGCTGAGCGATAGGCTGTGTTGTGTTAGTCCCCTTGATGACACCCTCCATGATAATGTTAGCGTAGACTTCGGCTCCGAGCAGCAAGTCAACTGGCCTACTAATGTAATACTCCGGATCCGCCAAAGTAATGTTTTCTGTGAATGACCAGGAAGGCTTCAAAAATGTTTGGTTGGGGAGATTTTTAAGTAGGTTGTTCATAATCATCGCCTCTGTTGTAAAAGCATAGTCACTGTTCATAGACTTGCATGTTATACGAACTAGCCCTTTACAGTTGTTCTCCTTTGCGCCTACTCCTAGAACAACCCCTTTGCATTTTTGGCGTTTTATCTTCAATAACTGAGCCGCTTTTTCGGTTATTAAAGATATCTGCGAACCCTGATCGATAAGAGCACGCATGTTGTGATATGTTCCGTCGGCT
This sequence comes from Tholera decimalis, assembly GCA_943138885.2. Lineage (NCBI taxonomy): Eukaryota > Metazoa > Arthropoda > Insecta > Lepidoptera > Noctuidae > Tholera > Tholera decimalis. Next base: position 30,878,642 of record OW964558.2, on the reverse strand, counting down.
GCCATAACTTTGACGAGAGCAGTTGTCAGCAATATTTCTGCGTTCCCATTTTGTGATGCATTAGAGACCTTGACCGTCGGTTCAGTGTGTTTAGAAACTTGAGAACCCGTCGGCGTCGCGAAGGCATCATGTAATATTGTACTGTGATTAGCTGTACATTTGCGGCATCTTTTTGTAGAAGTACACTTGTTGCCGTTATGGCTAAATAAACAATTGATGCACACCTGCAGTTTCTGCGTAATTTTAAGCTTTTGTTCAGTGGGCATTTCCAAGAAAGTTTTGCAATTGTAGAGGCCATGTTCGCCGCTGCAATATGGACATATGAACTTCGATACGTGTAGTGTCTTTTTCAAGGTTCCATTATTCCCACTGTTGTTATGTTTCTTGAAACTTGTTGAGGAATGTTGTTGGTTGCTAGGCCCCTTTTGTTGGGGGCTATCTTGTTTGCGACGAGCTGACTCCAAACTGATGAATTTGGTATCCAGGAAATCCAGAAATTCATGAAGTAATGGTAGTTCGCGCGAGTTTTTTAATGACTCCATGTAATTAGTATACGTGTCAGAGTCGAGTTTTTGGGACAGGATGTGTACCACCATAGGATCCCATGATGTTGTATCAATGCCTAAATTCCGGACAGCATTGAGGCATTCTAATGTTGTGTCATGTAGTTTTTTGATATGTTGTAAGGACTGCTGTTGCATGTTGGGTAATCCTAGAAGAATGTTCATGTGAGAAGAGAATATTGCTCTTTTGTTGTTGTATCGATTTTGCAGAATATCCCAGCATATGGAATAGTTATCTGCGCTGATAGTTAAATGTTGAATGAGCCGTTCAGCTTCTCCTTTAACCTTTCCTTTTAAAAACTGCATTTTTTGAGCGCTTGAAAGCGACGGATTGTTGTGTATTGCTTCTTGAAACAAATCTTTGAAGGATGTCCACTGGTTATAGTTACCGCTAAACACGGGTATTTCTAGTGTTGGTGTAGTTTTTTCCCTATGAGCCACGGACCACATTTTAGTATTAATCGCCTTCTTCAGACTGTTATATTGTTGTTCATGACTCAAGAATGTTTTTTCGTACTCCCCATTTTCTTCGTTTAATTCCGAATCGATTTCCCAATGCAGAGTATCGATTGCTATCCACCTGGATTGCAGTGTTTTGAGGACGTCTTCAAATTCCCATCTGTCGGAAATAAGTTCCAAGTTTATGTTAGAGACTGTTCTCCGGAAAGCCTTAAAATTAGCTACCTGTTTGCGAAGCATCTCGTCGAGTTTACTGTTCGTACCCTGATTTACCATGCAAGCACGACGGGGTTCTTGACCCAACCCAAGAGGTTGACCATCTTCTCCCGGCTGCTGTTCTTCTGCAGACTCCTGTTCATCGCTTCTAGATGGAGCTTCCAGCAGTTGTTGATGCATCTGGTTGATCAGCATTTTGACAGCTTGGTACGACTTACTTGTTTTGTCATACTCTTGTTTTGTAAAGTATGCATGCGACTTGCTTACTTCTGTTGAAAGGCGATCGTGGTTAAATTGGTACTCCTTCCAGTATTCTTCTAAGTTACTCAAACACTTTTTTAAGTATTCGAAGGTTCGTCGTTGCACACCGGTCTTCTTCAAATTAACCCCGATCTTTTCGATGTTGATGGCGAGCTCCAGTTGGACTTCGAAAAGCTCAGCCATTTCGCTCGTTGTTTAAAGACGTAAAATCTCTCAAGGTGGAAAATAATGGAAAGATCTTACTTGTTATTGTCGATATTGTACTACCGCTGATGTTCTCACTGGATCGGGAGTGTAATCCAGTCACCAAACAGTCCAGAATACCACTGTAGTCCACGACACACCACACTGTTTTTCACACAACACTCGCGATTACTTTTCGAAACGCGCGCGCTACCCGGTTCGAAGGACCACTATGTGCGGGTTGCAAGGTCGTAGGCAATATTAAAGCACTGTTTGGTTTTTATGTTAAATCGTTTATTAAATGTTCTACAAGTTTAATGTTAAAAGTCTTAAAGTAAAATGTTAGGTATGTTAAAATGTTACGTTAAAATGTTATATGTTAATGTTGTGAATGCACCCGGTCCGTATGGTCTCTGGTAATGCACTGAAGCGTAGCAGCTTACGACAATTGTCACTTAGATACAATTGTTGGAAACTGCTGCGTTAGCAAGTGTTCGGTTGCTTAGACCGAACAATACAGTTTATTCAACCTGGATGATATCACTTAGGTGAACGGATTGCTAAGCTCTAAAAATGTATAAATGTGTTAAGCTATAAAAATCAGGTCATTGGAACTTTTCAGAAAATTCACCTGTGGAAACGTAGAGCTATTAAGTTGTTTGTTAGAAAATTATTTATTTATTAGCATGCTATATTACAGCAAGCATTATTTTATATATATATATATATATATATATATCTACGTTATGAGGGTGATAAAAGTCCACAAGGTGAATAAATAAAGTCGCCATTATTCAGGTGAACAAAGGCAACCGCGTAAATCGAATCATTTCACCTGGATACATAGTAGGTGAAATTATTCCGAAGTCAAAGGAGGACACCAAAATGATAATCGATTAAAAAAAGAAAACAATTGGACCATCAAAGCTAAGTGAACATTATTAGAAGTTTTGTATAATTAATAAAACTTCCTTCTTAGGAAAATATCATGTCAAATGCTACTGCTAATGCTACTAAACCTGTTCGTCTAAAAATTCTTTAACATTTATTCGACTTTGACATAACCATCATAAAGCACCGACATTTAAATACCACGTTTGAGTAATTCCATAAAAGGCCAACACTAAAACATTTAGAAATTACATCGCCCATAGTTCGAGCCGAAGTAATTTTACATAATGGGGAGTCAGTATCCAATTATTTCTGTATATTTGGGACAAACTCACGCGACTGAAACACGCAACAGGTGCACTTACCTCTAAAACATCGTTGATATTTATAAGTGATTTAAACAAGCAGTATTTTGAACTGATAGCTGCCTTAAAGTAATGAGAATAAACATTTATGTGATGCAATATCAGTGGAAAAGAAACTAAAAAAATATATTTTGAATATGAATGTATCTTAGGTGCATTTTTACGAACATCCAGACTGGGAACATTTATTATACGATATAAGTTTCTGGTGCAGAAATTGAACCAGAGACTCGCTGTCTTCAAACTTAACTGGCGTAATGAGATTATTTTATTTAGAAGAAATTTGGATGAGAAATGATTTAATGTCATTTAAATTGCACTTAATTCTGCCTTTCCTATGCGTTAACATATGGCTGTAGATGTGGCTTAGATAATTTAACAAGCAAACATACTCATCGTGTCCCGGAATACTGAAAATGGCTTTAAAGTAGTTAAAATAAGGATCAATTTGATGCAGACTCACTGGAAAAGTAACTTAAAAAACATTTCCCCACACTAGGAATTTCTCTTGTATCATGAGTAACTTTTTTACAAACATCCAAAGCAGGAACTACAAACATTTTTTCCGGGGCGCAATTACTCAACCACTGCGCCAAATGTTGTCAACAAAAATATACCAACAATAACTAATAAATTAATATTGTAAACTAACAACAGATGATCAGAAAAGTTCGTGATCATATTGCATTAAACATTTTTTGCTCAAACACTCAAAAACTCACACGCGCTCGTAAGAAGTAGAAATCATAGATACCTCACCGTGTCCGACCTCATCCTGCTAATGTTAATGTGTTGCTTGCATGTTCCAACGACCATATTTATAGTTGACACGCGAAATATCCGACGAGAGTACCTACTGTAAATTCGTTCACACATTAGAGCACGTGTGGTTAATTTTATTAAAAGGTTACAAACCCCATTGGGTCTTGATGTCATGGAGTAGTTTTTTGCTGACAAATTGGGTACGTCAATCAACTGCCTAGTCTTTTTTTATGTCTATGCTTGGGTCGACTTCTAGTCTAATGAATATAAGTATTTTACATGAAGCGACTGCTGTTTTGATCTTCACAACCCAATAACTGGGTAGTCCAATCGTACTACTTAGAAATAACCTAACAATATTGAGATTTCAGTTATTTTTTAAATATAGGTACGTATGTTATGTGATATCAAATACAAACACTATAGTTTTTCTTTTAATTATATTTTCTTCTAAATTCTGATTAAATAACGCACCTGCCATGCCGTCTTTTGATTTACCAGTAAAAAACGCCTTTGTATTTATTTATATGAAGTCTTAACAAACAAACAAATTATAATAACAGGCTATAAAATAAATTAATAAGCTCATAAGATAGCCAAGAATAACAAGTGAAGAGCTTTCCGAGATATGAAACCCCTCGGTATGTTAAGATAGTCGCCCATCTACAGACTGGCTTATGTAAGTGTTACCTAACCTATAAACACCGACCCGTATAGCAAGTTTTGCTATCCAGGTCTGTGTTCAAAGTTCTTTATTAAAATGATTCGTATTTTTATACTACTTATTTTAATAAGGAATTTCAAGAAAATTTTACCTCAATGCTAATGCGATTAATTGTGCTCGTTTTATCCCTAAAAAGATCACCGAATATTGTGTAGAAGACAGAAAAAGAAATGACTATTTATTTTCAGCAATTTTTGCTTTTGCTTTTAGCTCTTCAAAAAGTGAAAAGCTCTCAGTGCATAAATATGCTGACGCATTGAAGGTACACATTTGTACGCTGGAAAGCGCATTAGGGAGGTTTTCTAGGAAAATTCAAACCACCAGTTGTAATCTTTTTCTTTGAAAACAAACTGACACTGACTTCAATTTGACAGATGTCAAAAAACTTAACATGTGCTCGGACCTGTCGCCTCAATGCTGCCACTTGATAAATGTTATTTCAGAAAATATTCCATTCAATCATTCATTGAACATTTCAAATTATTTTTGTAATAGTACTTTATCACAAATCTACTTGTTTCGAAAAAAAAATTACAATAACGGATTGGTTCTACAAACTCAAAAAGTGCTACCCAGGACTATGCTTACATTTCTAAAAAAATATAAAACATTACATTTTTATATTTTCTATTGAATAGCCAAAACTAGCGAAGTGCTCATTTACAAATACAGTTCGAATTTTCGAATTTAGTAATTATCTCTGCAATTATCACAAAATGTTTACCTTCTCATTCAGTTGTATTTTATAAGTTGTTGTAATTAATTACTCACCCCTATGAAGTTGTTAGTAGTGGTTATGACGCTTAATTAGGACCAACGGAGTAACGTGCCTTCCGAGGCACAGGGGTTTACACAACTTCCAAACTCCGGGGTAATAATGACAAATTTCTAAGGGAAAAAACCAATAGCACTTTTTGACAAACCTCTTGCTTAGCAGTCGCGTTTGCGACTAGGTTCTTGGCCACCGAGGCAGTTGTCAATACTGATAACAGTGTTAGCCGATATAAAACTTTTATTTCCCAATGCTATGATATGAGTGTTTGTGTAATCTAGTAAAGTATTATAAGCACTTCGTTTCAAACATGATTTAAAATCTTAGTGACACGACCCGTTTCCAATTCCATACAAAAAATGTTTCATCGAATTGTACCGACATTAATTTAGAACCATGAACCACCACCACCACCTGCCTTCACTTTTGATGTTGTTACTAATTATGGCACTATTTTATAAGAACTATAAAATTACACGATTTTACAGAAAATATCTTAATTCTGTTTAATATTTTTATCAAATATACAACGTGTAACGGAAACACCATATCTATCCAAAAGGGCTGAAGACTACGTCTGGTATGGAGTCTCTATGCACAGTTTCAGCTCAAAATAAGTGACTCAAAGAATTGATACCAAATAATCGGTTTCATATGTTTCTCGAATACCAATCATAACAAACGTGTCACAGCATTACGAGGGTCAATAACTTTCCAAGTCACTTGCCAATAACACGATAATTCTCTTCGTTCTTCTTAGTTTGAATGATTCAGTATCTGGTGCCAATGTATTGAAATTTCTAATAAGTTCCACACATGTAGACATAGGATTACAAAACCCTTGCAACATCGTTTGTTATCATCCAAAGAAGCCGTGCACTTGCCGTGTACCCTTTAAGTTACATGTTATATGCTATAATAGCTTCTGAAAAAAAAAAGCTTAAAAAGTTGCTTCTTCGTTCGTAAAAATTTAGCAAATTGATGTCACTGGTGAAAGATTTTATAAAATCGGATAATTAGTTTCAAAAACTAACTCCTACATACAAACTCACTCATAAACGTAACACCTTTTTTTTTTTTTTTTTTTTTTTATTTATTTATTTATTTCTCTCAGAAAGGTACAGCATAAATTTACAGAATATAAGTTAATACAACAAGATATAGACCTTAGTGAGAGCTGGAGTCTGTACTGGGTTCGGGACCTGTATTACAGATCTCCAGGCTCACACCCTTTAAAATTATGAACTAATTACATTGAAGTACAATAACTATAAACGTTTATAAGAGCTCCAAGTATTGAGAGAAGGTAAATTTAAACAAATACAAAAAGAAATAATAATAGGAAAGCATGCTTTTTGCGTTTTGAAGAGTGTGTGTGTTTGTGGGTGTGATATAAGTCCTCACGCATTGAGTGTGAGTACCTACAGATGTCCGTGTGTGTGTGTGTGTGTGTGTGTGTGTATGTGTGTGTGTGTGTGTGTGTGTGTGTAAGTCTTTATAACGTTAATTTAAAAAAGAAATTAGTTTCCCTTACAATGTAAACATTACAAGAATACAAAATATAACAATAGGTACTTGTGTATAGTGTGTGCTATTATTGTATCATTAGAACTTAAAACGGGATATTTGCCATGTGTATTTATTGTTTCGAGTTTCCGATATTTCGGCACTGTTGCAAGCGCCATGAATACGGATGAACGAAATATCGAAAACTCGAATCGATAAATGCACATACATATTAAATGTCCCGTTTTAAGTTCTAATGACACTGTTAGTGACCATATTACCTTAAAAACTTATATACTATTATTGATTAGTATACGACGATGGAATTCCTTCACACACTTTGCGGAAAAGACAAAATAGTTTCTGTCCAGATTCATACATAAGTTCAAATGCAAGTAAAAACATGAACACCAGTCAGTAATTCAATATTCTGTATTCAAAAATATTCCAAAGGTTGTCTGTAAAAGTGTGGTAAAAGATCACTTTTAGCGATAAGACCGCCGCGCGCCGATTGTATCACCCTTTTTAGTTGTTATGTCCTTATTTGTTTTACTGTTATGGTGTACAATAAAGAATATATCTATCTATCTATCTTACCAACCAGTGTTCAAAATGACATACTATATTCTTTATATTTTTATTTTTTACTTACCCAGTGTGCGGAAGACAATAGGCCTACTTCTGTACTTGTGTCCGCCCCAGAGTGCGGCGACGGTGACTTGGTACTGTGTGTCAGCTTCCAAACCGCTCAAGATGACAGCATCTGAGTTGCCAGCCACCTCCAGGACGACTCTGTAACTAATAGACGATGAGTCAATTTCGTTGTATTCTAATGAAAAGCTGTACACGGTGAGGCCACATTTATTTTGAAAGTTTTCTTAGAGAACAATCAATCTAATGGTTTTTTTTATATGCTTTTGTAGCTGGTTTTTATATTTACAATATATAATTTGTTAGTAGGTAACAATTAAAGCTTTGGTTTAGCTAGGCAACATACAATGTAGAGTAAACCAATAACGCATCTTTATTCATACTTATTTTTTTACAATTTATTTTTTTGCTATACATACATTAGGTGTTTCATTAATAAGAAATCTCCATTTAGTATTAACTACATCAGCATTAACTGATTTCAGATCGAAGACTCCTGTATACAAGCAAGACACGTCATTCATTCATACCATACAAATGTGTTGAATAGAAAGTAATAGGGATATGATACCAGTATGATCCAGACCCCTCGACACTCTCCTACAGACCTAGTCTTTACTTGTATGCTCAACTGCATTTAATTTCTTGATTTACAGTTATTTTTGAATGCGTTGCGCCGATGACTGGCCAGGAAAATTTACAAGATGTTAATATCTACGAATTATTCAAATTGTATCAGTCGAAAATTGATATAAAATTGCTGAATTAAAGCGATATGTGGCCACACCGTCAGGAAGAAAGCAGAAAGAAGATGGAGAAATAAATGGGAGATATAACTAAGACATAGGTAAGCTATTTGATAGATAGAATATACTTTATTGTACACCAAAATTTAAACACACCTATTTAACAATATTGCTTATTCTATGGTAACAATGGCGGTCTTATTGCTGAAAACGATATCTTCCAGACAACCTTTGGAAGGACTTTAAAAACTTTAATTACTATTTTTATTACTAATGTTGCTGCTGAAACGAAATATTTCCTGAGTTAAGCTCTATGAGCATATTCTTGATAAACTTTGACTTAAATATACACTTAATCAGACAATTGGCTCACTAGTAATGTCGTGGTTGACCTACTGCTTTCAATCTCCCACAAGCAAACGTAAAAATAAAACAAAGAAATCGTTCTTCATAAAGTCCCATCTCATCCCTTCGAGCTTCGTGATAACGTTCCATTATCTTCTAATACAAGTCTATAATCAATAGCATTGTGAGAAACTCTATCGAAACAAAATAGGGTTGCGCGGGCAACAAAAGTGTTCGCGTTTTCGCCAGGAAATTTATCGGTAATTCGAGTTCCGCTCACCGCCCAACCTATTCCGTTCACAATTTGCGGCGGATTCCTTGATTTTTGTACTCTATTGTGCCATTTTTATTATGACAGGTGAAAAATTCCGCATGTTTTTATTGAACGTGTAACGGTTTTTATGGTTTCAGATTTGGTATTATTTTGTGAGACTTTCTACAGTCTTTCATTTAATTGAATAGTTTAGAGGTCTTTTGGCTTGAAAATGTTTAAACAATAGCTGTTGCCTGCGATTTAGTTCAGCGACGTCGTTATTCGACAGACTATAAACTATGTATGTCTATACCAAGTTTCATCCAGATCTGTTCAGCTATTTCGTCGTGATCGAATAACAAACATCCTTCATACAGTCATATACAACGTGTAATTTAAAGGGTAAATACATACCGAGTGCACGGCTTCTTTGGATGATAACAAACGATATGGCAAGGGTTTTTTAATCCTATGTCTACATGTGTGGAGCATATTAGAAATTTCAATACATTTATACCAGCGGCCGAATTTTTCAAATTAAGAAGAACGGAGAGAATTGTCGTTTTATTGGCAAGTGACGTGGAAAGTGATGACCCTCACAGTGCTGTGACACGTTTGTTATTACTGGTATTCAAGAAACATATGAAACCAATAATTTGGGGTCAGTTCTGTGAGTCACTTATTTTGAGCTAAAACTTTGCATAGAGACTCCATACCAGATGTTGTCTTCAGTCCTTTTGGATAGATACGGGGTTTCCGTTACACGTTGTATACATCTACTTTCATTTATGATATTTGATTTTACATATTTTCTAAGGCTTCGCGACCATAGTACATGGTTGGCTTTACATGGCTCACAATAACTGAGAATTTATTCGGAATAAATGTAAAGATGAGGTTTCGTCTACAAACAATGTTTTTCTTTTCTAATTTTAGTTTACATATTCTTCTTCAGTTCAGTTTATAATTTAAAAGTATAAAAAATGAGCCAGCTAGTTGAGTGTTTGTCTGCGTCGAACGTTTTCCGCGGGGATTGCCGCGAGACTTCAACAAATCCTTTCATACCCGCATCTAAAATGAATTTCACTTCGCGCGTTCCGTAGATTTTGAACACGTACTAAATTTCAGACTCAGTCTGATCTTAGAAGCAGTTTAAGTAGTCAAAGAACGCTACTTAAATATTAGGAACTAATATGAATTATACATATTTACTTTACTCGAAAATTATAAAATAATTTTAATTATTTCAAATGCATTATTATACAAAAAATTCTGCGCTTCGCCTCCACATAAACTTTAATTTTCCGAATATAATGCAATATAGCGAAAAAATTAATAATCGTCATCCTCGTCGGCGTATTTCTTTAAAGGCATATTATAGAGCTTTTGCTTAAATAGTTTCGTTCAATGAAAAGTTTAATGAAAAGATCATCATCTTCTTAGCCTGGGGATCAGATGATCCTCAGTGCCCAGTAGCTGCGTAACACGTCATCCGTGGTAAAACTGGTGGCAGATTCTCTGCCTTTTGATTACCCGTAACGTCAAAGAAATATAAATAACAGCCAGAACCAACAACATAACGTGCTTTCCGAGTTACGAAAGAGGTTGGTCACCCAACCACTGCCCTCAGAAAGTTTCGTTTATTTAACCCTAAAGTGTAACAGAAGAATAACAGTGACCATATTATTAGAACGATAATTTAAACAATATGATAGACAAGCATTACACAGCCAAAGGCACACATGTCACCCTTACACATATTTTAAGACACAAACAAGTTAAAGCCCGTATCGCATTTCATAATCCATAAATGTCAAAAGCGAATAGTTCCAGACTATAACAGAACTTTCTACAGTAATCCACTAAGGTGAAATAACCAAGGTGACGTTATAACTTAGCAATATGAATACATAATCGGCACTTCAAAGTTTGGTAGACATGTAAAGCTGATTTTATATGACGAAGCAATGCATAAAGTAGGAGCTAAGGTACCTGGGAGACGTTAACGTGACGTCTGAACTCAGGTCTCGTCTATGTTGAAGAGCTAGCTTGGGTACTAAAGCGGGTGTGAAAATATTATACACTAGCTTCCGTCTGCGGCTTTGCCCGCATGAAAATAGGTTTTTCACAGAATTAAAGTAACCTTTCTAACTTTATGATAAGTGAAAGAATTTTTTAAATCGGTCCTGTAGTTTTAAACATTATCCATTACAAACAAACATAAACTTTGCTTTTTATAATATTAATGTAAATAAATAATAGGAAACCGCCCGCCGGATAAAAGTCGGGGTTTTTCGGGTGTAAAATCATAAAATGAATCCTCTTTAGCCAGTTGGAGCGACTTCTACTGACTAGGGCCACTATTAATCGCGTCCTTGTGGTGATTATATGGTAAAACATGCTTCATAGTATAGTTGCAATAAATGGTTATTCAATCCCCTGCACAAGGTGGTAATCTATATTCACTGAGATAGGGGATAGGGTAAAAATTTAATGTGAACAATCATAGCTACCACATTTTTAGTGTTTGAAATTGGGCACCCGTCCGCGTACCCCAGACGTTCCAGAGACGACGAGATCGTGCTAAAGAAGCACTAAGTCTCAACTAATAACAAAGTTAGTAAGTTCCGAGCCAGACTTAGACGTTGATAGACATTTAAGCCCTAATATATTGTATTAAGGTGGTATAGTTAATGACAAACAAGAGAAGAAAGTATAACATTACGTTTGTATACATCAAAGAATTTTTTTCTGTATAAAGAGTAATAACGAAGTGGGTAGAATTCACATTACTGGCAATCTTGTTAACTCCTTCAACTAAGATAAATATGCTTGAATCTGGAGTGGATTCACAGCAATTTTTTGGCTCTTGACCTCGATCACACCGGATGGTAAGTGTAAGATGAGGTCTACGATCGAACGAGCGAGCCCAGAAAATGCCTATTCACTCTTGCTTTAAAGGCTGACGGATCATATGTGGCAGGGAACACAGAAGCCGGCAGAGAGTTCCACACCTTGGCTGTGCGCATAATGAATGTTGAAGAAAAGCGCTTAGTACGACAAGACGGTATATCGACCAAGCGTAGATGGTATCCTGCGGTACGTCTGGTAGACCGGTAGTAAAAGGGGGATGAAGGGATTAGGTCGTGGAGCTCATGCGCACACTCTCCGAAGTACAATCTGTAGAAGATAGACAGGCAAGCAACGTTTTGCCGGTAAGCCAGGATGTGAATCTTGCCTGCCAGAACCTCGTCACCTATGTAATAGTGTAATTGGTGGGGTTCAAACCCGCGACCTTCGATTCGTCGATCTATCACAAGTCCGACACCTTATCCATAAGGATATTGTCGCTTAAATTAAGCGAAGATATTCCTCTTTATTTGAAGAACAAGTCTAATCAGCGCAAACAGATAGGTGTGTTCTCAAGACATTATTTATATGTGTGAGTTTAAATTAACGGTAAATATCAGGAGAATCTTCAATTACAACAGAAATTGTTTCTTACATTATATCGTGTTATGTGATTTTTTTCATCCAAACAATTGATAAAACGTTAAAATACCCTGTAGTGCTTGCTTTGAATAATGGACATTATGACAATACAGGCATAGCTTTAAAAAATTGGCCAAGTGCGAGTCAGACTCGCCCATGAAGGGTTCCGTAGTAACTATACTAGTACCTAAAAAAAACCCTAACAAATTTCTTAAAACTAGCTTATTTACAACTACGCCAAATAACTTTGTTTATCATAGTGTTTGTATGAATTACAAAGTTATGTTTGCGGTTTTAGAAAATATACTGTATCTCAAAAATTGCTGATCCGTTCTCATTCAAATCAATTTTGGTTGAAAGTTTACATTAAGATCTACAGCATAAATTTTTTTTAGATTTTTCACTCCATTATTATAGAGGTTAGGAGGGGGGGGGGGGGAGGGAGACACATTTTACCACTTTGGAAGCGTATATCTTTTAAACAATTAACTTTATGAAAAAGTGGTTTTAAAAACCTCGATGCCATTTTTAAAGACCTGTCTACAGATTCCACACACGCATGAAAAAAATATTTTCAGGTGCAGTTCCATGTATGGAGAGCCCCCTTTATTTTAATTTTTTTTCTTAAAATCGGAAAGCGGTTCACAAAATACATCTACCTACTAAGTTTCACATGTATAGTCCTAATAGTTTCGGAATAAAATGGCTGTCACATACGGACGGACGGACAGACAGACAGACAGACATGACGAAACTATAAGGGTTCCGTTTTTTTCCATTCGGCTACTTAACCCTAAATAGCAGGCATTGTGTTTCAAACCTACTTAGTTGGCTGACTCTAGTACATATTACCTAAGTACCAGTGCACCTCGGAGGCTTTGTTACGTTCCCAATGCCCTTAACACTAGATATAGATACTTAGTACTATCATTTACTTAATAATTTCATAAGATAAATGAATAAACAAGCCCAAAATGGTTTAATTTAAATCGCAAAATAAAATGTTCTTAATAATCTGCTGAATAGTAACTGAAAAGTTATTATAAGACACGGCTGTTGTCCTATTTAGTGTCATTGTAGAATGAGCTAATAATTTGTTATCATTTAAGTTCTTATTTATACTGTTAAACATTCATTTGAGGAAAATTCTGCGAGTATTTATTTATTTTGAGGCTTGACTTAAAATTCAAAACTAGTGTTTGCTTACCTAAAAAATAAAGTGGTCGGTATTTCTCGGTATCATGCATACATGCTCGCAAAATCGTTCACACAGCATTCAAGGACACGCACACACAACACACGCACACGTCACGCACTCATACACATACACACACTCATGCACACACAACCACACACATAATACTCTCACACAAAATGTACACACAGACGCACAGATATTGCATTAAATTTATTTTTATAATATTAGTATATAATATAATAATAATATATAATATATTATATAAGTTATTTAGCTTAAACGGTTTCCATAGTTACGGGTAGTCAAAAGACAGACAATTTGATATCAGCCTTAACAACGGGTATCCTGTTACAAAAGCTACTGGTTTATGGAGTTCAGAAAGACAGGCGTTCCATGTAAAACAACTCTGTTACATCCATTTTCACTAGCAGCCAACCCTTAGAAAAAGGCTAAACTGTTGATTTGACCTACATTAATTAAATGTGTTCTTCAGAAGGTAAATTAAGTTATCAGAGAAATGCATTTGAAGACACAATTATAGCATGAAATAATTACAGAAAATCTGATAATCTATCTGTAGATCATACAAATATTTGTACCATGCGGGAATTAAACTCATGACACGCCACGCAGCAGAAAATCGCTCAGGCATTGTGCCACCTTCCCGTCGTATGTCAATTTCTAAATCAACTAATGTACTTAACAATGGAAATAATACTCTAAATACATAATAAATGAGATCGTTTCCAAGACTTTATTCGGTTAAGTGAGGTAAAAATCGATCTAGTGCCAAATGCTTGTTCGAAGAATACCTACCAAAACTGGCCAAATTGATTATTCAGGTCGACACTTTCATGTCTAGCCGTTTTCGGGATCAACTGCTCAAATATTGATAGACCCACTGAACTAACGTTATGAGCTGAAAGTACAATTTTCGCACTTATAAGGTGTGTGTATTTTTGAAGAATTATTTATTTATTTATTAACTCAACATCACTATCACTACAGGAATTTCCTAATTCAATAGTGTGGCCATAATTACAGTTTTATTATTTACCATAACATATTCTGTACATCGTGGTTTTTGTGAACTCACTCAGAGAACAAGTAAAAAGAGCTATGCTGTCTGCTACGTCATTTTCTTCCAATTTTTTTTATAAAGTTAAATGAAGAAATGTAATAAGATTCAGTTTAAAATACACGCGTAGTGATATTTTAGGGCGAGGGTTTATGATTACCCGACTAGAAAAGATGGAGGGTTATGTTTTTATCGTGATAAGCCCACGGGAGTGAACCCCGTGCCACTGTTAGTTATTTTTAAATGTGATTTTAAATTCTATAATTTAAACTGAATAGTACGCCCGCTCATTTGTTACCGTTTATGTCTTAACAGCTGTATGAAATAACACAAACATCAGCACAAAGATAAGCCATATCCAGGATTAAAACAAAGGATTATCCTAGCAAAGGTGAGATAGTACTTCACACCGGAACAACTGCTCAATCTTTATCGAGCCCAGGTTCGGTCGTGTATGGAGTACTGCTCTCATCTTTGGGATGGATCTGCCAAATACCAACTGGACGCGCTTGAGTCTATCGAGAAGCGGGCCAAAAGACTCATTGGCAACGATGCACTGGCCGAGTAAAACTCCAGAGCCTTGAACATCGATGACGAGTTGCATGTCTATCGGTTTTCTATCGGTTACATTTCGGGGAGTGTGCGAAGGAATTACACAATCTAATTCCGCCAAGCCCGTTCCATCATCGGTCTACAAGACAAACGGCGATGCGCCATCGTTACATGGTGGACACACGCAGAAAACGTTTTGGGAATACTTTCATTGTGCGTACGGCTAAGGAGTGGAATTCCCTGCCGGAGTCTGTGTTTCCCGATAGCTATAACCTGGGGGTCTTTAAGTCAAGAGTGAATAGGTTTCTCTTAGGTAAGCATGCTCCATCTTCGACCACATCATCACTTACCATCAGGTGAGATGGTGGTCAAACGCGAACCAATTCCGAATTAAAAAAAATCCTGGAATTATGTTTCCATAGGATGATAAATGGTAGACGTATCTTTATTTATTCATAAATATACCAGTAAAATCCACGAAAATTTATATATACCTAATGTGCCTGGTCTGCTAATGTATATAGAACAAGCCATTACGTTTTATCCCAATAAAAGCGGTTTTAGTATTAAGCGCCCTTTACATGATGTGTGAGTACACACATCACTTTGAAGAACCACTTACAGACAGCACATAAACATAAAAACATTCATTATACACAGGAGATGGGATTTATTATCTAGACTCACGTTTACAACTGCTAAGAACTCCAGTCATAAACAACGCTTAAGGCTTAGAAAGATAATAACATCGCCTACAAAAAATTTTCATCGACTTGTTTGATGATTTCTCTCCAGATCTGCTAACAGAGTAAAAGAATATTAGTCGTAAAAATGTGTGACGGATTACGTTTGCGCTAATAATTTTTTGTCGATGTACTGTACTAAGTATGTAAGTATGTACTAAGGACAGATATTAAGGAACGAGAAGTAGGTATTAACCAATTATATATATAATTAGCAAATGAGATTTAACTACCTTATTATGCGTTTCAAATGCTATTAGGAATGTCAATTACCTTCTCTGTAATATATATAATCTGTCAAACGTCACTCGAAAAATACAGTTTGCAAAGAAAATTTAATGAAGAAAAATAATGACGGTTTATTTTACTTTATTTAACCGAGTCTCACATCAAATTTAAATATAATATTTAATTATTTTAAAGTCATAATTAGTTTTTTTTTTTCAACATATTTTTCGCTCTTATTTTCACTGTTGGCATCAGTTCGCCCGAAAGTAAAGAGAACGCATGGCGCAAAGGCCCAAAAGTCATATCAAAATTATTAAAACTTTATTTAATGTATATTTTGATGATTGGCTCGCATTTGACCACCAAAATATGGAAAGGGGACTAGTTTTCTTTCGATCAATATTTGTAAATAAATAATTTTATAAATCCTTGTTTTGTTCACTCTACCCAAATGGTTCGATTTGACAGCTACGACGCACGTCACAATATGGTGCTAAGTTTTTCCTAAGGCCGTGCGCGCACTGCCTTGCGGTGGCCGCAATTGCGGTAGTTCTACCGCACCGGTAGAATGACCGGGGCCACCGGTGACTCTACCGCACGCGTTTATTCCACCGCAGTGCGCGCACTTTTATGACACTCCATACTTCACAGATTTTGCGTTTCCAAAACGCAACGCAGTGCGCGCACGGCCTTAGGCACCGCAAAATTTGTGAAGTATGGAGTGTCATAGAAGTGCGCGCTCTGCGGTCAGTCTACCGGTGCGGTAGAACTACCGGAATTGCGGCCACCGCAAGGCAGTGCGCGCACGGCCTAATAGCAGTTGAAACGCACTGTACCTATGTTTCTTAGAGGTTTCTCTCCGTAAAGTGAACACATTAAATTCTGTTTGTCAACCGACGCCAATAAAAGGAGGAGGTTATCAATTCGACGCGTATATATACATATGTATATATAAATGAAATGAAATGAAATATTTATTTTGTAAATTGGTTATAAATAACACTTTTACACGTCATGTTTTTTTGCGTGTTAAGTTTAGCTAGATGAGGCCGGTATTTCCTAACTGACTACTCTGAGAAGAAACACCGAAACAAACTCAGAGGTCATAGTCATATATATTTTTTTATGTATTATCACCGATTACTCGAAGACGGCTGAACCGATCTGGAAAATACTTTTTTTGTTTGAAAGGGTATACTTCTAAATTGGTCCCATTGTCACCAAGTCAGGATCTGATGATGGAATCCTGGAGAAATCGAGGGAATTCTTCAAATATTATAGGCACACCTATGGCGGTTTGGGTATTTGTTATAGTAACTTGTGCAGTTGCTCTTAAAAAGTACCATTTGGGGAAGTGGAACTGATGATGAAGACCACAGATGGCCACCGAAACTACTCAATAATAAGTATTTCGTGGATTGCGATTCGATTACTTGAATATGCACGATAAGCATTTTATGATCGTCACAATGCATAATATGGTGACGTACCAGAAGAACTCCTCAACAATTAAAGGCCCAGCATTGGGAAAAGCAATATTTTGTAAATGAATATCCCATAAAAAACAATACTTGTCAAAAAACCAAGTCTCGCAACTTAGTTGTTCTACCGTAAAAAGATGTGAGATCCATGTAATACCAAGTCGGTTATTAATTTATTCAGTCCCTACTTAAGGGACCTTCTGTCTTAAGTTGTTACGTAATTATCTAACCTAACGACATCTTATAGTGACCATATCAATATTAAAAATCTTTACCGTTTTAAATAAATAGATTGACTCGGCCATCGCATGAAAACACAATATATCTCACAAGTAATACATATATAAAATAAATTGTTTATTGCGATTGCCAAGTCAATCTATTTATTTAAAACAGTAAAGATTTTTAATATTGATATGGTCACTATAAGATGTCGTTAGGTTAGATAATTACGTAACAACTTAAGACAGAAGGTCCCTTAAGTAGGGACTGAATAAATTAATAACCGACTTGGTATTACATGGATCTCACAACTTTTTACGGTAGAACAACTAAGTTGCGAGACTTGGTTTTTTGACAAGTATTGTTTTTTATGGGATCTCATTGCTTTTTGTAGAAAGTACTACTTTTTTCCTTTCCGGTACCTTCTACTTCTTGCATACCAACAACGAATTTTCTTAAAGCCCTCTCTCTGTCTTATGAGCTTTTCTTATTTTCAACCGACGACAAAAAGAGGAGGTTATCAATTCGACGCGTATATTTTTTTTTTCATATATGATCATCGATTACTCAAAGACGGCTGAACCGATTTGGCAAATTCTTTTTTGATTGAAAGGGTATACTTTGAAATTGGTCCCATTTTCATAAAAGTCAGGATCTGATGATGGGATCCTGGAGAAATCGAGGGAATTCTTCAAATATTATAGGCACAACTATGACGTTTTGGGTATTTATTATAGTAACTTGTGCAGTTGCTCTCAAAAAGTACCATTTGAGGAAGTGGAACTGATGATGAAGACCACAGATGGCCGCCGAAACTACTCAATAATAAGTATTGAGTGGATTGCGATTCGATTACTTGAATATGGATGTTAAGCACTTTATGCTCGTCACAATGCATATGGTGATGTAGAGCTGATGGTGAAGTACCAGGAGAACTCCTCAACAATTAACGGCCCAGCATTGGGAAAAGCAATATTTTGTAAAAGGTTATAAGTAGTTGACATTTAGGCTCTTGTAACTAGGTAAATTAAAAATAGACCAACTAAAAAGAGTGAAATAAAAATTGCGTGCGTATTCATATGTGCGTATCAAAGTCACCGAAAAAAACCCATAGAGACAGGGAGTGGGCTATGAAAAAAACTTTAGCTGAAGTTCAAGAAGTAGTAAAGAAAATAAAAAAGGAAGGCTACCTACAAAAACTTTTTACCAAAAAATTAAACCGACTCCCAAAAAACACTGCATAGTGAAAAATAACTTTAATTTCGGTAGTCGGTGTCTTTAGTTTTGTATTTTCGTTTTTGCATTAGTTAGTAATAATTAATGCCGCACTCGTCAAACGTCTCGGTTAAAGTTAATCCATAAGTAAGTAATTATGCAATTTCAGGCAATTTACTCTACTTAATACTCCCCAATACTCTTAATACTTCTTGCTTTTTTATTCCATTGACCATTCAACAAGTTACCTTTGAGCATAATTATTATATCTAGTTACCTATCTACACTGGAAGACACGGTGGAGCATATGGTCGAGTTGTGCCCTGCATGGGTGGAGCACCGTCGTATCCTCATAGAGGCGATCGGCGGCGGCGACTTCTCGCGCCCTGCTCTGGTTTAGAACATGGTGCGAAGCGAGAGGGAATGGGATGCAGTCACCTCCTGCTGCGAAGCAGTCATGCTAGTGAAGGAGGAGGCCTAACGTGCGAGGGAGAGGCAACTCTCTTCCACGCACCCCAGCCGCCGGGGGAGACGCCCCGGACGTCGTGGATCGCGAGTCGATTTCGGGCCACCGTAGGCACGGGCCCGCGGATGCCGAGCAGGGGTCACTCACCGTCCGGTAAGGACCAGGCCCAGGTTGGCGGCGAGTTGTGTTCCACGCGCGCCTCAAAAAGCTGTTAATACCAGTGACGGGGCCTCATAGGGCCATTGCCTGTTGGGGTTTGTAGGAAAGTTCCATCGAGATACCGCGGCCCCGGAACTTTAGGGCTTCCGAAGGAACAGGGTGGGTTTTTAGTCAGTAGAACACCCGAGCGGAAGAAGTCATGCGATGATATTTTTGACCAAGAAAAAAAAAAGTACCCATCTAC
Source organism: Tholera decimalis (assembly GCA_943138885.2). Lineage (NCBI taxonomy): Eukaryota > Metazoa > Arthropoda > Insecta > Lepidoptera > Noctuidae > Tholera > Tholera decimalis. Next base: position 30,858,867 of record OW964558.2, on the reverse strand, counting down.
ATCTATTATTTCATTATATTATACAGGTACACTGATTAATTAACTGCAAATGTAACTTTGTAATCCTATATATTTATATGGGATTACAAAGTTATTTATGCAGTTGATGTATTTAGAAAACTGGAACGAAATTGAAACATATTATAGTTTTTCCTTAATTCATATACTAAACACTAATTGTATTCTAAATTTGAAGCTTCTATGTCTGCTAGAAGTGCCTTAGACTTTTGATGATCGGTCAGTCAGTGAGTGACAAAATTAACAAAATTAAGGAACTTTGACTCGTTATAATTCTTAAACTACTGGTTCAAATTAAATGAAATTTGAAATATACCGTGTTTATACAATGCCTGTTTGGTTACTGAAAATTCAAGCTTCTAGTTTTATCCACAACGAAGTTATAGGGGGTCGAAAATGGCCTGAATTGCTTCGAGAAAAGAATGGTACGGCCGTGCCGCTTTTGCTCGACTTGGCGGGGGCACTGCCGTGCCCCCAGATAAGTAGTTGACATTTAGGCTCATGTAACTAGGTAAATTAAAAAAAATTGGCCAAGTGCGAGTCGGACTCGCCCATGAAGGGTTCCGTAGTAACTATAATAATATAATATATTATGTGTATTTATTTGACGAATAAAAAAAAACCTTAAAAATTTCTTAAAACTAGCTTATTTACATTTTACAACTACGCTAAATAACTTTGTTTTTCATAGTATTTGTATGAATTACAAAGGTATATTTGCGGTTTTAGAAAATATGCTGTATCTCAAAAACTGCTGACTCGATTTCGTTCAAACCAATTTTGGTTGAAAGTTTACATTAAGATCTACAGACATGTATTTGTTTTAGATTTTTCACTCTATTATTATAGAAGTTAGAGGGGGGGACACAAATTTTACCACTTTGGAAGCTTATATCTTTTAAACGATTGACTTTATGAAAAAGTGGTTTTAGAGACCCTCATATCATTTTTAAAGACCTGTCTATATATACCATACACGCATAGGTTTCATGAAAAAAAATATTTGCAGTTCTAGTTCCATTTATGGGGACCCCCCTTTATTTTAAATATTTTTTTAATTTTTTTCTAAAAATCGGAAAGCGGTTTACAGAATACATCTACCTACTAAGTTTCACATGTATAGTCTTAATAGTTTCGGAATAAAATGGCTGTGACATACGGACGGACGGACAGACAGACAGACAGACAGACAGATGGACAGACATATCGAAACTATAAGGGTTCCGTTTTTTTTGCCATTCGGCTACGGAACCCTAAAAATTGACCAACTAAAAAGAGTGAAATAAAAACTTTTTACCAAAAAATTAAACCACTCCCAAAAAACACTGCAAAGTGAAAAATAACTTTAATTTCGGAAGTCGGTGCCAAAAACGAAAATACAAAACTAAAGACACCGACTACCGAAATTAAAGTTATTTTTCACTTTGCAGTGTTTTTTGGGAGTCGGTTTAATTTTTTAGAAACAAGTTTTTTGTATTCATCTATTCTCAAGGAACTCGCGGCTGAATAATAACAGCCGTATAGTTCGATCTTCAATGTTAAACAACGCTTGCTGAAATTGGTCCATGGATGGTCACCCAGACCATCTTAACATATCGTAGCGTAGTCAAATGCCTCAAAATCTAACACTGGTCTTGCCAAGGGGTATTGTATTACCCAGCTACTGAGTTATGAAGGGTCAGATAGACAGTGGCTCCATGTAAAACACTTGTACACAGTTACATCTAGTTAGACTGGAAGCCAACCCCGTCATATGCATATATGGTTTATGGTTTAAGAACTTTATTTATTCCTCAGAAAGAACTACAATAATTCACCTACTGAGAAAACATCTTTATAATATTTGAAGTGTAGGTAAATATCCCACACAAACACACATATAACATACACACTCACACACGCACGCACAAACACTTCACACTTCTCACTTACGCGGTGAAAGAGTGAGTGAGTGAGTCTCACTCACTCTTTCACCGCGCCAGTTGGAAATAACATTATATTACAAATTACATATAACCCACTGCTACTTCCTTATTATTATTTTATGATTGCTTTTTTAAATAATCAATTTTAATTTGTTTGTTTTGTTCAACTTTGTCAAAATTATTATAATTAGTTCAATCCTTTATTTGTAACTTTATTTTATCACGCACTTTTTTTAACGTTTTTTTTTTGTCTAGCTGTGCTATGTCACACTGAAGTTACGAGTAGATTCAGTCCTTGATTCAGTCAACTTCTGTTGTCAATATTGGGCTACCAAGATACAGGTTGTGTCTAGTTTGGGGCCCATTGCTAACTCTTTTGTGTTTTGTAACTTTATGTATTGTATTTACTATCTGTATGTCTTCAACTTGTATGTGTAAAGAAATAAAAAATATTTGGAAAAGGCTAAGCAAATGATTGGTCCCTTATGAACAAAAATATAAAAAACCCCCTACGCAAAAAAATTTATAAGGAAGTAATTTAAGAAAAATACCATAAAAATAAAAAAAATAATAAAGTTTGTACTTTAAATATCGATACTGCATTGGCGATACCCCACCGCAATTGTTATTTGTTTTATTTTCATGGGATGTTTCTTAAACTACTTATAAGTATTTTTTTGCGTAGGGGGTTCTTAAAATTTTTATTTTTATTTTTAGCTTAAACTTTTCACTTACCATTGTCATTGCTTTTGTCAATGTGATCAACTTCATGGAATGGACAGTCATTGTAATAAAGTACACATCGTTACCTTTCAATTGATATACCACTTGGGTATCTTTGACAATATTCGATTTTATTCACCCCAACTTTCACCCTCCATACCTATTAAATAGCTGAACCAATATTGATAAAACATATCTAATTGTAATATGCACGTCATTCCTTTTCATTGGATACCCTACTTGGGTATGTTTGACAATATTACATTATTCAGCCCCACTTACACCCTCCATACTTAGTAAACAGCTGAACCGATTTTAAATAAACATTTTTGATTTGAATATACACGTCATGCCCTTTCATTTGATACCCCACTTGGGTATATTTGACAACATTCGATTGTTCATCCCCACTTTCACCCTCAGATCTAGTAAATTGCGGAACCGATTTTGACAAAACATATCTGAGAACCACCAACGGGAAACATGCTTTCTAACAAAAACCACATTGAAATCGGTTCACCCGCTTAGAAGCTACGGTGCCACAGATAGACACACAGACACACATAGCGGTCAAATTAATAACACCCCTCTTTTTGCGTCGGGGGTTAAAAACACAAACAAGCCTTTTTAAATATTTTTGTGTGCCTGTCTGTTCATTTGGGCTTATCTCTGAAACGCCTGAACCGACTTTAAAGTGTCTTTCCCTAGATCACTAGATGATAGAGGAGGTTACAGAGCAACATTTTTAAGCAATTTTATCACGGAATTTCAACGGGATCGGGATTTATGCGAAACAAGCAGTAGTGTGGGCTTCGCTCACTACCTTTCGTATCGTGAATCTTTCCTTCCACATCAATGCCTTAGCGTGCTATTATTTCAAGTTCAAAAACAATGTCGTGTTCAATAATATTGTACATAATCACGATCGCAATCACAGTTCGCTTCGTCGACGATAATGGAATTACGGTATGTTTAATCAATACACCGACCCACCTTCCCTACATGAGTAGGTATCGAAAACGCATTCTCCTTTACTGCCTCTATAGAACCTATTGTACCTATATCTGCTACTATTGGAGATTGCATGTCATGATACTTATTGGAATTATAGTCGAGGACCGTATTAAGTGTCATTTCAGAGGAATTATGTTACACATTATTTATCAGCATATTTTTGTTCAGAATTATGAAAAAGTATTTTATTTATTCGTTTATTTATGTACACTATTGTGAATTAAGATTAAAAACAAATAACGAAAAATTAAAACACTAGCACTTTGTCCACGACTTTGTCTGTGTGAATTTCGAAATAATTTACAACGAAATAACAACAACTAAACAACAAATGTTACTTCTTTATAGTATTTTTTTAAATTAGTTATTGATGTCCTACTACTGGGCATTAGTCTCCCCCAAATCCTTCCAGGTTTTGTTTTCGAAGGCCACCTCGAACCAACCAACGCAATGTGCATCCAGGTCATCTCGCCATCGTTTCCTGGGCCGGCCTCGGCGGCGCCGTCCATTCTCAGGCACCCAGTGCGTGGATATTTTTTAATATTACTACCAGTTGCTCGAGACTTCATCCGCGTGGGGAGTTTTTCCCGTTTAAGTCCCGATCTCGTGGGAATTTCGCAAAATCCCGTCTTAACGAGCATCTACGTACTAAAAGGAACCCCCATGCAAAATTTTAGAGCCCTACTACTTGTAATTTCTGAGATTTCGTGATTAATCAGTGAGTGGTATTTCGCTTTTGCATATATAGATTATAGATACCGCATACCGCAATCAACTAAAAATGTGAAGAAATAGCCAAGGCATGAAGATACCCCACTTTTACTTAATGCAAACATAAAGTTAAGAAAACAAATATACTACTACAATATACCTTAAACATTCATAATATACTTTACACAAAGGCAAAGGTGTTACTCCTATAAATATATGTACACATAATATATGTATAGGTATAAGTGATATTACTACAGGGACAAGTAAGGTCTTACAAGTATTCTGAATAATTTTGCTTCAGAAACCATTCCACGCGACCTCAGAACAGCCTACCATCAAAATCTGATCATTGGCTACGCAAACAGGACAAACATACAAACATTTATTTTTATTTATATTGAAAGTAGGTTATCTAAAATTATAATTAGCCTATAAGCCAATCCCACTACTGGGACACTGGCTTATTCTCTACGACAATCCATCAAGCGAGTTCACTGCGAGTGGTTGAATGTGATATTTTTAATTATATTTTTGGGCCTAGGACGAGTCAGTTTTCTCAAAATGATTTCCTAAATTCTTTGTGAATCTGTTAGCTTACGTAGTTTGTAGGTTTTTAGGCAGAACAGGTACCAAACATTAATAACGAAGCAATATTTTATCCAATAACAGCTACAAAGGGAATTTAAAATTGTTATACAGGAATTCAATTTATTTGCGTAAGGGTGCTCGCTTTGTTCGATAAATATAATAATGTCTTCAAAGATTAAAACCAATTTTTCGTGAAAATATTTCCTTATTTTATATTCGTTTTTATGAAAGACTAGTTGTAGCCCGCGACTTCATTCGCATTTTAGTCGATATAACCTACGCAGTAGTTTATATCGACGTAAAGTTTTTTAGTTCCAGAGATTAGCCCAGACAAATGAAAAACAGACGGACAGTCAAATATTTCAAAAATATTTGTTTTTGTTTTAAAATCGTGTAAATAACTATAATGCCTTGATCACACGTACCGAGCAAATGGGTGAGACAGTAAAATGTTTATCGGCCGAGACAGTGATATAAGCGAGTAGCTGTTCACACATCATTTGAAATTAGTACAGTCAGTTCAGGTTCTAATGAGACTACAATTCGAACACGATATATAGTAAAAAGATTTGAACGAAGCGAAGTGACAACAATCATGTCGACCGAGTGGGGAGACACGGAGACAGTGCACGTTCAGACCTGCTAAGTGAGCGAGAGAGACAGTGCGGGGAAGCGGGAGGGTGGACACTCGGCCTAGTATGTAGAACGGGAGCCGAGCTACTGTCTCGCCGCTTCGTTCGGCCGAGCACTCGGCCACAGATTACTAAATAGTTACTTCGTAACAGATACATCACTCTCATACAAAAGCGAAAATACCTACGCTATAATAGCCTACAAAATCTTAATAATAATACAAGCTGTTTGCAGCGAGAAGAAATGTACCATAATTACGCATACAGAGAGTTGAGATTGTTTTGCCCGCCGCGCGACCCACGTCATCGTGCGAATGTCCTAGGGTTGTATATGATGATATTGGTAACAAAACGAATAGAAAAACAATTTTTTTTGATGATCAAATTTGTTTCAGTTTAATAAAATGATTGATACATTTTTCCTTCCCTGAATACCCGATTAATAAATTTTAGTGTCGAAAATATCCGAAACCGCGTAAATAATTGTAATTTTAATAAAATTCCGTGCAAATAAATAATCAAACGGGAAACAGGAGCAAAGCGGAGGAAAATCAATTGTTTTTAGGTTGATCCATTATGAAGTTGTCAAATTTATTTAAAAAGGCTCATGCAGGCGTGCGGCATCCCACTGTCGGATGTACCGCCGGCGACACGCGAAGCCGTAGGCATATAACGCGTGACCTTGAGCGAGTGACGAACGCCTGACTCGGCGCCATGTTTATACCTACCGAGCACTCGGCCGAGAGCACTGTCTCGCCCGTTTGCTCGGTACGTGTGATCAAGGCATAAGCACTTGAGAAAACACATCATCATGCTTAGCCTTTACCCAACTATGTTGAGGTCGGCTTCCAGTCTAAGCAGATGCTCCTGCGTATTAGTGTCTTACATGGAGCGACTGCTTATCTAACCACTACAACCTTGACCAGACCAGTGTCAGATTTTCTGGCTTCTGACTACCCGTAACGACTGTCAAAGATGTTCAAGTGACAGCCGAGACCTATGGCTTAACGCGCTTTCCGAGGCACGAGGGTATCACACTGCCAACTTCCAAACTCCAGGCCACTATTGAGAAATTCCTAATAAAAAAAGCCAATAACACTGCCTCATTGCCAGCATTCGCGCTTGTGACCACTAGACCACCTGGAAGTCACACTTGCAAAAACACATTTATTTTGAAATCACACACAATGTTATTTATATACATATGGATGTATTGATTATTTGTATATAACGGAGTTACTTAAGCTGTAAAGATCAGATGGCAGATATTTCACAGACAAAACAAAAAGTTAAAACATAATTAGGTATAACAAAACAACCTGCGGATTGGCAAAAATAAGAGAAAACTACCGGTATTGGTTAAACCGCGAAATATTCATTTATGGGGTCTCGTTTGACCACTATTTAACCTGATAGCACAGTATGAAGATCGTACAGTAGGTTGACGCCTTTGATCTTGTGGAAAATGCCGACAACGTCTAGACAGTCTCGCAGCGGCCAGGGTTGTCACAAGTAAACAATATTTATGAAATATTTTTTTATTGCAGATCGACATCGTTAGCAATATTATTACTTAATATAATAATGAAAACAATTTTAACCTGCTCTTTACTGCACGTATTATTTAGCAGTTGAGGGTGGACATAAAAATGCAGATGAGGCGTGTACAAAAAGATTTAAAATTTGAACTGATGCACGTGATAATTAGGTACTGTGACACTTACTGTACTGTAATGTTGCTTAAGTGAAGGTTTTTTAAATAATAAATTATAAAAAAATGATGTCCGCCATTTTGGATTTCAAAAAGGATGACATTTTCGTAACAAGCACCCCAATTAACCTCAAAATTGACACCCATATCAAATTGTTTAAACAAAACGTCGGCCATCTTGGATTTAAAAAGGATGGCATTTTCGTAACAAGCGGCCAATTAACCTCAAAATTGACACCCATATCAAATTATTACAAAAAATGACGTCTGCCATCTTGGATTTCAAAAAAGATGGCATTTTCGTAACAAGCACCCCAATTAACCTCAAAATTGACACCCATATCAAATTATTACAAAAAATGACGTCCGCCATCTTGGATTTCAAAAAAGATGCTATTTTCGTAACAGGCACCCCAATTAACCTCAAAATTGACACCCATATCAAATTATTAAAAAAAATTACGTTAGCCATCTTGGATTTCAAAAAGGATGGCATTTTCATAACAAACACCCCAATTAAACTCTAAATTGACACCAATATTTTATTAAAAAAAAAATACGTACACCATCTCGAAATTCACCTTTATTAAATAATAAAAAAGTTCACCATCTTCAATTTGAAATTACTATTTTTCGTTATCTGTATTCTAATAAAGCTTGAAAGTATCGTTATCATTTTGAATAAAAATAGAACACCTAATAATATTAAGTAGGTATAAAAATATATAAAATGTCCAAACCCTCACGGCCCTGTGCGATTACCTATTAGATATTACTTTTTTACCGTCCGCCGTTCGGCTATTTTGTTAGCGTTATCAACGCGGCACGACATTATAAATAAAACGATAACAAAACATTATTAATTATTTACCTTTCTTCTGTGCGTGGAAGCTGATGAAACCGGAGATCTTTATTTAAACAAGATGAAGACTTGCAATCTCTTACAGCACACGTCGTATGTACCATTTTAAATAAATCATTAAAAAACAAACACGTGCTAGCCCCGAATGATGTCTCCCAATCTGCTAACATAGTTTTGTTCGCAGCTTGGGATCGGCATTCCCGCGTCTCGCCCCTCACACCCCGCACGATTGCCCTGTCTAGACGTCTTCGTCGGACGACTGTATGATCTTTAGACTGTGCTGATAGTAAGCAATGGTGTGGTCGAAGATAAAACACGCTTAACTAGAAGCTATTAAGCTATTCGCTCGTGACATATAAGCCCCAGTTTATAGCTATCAGGAAACAAACTCCGGCAGGGAACTCCACTCCTAAATGATGATTATACAACGTGTAACAGGATAAACGCAATTCCTGAAAGTAGTTGGTTCAGAATCGGCTTCTGAATCGATTTCCGTCATAAAAAATAGGTGTTAAATTTTGACGGAAAAATCTTTCATGTAACTTAAAATGGAAACACTATATCATGACAAATTAGTACAATCCTGAATTCAAGGAAATGCACTCGTGTGTGTGTCGGCCGACATTGCATGCGTGTATGCGTCTGCGTAAGGATATTGCATGACGCACATACGTTTTGCGTTTAGTAAGGATAACTATTTTTGAAAATGGTTCGGTTTCAATTTATTTAGTTACGGATGTTGTTTTAGACTTATAATTTAATATTCTAATTGGGGTATCTGAGGTATTGCGCTTAATCTGTTACACCTTGTATTTAAACGATGATTATCATCTGTCTCGCCTTCTCTCTATTATATTAGGTGCAGTTTTCAGTGTTTCCTAGCTGAGTACTAGGCTTCCACTACCCAGTATCACTACCCGAATGGGTGAAAACTCATACCTACAGTGAGACTGAGAAACTTCTCCAACATTCACACTGACACTACCAATTGCATGTATACACGTACACCCTCTCCCCTCCCCTCTCTCACACATTCAAACATGCACACACACACACGACATATACACACAACGCTACATCACTACTCAAAGACACACAGACACATCACCACATCACAACTTAAACACACACGTTCACAAATTTCCATATTTTTTTTTAATTTCTTTTAAGTTCCTTTTACAGTGTTTAATAGTATTATTCTTAATTGTATCTAAACACTACCTATAATGTTTATTTTTAGTTATGGAAGAGCGGAGTCTCCTAATACAGACATTATTTGTCTAAAAGGAGGCTCCAATCACTATGCTATGTTGTACGAAAACTGTTTTTTCAATAAATAATTATTTATTTATTCCACTACCCAGTAACTGGGTAAGCCTTTACCTAGATGTTCTAGCATGAGACAGTACAAATGAAAACGAGAATCTACGATTCACCATGTTCTCTACTCTACACATCCACAGAATGATCTCGGAGAATGTTGCTTAAACTCGGAAATCGATCTGAAAAGCTTTTATTACTTTGATCACGAGGTGTTCCTATTTATACAATGATCGTCTATTAATGTGGTAAGGTATTTTCATATTATATACTAGCTGTGCACGCGACTTCGTCCGCGCGGAATAGTGACTTACAGCAGCATTTTTAATTTTTTAGGTAAATTATTTTGAAAATAAAACTCATACATTATTTGAATGTCGTATTTATTAATATATAATTAAACGTCTAAAAATGAGTTTCAAGCTTCTAGCTTTAAAAGTGACGTAATTTCCATACAAAATGTCATCCCCTATTTCAACCCCTTACAGCCTTTTTCGCATTAAAAAGCAATCTATGTCCTTTCTCAGGCTCTAGACTATGTCTGTACTAAATTTCATTAAAATCGGTTCAGTAGTTTAGGCATGATTGCGTAACACACAGACAGACAGAGTTACTTTCGCATTTATAATATTAGTAAGGATTATGAGGGAAACAAGGTTAGCAGGAAATAATGTTACGTTAAAATCCGAGACAAAATCGACCCATGAGTAAACTTGTGCACCTAAATATTATACTTTATCAAGTTTACATTTCTTACAAGTTTTCCTTTTACGAAAGTTCTCAGCAGTCAAAAAAGTGAGGCTTACATGAACTGAAATATTGTTCGTACAATTTCTTTTTGAAATATGTGGAGAGAGTTTCTGGAATGGTTTAAAGTTTCTTGTTTAAAACAAAAGCTTCATTTAATCTGAAGTGAAAACAATTCATTATTAATTTAAATTAGTTATTTCGTAAGCAATGCTTTATGTATGTTACAATATATTCATTAACCAAAATACATAATGTTAACTAACAGAAGGCGTTCCCGTTAACCCGCAATAGTACTACCCGTAGTAGTAGTAAGCACATTAATAGCAATTAGATCGCCACACACGCGGCCCGTCATACATAAATAAATTGCGACGTTGCCGTCCTTCAAGTACGTGTGTACAGAGTGTTTCTTTTACGTATCAATTTAACATTTTTAGTGAATATTTTAATATTTAAAAAATAAAAATATTTTGTTTTCGAATGGTAATATTTTTTTAGCATGTATGGATGCTATTCTATTGCGGGTTAACGGGAACGCCCCCTGTTTATTAACATATTGTATATCCAGAAGAAGTCCCTCATAAAATGGCGCGATGCGACGGTACGATATCATTAATTTTTTTTCCTTTAAATTATCATCTCTTCGGATGCAGATGAATATTAGTGAATGCCTAAGTGACCTCCGGTCCGATAGGCAGTAGTTCCATGTAAAACACTGTGTGTATCGTGTTACCCAGCAACTGAGTTGAGGACAATCCAGTAGCTGGGTAGCACCCGTGCCTGTTATTATTTTGCTACGTTAGCATTTAGCCGTTTTTGAATGAATGAGCTCAGGAAGATCAAAGTCGGAATGCTCCATGTAGGACCCTTGGGTCCTTCAAGTTCTTACTTGAAGGACACTAACTGTCACTGGCTCACTACTACACACAACGGAGCGCAGGCGCCGTCCGACTCGTACCACGTTCGTCACAAGACTGACGTTTGACAGCTAGCCCCTCCAGAGTGGTACGTGAGACAGTGTATTGTATCTACTTTATACGAAAGGAATCTCAAAATGTCCTTACTTTGGTATTGTTCGTCAGATCGTTGAGCTCCTTAAGTTCGAAGTTGAGCTACACGATAACTGACAAATGCTTGCACTGTCTGGATAGGTCCGCTTAAATCTGCGTGCTCATTTCCTCAAAAGACACAACAGACAATGAACCTTCATGCTTCTCATATGGATTTATAAATACGAATTTATGGACTTTAAAAGAGACATTGACGTCTGAGTTTGTTTCGGTGTTTCTTTTCAGAGTAGTCAGTTAGGAAACACCAGCCTCATCTAGCTTAACTTAAAACACAAAAAATGACGTGTAAAAGTGTTATTTATAACCAATTTACAAAATAAATATTTCATTTCATTTCATATAGATACAAACACTACACTCCATATTTTACTTGCGTCAGACACACGAACAGTCTCAAAATAAGCTTGGAATTATCTAATGTAATATTAACTATAATATAATAATTTATTTATTTATTGATGCTACAAAGTCTCTCTTGTTAGTAAATACTTTAGTGTAGCAGCAAAATTTACGATTCATCACTTGAGAGTCGTTTAGATCAGCTAGTGATTTTAGAATTCTATTGGAGCTGCCTTGTATTATAATATTATCTCTATTCAATAAAATATATATACATATTTACACAACTTTAATGGACGTCGCATGTACACTGTGGTGTCAAGTTTTTATGTAAGAGCTTTAAAACTCGTCTCGTTTCTTTACCAGTTCCTATACACACAATTATTTTATCCTAAATAAATAGATTCTTATAAAAGTTTCTTCATTTATAACCATGTCATCCCTTTTCGTGGACATAAATTCGACCACAGCCTGTACATAATTGAGTAAGTTTCGCAGCAAAATAGCTCTCACCAATAATTTAGTTAGAGACTTCTAAAAGCAATAAATGGGTATACTTATTGATTTATCTTGATATATAAAGGTCCTGGCTACTTGAACATTGAGGTTTGTGACAGTTGGTTTGGTTGAGTGGGCAAGGGTTAGACAAGCAATATCTGGGAATTAATTGCTTTTTGTTGCTTATTGGAATTGAGCGGTCAATCAATAGATTGGCGTGGATACAGGTCGAGCTAGCTCTAAGAATTTTCCAATTCTAGCGACCACTATATGGAATTTTCAATTACGTAGACCTGGTTTGCTGATTCCTCGTAGGCACTGATATCCATCAGTGCCTATGAGTGCACTATCTGATGAATCAGATATTTTGATCGACATTATATGTGAATACTGATAAGTGTAGAAAAAATTATAAATTTCGTATAGAAATCACTTTCTTTACTAATGGATAGAAAATTATTTCTATACGAAAGGTGTCTGACATGTTATGTTGTATAGAAAGAAACCAGTATTCCACTGAAAACCAAGGAAAATAAGGATAAAATAATCGAAGAGTTTTTACTGAAGTTAGGAGATTATTTATTTAGCTCCCTTCAATATAGTGGACGTCATGTTCGTGAACGGGTGCCGTCAGTCTGCGCTTGATATACTGATTTAAATCTTTCTGGTACCTATGAATATAATATCTCATTTTTATTTAATTTAAACAGAGTTTTTAATACTGAAATATGATTTTATGCCCGTGAAGCTTATTACACGTTCTTCTCCATCGGGATCTAAGCTATAAAATGTGCAAGTAGTTCCATTTCCTTGGCTAACTGACTTTTAATATTTTTTATGAAAAAAAAAATCAAAATTTCTGAAAAAAAAAACATCAAAAAAATGGAAAAATGAAAGGAAAGCATTCCCAGACATCTAGGTACTAGATGGATGACATAACTATTCATCAGTAATGAAATACTACGAAAATTATTTTTTATTTAATCAAATTATCGTAAAAATCTGGTTAACTTTAACGTCTGAATACGATATCGATAATTACAAAATTAAACTTATTTTTTTTAGTTCAGTTCAGTTACTATCTATCTACTTTTAACCGACTTTAAAGGAGGAAGTTCTAAAGGCTTTTCTTCTGTGTGACATGCATGTTTTCATTTAAGATTTCTGAAGATTCCAGAATTAAAATAACAGTGGATAGATAAATTTACTAGGGAATATTGGTCTCTAGTTTTTTTTGTTGTTAGATTATTGAGAAGAGTCAAATCGTAAAAATAAGATACCTATATTCAATCTTTTTAGGCTTCAAATAGTATGGTGGACTCTAATAATAATTAACTTGGGCCTTAATTAAAATGTTTATACTATGGGATTTTTACTTGGTATTTTTACAACGTTAACATCAATTTTATCGATATCGACTACTTTCTCTTAATCAAGTAGACCAATCCCTAACCAGGCATATCTACGCAACTTTAACTTGAACTGACCAATTACAGCTCTGCATTTCTCTCCCCCGCCCGACCCATAAAGTGAGTCGTGTTCTTCAAAGAAATCGGCCTATGTGCTCTCTAGTGGTTATATACTCTCTTGGCACGGCCAACAAAGACAAAATATTCGCCAAAGAGGAAACGCTTAACCGTTTAATTTCACAACGGTGTCAAGACCTGATCCAGCAAAGTCAGAAAACCGATCTAATTTACATTAATTATCATATTCCTTTTTAGTGGCACAAACTTTCAACTTTTAGCTGTGCACTATCGACTAGCAACTACTGAATATTTAGCAGTTTGCGGTGTTCTCATTTTAATATTGAATATTTTAAACAAACGCTGATTCTGTAAATATAATAAATATCTAGGAAATATTGCAATCGAATTGTCTACATGAATTTTTATCTATATATTAAGAGGAATCTTAAACATTAAATATTTTTCAAGAAATCACTGGCTGCTACGATTGAATGCTTGATTTCGTTAAAAACGAAGGTTTTTAACGAAATGCTTATAAACCTCATTTGTTTTAACTCGATGGAGTTAAAACAAATTAGGTTTATAAGCATTCTAGCGAATTCGTTCGGGAGGCAATTTAAGTAATTTTCCGGGCTAAAAAACAAGTTGTGTTAGTTCGGGTTGTAAAGTATTATATGTGCCAAGTTTTGGTCAAACCCCAAACGTCGTATTCTGACCAAAAAGTAGGAATACGACGCATAAAATATATTATAACCGATGCCGAAAAATTATCCCAGGGGAACGTTTTGTTTTTAGCTAAGAAATGGCATAACGATCTAAGTAAAATAAATTGGCTTTCCAATTTCCTATATAAGACGACTTGATACCCAGTTAAATAAATTAAATATATTTACAAAGCTCAACAAAAACATATATACAGGGAATATAAAAAGAGCTCATCGAAAAATTCGTCAAAATCGCTATCAATGGAAAAAGTGCCCAGAACACTGGCTGCAGTGCCAAGTCGTATAGCAATGCTGATTCTCTGTCCGAAGAAAAAGCCAGCCCTCTAGAATATAGGTTTTTGAAAAAAACAATTCTTTAAGCCTTTATTTTGAGGCCCGAAACTTTTCAGAAAGTGGAAATTAAGCCTTTATTTGTTCAGATGATCATCTTTTTTCTTTTCAACAGTCATCCTCACATGTATTTATTATTGTATAAGATAGCTGCATATTATATATATACAACGTGTAACGGAAACCCCATATCTATCCAAAAGGGCTGAAGACAACATCTGGTATGGATTCTCTATGCACAATTTCAGCTCAAAATAAGTCACTCAAAGAATTGATGCCAAATTATCGGTTTCATATGTTTCTTGAATACCAATCATAACAAACGTGTCACAGCACTACGAGAGTCAATAACTTTCCACATCACTTGCCAATAACACGATAATTCTCTCCGTTCTTCTTAATTTGAAAATTTCGGTCTCTGGTATCAATGTATTGAAATTTCTAATAAGTTCCACACATGTAGGCATAGGATTACAAAACCCTGGCCATATCGTTTGTTATCATCCAAAGAAGCCGTGCACTTGGTATGTATATAACCTTTAAGTTACATGTTGTATATTATATAATATATATACAATTTTTAGCAGTAATTACGGGTAGTCAGAAGACAGCAAACCTCACACAGGTCTTGCCAAAGGGTAGGTGCTAAGCCGTGCACTTGGTATGTACCCTTTAAATTACACGTTGTATATATATAATATAGTAAGCGGAATGAAGGAGCGTGGAACACACGACACAGGGTTACTAGTTAGAGTTCCAGGAATCAACACTTTCAAATGTATTTTTTATGATATTAAATTATTCTTATTCATATTGTCAATTAGCAGTTCACCCTGAATTTCGTTTGCATAGGTCTCTTACTGACATGCAAAAATATTTTAATTGTGCAAGCAGTAAATTATAACATAATACACATTATTTTCTTTATTAACGTTTTTGTGTTTAAAATTTGATAGTACTTATCTTAACCTATATTTGAAAAGCTTTCAGAGGCAAAGCGCTAGCCAAATGAAAGTGCCTTAATGTATTTGTGTAAATTAAAGTAAGTGTAATTTTATTGATTTACGTTTCTTAAAAATATAAAAAATTTAATGGATATTTACTAAACTTATCTTTTACCAAAATCTTTACTTTTTACGTTGAAATGTAAGTATGTATTTGCTCAAATTAAATAAATCTTGTTGTTTGTATAAAAAACCATGAAACATGGCAATAGTTTCTCATTATAAGATTTCAAGTTAATTTAACTAATCTTCTTTTTAGCGTATCGAAAGCAAACCAAATGGACTCGGCCCGGAACTGGGCAATGAGTTTGGCATCGTCGGAAGCATCTATCAATTCTTGCAGTGAGCAACGGGCAGGACACGCAGGATAGGACATCAAGTGGTTTGCGGAGCAGCACCACATTTGCACTCTAGGGCAGAGCCCTCAGTAAATAGTGGATATTTACTGACGGCTGACCAGGTTTTCTTTGGTTTGACCAATCTGGGTCCGGAGTCTATTTAAAGACTTCCAGGTCAGTCATGGCAGCTCATGCTCAGGCTTGGTACCTAGGGATGCAATGTGTCGCTACAATTTTAGTCGCCCCTAAACTGCCCGCCAGCAAGGACTAATAATATGACTTTATCAACAATACAAACAAAAATAGAATTAGTTTTTCTTTATGTATTGATGTAAAGGTTTTTAATACCGCTTTGTTCATCTAGGTCATATCACTTAGGTGAACAAAGAACACTTTTTAGTCTCCTCATTTCCTGGTGCGTTATGGGCTAGAAGATATAAGGTCAAATTCTGTTTGGCATTAATTTTCTCAATTTAAGAACCTTGCTGTATAAGTAAATATTAATTTAATTCAATCCATGAGTTTACTTACGCCATACAAATGAATATTACTGTTACCCAAAATGGCTTCTGTTTGGTTAAGGCGTAACATAACTGTTACCAATTAGAAGCACGAGTAAGTTAGGTACTATAAAAACAGTAGTTTATCTTCATCAACAATACCAACATACATTATTTGTTTCGCTAAATATTTCACTATGGAGGTTTTGCGTAAATTGGATCTATTATTGCGAGTAAAATGTTGTTATAACTAGCAAAAAAGAAGGTTTTGGCCAAAGTTATTATTTAACATTATCATTTATATCCACAACTACCATAAATACTGTTTATTACCATAAACACCCATCGTGAGTGTAGCAATATGTAACACTTAATGAAGTCGTTAAGCTAAATCAAACCAGTTACAATACTGAAGCAGGCTCGGCTGACTGAACCATACGCTAACGTAACATGTGTTCATACATACACATATTATGTCACAATCGAGGCACATGGCTTCTACGAAATCCGCATAACATGATACCAATGTCTAATAGACTGTTATTAGTAAACGATACGGCAGTGTGTGCCCGGACAGTTTGGTTTCAATTGAGTTTTGATTCGATAACTTAGTTATGGATTAAGTTGTATTATGTTTTATTGTAACTATCTTTTACTCGCGACTTCTTTTGTGTATATTTTTGGACAAACGTTCAGCCTCATTTTCTTACCCATTTTTTCGGTGTGAGAATCCTCAAATGAATTCTTCCGCTCTAGGTGAAGCGGCAGTTCTACTGATTAAAAACTCGCCCTGTTCCTACAGTTGCCCCAACGTTCCGTGGCCGTGGTGGAACATTCCCGCAACTCCGGTTTTCAGATCTTTAAGGGCTGATTATTAAATAAAAATTTTCTTATGTTTCACTCCGCATCGTCATCGTCGTCCCTCGCCAAATTGGGTAAATTTGTAAGTTCAGCGATTTTGCCGTGAAAGTGAGACAGTGATAAATTTTTATGCATTTTTAATATTAGTATGGATAGGTTACAATATTAGAAAAGATTATATTATGTATAGATATGACCTACTCAAATAGGATTTTGAAGAAGTAGTTTTGTATCTAGAACTTGCCAAAACCCATTGGCCGGAAAGATTTTAGTTCTAAAGAAACGTTTTTTTATGTTTTTAAAAGGATCACGGCATTAGAGTGAACGAGTGCAGTGACCTGCGAATGTGACATGTTTTCTGCGCTCATCTTGCGCTCTCTGTAAGCCCAAAGGGTGTCCGAGTCTCTCATTATTTTATACGAACGTAATATGGAGATAACTCCACTACTTTATTACGGCGTATGTTTGGAACAAATGTGATGTTTTGTCTTGTCATTATTTAGCCCTGTATGAAAACAAATTAATAGAAAATATCCTTTTGCGAGTTATCAATTTTAAAGCTTACATATATAATATATTATTATATATGAAAGTTATAAAGTGAAGTTTATAATGCATATTTCCATACTCAAATACTTTTATTTATTTGTGTTTAACACAATAACTTAAATCTTAGAAATTACATAATCGTAGCCATACATGGATAAGTTAAAATATTTAAATTTTGAATACATACATTCAGCTTTTTCCGGAATTCGATCAAATGTCGCCTGTTTTCTTGAAATTTTACGAGTTCGTTTGTTAATAAGTCGATGTAATTTTTATGAGAGTACGTATCAATTGCACCAACTTGTTATTGCGCATTACAGTTTGTTTTCAGTCCCTCATGATTTGGAATAAGATAGCATGTATTTTATACAGGCCGGACGCCGACGTTCGACTAGCGGACCCGTACACTATAAATTTTTCATAACTATAAAAAATAAATAAAATACGTTTCATTCAGTTCAATTTAATTCATTTAATACACTATAGCAATCATAGTATTTTTTAACTCAAGTCAACAAAAGTGCAGTCGTCCCTGTGATCATTGGGTCATCCCCAATGATCACAGGGACGACTTTTTAATTGTAGGTCAAGGGTTCGAACTCATGCACATTTTATAAATAATACAATACTTGATGTGAGTATATTGCTTACATATTAAGCAATATACTCACACCAAGTTTATAACATACACAAAAATATACACGCGGTTCGAGGCGGCATGGCATTCTACGCAGTGACATGAGGCTACTTAGATACAGTACTTACGCTCCTGTCTACACCTCTCATTATATAAAGACACACACACACACACACACATATTATACGAAACACGAAGTACATAATCACGCGTCACCTGACCGTGATGGGACTTGTGTTTCACTATTTATTTTATATTATTGTATCAATTATTTAAGTAATATTGTTTGCCAGACTTGATTTCCGTACGTCATATTTATAATGGCAGCCACAGAAAACCAGCGCCGTGCTGTGGGCATGCCCATGGCATAGCATTATGCTGAGTGGGAGCCTTGTTGCCACGACCACGACGTGCATTTGCCTTGTTTTTTGTTGTTTCCTTTTTCTTCGTAAATTGTCAATATCTAAGTCTTTGTCCTTACCTACTAACATAATTATAAGTACCAATTACTAACTCTAGTCTTAAGGAACTAAATAAGTTTTTAATATTGTTAGCATGTCGTTTGTCTGTTGGCAATAAATACTTTTTCTTTCTTTCTTTCTTCTTGTATATTTCCCCACTGCTCTCAAAATAGTGAAAGGAAATATCGTGAAGAATGTGATGTTCTTGGACATGCGACATCTACCAGTTCGGGTTGCACTGGTCCCGCGTCCCCGCGTGGCGGATTACGGTTCATTCCGTTTCATGGAAAGGACGCCTGTATTCCAAAAGTGGAAACATTAAAGGCTGATTAAGTTACGTTATGTTGCCTTAACTTGGGAACATACTCCCCGAGTTTAAGATCACACTAGACCTATTTTACAGTAAGCTTCAGCCAGCTAACGCCTCCTAGCGTAGGTATAATAATCAACAATACGTACCTCAGGTGCTCCTAAATAACAAGAATATTCGCACTCTACCCTCATGCCCAATCCAACGTTCGTTAAACATTATGTGTGTAAGAAGCAAGATATGAGAATTTACAATTTAAATCTCGGTAAACGTTGCTTACGTTATAAAGTGTTGTAATTAATTTGATTAAGAGTTCTGTGTTCTGTTGTTTCACGTCGAGATTGCGTTTGATCTAAATACGTGTGGAGAAATATTTTGTTCTTAATTCTGTTGTATCTAGGTTGTTTAACATTTACATATGCTATGCTTTTACTCTGGAATAATGCGTGCGTTGTCTAAGATTTTGGTGCTTATTCATGGGTTTACACAGAAGGCGGTAATAATAGCAATATTTTGAGTTTAAAAAAGTCTTCAGTGCCGTCATTAACACAAGGAAACTACTTTGCTCCGCAGTGTAACAGTGAAAGGTGAATTTAAAAAAATGCAAATCTAAACGTACCTACCCACTCCCGCGGCTAATGATCGTTCAAATTTTAATTGCCTTTCCATGAAACTTCTTTTATCTGGTTAACATTTTTCTTCAGAAGAGAATAATTAAGTTAAACGCAAACTATCGAGGAAGGTGAATAAAACTAAAGCTTAAGTTATAAACTATTCTTTTATCGCCTTTATTAGTGTAGTTTGTGAGAAGAACTTTCATGCGGTTGACGCGACCTCAGTTAATTATTTTATCGGTAATTACGGTGATTAATAAAGATTGCTAAATATACTTAACTTCTATATTGAGAACTTCATATTGGATACATAAGTAAAAAAGCTCAATCATCACGATAACAGTATCTATGTAAGTATGTTTTAAAGCAAGGGATTGCAAGAGGCTTAGGTTACATGAAGTGTTATATCACCATGATCTACGTAGCCTTTTTCCGCTAGGCAGTTAACCGTTCCACGATAACACGCTATCCCTTGGCATAACTTATGACAGAGTTTCTGACTGACGACAAAGTTTTATAATTATGAAACCAGCACTCACGTGGGGCTTCACTCCCGAGCCACTTCATATAAAATCCATACTAATATTATTAATGCGAAAGTAGCTCTGTATGTCTGTCTGTTGCCTTTGCCCGCCTAAACCGCTGAACCGATTTAGATGAAATTTGGCATGGGAATAGTTTAGGACATAGGATAGTTTTTATCCCGATATAAGGTTCCCGTGGGATAGTTTTAGAATAGCACGCGGACGCAGCCGTTGGCAAAAGATAAATTGAATTAATTAAATTTGATTTTTAAATTTGGTATGGTGGTAGCTTAGGACCCTGGGAAAGACAAAGGATAGATTTCATTCTTGAAATTATTCCTAAAGGATGTTAAAAGGGTATTGGAATTTTGAATAGAGAATCAATAATGTCCCCACTTCGACCGCTGAACCGATTTAGATGAAATTTGGTATCGAAATAGTTTAAACCCTGAAGAAGACATAGGATAGTTTTTATCCCGAATATCATCCCTTAAGGATGTAAAACTCTCAACATTTTTTTTAAACTACACAACTATATGTAGACTATACAAATCTTTGTTTAGGGCTGGGGTCAAACCCACGTCATGTACCAGTCAACCGTTACGCCAACGGTGTCGTTTAAATTTTAACTAATCAAGTTAATATACGAATCATTTCTATTTTAAAATCGGGGCAATATGCAGCTGCCCTTCTGAAAAGAGAAGAAGATCGTGTAGCAACAGATATCAACGGATGATTTATTTGAGCTCTGAATTCTGTAATATAGTCCAAGATATAGATAATTTAATAAACCACGTTTATACGGATTTGAAAACAAATATGAGGGATAGAGAATGGCTGCGTGAAAGAACAATTTTGACACCGACTAACGAAATTATAGGGCAGGTCAATGAAAAAAATATTTCTCATGTGGGTAGTGATTTTGTCGAGTATCAGTACGTCAACAATGTCATGGATATTGAGCAAGTGACGTCGTGCCCTGTAAAGTTTATAAACTCTCTGGAATTGTCAGGGTACCCCATCACATTAGTCGAGGCTTAAACTTGGTGTCCCAGTCCTGTTGATGCGTAATCTGGACTCACCAAGGCTCTGTAATGGCACGCGACTACAAATTACACACCTCGGATGCAATGTTGTTCAAGCAATAATTATGACAGGAATAGCAGCGGTGAAAACGTATTTATTCCTCGCATTCCAATAATCCCGACCGATTTGCCATTCCAGTTCAAAAAACTCCAATTTCCCCTAAAAGCAGCATTCGCAATGACCATAAACAAAGCTCAAGGACAGACAATGAAAGTCGCAGGGTGTACATTTAGAAAAACACTGCTTTACTTTTCCCATGGGCAACTGTATGTGGCGTGCTCACGAATATCAAGCCCACAAAATCTACATGTTTTAGCCAAGGACGGGAAAACCAGAAACGTAGTTTACAAAAATAAATTGTAAACTACATTTTTGGTTTTAAATAGATACATTTTAAATACTGTCTGTCTGTTTTGGGGATGGATGGACCCTGGTAATGCTTTTTTTTAAATATTATATGCGTTTTTTAACCACCCAAAAAGGTGTACCGTCACTTACTTTGTCAATAATTCTTGTTGCCAATCAACAAGAATTATTGACAAAGTGTAAATTAACTCGGGCGAAGTTGCGGCAAAAGCTAGTTTCAGATAAATCCACCCAGTAATGTTGAAGGTTAGCGCGTTTAAATAAACAAACAAACTTTATAATATTAATATAGATATTGTAACAGTCAAGGGGGGAGGCTATTTGCCATGAAATACTCTCTCTCTTTTCACTTTAAAACAAAACGTATCATTAACTCTGATGCCTTCGGGGTTCTTCTAAATAGTGACAAATAGCTTTTCCATGTATTCTTTTTGTTTTGCTCTCACATATATAATGTGAGAACACTGCTAAAATACGCTTCGTGCATCCTATTGGTCAAAATACATGCATTATGCGATCGAGTTGTGAGCCGTGCTATGCGATTATAGCCTTAAAGGTGAGCAGCGGAAGATTGGTCGATAGTACCTACAATTGTACATAAATCAATATTTTATATTTAATTTTATTTATTTAGGACTAAAAGTAGTTATACATTACATCATTATCAAAAAGTCGCTTTACCTATTAAAGGGTGAAAAACGTGTACGTAATTGTCTACGAAATGAGATTGAAATATGATAACAGACGCGTGTTGATAACATATTAACGTGAAACAATAAATCTTTTATCTAATATTGAAAATATAAAGGAGTATCATGGAGTTTATTTTCCATTCTTCCCTGTTAGTTTCTAACTAATATGTTAATATCTTTTCCTTGAACTCTCATTATGACGTTCAAAAGTGTCTTGTAATACTCTACTTGAAACAAACAATTTGACTTTGAATTTAATTACGACTTTAACTTCTAAAACATTTTAAATACGGATACCGTATCAAAGACGCAGACAGCAATTAATATGGGAATCTTCTAAAGGTCAATAAGCGAAGTCGACACTAACCATTCTTTGATAATAAAAGAAAGAAAATCTCGTAATAAAGAAATAGAGCGAAGTATTTAGTAGGCGACATTTATTTGTACAGAAACAAAGGTCAGTCGCGATGTCAGGTGACACTGTTAGATTGAGCAGTCTACTAATGTTGGGAAAACTTTCCTGTTGTGACTTCGTTTACTAGTAGATATAAATGTTATTCAACAGGTTGGGTTTGATAATGTTAGAAAGTTTTATTAATTATTAAGAAAATGTTTGTTTGTTTAGGACAATAAATTATCTATCACGAGCTTCTGCCCGTGACTACGTTCGCGTTCTTTTTCCCGTGGGAATTCCAGGATAAAAAGTAGCCTATGTGTTTTTCCAGGCTGTCAACTATCTACTTACCATCCATACATCTATACATCCATCCTCACAAGCTTTCGCATTTATGATAATAGTAAGATAATTTTCTTTCATTACACACTAACATTACGACATAGTCTTCTTTACTCTGTCCTGGACTTCGCTTATCTTCTCTTATTAGCTATCATGAGCCAATTTTTACGGGATGACAATCCTTCGACGTGGTGTCATCGGAGGGGTTAGGTCAAACTCGTACTAATTAAAACCACACCGGTGTTGAATCTTTCGCTTGCGGCCAAAATTGCAAATGGCAAATATGTGAATTGGTGTCGGTCAGCCAGCAGTAGGGCTCGTCCCGAAAGTAAAGACGGAGTACTTACTAAGCGCCGGGACACAGGTCCCAATTGAGCTATTTTAATCTGACCCAAGACCAATTGAATAAGCTTAAGCGACTCCAAAATATAAGCATTGTTTTTGAATTTTGTGCTGAGCTCAAAAGGCTTCCTATTTGTTTTCGCCGGAATGTACTGAACACGTTCGTTTTACCTAATAATGCTACGTAATTTGACTATTTCTCTTTATCTTTAAGAACTCATTTAGCTTCTCTGTGCCTCACATTACAAGTAATTAACATCATTGGATGAAAAATAAAATTAAGTAGTGGAATTTACTCCATATTCTTTTTACAAAAAAGCACAATAGCCTTTGTGGTTTGTCAGATACTGCCCGCTGACAGACAGAGAGATAAGATGAACAGCGAAGGCTTTAGTTATAGGAACCTACTTAAAATACGGGAAACGATCCCAAAAAAAATGTCTTATTGTATTTTTTATTGTTTCGAGTTCCAAAAAATATAAAACATAGCCCCAAATTAGAATTTTTCCTTACATGATTGTGCAAAAACTCAGAGAACTAGAATATCTATCTGTATTTATGTGTACTGTGTTGTAGAAACATTTGTTCCTATTGGGAATGGAACCCGCGACACGAAATGCTGCTGCAAACCGCTCAATCACTACGCTAAACGAATCATCAAATATGACTTTTGTTTTATGTGGCACTATCTATGTACCACATAATCTTGAACAACTCGTAAAAACCTGAATAAAATATTTTTATGGACTGTAAATAATTAACTGTAAAACTTTCATAGAAAGCGCTTTTCTAACAAATTAAAACCTCATTGAAAAGAAAAGATAAATTATAGTACCACAGAGATGAAAATAATAATTCTTCTAATCTATACAATTATTTCTTCACATCAATTAAAAATTTTAGGTGTTTGTTCCAGTTCTAATTAGCTTCAGAATTCGATAGAAATTTAATTGGTCGTGTTTATTTGATAACAGCGCTATAATTTGCAATATGGTTGAAATGCCTATAGGTTCCTGTTTGGTTTGGCATTTAATTTATTTATTTACTCTTGTTATTAACGTGGTGGATTATTCTTTATGTAAGTAGAGAAAATTGGACCAGTACATGGTTCAGTTTGAGGCTGAACTTTTTGACATAATGCACTACGCAGCGAAAATGTCTCAAATTCAGTGTCAGACTTCTACTAACTGACTAAAAACAACAGTTCTGCTCGTTTGCTGGCTGTTGGTGGACGTGTTTTTGTCCTATTGGACTACTTTGATATTAAATCTCTCAATATTCGTGTTTAAATTTTAATATTTTTCTGTACCTCTCGTACTATCTTGTGTAAAGTGCCATATACTGCGTGCGCCATCTTAAAACTTGTAATGCGGTGTCCCTCTCGCACAGTGTCGAGGAACAATATTTTTAGAAACTTGGAAAAAGTCGTGCAGATTGTGGGGCTCGAACCAGCGTCTTCGTGGTGCAACGAGGATTGAGAGCGGTCTGTCATACCGCTAGGCCATCTGTGCATGACGGCGCCGCAGCAAATTTTTGCATCGTGATCTACACTACTGCCTCCCACAAAAAGACAATATATATTTAAGGTTTTTTTTTATTTTTCTCTTTATTTCTCTATACGCCATGTTTTGCTCCCCGGAGAATAAAAGCAAATCGAATCCAGACTTACACTTGGGCAACGAACTCGGTACCAATGTTACTCAGAGAAAACGGAAGCAACCGGATTGTGAAATAACGCAAGCAATGAATATGTTATCTGTGGAGTTGAAACAGGCTATTTCGGATCTTCGGACTCACATAAGCAACCAGTTTTCGACTGTAAATACTTGTATCTCAAACCTAAAAGAAGAGTTAACAACTTTATCATCTACTTCTTTACACATACAAAATGATGTTAAGGAATTGCGTGCGGAATATCTCAATATAAAAAAGGAACTATCTGATTTAAACATCAAACATTCTGACCTTGAGAGGGATGTGACCTGTTTAAAATCTACAGCGAACTTTAATTCTGAAAACTATGTTGATTGCACAAAACGCCTGAAAGAGTTGGAGTTAAAGATGATTAGTTCTTCTTCCACAACAATTTCTTTACTGGAAAGAAAAATAGATACTCTAGAACAACAGGCAAGGCATTGCAATATTGAAATATCTAATTTGCCTGAAAAACTCGGTGAAAACTTAATCACTATGTTGGAGACAATTGGTTCGGCAATCAACATGACAATAGCACAGAAAGACATTATTGCTATTCATCGTGTCCCGCATGCACATAAACAAAACTCTCTTCCCAAGAACGTAATAGTCAAATTTAGTTCCCGAATAATGAGTGACAATGTTTTGACTGCATTCCGGCTGTCTAAAGGACTGACTTCTGACAGAATTGGACTAACAGGGACTTCAAGTCGCATATTTCTTAATGAACATTTGACTTTGCGTAACAAGGAGTTATTTCGGAAGTGTCGCGAAGCCGCCAAAGCCAAGAAATTTAAGTTTGTGTGGGTCAGAAACGCGACTGTCCTGGTCAAGGAATCGGAAGACTCGCCCACATACGCTATTCACTCGTTGGACGACATATCCAGCAAGATTAAGTCAACTGCTCAACCTCCTATTTCACAGCAAAGTAACATTTAATTTCTGGTTTATTGTACAATTTGTTTTCAGATTAGATATAATATTAGGCTATATACTATCGTGCATGGTGGGCTTTTTGTGTACATAACGTGTCCTGTGCTATCGATATTTATATTTACTATGACAAGCTTATATAATAGTAAAAGATTTTCTGTTTATTTGTTAGTCTTACGCTTGTTGATCTTTGAGTGGATAGATTTTAAAAATCTGTACTGGTTCATAAATTATTATAAGCTTTCTGCTAATGCTTTTTTTATAAATTTGGTTGCTTAATACTCAGCTATAATACCTAGACTTAATTCTAATTTTATTTGTATTAACAATGGCTAACAATTTTTGTATATATTATCAGAATTGCCGAGGGATCAGAACCAAATTGAATACATTGTATATTAATATATTGTGACATAGTTATGACATAATAATTCTGACCGAAACGTGGCTGACACTAGAAATTGCTGATAATGAATTTATCGACCAACGCTACTCAATATTCAGATGCGAACGTAATCGTTCTCTCACTAAAAAAAAGGATGGCGGAGGCGTTCTAATAGCAGTTTCTAAAAACCTTAGGTCGTCAAGTGTAACACTATTACCCCCTTTATTTTTGCCAGAACATTTAATAATTAGAATACCGTCTCATGATAATAAGTATTTACTTGTCTGTGCTACCTACATACCTCCTAATACAACGGAAGATATTTATATTAATTTTATTAATTCATTAGCCGTTTTAATTGATGACCCATCTATAGAGTGCATGATTTTAGCAGGAGACTTTAATTTTCGGAGCTCAATTGGATCAAATCATCTTCTCACATGATATGTGCCCCGAATAGTAATTATTCTAATAGTAGTCGTTATTTAATGAATTTTTGTTCACAATTAAATATGAACCAATTAAATAGTTTTAATAATTGCAATGACCGTATTCTTGACTTGTTTTTTTGTAGCAAACATGCAGAGGTCCATAGGCCTAATACTCCACTCTTACCTATCGATACACACCATCCAGCCTTTTATATTCAAATGTCATTTTCAAAACTATCACAACTACCTAAATGTACAAAACGAAATACATTAAATTATTACAAATCGAATTATATGGATATTAATGCTGATATTGAAACAGTGGACTGGCATAATTTATTGGAAACACTGTCCCCCGATGAGGCAGTGTCCAGCTTTTATGAAAAAATATATGAGATAATAAAGCTGCATACTCCTTTGCACAAGCCAAAAAATTATAAATTTCCTGAGTGGTTTTCTAAATACTTATTGAATTTGTATACAAAAAAAGTCGTGCTTGGACTAAGTGGAAAAAATATGGAAATGTTAACGATTACGAAGTATTTTCCATCTACAGGGCGAAATTTAAAAAAGAAATACACTTATGTTATAAAAAGTACATGAATATGATAGAAGATAATGTGTCTTCCAACGTTAAAGCATTTTGGTCGTATGTCTCCAGTCGCAAGTCCACTAATAGCGTTCCTTCTATCGTTTATTATCAACAACAGTATTCTAATGATCCCATTTCTACTTGCAATTTATTTTCCAAATTTTTTCAATCAGTTTATGAGCCCTCTACATTTGATCCAGCTGCATGGATTCCTCCACTTTCTACTGTTGAAAATAATATTAATCTATGTAATTTACATTTCTCGTTACAAACGATACGTAAAGAGTTAAAGTCATTAGATGTTTCCAAAGGACCAGGGCCAGACGGTATCCCCTCAGTCTTTCTGAGAAACACCTGTGACACTCTCTGCCTTCCTTTATTCATATTATTCAATAAATGTATGTCCATGGGTGTATTTCCCGAGGTTTGGAAACTTGCTAATATTGTTCCGATCCACAAAAGCGGCTCCAAAAGTTATGTATCAACATATCGTCCAATCTCTTTACTGTCAATCCTAGCCAAAATATTTGAAAAATTAGTACATAAGGAGATCTACCCAGTCCTGCACAGTGTGATACTTAAAGAGCAACATGGGTTTGTAAAAGATAGGTCTTGTGTTAGCAACCTCCTTATTTTTACGTCACAGCTATTCGAAGGTATTGACAACAGACAACAAATTGATGCTGTTTACACGGATTTCCAAAAGGCGTTTGATAAAGTTGACCACGAGCTTTTACTTTACAAAATAGCTTTCAATGGCATAAAAGGAAATCTGCTACGGTGGTTTGTATCTTATGTCACTAATAGGTCACAAAAAGTAGTGATTAACGGCTACGAATCTAGTTTTATAACAGTTACGTCTGGAGTCCCACAAGGCTCGATTTTGGGTCCATTATTGTTCATTTTATTTATTAATGACATTAAAAACTGCTTTAAGAATTCTAAATTTCTTCTTTATGCAGACGATTTAAAAATTTACAAAAATATTACAAGTATTTCTGACTGCATTGATTTCCAGAATGACCTTGATCGCTTCTTTGATTATTGCTCAGTTAACAAACTTTACCTTAATCTTTCGAAATGTCATAGCATTACATTTACCAAAAAAAAAATTGTCACCAAATATAAATACTGCTTTGGCAATAATTACGTCGACAATGTTACGTGCCTCGGTGATCTGGGTATTTTATTGGACTCAAAGTTACATCTGAATGCTCACGTAGAAAATATTGTTAATAAGGCTTTCCAATTGTTTGGATTCGTAATGAGAGCGACTAGAGAATTCCGCCGCCCTTCTACTTACTTATATCTTTACAAATCCATTATCCGGCCCCAACTGGAATACGCCGTTACCATTTGGAACCCATTCTACAATAAATATAGTAATATTATAGAGTTAGTTCAACGTAAATATCTTCGCACCATGCATTATAGATGCTTTCGGAAAAAAGTATCTAGTGATTCTTTACTGCAAAAGTATAATCTTCTCACACTAAAATCTAGACGTACTCTACTGGAAATGATGACTCTTTTTAGTATATGTCGCAACAAGTTTGACTGCATCGAACTTGTGAACAATTTGTGCTTTCTGGTCCCTCGCACTGTACACGGTCGAGAAACACGTACGAGACATTTGTTCGCAACCAACCTCCGTCGTACCAACTCTGGGGCACGCTCCCCATTACACCGTCTAGTTGATACTTATAATAAAAACTTCAGTTCCATAGATATTTTGTTTCTTGGTAAAAATGTATTTAAAAAAGATATTACATCTGCTTTAAAAGATAGCAGTTTATAATTAAACTAGTACTCACGCGGGGCTTCGCTCCCGTGGATTCTATCACGGTAAAAACATAACTCTCCTTTTTTGCAGTCGGGTAAAAAGTAGCCTATAACCTTCCTCAAGCTTCAAGCTACTTCCATACCAAATTGCATCCAAATCCACCCAGTACTTTCGAAGATTAGCGCGTTCAAGCAAACAAACAAACAAACAAACAAACAAACAAACAAACTAACAAACTTTTCCGCTTTATAATATTCGCGGGGCTTCGCTCCCGTGGATTCTATCACGGTAAAAACATAACTCTCCTTTTTTGCAGTCGGGTAAAAAGTAGCCTATAACCTTCCTCAAGCTTCAAGCTACTTCCATACCAAATTGCATCCAAATCCACCCAGTACTTTCGAAGATTAGCGCGTTCAAGCAAACAAACAAACAAACTAACAAACTTTTCCGCTTTATAATATTAGTATAGATTTATAGTCATTAAATAAGTAATTGTAGTCGTAAGCTCTAAGTTAACAATGTAATTTTATTAATCAACAGCTAGCTAAACTCTATTATAATTTGTGAATAACGTAGTGAGTAGTATATTTGTAACTATGATTCGATCCTGTACTATTTATAATCTTTAATATACTAATGTTTGTTATTCCTATGAAATAAAATAAAAAAATAAAAAAAAACCTCCCAGTTCCTTCAGTTGCCCTTGCGGTCCGGGGCTGCTGTATCTCGTTAGAATATTCCCATAATCGCGGCTCCACCTGCGTTTTTTTTTTTGTCAAAGAAAAGTAGCCTATGTTTATGTCCAGCCCTTAAACCGTTGTTTCGTTTTGACGTAAAAGAAGGATACAAACAAATACACTTCGTCATTTATAATATGAAAGACATCAACCTTAATAAATTACCACTTTACAAAGGTATCCAAATTGGATATGTAACAGACAACCCATGACAAAACGAGATATAGATAATTATAATTACGCTAAAGGCTAATTACTATTTCATAGCCATCACATATCAAAAGTGAGACGTTGTAATTACAATGCGGAAATACACATCTTGGCTAGATCTGCCAAATCTTGCTTACATCAAAATCAGTTCACCAAAAGCTATCAATTCATATGTAGTATTTGTTTAGTTAATTTACTATTACCATCGTTACATGGTGGACATCCTATCCATATTCACTAAACGTTTTGGAAATACTTTCCTTACTTTACTTACTCCTAAGGAGTGGAATTCCTTGCCGGAGTCTGTGTCTTTAAGTCAAGAGTAAATAGGTTACTTTTAGGTAAGCGTGCTCCATCTTCGACCACATCATCACTTACCATCAGGTGAGATGGTGATCAAACGCGAACCTATTACCAATAAAAAAAAACATCTAATTTGAGGTTAAGAAGCGCTGACTGATATAGGCCCGTGGACGGGTAATGCATGCATTAAATACCCGAGCTCCTATGTGCCTCGAAAACCACATTGACACCACTTTGACAGCTGTTACGGTCTATTGTGTTTGTCTGCTACTCACTATTTCATTACTTGTACATTACATTATTGACTTATGTATATATAAACATAGTTGAAGTATCTGTCTGTTTTTTTTTCGATGGTCAAGCCTAATCTCTTTAACGGCTGAACCGATTTTAGCGATAATTTCATAGGGAGATAAGTCAGGGTTATAAGGATCAAGATTTACACGGAATAAACTGTGGATATAATATCGACTAGCACGTGAACGAAGACATGAGCCCGGCTAGTATGTTAAATAAGAACACAAAGAGTTGTAATTAGCTTTCAGATTCCAATTTTTATTTCCGCAGACACAAGAATAGCTAAACCTAATATACAGACAGTTGACACAGTGAACATACATATTTTTATTCAACTTTATCACTTAATTTTTGCACTTTTCGCTTAGTTTTCATTTATTCGACAAATCTGTTGTTATCTAGTAGTGATCTTATTTTGATTGAAAAGAATTGGCAAGTTCCATATTCATGCTATTTAATGAAAAACTCCGTCATTAATTTACGCAACAGGTTTGTTAAGTGCACGATTAAACATGCCACAATATGGATTACCTTACTGATAACTGGTATTTACTGCTCATTTGCAAACATTAAATAATTCTGGCTTCAGATACAAAGCTAACTAATAAAAGTCTATTCAGAATAGTATAAGTTCAATTTCTACGTAATAGAAGTACTATTTAATAAAAAAAAAATATATCAAAGAGCACAGAAACGCATCATCATTTACCTTTTAGAAACTTTATGCTGGTACTTTATACAAACATAGTAACAAACACAACATGATCCCTACGTAATGATATATGATATTTTTATAAATAGATTTAAAAATTAAATAAAAAATTAAAAGCCCCTACGCAAAACATACTTAGAAGTAGTTTATGAAACATCCATTAAAAAGTAAAAAAAAATAGAATCGATACTGTGTACGGTATCAAATGTGTAAATAATGTAATAATAATAATGTCAACGGTGTACCGTTGACACTTGAGGGGTTAATGTTTGTTACATGCGTAGTTTTGCGTATGGGTTTTTTTTTAATTTTTAATTTAATTTTTATTTAAAGCTGTTTAAACTTATCACCTACCACATAGTTTTGGTCAATTTGATCAATTTTATGGAATGGACAGTTTTTGTAATATAGTACACGTCGTTCCTTTTCATTTGAGACGCCACTTGGTTATATTTGACAATGTTCAATTATTCATCCCCACTTTCAATCCCCAAATCTAGTAAAAGGCTAAACCAACTTTGATAAAACATGTCTGATTGTAATATACACGTCGTGTTCTTTCATTTGATACCCCACTTAGAAATATACCTAAGTGGGGTATCAAATGAAAGACAACATTTGTTTATTCATCCCCACTTTCACCACCCATACCTAGTAAATGGCTAAACCGATTTTATTAAAATATTTTTGAACGTAATATACACGTCATGCCCTTTCATTTGATACCCCACCTAGATATATTTGACAACATTCGATTATTCATCCCAACTTTCACCCCGATATCTAGTAAATGGCTTAACCGATTTTGTAGAAACACCGCCGGAAAACCTGCTTTCTACCAAAAAAAAAACCACATCGAAATCGGTTTATCCGCTGAAAAGCTACGGTGCTACAAACAGACACACAAACACACAGCGGTCAAACTTATAACACCCCTCTTTTTGTGTCGGGGGTTAAAAATATACTTTTACACGCATATTACACGTCATACTTTTTCTTCAGTTGTTTTTTATGGCTGATAGGCTGACGTTTGACCACTATTTCACCTGTAGGTAAAGTCGTAGATGAAATACGCTTAATTAAATGTAGCCTATTCACTCTTAAACTTAAATGCCCCAGGTGATAGCTATCAAGAAACAGAAATTCTCTCTCAGAATTTCTCTCAACTAGATGAGATCAGTTTTAGATAACATTATCTAAAACTGATCTCATCTAGTTGAGAGAAATTCTGAGAGAGAATTTCTGTGTTGCTTATACATATAAGCAAAGAACATTTATTAGTATTTTTATTTATTATACCTACTATAAAGTCAGTTTTTTTTTATTACGAATGAGCCTATTCTTGATCTCGATCACACCTGATGGTAAGTGTAAGATGAGGTCTACGATCGAACGAGCGAGCCCAGAAAATGCCTATTCACTCGTGCTTTAAAGGCTGGCGGGTCATATGTGGCAGGGAACACAGAAGCTGGCAGAGAGTTCCACACCTTGGCTGTGCGCACAATAAATGTAGACGAGAAGCGCTTCGTACGGCAAGATGGTATATCGACCAAATGTGGATGGTATCCTGCGGTACGTCTGGTGGACCGGTAGTAAAAGGGGGATGAAAGGATTAGGTCGTGGAGCTCCTGCGCACACTCTCCGAAGTACAATCTGTAGAAGGCAAGCAACGTTTTGCCGGTGAGCCAGGCTGTGAAGCTTGCCTGAGAACCTCGTCACCTATGAGCCCTTTAACTCTGCGTTCGATCGAGTCAAAAGCAGCTAGCTGGTATTTGGCTGAGCCATCCCACAAGTGACTGCAATAGTCCATACAGGAACGGACCTATGCTTTATATAAATTCAAAAACTGTCCAGGTGTGAAGTATCGCCTCACTTTCTGTAGGATGCCCAGCTTTTTGGCTTTTTTTTTTCGGAAAAGGGGACGAAATAGAAGAATATCTTAAAAATCCTACTGTTGTTTTTTTAAGATTTTTATTTTATTTTATCTGTTTTTTTTTTAATGATCTGACAATAAGGAACACAAAGAAAGAATTATCCAACTTGGTGCAGTCGTTCGGAAGTTATCCGCGCACATCAGAATACAGACAGAACCCCAGAAGCCGTGAGCGACCCTAATACTATAGCAACAAAAACTACTCCTAAATGGAGTAGTTTAGTTAGTCAATAACGATCAATTGCTCGTATCGCGTAACGTATTTTACCGGTGTCCAATTCATTTAAATTATGACGTCTTCTGTCGTTCTTACCTGTAAAAAAAAGCGGGGCTAAAAAAAATATCAGGAAGGGATCACATTTCACTTGTAACTAGCGCATTCACTTATTTTCTTATTTAATTACTGAATAAATTATTCAGTTTGTAATTGCCAAAGAAAATTATGCATACATCTTGCTAGTGTTGCCAATATAAGAGTTTTGATTTTCCCTTCGTAGTATATTAATAACTACTTTAATCAAAATATATTTTAACCGACTTGAAAAAAGAAAGGTTATACTGACAACCTTTTTTTTTCAAGTAGGTTAAATTATTAGATCAGAGATCAGAATTAGGTAAAGTTATTTATCTACTTACACTGATTTCATACAACGAAAGAATAAAGTGGATATGCCCCAAGCCCCGGGATTAATTTTAAACAGCAGACAAATCCCATCATTTATAAAATAAAAAGTTATTTACTTTTACTTAATTTATAAAAAAGATGAAGTATAGTTATGAGAATTTGATTAAGACTGTTAATATTTTTTTGTGAATTGAATACTAATAAAACTGGTAATTATCTTTGTTTTATTTGTCTTATGTATCTTTGAGGTTTTTATTATTATTTATTTGTAATATTGTTGGTCACACGGGATTGTCTATTAGAAATCCCGAGAAGTTCCATATTATTATCAACATTTCGATTCAAGTACATAAATAACTCTACCTAATTCCGACCTCTGGTAATTATGTATATGATATTGTTAGTATTTCATAACATTCATAATAGGTACTATGTGACTAATATAGTGCCTATTAAGATTACGAAACACAAAATTTGTTGTGTGTGTATGAGGGAGAAAGGGGGAAGGGTGTATGAATGTATGTTTCTTTGTAACATTATAACTATCGATTTTTTTTTTGTGTTTTTATTTTAGGGGTAAATTCATCAGAATTTACCCCTAAAATGGACAAATAATGTCTGAGCTAGCAACATTACGCGAGTGGGAAGTGAGGCTGGCAATACAAGACAAGCGTCCCCGCTTGTCTTGTATTTGGACACAGAGCGCGGCTTGCAATTACAGTTGAACGCGGTTTCTGGGGTACTTTCTGTATTCTGAGACGCAAACACACAGACAATACGTTCTTAGCAAATACGTCTCCCGAGGATAGACTACGCTATTTACGTTAAAGCCACTTGAAAACATTTCATAACGTTTCCATCCACAATATGAGCGGAGATGTGGCGTCTAAAATAAACTTCGCATACAAGGCCCTGAGTTATGACAACTCTCGTCTACTGAATTTAGGACATAAATAATATAAGCTGCTCCATGATCCAGATTAATCTTCCGTCACGGAGCACATATTTCTACTTTTTAAATGTTTCAAACGTACACGATTTTTATTTAGATGCGGAATTGTTTTCGTTAAAAAGTGATGCTCTAATGTCCTTTTTAAATGTGTGTTATTTATGGGAAAATTGGACACTCGAAGACAGCATGTTGTTGATGGCTCGCTATTTAAAAACCTTTTGTTGTGTTTGTCGGTACTGGAAAGTATTAAAATGTTGTTTTTCTCTATATGTTTGCAAAACTGTCCAACCATTGGTAAAATAATTA
Source organism: Tholera decimalis (assembly GCA_943138885.2). Lineage (NCBI taxonomy): Eukaryota > Metazoa > Arthropoda > Insecta > Lepidoptera > Noctuidae > Tholera > Tholera decimalis. The sequence goes on along the minus strand of OW964558.2, from coordinate 30,823,265 downwards.
CTAGCATATTATATGTATATTTTGAATCAATAAAACCTTAAGACTAAGAGATGTAATTTCACTTAAGTGATATTATATTATATAAAGCTAAATTACCACTCACTGACTCACTCACTGACATAATTGTTCTCCCAGATGGTGGATGGGGAGGTGGGTATATTTTGAAAGATTCGTAAACAAGTAACTCTCAAACCTACGGGAAAAGTGCCAAACCTCCCCTTTTCACCCCCCTTCTCCCCCCTCCCTATCGTATCTCGGAAACTACGAGACCCGTATTTTTTGTTTTTTACGGATTCGTATAGAGGAGGCTCGGTAAAGTAAAAACCATTTTTCAAAGTCCCCCCCCCCGCCCCCCTTCTCCCCCCCTTTAGGCGGATCTCGGAATCTAAGAGACTTGGAACATTTTTTTTTTCAGATTCATTTAGAGGGGCAATGCTTTAGTCGAAATACTTGTGCAATCACCCCCCCCCTCTTTTTTTTTTTTTTTCACAAGCTCGCGAGGTGCTTGCACCTCGCGCAACACGCAAATACCAATTTCTTTTTTCACAAGCACGCGAGGTGCAAGCACCTCGCGCAACACGCAAATACTTGATTTAGAGGGGCAATGCTTTAGTTTTTTTCACAAGCACGCGAGGTGCTTGCATCTCGCGCAACACGCAAATACTAACCCCCCCCCCCATCACCCCCGCCCCCCCCACTTTGTTTTTTTTCACAAGCACGCGAGGTGCTTGCACCTCGCGCAACACGCAAATACTTGATTTAGAGGGGCAATGCTTTAGTTTTTTTCACAAGCACGCGAGGTGCTTGCACCTCGCGCAACACGCAAATACTAAACCCCCCCCCATCTCCCCCCATCACGCCCCCCCACTTTTTTTCTTCACAAGCACGCGAGGTGCTTGCACCTCGCGCAACACGCAAATACTAGTTATACTATATAAAGCTAAATTGCCACTGACTGACTGACTGACATAATTGTTCTCCCAGATGGTGGATGGGGAGGTGGGTATATTTTGACAGATTCGTAAACAACTAACTCTCAAACCTACGGGAAAAGTGCCAAACCCCCCCTTTTCACCCCCCTTCTCTCCCCTCCCTATCGTATCTCGGAAACTACGAGACCCGTATTTTTTGTTTTTTACGGATTCGTATAGAGGAGGCTCGGTAAAACAAAAACCATTTTTCAAAGTCGCCCCTCTTGCCCCCGTTCTCACCCCCTTTAGGCGGATCTCGGAAATTAAGGGACTTGGAATTTTTTTTTTTTTCAGATTCATTTAGAGGGGCAATGCTTTAGTCGAAATAATTGTGCAACCCCCCCCCATATCACCCCCCCCATTTTTTTTTTTCACAAGCACGCGAGGTGCTTGCACCTCGCGCAACACGCAAATACTAAACCCCCCCCCATCTCCCCCCATCACACCCCCCCCCACTTTTTTTTTTACACAAGCACGCGAGGTGCTTGCACCTCGCGCAACACGCAAATACTAAACCCCCCCATCTCCCCCCATCACCCCCCCACCTTTTTTTTTTTTTTTTCACAAGTGCGCAACACGCAAATACTAGTTATATTATACTATATAAAGCTAAATTACCACTGACTCACTGACTCACTGACATAATTGTTCTCCCAGATGGTGGATGGGGAGGTGGGTATATTTTGACAGATTCGTAAACAAGTTACTCTCAAACCTACGGGAAAAGTGCTGAACCTCCCCTTTTCACCCCCTTCTCCCCCCTCCCTATCGTATCTCAGAAACTACGAGACCCGTATTTTTTGCTTTTTACGAATTCGTATAGAGGAGGCTCGGTAAAGTAAAAACCATTTTTCAGTCGCCCCCCCCCCTCCCTCCTTCTCACCCCCTTTAGGCGGATCTCGGAAATTAAAAGACTTGGAACATTTTTTTTTTCAGATTCATTTAGAGGGGCAATGCTTTAGTCGAAATAATTGTGCAACCCCCCCCATCACCCCCACCCATTTTTTTTATTTTTTTTTAAGTGAACCCGCGAGGTGCTTGCACCTCGCGCAACACGCAAATACTTAACCCCCCCCATCTCCCCCCCCCCTTTTTTTTTTCACAAGCACGTGAGGTGCTTGCACCTCGCGCAACACGCAAATACTAAACACCCCCCATCTCCCCCCATCACCCCCCCCCATTTTTTTTTTTTCACAAGCACGCGAGGTGCTTGCACCTCGCGCAACACGCAAATACTAGTTATACTATATAAAGCTAAATTACCACTGACTCACTCACTGACATAATTGTCACCCCCCTTGGCCCCCTTCTCACCCCCTTTAGGCGGATCTCGGAAATTAAGAGACTTGGAACATTTTTTTTTTCAGATTCATTTAGAGGGGCAATGCTTTAGTCGAAATAATTGTGCAATTCCCCCATCGCCCCCCCCCCCCCCCAATTTTTTTTTTTATTTTTTTTTCACAAACACGCAAGGTGCTTGCACCTCGCGCAATTCGCAAATACTAGTCATATTATATAAAGCTAAATTACCACTCACTGACTCACTGACTGACTGACTTATTGACATAATTGTTCTCCCAGATGGTGGATGGGGAGGTGGGTATATTTTGACAGATTCGTAAACAAGTAACTCTCAAACCTACGGGAAAAGTGCCAAACCTCCCCTTTTCACCCCCCTTCTCCCCCCTCCCTATCGTATCTCGGAAACTACGAGACCCGTATTTTTTTTACGGATTCGTATAGAGGAGGCTTGGTAAAGTAAAAACCATTTTTCAAAGTTGGCCCCATTGCCCCCCTTCTCACCCCCTTTAGGCGGATCTCGGAAATTAAGAGATTTGGAACATTTTTTTTTTCAGATTCATTTAGAGGGGCAATGCTTTAGTCCAAATAATTGTGCAACACCCCCTCATCACCCCCCCCACTTTTTTTTTTTTTCACAAGCACGCGAGGTGCTTGCACCTCGCGCAACACGCAAACACTAGTTATACTATATAAAGCTAAATTACCACTCACTGACTGACTGACTGACTGACTCATTGACATAATTGTTCTCCCAGATGGTGGATGGGGAGGTGGGTATATTTTGACAGATTCGTAAACAAGTAACTCTCAAACCTACGGGAAAAGTGCCAAACCTCCTCTTTTCACTCCCCTTCTCCCCCTTCCCTATCGTATCTCAGAAACTACGAGACCCGTATTTTTTTTTTATACGGATTCATATAGAGGAGGCTCGGTAAAGTAAAAACCATTGTTGAAAGTCCCCTCCCGCCCCCCTTCTCACCTCCTTTAGGCGCATCTCGGAAATTAAGAGACTTGGAACATTGTTTTTTTCAGATTCATTTAGAGGGGCAATGCTTTAATCAAAATAATTGTGCAACCCCCCCCCCCCCCCCCCATCACACCCTCCCATTTTTTTTTTTAATTGAACAAGCTCTCGAGGTGCTTGCACCTCGCGCAACACGCAAATACTAGTTATATTATATAAAGCTAAATTACTACTGACTCACTCACTGACATAATTGTTCTCCCAGATGGTGGATGGGGAGGTGGGTATATTTTGGCTGATTCATAAACAACTAACTCTCAAACCTACGGGAAAAGTGCCAAACCTCCCCTTTTCACCCCCCTTCTCCCCCCTCCCTATCGTATCTCGGAAACTACGAGACCCGTGCTTTTTTTTACGGATTCGTATAGAGGAGGCTCGGTAAAGTAAAAACCATTTTTCAAAGTCGCCCCTCTTGCCCGCCTTCTCACTCCCTTTAGGCGGATCTCGGAAATTAAGAGACTTGGAAATTTTTTTTTTCAGATTCATTTAGAGGGGCAATGCTTTGGTCGAAATAATTGTGCAAACCAATATAATAATAAAAATAAATGTGTGGGGGGGGGTGATGGGGGGGCCCATCACCCCCCCCCCCCTTTTTTTTTCTTTTTTTTTTTTTTCACAAGCACGCGAGGTGCTTGCACCTCGCGCAACACGCAAATACTAGTCTATATATATGTATAAAAGCAAAATACCACTCACTGATTAATCACGAAATCTCAGAAACTAAAAGTAGTAGGAATTTCAAATTTTGCATGGGGTTCCTTTTAATACGTAGATGCTCGCTAAGACAAGATTTTGCGAAATTCTCATAGGACCGAGATCTACACGGGAAAAACACGCGAGCATCTGCTAGTCTTATATAATACGCTTTTGCCAGCGACTTCATTCGTGTTGGAGTTTTTTCCCGCGCAAAACCCGATCCCGTGGGAGTTGCGGTATTAATAAAAACTTTTTAACAAAAAATTAAACCGACTCCCAAAAAACACTGCAAAGTGAAAAATAACTTTAATTTCGGTAGTCGGTGTCTTTGGTTTTGTTTTTTCGTTTTTGGCACCGACTTCCGAAATTAAAGTTATTTTTCACTTTGCAGTGTTTTTTGGGAGTCGGTTTAATTTTTTGTTAAAAAGTTTTTATTTCACTCTGTTTAGTTGGATGATGTTTAATTTACCTAGTTACAAGAGCCTAAATGTCAACTACTTATAACCTTTTACAATATTGCTTTTCCCAATGCTGGGCCGTTAATTGTTGAGGAGTTCTCCTGGTACTTCACCATCAGCTCTACATCACCATATGCATTTCTTTAATAAATCTTTATTGACATAAAATGAGGATACAAGACACTGTGAAGCCTCTGAATCCCAAACTAGGTTATAACCTGTATATCAGGAATCAGCGCCTTCTTCCATTTTTCTGTTTTAAATGTCAAAAACCGTGTTTACAGAGTATGTTTACAGGTATGAGAGCATGCAAAAAATAACAGATTTTAAATTAATTAAATTAAAATGAAATAGTTTAAAATAAATTACATTGAATTGGATTAAATTAATAAATTATATTTTATACATTAGTATGAATTATATAAGTGTATAGTGAGTACCTACATGCATGTGTGCTTGATTGTGTGTGTGTGTGTGTGTGAGTGTATGTGTGTGAGTATGTCTCGTAAAAATATATATAGTATATCCACAAGTTATTGCAGTAATTTTTCAGTTTCCTCATAGTTCTGCGTAAGAAGCCAGTCTCTAAGCCTAGATTGGCATTCACGCAAGGAGAGGGGGTAAAAATTTAGAATATTATTAATTTTATTATATAGATGAACCGAAAGAAAAGCCTTTTGTCTTCTTCCTAACGCGGTACGACATCTAACGCAGTTAAGTACTTTAATAATTTTACGTTTGTTGCTAAATTTTGTTGGGTCATAGGGAGTACAGATGTGTTTACTGGTAATTATATTGTAAATAAATAGCTGCCTTACAGTAAGAACTTTGCAAATCTCATAAAGTGTTTTAGTAGGGAATCTATACGGCTTACGAGTCATAGTTTTAAGCAGGGATCGTTGAGCTCTCTCCAAAAGGATAATATGCGTTTTACATGCGCCTCCCCAAACACCGATACAATAACCAATAACCGACTGAACCAGTGCATAATATACAGAACGAAGAAGATCTAAATTAGCCACGTCCCTAAGGTTTTTAAACGCCCATATTAGCTTTCTTACTCTTGACGCTATCATGTCTATATGCGGCTTCCAGGTTAACTTCTCGTCTAATAATACTCCAAGGTATTTTACTGCAGGGATTTTAGTAATCGTTTGGCAAGAACACTGTTGGTTTGTTGAGAATTCGCATGTGTGAATAGAAATCTCACAGTTCGGCTGCTTTATATGAGAATTACTAAATTGCACTAACGATGTCTTAGCGACATTTAGGGTCAATAAATTAAATCTTAGCCATTGTTGAGCCCTGTGAAGTCCCTTTTCCGCATTTTGTCGTACTTCGTCCCAAGTCTCCCCCTGAAACACAAAAGCTGTGTCATCGGCATACGTAAAAATTTTGCCTTTATGGAGTGACATTTGACACAGGTCATTTATATATACAAGAAAGAGACTGGGACCGAGTATACTGCCCTGAGGGACACCGCAGGTGACAGCAGCATCAGAACTAACATAATTACTAATTTTGACTTGTTGCTGACGACCTGTAAGAAAATCAGCAAAAATTTTTAGCACCTTACCGCGTATACCGTGTTTTTCTAGCTTGTCCACAAGAATAGGGATCGAGACAGTGTCGAATGCTTTGGCAAGGTCGATAAAAACTCCCACGCACTTTTGTTTGTGGTCAAGACAACCTGTGACATAATCCACTAATGAACTGACAGCTCCATCAGTACTACGTCCTGCTCTGAAGCCAAATTGGGAATTTGAGAGAATGTTGTTATGTTCCAAATAACTTACAAGTTGTCTGTTTAGGAGTTTTTCCAACACTTTGGAGAGTGCTGGAAGCACAGAGATTGGTCTATAGTTTGCAACACTGTCTCGTGCCCCACTCTTGTGAACAGGTGTAATAAGTGCTCTTTTAAAGACTCTGGGAAAAATACCTTGATCAAAACACAGTGATACAATAGTGGTAAAAAGCGGGACTATAATGTGCTTAGCCATTTTAAGAAATTGGTTTGAAATACAGTCCCAGCCTATCGCACAGTCATTCTTCAGATTCATGATAATGGACTCAATTTCACTTTCACCAGGTGGAAGCAGAGCCATTGAGTTAAGGGGATGTGATATTTCCGGTTCATTTGAGCTATCTTGAGAGGTATCATAAGGTCGTGAAATATTATCTGCTAATAGCTTTCCGGCGCTTGCAAAATAATTATTGACTACCTCAACTGCTTCACCAGGGTTTTCCTGTATATTCAACAGGTCACCTGCAGGATGCATTGTGATGAGCATAAAGTGCTTAATATCCATATTCAAGTAATCGAATCGCAATCCACTCAATACTTATTATTGAGTAGTTTCGGCGGCCATCTGTGGTCTTCATCATCAGTTCCACTTCCCCAAATGGTACTTTTTGAGAGCAACTGTACAAGTTACTTTAAAAAATACCCAAAACGCCATAGGTGTGCCTATAATATTTGAAGAGTTCCCTCGATTTCTCCAGGATCCCATCATCAGATCCTGACTTTGGTGATAATGGTACCAATTTCGAAGTATACCCATTCGAACAAAAAAAGAATTTTCCAAATCGGTTCAGCCGTCCTCGAGTACTCGATGATCATACATAAAAAAAAAATATACGCGTCGAATTGATAACCTCCTCTTTTTGTCGTCGGTTAAAAATATAAAAGTAGCCTATGTTATGTGTTCTAAGATTTTAGCTATCTACCTACCAAATTATATAATAATTCATTTTAATCCGTTCAGTAGTTTTTGCGTGAAAAAGTAATAAGCATTCATGCATGCTTAAAAACGTTCACATTTACAATATTGGTAGGATTTCAAATGCATAAAGTGATTTTCCTAATAATTAGCTTTCGATGATAAAGTTAAAAACATACTTCGTTTGCATTTCTGTGTAAAAGTTTAATTAAACATATTATTCTATACAATCAGAAGCAGTGGGGCTAACACTGCTGCAATTGTATATAGGTACAGGTATATTTACAGGCACGACTTAAAGAAATCTTTCGTAGGTTTGAATCCAAGCAGGCCAATGAATTTGTGTAATTTTCACCATCATGACTGTTCTCAAATCAGTGACGGAAAACATCGAAAGAAAATCAGCATGTCCTAAGACCAAAAATCCGAAAAAAGACGTGAGATTCACCAACCCTCACTGGTCCCGAATGTTGGATTACATTTCCCTCATATAGATACGAGGCCTGTGTCCCAAGCAGTGAAAACGCTATTAATTATGTTATGTTATAAACCAGGGCTTCCTTAACTGTGCGTCGCGACGTACTGGAGCTCCGCGGTGTTATCCCAGGGGCGTCGTGAGGCGATCTAAATGTTTGATTTTTATGTTTTGTTCTTTATTTTCCAATAAAAAAATAGATGCTATTTGGAGTTTTTCTGACAAATTGTTATGAAGAGCTACAAATAGTTGACAAATGTATATATAGCAAGAAGGCAGGGCGTCGCAAAAATATGGCAACTTCCCAAGGGCGTCACAGTTAAAAAAAGTTTGGGAAGCCCTGTTATAAACAATCAACCCACATTTTTTTCGGTAGCGTTTATTTTTATTCAAATGCTGAAAAACTTCCGTCTCAAATTGAATAATGTAAATGTTTAATACGACAACGAAAAAAACAAAGCTTTTCGCACTAGTGTTTACTGGTAACTATTTTTTAACACGCTTTTATTAGGTTAACCTGTATGTAACTAACTATGTAATGGAATCTAAGGTAACTAATTTAACAATCTTCCAAGGGTCGTAGCGTAATGAAAATTGGCAGCTGTATGTAGTTTTGATGACAATACAATAATATGGTACTGTCAGACTGATCTGATGATGAAGCCGAAAGATATGAACTGGAACTTCATGATGGAAAATCGTATCATAGCTGTTTTGGATTTCTTAGAAAAGTCTTGTAATGAACTTTGACCACGATTAGGTTTCAAGGTCTGATTATGAAGCCGGAAGATAAGCACTGGCATTCCATGATTGAATATCGTATCATAGTCATGTTTGCACTTGTGAGAAAGGCCACGTAATGGACTTTGAACATGATCAGGTTTCAAGGTTATAATAAACCTAATGAAAATCCGTTATCGGTTTTCTTAACCTTTTTGAATTACTGCATAATCCATAGATTTATTATTAGGTCGATCTGTAACGATCTAAATATGCAATAAAATCTAAGAATCTGAATTAAACGTATTTCTAATTGTTGTATCATCATGAAACTTGGCCATTATGTGTAGATAAGACGACAATACAATATTATGGTACCATCGAGCTGGTCTGACGATGGAATTGGAAGGTGGCTGATGGAACCTTGGACTACCTTAATCTTAAAAGCGTGTTTTTGGTTTTTTAACTATTAATTTATTTATCTACAAAAGTATTCGCTTTTCAAACTTGGGAATGTTTAAGAAAAAAATAACTCCTGCAATGTTATCAGTGACACGTAGTTCCGTGTACCGAATTTATTGTACCTTTGGCTTTCTTAGGGAAAACCTCAGTGCCATGAAAATATTTACAAATAATGTCATTTTTATCTTCACAATTTAAGCTGGCATTATTATTGCAATAGGTTTGAAAATTATGTTACACGAGCCAGAGGTGATTTGGCAACTGGGGAATTCATTATTTTGAATTTTTTATCGCCTTGTGAGCTGTAAAAATACTGTAGAAAGCTTATATTTATTTTTTTACCACGACACGTAAATTGCTACAGTTTTCACTACAACGTTTTTCTATTTTTTTATGCTGAGTCATTCGACCAATTTCAACGATTAATTAGTACTCGATTGAAGCAGTACAGCTATGGAAAGCTCTGCGCTCATGTCATTATAACCAGCACAAACCTTTATTTTTGAACTTTTAATTAAAAGTCGCTATTTCTCTTTGCTCTTACCCCTATTTGCGTATGTATTAGATTATGTAAGTTTTATGGTATTCTACGTAACCGCGTGTGTATTTTTCACCTCCACCATATCCATCCAAAGGTTGTCGGTTAAAGATCGTTTTAAGTGATAAGGAGTATATCTATCTCCAAAAAGTGGCACGTACACTGACTATCATTCGACAACAATATGTTAAGTCTAATAGCAGTTGTGACTACGTTAGTGTGAAATTCCGGAGATTTATGTAGAGTCACAGCTGCCTGATAGTAAATTTAGAATTATTAGACAAATGTTACGCCAAGTCAGAAGTACATCAATTATTTTTCCTGATGTAAAGAGTATTCCTATGTGCTGTTACTAACTAAAATGTATCTCTGTACCATCTCATCTACCATCTCTTCATGCAGATCCATTCAGTCATTTTGACATGATCGAATAACAAACATCCATACATGGAACCATACATCTAAGTTATATTACGTATATATTAGTATTTTTTATTGATAATAGTCTCGTGTTTGACCACCGTCTCAACTGATGGTAAATGATGATGTGGTTGAAGATGGAGCATGCTTGCCTAGGAGTAACCTATTCACTCTTGACTTAAAGACTCCCAGGTTATAACTATCACGAAACACAGACTCCGGCAGGGAATACCACTTCTTAGCCGTACGCACAATGAAAGTATTCCCAAAACGTTTTGTGCGTAAGGGAAGTTGTCCACCATGTAACGATGGCGCATCGTCATTTGTCTTGTAGTCCGATGATGGATGAATAATATAGGCATAGATTTGATGGTCAGAAGTTGGTCTTGAAAGGTGGGAAGGCCCAGAGGCCTTCCCACCACATCAGTGTGGGACGCATCTTATATTCTAACTACGGTGAGCGATGAGTAGCGGAAATATTGTAACCTTTCTGGTAATTAAAGTTTTGTGCCGTTTGGAACCGAAGTTCATGTCTTTTTTTTTAAGGAATTGTGACGTCGGCTGATCGATCCATTGCGTGACCAGGGTGCTGGCTCGTTCTTTACCAAAAAAAATAAGCATTACCACACAACGTGACAATGCCGCCAATCTTTTGGGCACGTTTTGGGATGTGGAGGAGTACTTCGAGGCCTAAGTTTGATGTTGGTTTAGTAGTTTATTTATAATTTAAGCAGTTAGTAGTTTATTATAATATTATATAACCGTACTATACAGCTTTATTCCACGCGCTGATTTAGGAATTACATTCAACTAAACATGCCATATTTTTTAATATATCGTTAGCCTCTTACTACTACACTAACTTACAAGTGGATGCCGTCTGCCTTGATATCACTTACAGTCGCATATATTCCAAACTTAGCTTTACTAACGGTTTTGCTCGCGTTATTTAAAAAAGATATTCCAATGAATACGAGATGCAACCCCTGGGAAGAAAAGTATCTTTCAAGACATGAGCTGCTTGTGATTAAAATATGTTAAGAGATGTTGAAGTGGGTGCAAGAATTCCTTAAACTCGTAAGTTGTGCCACTAGGTTACAGGCACAAGTTTAAGGTTGTGGGTGCAATCCCAGGTAACTCTCACATATTGATACATATTGTTACGCCAGTCGTTTAGCTATGCTATATGACAGGCCCGTTAGTATAGTGGTCAGTGGTCCTGACTGCTATGCGCAAGGTCGTGGGTTCGATTCCCACCTAGGACAAATGTTTGTGTGATGAGCACGGTCATTTGTTCTTTGTCTGGGTGTAATTTATCTATAATATGCATGTATTTAGTAATATATATGTATGTTTATCAGTTGTCTAGTATCCATATCACAAGCTCTGCTTAGTTTGGGACTAGATGGCGTTGTGTGAAAAAAAAAAAAAAAAAAAAAAAAAAAGTTGTGGAATATTATTATTATTATTTTTTTAGCTAAGTACGTTGAGAAACTTGAATTGACATCTAGAATGTTCGAGACACTAACGCCACCTGGCGGCAAGTAGCAGTACTGAGTATATCGAGAAGCTTCGACCGACTTCTAATACGTTTGAGACACTAACGCCATCTGTCGGCGAGTAACAGTACTGAGTATCTCAAGTAGGTTCTGGAACATTCTTGGTAATATAGGCAGTGAGTCGATTTTACAAGAATGTTCTAGAACTCATAGACCAAGGTATAAATAGATCGCAGAAGAACGCAGACAAAGTCTTATTTCAAGATACGAGGCGATATAATCGAAGCTTTACAAGTGAATTTCAGTGCGATTTAAGTGTTAAGTGACAAGTTTTGTAGTGTGGATAACTGTGTTAATTTTTATTTTCTGTTCACTTAATTAAAGTGTTAATTTTGGTCTAATTGGTGTTAATTATTTCTATCCCGAACCCCAGCTCGTAACAATATAATATAAATATGAATATTACGTTAAACACATCACCATCTCTCACTTAGCCTTTTGCCGACTATATTGGGGTCGGCTTCCAAAACTAAAATATACTACGTTACAAATAAGGAAATAATATACACAGTTCACATCCAAACCCTTACTTTGGTGAATGACAAAACCATTTTGTAAAAGCACAATGATGAACGCAAGCAACTATAGCGCTCTTCTATAACTGTTATGGGTTAGTGTAATTTTCGATTACAGGTGAAAACCAGCTCTGTGGTTTTATCTTGCATACATATTTTACATATCACAGGTTTCGGCTGAGCGATGATGGTGGATTTAAGAGTTTACATAGTTTGAAGTAAAGGGGTTTAAACCTTTTTTTAAAAAGTTTATGTAACATGGTACCCTAAAGTGTCACGTTACCGAGATATTTGAAGGTAAACATCGACATATGAGTACAACGAAATCATGAAAAATAGACTTATTACGTGTCTATATGCGTCAGATTGTATCCAATAATCGTTCCCAGGTCGTTTGTTATTATTACTGTTTATTAAATGTGAGTAGTTACATTACACGCTACTAGGGGCAGGAGAAAACTACTAATACAATTAATTATTTATCCACTAAATCGTAATGAAACGCAGTCGACATGTCGGTTTCGCAAATCATGTGTCATGTTACTCAGCTTAAAACATTTTTTATGTAGGAAGTATTGCTGCTAGTTACATATTATGAAGTACCTACTTGTACCAAATAACAACAATAGTAAAAATAAACAATAACACATTTTACCACTTTGGAAGCGTATATCTTTTAAACGATTAACTTTATGAAAAAGTGGTTTTAGAAACCTCAACGTCATTTTTAAAGTACTGTATATACATACAACACACAGCTATGCGGTTTCAAACCTATGCGGTTTCATGAAAAAAAAAATATTTTCCTTTTCAGTTACATGTATGGGGAGCCCTTCTTTATTTTAAATAATTTTCATTTTTTTCTTGAGATCGGAAAGCGGTTCACAGAATACATCTACCTACCAAGTTTCACATGTATAGTCTTAATAGTTTCGGAATAAAATGGCTGTGACATACGAACGGACGGACAGACAGACAGACATGACGAAACTATAAGGGTTCCGTTTTTTTGCCAATCGGCTACGGAACTCTAAAAAGCATAAATCATCCTACGTATTTATCATTTAAGATTTTTTTGTACTTAAGTTTATTATAAAATATATCATTACAGGTAGTAGACACGGTGATCGATTTTATTTTGTCGCCCTTACGCCCTTCAAAAGACAGGTGTTGATAACCTTGTAACTATTAGTACAAAATGTGTTCAGCGCTGAGAAGTCTGTCCTAAAAGCCTGCTAAATTAAGTTGAGTATAACTTAGTTCGTCGATGAAATATAGACGTATAAATATAAATATCCTAGGTAATATTTCTTTCAACGGTTCGGCTCACTGCCTAAAAGATACGATCAGTCTTACTTGGGAAAAAGTTAGGTATATTAATTGTGTCTTGTCTTGTAGGTTAGCTAAAAAGGTAATCAAGATCATACACGCACGCAATGAGGACATTTTTGCAAAAATTGCAAAAACCGTTAGATTATAATATACATCGCAGAATTTAAATCTATCGATACATTGTAATACGTACCATACTGCTTGCAATTTAATGCATTATGATTGATTACAATCTGTCACTCGTTAAATAGCAAACTGTCCAAACGATTTCGCTGAAGGACGTCCTGTGTCCATAAAGTAACAAATCATTCAATCAATCAGCGCACTAGTGGCGTTTCATTGTATTCCTTTTCACAATTTCACGGTGTCACTTTTATGGATTATAATCTATCGAAAACCAATGCGTTAAATTGCAACTAGTATGGTACGAATCATAATTTATCGATAGATTACAATCTCGCGAGATATATAGTAAAAGGTACTCTGCGTGTTTTATTGTGATCTTCTATTAACAAGCCAAACGTAATATTATAATTTTCAAATCCAAAACGAATTCAAGCTCTCAGGTTCTATTAATCGTGCAGCGTATCAACTTCAATTTAATTTCTCTGACAAAGTTATAAGTGCTTTTAAAATTGCTAAAAAATAAACATGAAATCAGATTGCATTCGGTCCACAACGCAGAATCCTCGGAGTTTGATTATATTTTCCACGAATTTTAGGTAAACAAAAAGTTACAGAAGCAAAACAAACATCGAATCCATGACATTTAATTACTTTTTTTTTTTTTTTAGCCTTGTAAAATTATCAAATAAGTCCTCCCACCCCGGGCAGGGTGGGAGGGACTGTCAGACTTTTACTGACTAAAATCCACGGTGTTCCTTCAATAACCCTTTACGTACCGGGGTCACGGTAATGGGATGAGTCCCACGACCCCGGCAGGCTTCGGCCCTCTACGGAGGGGCCTCGTCATATTGCTGACGCTCTTTGGGGCGCGCGTGGAACACAACGCGCCGTCGACCCGGGCATGGTCCATGGTCGGACAGCGAGTTGCCCTTTACTCGCTGTCCGCATGCCCACGATGACATTTAATTACTTAGGTTAATGTTAAACGATAAGTTTATAATAAGTGTAGTTTTGTCACTAATACCTATCCATAATGAAATAAACAAAAACAACTAATCTTGTATTTGATGGGAAAAAACACAACACAGCGTCAGGAGGCCTAAAGGAACAGGTTCAGTTTGTAGAAGTTAGTTAGTCCGGGCGAAAGTCATCAAACGACTCCTCATTTGATGAATTTCGCTCGGGAAAAAAATGGTCATCCTATGATAAATTCTCCAATCATTCGTTGCAACTCGTTATCCCAGAATCCTTTGAATAATAATTAATGAAGCTGACAAACTGTTTCTAATTAGCGTAGAGCTTAGATATTGGTACGCAGAAGTCTGATTTTCATAATACATACTATGTGTAAATGTTTAACGAGGCATGTGTTAGTAGGTTTATTTGAACTGGAAATGTTAGCAAGAAGCAACATATTTCCTATAAGGTATGTGTTTATACGATATATACATATGGGGGTGTGTACAGGGTGACCAGTTTCCTAGAATTTATTTGAAGTGTAAAATTAACTTTTATAATTGGTACTTCGTACTCGTTAACTATCATAATTAGTACTTCGTACTATTGAAAACGCAAAGAAATAACACTGGTTCATATAATTTTATTAAGTGATGGCACATACATTAAAAATCAATACAAACGTACAAAACAATATTCTTACTGATCCTATTAAAACGTTGTTTTGATTCGTGAATCACTTTAGAGTACTTTCAACCCAAGGTAAGCAGTAATGGATTTTATTCACGTCAAGTTATGTTTCAGTTTATTTTAAAGTTCATAATTGTACTTTAAAACTAGATCTATAAACATTTATGTACAACAAATAAAAGCAATAAAATAATAAAAGATAGACAGATAGACGGACAGACAGACAAGAAAGAATACAACAGAGAATACATAAGAGGAGAGCTCCGCAGACTTCAGAAACAGCAAAAGCAATGTTATACATATACCTTATATATACCTACATGTACATTTGAGTCCGGGGCTACTAACTCAATTATCAACCTCGGCAGTGTACTTGAGATAGATTTTACACGCTAAGTACGGATTTAACGTAAAACCTCAAGGACAGCAAATACAGTCTAGATTGACAAT
Organism: Tholera decimalis; assembly: GCA_943138885.2. Classification (NCBI taxonomy): domain Eukaryota; kingdom Metazoa; phylum Arthropoda; class Insecta; order Lepidoptera; family Noctuidae; genus Tholera; species Tholera decimalis. The sequence continues at coordinate 30,807,850 of OW964558.2, read as the reverse complement.
TCTGGTTGAACAGCTACATATACATTTGAGTTCGGGGCTACTAACTCAATTATCAACCTTGGCAGTGTAGAGATAAATTTTACACGCTAAGTACGGATTTAAGGCCCTATACTAGGTACCTCAAATGGCTTAGCATGATCCTCCGTTATGTCAAAAATACTGCAGCAATAATTTTGAAATAAATATATGGTAAAGTTAAGAATTAATGTAAGGTACTATGTGTGACGAAAACACGATTCCATAAAATTTTCTTGATAGAAAAAAAATCCAAAGTTACCTCCAAACCGAACAATAAACCGCTGGTATTCAAAAATAACTTCAAATTAGATAATGAAACTTTGCATATTAATTGAACTAACTGTAAAGCAGGTCTTATATTATTTACTTTTTTTTTATTACCATTATTTTCACCATAAAAAGAAATAAACTAAATTATCGGTGTCTTGGAGTCTTTTCCCTGCCACCCTGTCTCGCTTGCTCGCGTGACCGTGGCCAATAGTGTGCGAGTGAGATAAAGAGTGAGAAGCGCTGAGGTAGTATAGGCCCTTAATGTAAAACCTCAAGGACAGCAAAATACAGTCTAGATTGACAATTCTGGTTAAACAGGTATAAATGTACCTCATATCTTCTAGCGTCAATAGCTAAGGTTTCGGAAATCTGATCGAGAGATCGCGGGTTCGACCCCCAACTATCTTGTTAACCACTCCCCCTCCCACAATTGCCGTGAACTCAGTCCAGACACAAGCATATGCATCTTATTTGGAGGGGTTAACAAGATTGCTAGTAATGTGAAATCTACTTACAATCCCGTACTATTAAAAAGAAAAAAAAAATCAGTTATGTCGGTTTTTAGCAACAGCCTCACACAGGGTCTGCGAAACTCTCCTTGACAAACCGCATAGCAGATCTTACCTCGCATCGGAAGGCTTGTATGTGACGTCATACTTCTCCACCAGGTCCGCCGTGGTGGACCAGGAGACCCTCACCGTGGTGGGGTTCAGGAACGTCACGGTAATGTTCTCTGGTACCCCGGGGCCCATTGAGCCTGGAAATTGGGAAGGGTTAATTTTTATTTGATATTGGGGATAATTCTAGGACGATTAATTATTTGTCTGGAAGTTATCAGTAGCTAACTCCCGCTCGTGTAAAAATGTTATTTCGATAAAAAGGAGCCTACGTCACTCTTCACTTTTTCAACTCCCTATTTCCACAAATAAAATCACATAGATCCGTCGCTGCCATATATATAATAAACAAGGAGATATGGCCGGCGAACGAAATTATATCGGAACCATATGTCTCCAGTTTAGGCGCTAGGTTGGGCAACTACTACACATGCAGTTCAATAAAATCAATAGATACGCAATCGTGCACACACCCGAATTTCTGAAATCAGGACGTAGTACACAACCAATTATAAACCTTATTCCATCAAACACAGCGTGTATTTACCATATGAAATGAAATGAAATGAAATGAAATATTTATTTTGTAAATTGGTTATAAATAACACTTTTACACGTCATGTTTTTTTGCGTGTTAAGTTTAGAGCTAGATGAGGCCGGTATTTCCTAACTGACTACTCTGAGAAGAAACACCGAAACAAACTCAGAGGTCATAGTCTCTTTTAAAGTCCAGACAATTTGTATTTTTATATGAGAAGCATGTAGGTTCATGTCTGTGGTATTCTTTTGAGGAAATAACCACGCAAATTTGAGCGGACCTGTCCAGACAGTGCAAGCATTTGTCAGTTATCGTGTAGCTCAACTTAGAACTTAAGGAGCTCAACAATTTGACAAAAAATACCAACGGACATTTGGGTAGGCCACACAAGTACTCAAACTGCTTGACATCATTAAATAAATTATAGTGAAAGTAAAAACAACGAAGAAAGAATAACCTACATTGTCCTCACATTAACAATAATGAAATAATTATATAAAAAAAAAACAAAAACAAAATAAATGGGTATATACTATACTTAACAAAACAAATATTTTAATCAATAAAAAATAAATCAACTATCAAAATTTAAAAAATAAAAAAGGCTCACGTATATCACTGGAGCAGCTCATTCCCAAGCCTTCTTGTCCTCAATATAATCTTTAACAGAGTAAAAAACTTTCTGACATAGCTTACGTTTTATAAATAATTTAAATTTATTAATACTTAGTTCTTGAATATGGCTAGGAATTTTATTATAAAAACGTATACATTGGCATCTAAACGAACCACCAATTTTTTTTTAACCTTGTTTTAGGAATGACGTATGTGTCTTTGTTACACTATGAATATCACTGTATTTTTTAAACAGATTAATATACAAGAGATTCTCATAAATATACTGAGATGGCACAGTCATAATATTAATCTCTTTAAATTTGTCTCTTAAGGAGTGCTTGGGACTTAATTTATAAATTGCACGAATGGCCCTTTTTTGTAATACAAATATTGTGTGAATGTCGGCGGCATTTCCCCAAAGTAAAATGCCGTATGACATCACACTGTGAAAGTAACTAAAGTAGACTAAACGTGCTGTTTCGATATTAACTGATATCGAAACAGCACGTTTAGTCTACTTTGTGTCGGTAAGTTGTACGGTATAAAACTATCCACGTATTTTTATACCGTACAACTTACCCACACAAAAACATCGGTCGCTATCGTTGTGCTATGCAAAAGCAATTTATTTTATTTATACGCTCCGTTTTGATTTTTGAAGTGAAAACTTCTTGAGCGGCGTTGTGCACTTTTTTTGTAATGGGTAAAAAATGTTAAACTCACGTCAGGACACGTGATCTGATCGAAAATTCGTAAGACAGACGGAGAGTAGACAGCCGGCGCGGCGACGTAGGAGAGGAAGTATCCCCCTCTCTTTCTACGGCGCGGCGAAAATGTATGCCTGCGCAAACTTTTTAATGTATAAATTGTCATGTTTGTGTACGATAGCGCAATAAATAAATATTGTATTCTACCACATAAATGATAGTACTTTTATACTGATAATTAAAGCAATTCAAGCAAGACGGACGGAGAGTTGAAAACTTTTTTAGCGGCGTTGTGCACTTTTTTGTAATGGGTAAAAAATGTTAACCTCGCGTCAGGACACGTGACCTGATCGAAAATTCGTAAGACGGACGGAGAGTCTAAGAGAAAAACTTTTTAGTGTAATATAAATTGTCATGTTTGTGTACGATAGCGCAATAAATAAATATTGTATTCTACCACATAAATGATAGTACTTTTATACTGATAATTAAAGCAATTCGTGCAAAATTATTCCCTAACCATTCCAAAATATCAAAAATGCACAACGTTAATATTCAAGTTTTCACTTCTGCCGGCACTCCCGTTTTTTTTTAATACGAAAAGTGAAATAGAGACTAACAAATAAACACAATTTCAGTTTTAAAATATTAATATCAATAATTATTAAATGTGGAAGTCGACGAAAAGTATTAACACTCTACTTCGCTCGTAACATCTATTGATAGTAGGTATGGAGATACTATCAATAAATCTTAGGAATAAAATCTTAGGGATCAAACTGAATTCATAAGATTAATACTTATTATGAATTCTGTTTGATCCCTAAGATTTTGTTTATAAGAAGTGTTAAGGGGTAGTACTGCCTATTCGACGATTATAATGATACAATGGATATGTCTATGTAAAATTATTTTATAACTACTATGGATGGTAAAAAGACTGAACCGTTCGAGAGAAGCTCTTAAGTCTCTTATTTGGATTCAAAGGGTAAAATTTTCCTGCTTAAGATTTTTTTTTAAATACAATTGATACAAAAATCAGACGCGCTATAAAAAACAATAGTTACACGGACAGAAGGAATGATTCCCATGAAATATATTAATAATTAACAGATCGATTTCAAGTTCATATCAGTTAGTAGGTCAGGCACAGGTCGGGGGAACAACCTCCCTGTGAAATACTTTAAAGCGATTTTAATTGTTGTAGTAATAGTTTAGTATGCAGGAAACCCATCTCTTTGTCTAAAGTGTTTGTGAACATTAATTAGGAGAATTTAATCAGCTAATATTTTCACCCCAATTCCGAAAGATTCCAGCCTTTATCCACTGTTGGATTAGGGTGACGTGATATGGAAGACATTACGTGTTTAGCGCAAACAAAGTGAGGCAAATTTTCCTGTTTATTTTGACCCGTCGATGATACACGTGTATCTAAAAATAATTTCTTACATTTAAAAATGTGTTTATTATAAGAATTTTTCAATTAGGGCATAGTACGTGTTGCTGGATGTCGCATATCTTCGGGTTTTCGGTCTTAGGACATGCCAGTTTCCGACTTTTTGTCGATATATTCGAGCAAAATTGAACAGAAATGTATTTATTAAATATTACTACTTCTTCAGAACGTACACATTTGACAGAGTGATCGTTGCCATATTCAGTGTGTTACTGAGTTGATTTCCATTTCTGTTTCGCCTCCCGTCAGTGATTGCATCCTTCGCAATTATGTCCCACTTTTGACTAGTGTTGCCCAAACGAGAGTCTCGCAAGAGTCTTGCAATTAGCGATTATCCTATTGCTATTTATTAAACGGTAGTTGAGATCAACAACAGACTCTGTTACATTGTTCTGAGATCTCAACTACCGTTTAATAAATAGCAATAGGATAATCGCTAATTGCAAGACTCTTGCGAGACTCTCGTTTGGGCAACACTACTTGTGACAGCATAGACCACTGAACTATTCTGGTTTCTTTCTCATTTTTGCTTTCGCGTTATATTTAAAAGTAACTACCTACTCGGCCCGGCTCCGTGTTGTTCTATTCTACTAATTCACACAATACCTAAATAAATTATACAATAAACCTTCCTCATGAATCACTCTATCCATTGGCGAAAACCGCATGAAAATCTGTTCAGAAGTTTTTGAGTTTATCGCGATCATAATGATGGAGACACGGCGGGAGAAGTTTTATAATGATACTAAAAGTCGTGTGGGAATACGCTGCCGTGGACATTCTTATGATAAAAACCTAAACGTATTTGTGCAGCCGGAAATGTAGCCTATACCGTTCCTCAAGCTTCAAGCTACTTTCATACCAAATTTCATCCAAATCTACCCAGTATTTACGAAGATTAGCGCGTTCAAATAAACAAAAATGTTTTTTCTCTTTATAATATTAGTATACTTAAATATAAGGACATAAAAAAGTAAATGTACCATCTTTGGCATTGTTCGTCAGGTCGTTGAGCTCCTTAGTAGTCCAAAGTTGAGCTCACAGACTAACTGACAAAAGCTTGCACTGACGGGACGGGTCTACTCAAATCTGTGTGGTCATTCCTCAAAAGGCAATTTCAGACTAATCTACATAATCCTCATAAACGATTGTGAATATGTGCACTATGTAGGTTATTTTATTCGAGTTAAACATAATAAAATACATAACATACATAATAAATTGTCTGGCAGTTTGAGTGCTTTCTGCGGCCTACCAAAGGTCCTCGGTATTGTTCATCAAATCGTTAAGCTCCTTGTTTTAAGTTGAGCTATACGTTATTTGACAAATGCTTGCACTGTATGGACAGGCCCAATCAAATCTGTGAGCATCTTTCTTCAAAAGACCGCCTCAGACTAAAACCTACAAGGTTCCCATATAATTAAACCAGTGTAGATTGTATGGACTTTAAAAGAGATGGACCCCTGAGTTTGTTTCGGTGTTTCTTCTCAGGGTAGTCAGTTAGAAAACACCGGCCTCATCTAGTTAATATTTACGAAAAAAAATGACGTGTAAAAGTGTTATTTAATAACCAATTTGCAAAATAAAGATCATTTATCATTTATCATAAAGCTGAGTACTGACCGGCGTTCACTAAGCGCAGAAGCAACGAGAGTGCGAGTGCGACGGCGGCGGGTTGCGCGGGCGGCGCGCGCCGCATGTCGCGCCCACCGCACCGCTCATGCCATGCCGCTTCTGAAACAACACAAACAAATATAATTTAATATTATAAAAAAAACATATGAGCAATTGACACGTGGCAGAAGTGAAACCTTAAAAAAAAAATTATGTGTCTGTCTCTTTTTACTGTCGCTTTTTCGACTCCCCACGAGAGGGCGGTCTCCTCCCTTTCAGGGCTACCTCACCCCCCCGCGACCTAACTTCGTTCCCGTGGTCGCAATATAGCCGAATTTGGGCTCATTTTAAAAGCCCAACAGTATTCCAAAATTCAGCAATTTATCTGTGTATCTTTTTACTGACGCTTTTTCGCTTCATGAATTTTCAAATCACAACGATGCTAAAGAAGTTTTCACTTCAATAATAAAAGCGTTTGTGGGTCAACTGCACACGGAGGGCTAAAGCTGAAGGTAAAGAAAGCAAATCAAATTTTATTTGACCCAGATGTAAAGGCACACGGTAAATCAAAAAAAATAAAACTTAAACGTAAACTTAATTAAATAAAGCATTGCGTGTGCCTCACGGTTGTGTCAAATAGGCTAGTTCAACAAAATGCCAGACATCTGCAAACTGAGGCTAGTTTTCAACAGAGTACAGTTGCGGTTGCCCTGCAGCGCGTCATTCATAATATTTGCGATATGTTTCAAGAAGATAAGGATAGGACAGCCTTATTCCTTATTTATGAGGCTGGAATAAAGACTGGATGGAATAATCGAAGCTTGAGTCTCACCACCTAAGGCTATACAAAACAGAGTTATGGAGATAGAAGCAATGTCTCCTTAAGTAGAAATAAAGTATATAAATAATTTAAAATTATTGAACACTTGAACTAACGGTTTAAAATATCACATACTGTACATATGTATATTTTAATTAAAATGATAGTTTTCTAATAATACAAAATGGCATGGTGTACGAGGCTATCAAATGTTATTGTAGCAAATGAAACGTTTTATCAGATATAAACTATGGGTTCGTGATACAATTGAAAATTATAATAATAAATCGTTTGAGCATTAAACGTCAAACTACTATATTAAACGAGCTAATCAACGCTATTGCTTCACTAGGGATTAGTTTATTGAAATTAACATAATAATAATATTAAACCACCATTAGGTACTAATTAATTAGGTACGCTACAATCCATAATCATTTCAATTCATACTAGTAACAAAATCACTTATCAGCCTATTCAAATTCAAATTCAAATATCTTTATTTCAAGCCATGTAGCTCATATATGTAATTTTGGTTAGTAAACAATAACTTTTAAACTAGGGTTAGAAGACAACACGATACGGAGACATATGCAATTGACAGCAGTGAACCATGTATGGACAGTCCACTCTATCCGCGAATTGGACACGGAGGGCCCCATACGATGCCCGCGAATACTTCTCCCATAAGCTGCACGTGTAGAGGGTGGTACAGAATGCTCTAAAGAGCGTCACCTTCACTTCTGCAGAAGTGAAGGTGACGCCCGTAGGTTTGCACGTTGTACTGCAGTACAACGTGCAAACCTACGGGCGATCATATTCGCACGCACGGACAGGGCCCTCCGTTCCCTCTCTATATTAGCATTGTTTTTGAGATCAGTGGTGACCAAGTGACCGAGGTATTTAGATTGTGCCACTCGCTTCAGAGAAACACCGTTAAGCCGTATAGAAGGCACATCTAGATGGTACTTGGTACCCATCTCAAAAACAATGTACTGACTTTTCTTGTCATTATACATTAAGCCATGTGTTGCCGCATAACTTTAACACATGGCTAATAATGTCCGAATACCACCGACTGACGCGCTCAGCAGCACCATTTCGTCCGCGTAACTTAAATTATTGACACAAACACCATCAATATAAGAGCCAACATCATGACTGCTAAGCGCCTCAATCAGGGCATTCATATACAAATTAAAGAGGGACGGAGAGGTTAACCCCCATTGTCGCACTCCTATAAATGATATTTATTTTGCAAATTGGTTATTTAATAAAAATTTTGGACGTATTTTTTCCATATATTTAAACCAGATGAGGCTGGTGTTTCCTAACTGACTACACTGATATGAAACACTGACACAAACTCAAAGGTAAAAAAAACTCTCTTTTGATGTCCATATAATCTGTACTGGTCAAAATATTATAAGAACGTTGTAGGTGTTAAATTATGTCTGAGGAATGATGGACACAGGTTTCAGTGGTCCTATCCAGATAGTGCAAACATTTTTCAGGTAACGTATAGCTCAACTTACAACTTCAAAGAGTTCAAGAATTTGACAAACAATACCAAGGGCAAACAACACCACAAAAAATACTGAAACTGCCCGACAATCATGTTTATCTCGAATATAACAACCTACAAAGATGCAACGTGCATTCTCCACCTGTATCCATTGGGCCAACATGCTCTCAAGTATGATATATTGAAACGAAGACAGGATAGACCTCGTAGAAGAATGGAATATAGTTTTAATCCTATCAAAACGTTCCCCCTTGTGTTAACTTCCAAGCCTAGTAATGCCGCTGACATACCTACTTACAAATAAATCTGGCACAATTTCATATTCAAATGACATTAGCTAATTAATTTAACGTTTGAATCAGTTCTCAAATCCTTACAATTAAGCTGATACCAACTTGTTGCTGATTGCTTTAGTGATAATTCTCGGCTTAAAGCGACTTTGTGCTAATTAGTTCGGTTGCGCTAATATTCGCGCGTGTGAATCTAACCTTAGATCCATTGTTTGATTGTTGGAATTTGAATCCAAACTAGTTCTATGTTTGTTAATTTATGTTGTAATATCATTAGAACTTAAAACGCGATATTTACCATTTGCACTTATTGTTTCGATTTTACGATATTTCGGCACTGTTGCAAGCGCTATGATCACGGATGAACTGAAGTAATTGCGGGTGGACGTTTATGAGCAGACGAATCGGTTTCCCCTCTTTCTCGTTCATTTTTTGTGATCGCCACTGCTACCAATGTTACATGTGTCACTCAATACTCGATTCTGTTTACTCATAAAACAAAAACTCAACGTGCCCGCTCGAAAAAATTTTGAACACTTTTACGTAGTTTACACGATTGAACCACTGGATTCCAGGCCCTTGACAGTTGAAACCCACCCTCCCGGTTGAAGCTCTTGTATTTGGTAATCTCAATCGCTTTTCTTACCCTAGGAATATAGTAGCGTTCTGTCAAGATGACCTGCGGGTTATGTAACTTAATCCAATGGTTCGATCCTGCTTCTAAAATATGTTGTGCTATTGCCAATTTTTGAACATCATTAGTTTTCACAGCCCTAACGTGTTCCGAAATACTACAAGTTACGGTACGTTTTGTCTGACCGATGAAAGGCATATGCCTTTCCACAGCTGCAGTCCACTTTATACACACTTTATACATAAGGGTAGACCGATTCGTCTGCTCATAAACGTCCACCTGCAATTACTTCAGTTAATCCATGATCATGGCGCTTGCAACAGTGCAAATATCCGAATCTCGAAACAATAATTGCACATGGTAAATATCCCGGTTTTAGTCCTAATGATACTGTTAGTGACCATGTTAGTTTAAAAACTTATGTTGTAATGGAGATTAGCTTATACCAAATTATTATTGTTCACTTTACTTCATTATTCCAAACATTAAAGTACTCCTTTTTACCGGCCTGAAAGCAACTAATTATTTTTCGTTGATGGAAAAACAGGGAAAACCAAAACAGTTTGGCGTCTAAAACTTTGGAATGTGAGTTTCTTTTTTGTTTAAAAAGAAAGAGAATTAGCAATGTGGGTAGAATTCACATTACTAGCAAACTTGTAAGTCCTCTAACTAAGCTAAATATTCTTGTCTGGTTTTTGAATATAATTTGAGTAAGTTTATTTTTCATGATAAAGTAGCCCTTGAACTCAAATTTTCGATTGAACTAAGGCACATAAGGCATGCTGGTTGTTTTCTGCCGGGTTATAAAAAATATAATTCAGTGGCTGACACAGAGTGCCACACTGGCTCTGCGCATTATAGATGCAAATTTCAAAATACTAACGTTTTACTACTTTTAAAAAGATTTGTACCTATGATACCATAAAAATAAAAGAAAACACGGCCATCAACTAGAGTAGCAATCGCGGTAAGTCATCACGTTCTATGTTATAAATCTGTACCAACGAGACTCGTCGATTTTGGTTTGCATTGTTTATTGATAAACGGTTGAGCACCAACAAGGCACGATAATAATTATGATGGAAAGATTTAATACAGGTGGCCTAATTCAATTTTCAACCGACGACAAAAAGAGGAGGTTATCAATTCGACGCGTATTTTTTTTTTTAATGTATGGTCATCGAGTACTCGAAGACGGCTGAACCGATTTGGAAAATTCTTTTTTCGTTCGAATGGGTATATTTCGAAATTGGTACCATTATCACCAAAGTCAGGATCTGATGATGGGATCCTGGAGAAATCGAGGGAACTCTTCAAATATTATAGGCACACCTATGGCGTTTTGAGTATTTCTTATAGTAACTTGTGCAGTTGCTCTCAAAAAGTACCATTTGGGGAAGTGGAACTGATGATGAAGACTACAGATGGCCGCTGAAACTACTCAATAATAAGTATTGAGTGGATTGCGATTCGATTACTTGAATATGGATGTTAAGCACTTTATGCTCGTCACAATGCATATGGTGATGTAGAGCTGATGAATTTGGGACCCGGGCATGGTCCATGGTCGGACAGCGAGTTGCCCTTTACTCGCTGTCCGCATGCCCGCGCCTACGGTGGCCGGAGATCGTCGGCCGACGTCCGACGCCGTGGGCGTCTACCACTGCGGCTGGGCTGGAGGGAGGACGCCATCCTCTCCCTCACGCGGCCCGCCTCCTCCTTCGAAAGCATGACTGCTTCGCAGAAGGAGGCGACCGCTTCCCACTCCCTCTCGCCCCGCAGCATGGCCTCGACCAAGGCCGGGCGCGAGAGGTCTCCGCCTATCGCCGCCGTGAGGACACGTCGGTGCTCTGCCCAGGCGGGGCAGTCTTGCACCGTGTGCTCTACGGTGTCCTCAGGGCGACCCTCGCAGTGGTGACACCCAGGCGTTTCCTCCTTTCCCATCAGACACAGGTACCTCCCGAAACTTCCGTGTCCGGTGAGGACCTGCGTCATGCGGTAGGTCAGGACGCCGTGACGCCGATCTAGCCACTCCTCAAAGAGGGGACGAGGCTCAGCTAGTAATAATTATAAAATAGATTGAAACCAATGTTAAAATTAACAAACTAGGCTATGCCCGTACCCGGGGTTGCGGGAATGTTCTAACGAGATACCGCGGCCCCAGAACTTAAGGGCAGCTGAAGGAACAGGGCGGGTTTTTAGTCAGTAGAAGTCTGACACTCCCTTCCGCTCCACCCAGAGCGGGAGAAGTCATTCGATGATTTTCCCAAAAAGAGAGAAAAAAAAAGAAAAGGCTATGCCCGTATCTTGGGGCCCGGATATGTGTATGAAGAGTAAGTACATAATTATAATGCTCAATTGTTTGTCCAAACATAGAAAGGGTTACCCTACATCATCATCCGTAATCTATGTTACCTCAGCAAATTTTTAATGTTTTTTTTTTAATATGTCTGCTTCTGATCTACAGGACTGTCAAAGACTAGAGAATATTGCCTCAATTACTTATATAACTATTTTCACAGGCACACATCCATCATCAGTCTAGACTAGTACTAACTTTGTTGGTCAAGCTGAGTACAAAGTAAGGTAGTGTGAGGGAAATTTATGTAGAGGACAACACGCTAATTGCACCAAAAAAAACGAGGACTTATAATAATAAGATCTCGCTAAGAGGTGCTATTCATTATTATTTACTTTATCTCTATTCTGTATATGTTTCATTATGTAATCAGCCTATAACGTTGCTGTGCACTGAATACTCGCCTCCTCTCTGTGAGAGGTAATGGGCAGTAATCTACCACACAGGTTAGTGGATATCGCCTGGCATGTGTCTGTGATTTTTCGGTCCTAGTATAGGTAGCGGCACGTAAGTCTAGCGCTGAACGATACGCGCAGGGGATTGCTGCGCATGGGTACTGTCGCGCACGCAATACAATTATTAGCTAAATAACGTTAATGACATTATTTTAATGTAATGTCAAATAGTAGGTCTAGCGCTGAACGAAATGTAGAGGATAGCTGCGCATGAGTACTGTCGCGCATTCAAATAATATTACCTATCTATACTAACATTATAAAGCGGAAAAGTTTGTTAGTTTGTTTGTTTGTTTGTTTGTTTGCTTGAACGCGCTAATCTTCGAAAGTACTGGGTGGATTTTGATGAAATTTGGTATGGGAGTAGCTTGAAGCTTGAGGAAGGTTATAGGCTACTTTTTACTCGACTGCAAAAAAGGAGAGTTATGTTTTTACCGTGATAGAATCCACGGGAGCAAAGCCCCGCGAGAGTACTAGTACTTTAATAAATAGTTTATCTCCAATGCCAATGTCCAAGGATTTATAGTAGGTACCTAAGATATCATTTTTAACAAGTTTTGTGGGGAGTATAAAAATAAAAACATTAATTGTTAATTTGAAATTTTTTATTTTAGATTTAAGTCTAATCTGAATCAGAGAATCTACAGTGAATCTGAATCTACAGAGAACCATTCTCAAATTTACAGTGATGCTGTCCGAATGACTGAGTAAAGTATTTGTAGCTTCGTCAATCTCACTTTTAATTTGTTTCAAAGAATCAATTAATTCGTTAGATTCCCTTTTTAAAAAGCAATTCACGTCATAAACCATTTTCCTTGCCTGTCTTTTCAAAACAGTATTTCTTCTAGGTATATTCCCTTTAAAGTCACAAACAAACTAAAAAATTAATTTAACAAACAAATTCAAACTTAACAAAAAAACAACAACATAAAATAAGAGCAATAACAATAAAATTAATGACGCGACTGTACACGGGATGTGAGCGGAGCGTCGTATCGGCGCGGGGAACATAATGCGGCTGGAGAGCCAATCGGCGCTACGTACGGCCGCCCTTAATTTTTACTTCTGCGCAATAACGGTCACCGCTAAAGTTTCGTGCCGCGACTTATACATGCCGCTTTCCTCACGATATTCTCCTATACCATCTAACTTTTACTGCCCTATTTAAAATCACCATAATATTTATTTATTTATTTACATAAGTTGAAAGACATACAGACAGAAAATACAATGCATAAAGTTACAAAACACAAACGAGTTAGCAATGGGCCCCAAATTAGGCATAGCCTACACTCCTACAGGCTATGGCTTATTTTGGGCCACTAAGATACATCTTAGTGGCCCAAAATAAGCTATACTGCCTCATCGTACGTGTGGCAGCCGATATTGCCTACTGTTTACCGCGTTCATCTCTATCGGTTTAGTCGTTTTAGAGATTAGTTCGGTCAAACAGAAAGACAGACAGAGAAAAATTTTTCAAAAAATTTTGTTTGTCTTTTAAATTATTAGTTTTTTCTCAAGTGATAATATTTGTCTCGTAATCATAGACAGATACTTCAATTTTACATAATACGTATATAAAAAATATCAAACCAAATAATCGTAATAATAAATCAATGTCGCTAGTTCACTAAATCAACATCGGCGATCGATACGATGGATAATAATGACAAGGCCTAATGTCAGTTCAGTCTAGAGCGGACATGTCAGCTTGTTTACTCAACCCGTTAGGTCACCTTGGACATTACTCCTGGTTCGCTTGGTTGGGTTCAAAATAGACGCGAAATTACTTTCAAATCAATGCTGGTGAAAACAGATTAAGGTTAAATGTCCAGGTGAATTTTTTTATGCAAGAATAACAAGTAGTACTTGTAATCAGAATTCGCTTTTTCGATTGGTGGATATCTTCATGGACGTTCTCCGGTTAAGGGTCGGTTAAGGGTCTGTCAGACTCCTACATTGTCTAAAACCACTCCCGTGTTCCTTCAGCCGCTTGTGTCCGGGGCTGTGAGTGCGAATGTGATTCTGCTCTGCCCTGGACAGGCATCAGCCTGCTGGCAGCAACTCTCGCCCCTAAAGTAGGTAGTACGCCACAGCTCCCAATAAGTCTAAGAGAGGCGTGCGTGGAACATTTTGCCATCTTGGGTTCTGATTGCTGGCTAACCTGCATTTGAGTATTTAACATGTAGCCACTGCCTGTCTGACTTCCAAACCCAGTGACTATACAGGGTTGATACGACCGAGGGGCTTTCCTTTAAACTGCCTATACTAGATACTATTTTCAAGCTCTGTACCAAAAATCAATTAAATTGGAGTAATAGTTTAGTCGCAAATAATTTTGATGAGATGTATCTTAAAACGATAAATCTGAGTATAATGTTCGATACGTTGTTGCCGCTCTGACTCTACCAAACATAAAAGCCAGCGCAAGCGTTGGCCCCGCCATCCGCGCCCTCTGCGCCAGCCTCGACATGAGATAACACATGCCGCGCGACGTTGCTACTTTGTTACCTAGGTATCTAAGGTCATTCACATTTATTTACCAAGGATGGTTGCGTTTTACTCTGATATGAAACTATTTAGATTGATTGAAAAAAAAAATATGGGCGCTCTTTATTTTTAACTATATCGAATTAATACTAAAAACTAGAGATGCGCCAAATGTAGGTTAGGCAACCGAATATATAATATAATAATAATATCTTTATTTCATTATAAATTTTATTTCATAAAATACAGATTTGACATGTTTAACATAAAAACAATTTGAGTGAGCTTTGGTAGAAACACAATACAAAACTATCCAGGGACTGTAATCTGTACACAATAAGGAAAACCCTGCCTCTCAAACTAGGGTGGAACCTGTATCTTGAGAGACAGTGATTCAGCTTAAAATGGGATGCTATAGGTATACAATAGTGGACTGTGCCGATCTACCCGAACGATTGATGTTAACAAAGATCAGTTTAAATAGAAATAATTAATATTAATAAAAGTAAAAGTAAAGTTAACTTTCCTAAATGAGTGTGATATGTGTGTGGCAGTGTGTGTGTGTGTGTGTGTGTGTGTGATGGTGTATTTGTATGTATGTTTTATATGTTTAGTGTAAGTATGTATGATGTTTGCTGTGTATGAAGTGTGTGGAAGCGCGTGTTTGGAGATATATGTAGGTAGTTAGACAACGTACTTAAGTAAGGATTCTGTTTGTAGATAGTCACGCTCCAGTAGCCATTTGGTTAATTTTGATTTTATTTCATATTTATTTAGATTTACAATGTTTAATGTTTTGTGAGCTTATTTGTAGATATGTGTACTTAATGTGTAGTACTGGTGTCGAGCAAAGGTGGTTTTGTGAGAGGTACTTAACGGAAGTTTCTTCCTTTTTGTGGGGTCAGCTGGGGGAACCCTAGCATGTTTTCTAATAGTAGACTGGAGTACGAAAAGCTGGCGGACTGAAAGTACTTTGCAATCTGCGTATAGTTGCGTAGTGGGATAGTGAAAAGGTTTACGCAACATCACCTTCAATACGGCTCTCTGCGCTCTTTCAACCCTCAGAAGACTGGTTATATTTGCACCACCCCATACTGTGATGCAATATCCAATAATAGATTGACATGATGCATAGTACACCATCTTCAGGGTTTCGGGCGCGGCCGAGTCTCTAAGGGATTTGAAAACATGCAAAAGTTTCATAGATCTAGTGGAAATGGCGTCAACCTGTTTGTCCCATCGCAAACCTCCGTCATTTTGGACACCCAGATATTTTACATGGTCAGTTCTTTTAAGTGTCGGACATAAGCATGATGCGGATTGATTTGAGCAGGTATGCGCTGTTAGGGAAAAGGACTTTTCGGGCAAATTGTTACGCCGGATAGAGAATGGAATGAACGTCGTTTTTATTGCAATTTAGGGTAAGTAGGTTTAGCCATTTCATTATTCTTGTTATTGCTTCTTCTGCGTAGCGCTTAACACTATCCCAAGTTGGTCCGTAAACTATGACTGCGGTGTCGTCTGCATACGCAATGATTTTGGAATTGGGGATGGACATTCTGCATAGCTCATTGACGTATATCTGAAAGAGGGTGGGGCCTAGAATGCTTCCCTGAGGTACACCATAAGTAGTTGCTACTTTGTCACTTATATACTCTCCAATTTTCACCCGTAGAGTCCAGTGGTTAAGGTATTCTTTGAAAATTTGAAGGGTGTTTCCACGTACCCCCAGGTGTTCCATTTTAGAGATAAGTTTGGGGACAGATACTGTGTCAAAGGCTTTGGAGAGGTCTAGGAAGATCCCTAGACTTTTAACACGACTGTGAAGCTTCCTAGCAATGAACTGCGTTAAGTCAAGAACTGCATCTTCAGTTGAAATTCCTGTGCGAAAACCATACTGATTATCAGCAATGAGTTGATATTTGTTGAGGAATTTTTTTAAACCATTGTTTAGGATCCTTTCTATTATCTTAGAGAGTGCTGATAGGACCGATATGGGTCTGTAATTGTTGACACAGTTTCTGTTCCCTCCCTTATGAATCGGATGGACGATAGCTTTTTTTAGCGCATCAGGAAAGATGCCTTTTTGAAGACAGCAGTTAAGGATATACGTCAATGGTGGAGTCAAGGTTTGGCGGCAACTCTTTTTTTTTTTTTTTTAATAGGTTCGCGATTGACCACCATCTCACCTGATGGTAGGTGATGATGTGGTCGAAGATGGAGCACGCTTACCTAAAAGTAACCTATTCACTCTTGACTTAAAGACTCCTAGGTTATAGCTATCGGGAAACACAGACTCCGGCAGGGAAACAATGAAGGTATTCCCAAAACGTTTTGTGCGTATGGGTGGGATGTCCACCATGTAACGATGGCGCTTCGCCGTTTGTCTCGTAGTCCGATGATGGAACGGGCTTGGTGGAATTAGATTGTGTAATTCCATCGCAAACTCCCCGAACTCTTTAGCACTAGAGGAGATATGCCATCCCAACCTATTGCGCAGTCATTTCGAAGTTGCAGAATGAGGGACTCCACTTCTGATTCATCAACCTCAAGAATCACCAGAGAGCTGGCAGTCCTGGATCCCATATTTTGGCATGATCTCCTAGGTGGGTTTGAAGGTTGGTGAGATTGGGACAAGATTTTTCCCGCCAAGTTAGTACCTATATTACTAAAATATCTACACACTTCGTTTACGGATGTCATTGCATTATCACTGATAACTCACCCAACAGTTCAACCGGGCTAGTTTTCTTTTTGCTAGTATTGGTGATTTGTTTAATCGTTTTCCAGAGCGCTTTTGGGTTGTTACAGGATTTTTCTAGTTCGCTTTTTTCATGGGCTATTTTTAGTTTCCGGAGAAGACGGTTACAAAAATTCCGATACCGCGTATAGGTAGTTTTAAGGATGAGGTTATTGGGGTCATTTCTTGATCTGTTGTGCAAACGGTCCTGATTTTTCATACACTGTAATAGGCTGGTGGTTATCCACGGTTTTATTATTCTTTTTTTCCTTGGGATTCTAATTTGTTTAGTGTGTTTGGAAATTAATAATGTTCGGCCGAATATTCGGTCCAAAATGTACCGAACCGAATATTCATCCGAATCATTCGGTTCAATTCTTCGCGGTAAACAGGTTCCATAAATTTTATTTAGCATATTTAGACATTTATTTTAAATAAAAAAAAACTCAATTTTATTATAATTATACATATTTTTGTATTATATTCTAAAAAATATTTTCTGTAATAAGTTGTTCCACAAAGCAGTGTTCTTAAAATAGTTAATTTCGTTTGTAAAAAAGCAGAGATTTATTTGATTTAAATTGATTATTTAAGTTAATATTTTTTATTTTGTCGATAAATAATTGGTACAAAGTAGTGTTTATTTCATTTCCAAATATCTATGTACAACATGATGTATACTATCACTGCTCCTTTTCAATGTGTATACCGAGATCATCATGCGAATCTCCTAAACAACAAACTATGACAATTACTAAATTAGTCACTGTTTGTTTCTTTACTATAAAGATAATTATGTATTTTTACTCCAAGAAAGAATCTTTGAAAATGTATATATATGCGTCAAATAAAATCTTTGTACCTCTTTGTACGGAGTTGTATGCAATTTCGTACAATTAAAGTTTATAATGATAAGGAGTACAGAAAGCTGTTATTAAACTTAAAATTTATATTCATTATGGTCAAATTATGACAACTGAGCGACCATTATTAAAAATAAATTAGCATAGTAAAGTTTTCACAAATGAGCTGACATTACACATGTTAGTAATTATCTTATGATAGTACCTATACGTCAAGAAATATTCATGATTTGCAAAGTTCCATGATAAAAGACTGAACACTGAAATAATTACTTAACTAAGTACGTAAAACAGTAGTTTAATTAAGTAATTATACTTTATAAATTACGCGACACTTTTAATAACTTGGTCTAATTTATAGTCGTCTAGGGGCTAGAGGCCATTGCTAAATAAATTTGTAATTGTTAATAAAAATTCACCAACCATTTCTATAAATACTCGTCAAAGAAAGGTCAAATTTTAGTGCTTCATTTTACAGCTTTCGCTGCGATATAGCTCGAAAAATTGCCTAAAATAAAATAATCATTAACTTTATAACCAACCAGTCTAATTTTAACACAATCATATACGTCAATAAACAACATATCGTTACGTCTTTTCGTCCAAAATATAGTAAAGAAGCTCTTTTTTAGGGCTCCGCAGCCGAACGGCTAAAACAGGATTATAGATTCATCATGTTTGGCTGCCTGTCCGTCCATATATCACAGCGACTTTATTCAGCGGTTCCCCATACATGAAACTGAAACAAAAAACAAATTATGTCCCCTCCCTCTAACTTTGAAAATAAGAGAGTGAAATATCTAAAAAAACATATGCTACGTGTTCGGTCCGATGTGTTTCCAAACGTACCTTTTTTGACATAAAAAAATTTGATCTTGACATAACTGATTTGACAGATAGACTTTGCTTGCTTGTAGGAAAATATCCGCTTTGGGACCTGTTGAGTTAATTGTAATTGGTAAAATATCGTATTGAATCGCGTGTTGAAGCCGATAATTGGGTCGCGAGTAACGATTAATTGAATTTGTAATCCCCATTTGATGAAAAACCTGGGATATTTTGGGATTTATCGCCGGTTGTCGCCACCGCATGGCACGCGGATTTGTTGGAAATAAGTTTGTGCTGTGATGCTGTCTGGACCGCGCCATCTGGAGACCGGCGCCTTGTGACCGTTCAGAACACTTGACTTACATCACACTTTCAATTACTCACTTCATATTTACATACATACCACACTTGGGCGTGGCCTAGGAAGGTCGAAGTTTGGCGTACCCAGCACAGAAGGTAGGTGGTATTAACTATTTATAGATAAAGCCTCAGAGGCTATATATTGTTTTGTCGGCCGAAGAGCCTGTAGATGATTGAGAGCAACGGTAGGGCTCCACGAATCGTGGACAAGTTCAGACCGTCCAGTTACCGTTGGCTGGCTTCTTGTAGTCCTGAACATTTTTGGTAAGCAGAGCGTGGCTTTTATAATATAAAATCCACATAGTAAATTGGAAGTTTTGAAAGTAACTTTAGTTTAATTACTTAACATAACTTATAACTTAATAAGTTTTGAATATATTACCATGTCATCCGGGCTATCTAATTGAAGTTGAATCAATTGAAGTTAGTAATAGTAATTTGTACTGTAGCCCCTGTTGTTGAATTGACAAGTGAGATGTATTTGTGAAATAAGGAATTATTGGGTTGTATTTGGTACATAATTTGGTATATTTGTTGTAAAGTTGTTTGGTATATTTGTTGCAATTAATAATTGAATGTCACTAATCTGAATTTAAAAGGTTATCTAAATAATAATCACACATTTGTTAACATAACAAGACTTGAATGGTGTGGATTGACTTATTGCATTTATTTGTATTTATTGGATTGTTGTTAGAGATTGTCCGGAACAATATTATACTTCAATTGTTGTATTCAATTGGTATTGATCCAGCATAGTATATACATTGAATTGTTATTTATTTTGTAACTAGCCATCTGTACCAAGCTAGATTCATACTTGGAATAGGTTTTGACTTGAAATAATTGAAATAATTGAATTTAAGTTTTTATTTTGTTGAGATTGCTCGGTTGGCTAACAAGTCATTGTTTGTTTAGTTAGTGAATTTTAACTGATTTGTATTAATATTTGATTGTTGCAATGGCCTCATTAAAGGCAGTCTGCTGGGGAGTCTGCTGCCGGATTGACCTCACAGTTGAGATGGTTCACATCGGCAGCGGCAACGGTTGAGCGTTTGGAATTGGAAGAGCTCACCCTTGCTCGGTATGGGTGCTTGAATGAGAGGATCAAGGCAGCTGATGCTGCGCTCACACGCTTCAACGAGTACATCATGGACGTGGATTTGGGGGTGATGGACCAGGCAGCCCGCGATAAGATTTCTGGTGACTATGACCAGATTGTCCACCTGGGGGATGTCTCCCGGGAAATTTTGAAGAGCCGGGTGCCTGATGCGGCCAAGCCGCAGACCCCCGTTGTTGCAGGCCCTGGACTATTGGGTAGGCTGCCCACCCTGGAGCTGCCACATTTTGACGGTCGCTTGGACCACTGGCTGGGCTTCCTAAATCTCTTTGAGAGTCTTGTCGATGCACGCTCGGACCTCGGACCTGCCCAGAAGCTGGCCTATTTATTGTCTGTCCTGGAGGGCGAAGCCAGAGCCTTGGTGCAGCACTTGCTGGTCACGGACTCCTCCTACCCTACCGCTCTGGAGCTTCTCTCCCGACGGTATCAGAACAAGCGCTGCCTGGCTGATGTGCACATCGGCCAGATTTTGGGACTACCGGCCATTGCCAGCACGTCGACGTTGCGCACTGACTTGCTGAACCCGTTGGTCTCAGCGACCAACGCTTTGAGACGCCTGGAGTTACCGGTAGAACATTGGTCCTACTTGTTGGTGCACATAGTGCTGCAGTTGCTCCCCGCGGAGCTGAGGTCACGTTTTGAGCAGAAGTATGGTGGGGATAGTGCCACCCATCTTCCCCCCTTTGATGACCTCCTCAAATTTTTGGAAGACGAGTGTCGGTTTTCGGATAACACTCGTGGCGCCATAGGGTCACCCCCACTACCTTCTCAGCCTAGAGACCAGGGACGGACTAGGGCTCGGGGGTCTGTTGATGTTCGCCCCGCCCCCCGTTTTGCTGGCGCCCGAAGTCCTCGGGCTAGGGCGCCTGTTGATGATCGGCCCGCCCCCCGTTTTGCTGGCGCCCGGAGTCCTCATCATTGTGACTTTTGTAAGGCAGCGGGGCATGTCATGGCGCGTTGCCCGGCCTTTTTAAATTTGCACGTAAGTGCCCGCCGCCGCATTGTCAACGCACGCCGTTTGTGCTTCTCGTGCTTGGGGGCCCACTTTCATCGGGACTGCCCCAACCCCCGCCCGTGTAGAATTTGTGAAGGGTCCCACTTGGAGATTTTGTGCGCCAATGCGAACCGCTCCAGCAGACCAGCTTCTGAGGGGGGTTCGCGCAGGGGGTGTACCCGGGAGACGAGCACCGGGCTGAGACCCGCAATTCTGTACGCCGCACTCCACCCCCCGCGCAAGTTGAACGGGAGCCCCGCGAGCACCTTTTGGTCTCCCCTCGTCAGGGAGAACGCGCATTGGCTGTTAGGCAGCAGTGGCCGGGTTGGTGCCGCTGCCTTTCCCCTCCGTTGGCGGAACGTCCCCGGTTGGAGTCGCGCCCTCCGCCATTCGGGCATCCGGTGGGATATGCCCCTCCAGTGATGGCGAGCGGCTCGGGACACCGCGCGGACGAATATTTTGATTGTTGGCATCGTCGTGAACGAGGGCAGCCTGGATGCGGCGATCGGTCGCCTCCCAGGCACCGTTAAGAGATTGACACCTGCCCCGCTAAAGGACCCCCCCCCCCCCCCCCGATCAAGACGGTTTTGTTGCCAACGGCCTCGGTCAAGGTCTGGGGACTCTCGGGTGGCTCGATTGTGATCCGTGCCATTTTGGACACGGGAGCCTAGGGTTGCCTTTTGTCGTCTTGGTTAGCGGGACAGGTTGGCCTGAAGGTGAACGACCTTTCAGGCAAGATTTGGAGAATTGGCGAAACGGCTGTCACCACTGTTGAGGGAAGGACCTGGTTTGAAATCACCCTTGTGAGTTGTCCTAACCCTAAAATTGGTGCTCCTGCCCTTGTTATAACTGAACTTGGTTGGGACGAGCCACTTCGGGAAACCCTGTTGGAAGACTGGCTCCAACTTGTATCTGCACTTCCTGCGGTGCTTCTTGTGCGTCTCTTAAGCCACGTTGCGCGCACTTTGGGTGGAACTGTTGACATTCGGGCTTCTTGCGCCTGGACGGACAGTCAAATTGTTTTGTGTTGGTTGAAGACGTCCGTCCACTCTTTGGAGGTCTTTGTTGTGAACCGAGTGTTGCAGATTCAAGGTTCTGAAACGCCTTTGATTTGGAGGCACGTGCCTGGTGACCTGAACCCGGGCGACGTAGCCTCACGCGGGTGCATGGCCCCTCACTTGATTGCTCACCCCCTCTGGTGGGGACCGGACTGGCTGACTCGCCCCGGGGGCGAATGGCCTCGAACGCCAGTCTTGATGTCGGATCCTTTGCCCGGACTTAAGGTGTTCGCTGTTGGGACAAAGGACCCTCCGTTTGATCTTGATTTTTTGTTGAATCGATACAGCTCTCTCGACAAATTGTTGAACGTTACGTCGTGGATCAGGCGTTTTGGCCATAATTCTAGGAATCCAGAGGACAAGCACCTGTCACCAGTTCTCTCTCCTCAAGAGCGACAGGAGTCACTCCTCTTTAGGTCCGCTCTGTGCAGGCTGCACACTTTGAGAAGGAGATCGAGGTCTTGAAGTCTGGTAGGGTCAGGTTGTCGGGAGCCGTTGGTAAGTTGAATCCCTTCTTGGATAGGACGGGTCTTTGGCGTATTGGAGGACGGTTGAGGCTCTCTAGCCTTCCTTATGGGGCCCGTCACCCCCTTTAGTTGCCCAAGGAGGGCCACTTGGTTTAATTGTTGGTGACTGATCGTCACGTTAAGAACTCGCATGCCGGTTGCAATGCGCTGTTGGCCAATCTGCAGCGAGAATTTTGGATTTTGTCGACTGATCGCGTCAATGAGGCGAGGCCCTTTGCTGGCGTCATAACGGACTTGTTGGTCCCCTTTTGTTGAAGACGTCCACCCTTCGTAATAGTAAGATTGTTAAGGCTTATTTGTGTGTTTGTCTGCCTGTCAACCAAGGCAGTACATTTGGAGCTGGTAACCTCCCTCTCGACAGAGGCCTTTGAGGCGACTTTGGAAAGATTTGTGTCTCGCCGTGGGTTACCTTCTTTGATTAGGTCTGATTGCGGTACGAATTACATGGGTACAAGTAACTATTTGAAGGAGGTATACGCCTTCCTTAATGAGAGCCAGGTTGACATTGGTAATAGTTTGGCCCGCCGAGGGGTCACTTGGTTGTTTGACCCGCCAGCCTGTCCCCATTGGGGGGTATTTTTGGGGCCGCGGTGAAAGCGGCAAGGGGACGCTGGCGGAGATTGTTGGGAGACACCGTTCTCACCTTTGAGGAACTAGCTACGGTATTTGGCTGCATTGAAGCTGTGTTAAATTTGCAACCTTGTCAAAACTTCCAATTGATTAGCGGACGGGTAGGCCCGTCCGGGGGGGGGTAGATGTTCGGTCCGATGTGTTTCCGAACGTACCTTTTTTGACATAAAAAAATTTGATCTTGACATAACTGATTTGACAGATAGACTTTGCTTGCTTGTTGGAAAATGTCCGCTTTGGGACCTGTTGAGTTAATTGTAATTGGTAAAATATCGTATTGAATCGCGTGTTGAAGCCGATAATTGGGTCGCGAGTAACGATTAATTGAATTTGTAATCCCCATTTGATGAAAAACCTGGGATATTTTGGGATTTATCGCCGGTTGTCGCCACCGCATGGCACGCGGATTTGTTGGAAATAAGTTTGTGCTGTGATGCTGTCTGGACCGCGCCATCTGGAGACCGGCGCCTTGTGACCGTTCAGAACACTTGACTTACATCACACTTTCAATTACTCACTTCATATTTACATACATACCACACTAGGGCGTGGCCTAGGAAGGTCGAAGTTTGGCGTACCCAGCACAGAAGGTAGGTGGTATTAACTATTTATAGATAAAGCCTCAGAGGCTATATATTGTTTTGTCGGCCGAAGAGCCTGTAGATTATTGAGAGCAACGGTAGGGCTCCACGAACCGTGGACAAGTTCAGACCGTCCAGTTACCGTTGGCTGGCTTATCAGAAACACTTCCAATGAAAATTGGTTTGAACGAGATATTTTCAATAACTGTAAATATCACTCAGTAATATTTATATTATATTTTATATCTGTCTGTTGTAAAAACATCCAGACCCACAATAAATACCTCTAGACCGCCGTTAAGGCGATCTAGAAAATCTGACACTAGGGTATATGGGGTCGTTAGACCTTACTACCCACAAGATAAGAAGAAGAATACCTCTAGGCCATACAAACATAATATGGCCTTGCGGTAATCGAACTTGAGACACGCTGCTCAGTAGCTAATCTTTCAAGGGGCGATTAGAGTCAATTTTTGAGAGTATTTAAAATAATTTTCGTACCACTTGCTCAAAAAAGTGACATTCTATGCCACAAAAAGCGAACATAACTATAGTCAGCTATAGTCATTTTTAATCTGTTAAAACAGGGAAAGAAAATTGTACTGAATTTCATTCATCCTCTAGGGGGAGAATGTGATTAAAATTTGGAATACTTACCGAAATTTATACTGAACTACATCTGTGTTTACACCATTGAGTTTGTATATAAAGCATTATACATCTTTTTGAAAAAGGAATACGCATTTATTATGCAGTTATGATTATAAAATAAAATTACGAAAACCGACGAGGCCGTATGAGCTTGATGCCTTTGCTTTTCCGACAAAAAAATATTAGTCTAGGAATTTGCCGCGTTTTTGTTTTCTTCAAATACATAAACGTTAAGTTTATTTTAATTGTCATTATTTTTAATAAATGCTTATCTCATAATATTATTGTGTTAATTTTTTCGCAAATGGTACGAAAAGTAGAGTATTTTTCTCGGCGATAAAGCTGTCTTAGTCTTGGGTGAACTTAAATCCCTCGCTACACTCAAAACTCGTCTTAAATCCCTCGCTTCGCTCGTGATTTAAGTTTTTAACACCCTCGCTACGGTCGGGAGTAAACCTCGAGTCCTTCGGTACGCTAGCGATTTTAATCGTCACCCGCGACAGAAGACACTGTTTTATCCCCTTGGTTAATAATCAACTATTTATTTATTTTTTACCTCACAAGGTAGCATTTAAATGTCGTCTTGTCATTAACCTTACCAACCTTACCGATACCAATCAAACAAAAGCTTCCACAGTTAGGTCAAATCAATTATTTAGGCTTTTGAATGTAGTTTAGCTCAAAGGAATTTCACGTTGAGAGACTTAATGGTTTTCTAGCCGCATAAACTTCGATCTGGGCGTATTGCTAAACTAAATTAATTAATTAATATATCGATGTACGCCTATACATTTTGCGATGCGATAATGGATGGGAAAAGTGAAGAGAGCGTTGAATTAATGAACAGGTGAGAGTATAGTTCCGAACAATCGGTCATCGTTAAGTAATGGGCCATGTAAGCATTCAGATTGCTCGTGAAATTACATCAGGCCTATAATTATCATTCACGTCGCGAACAATAAAAAAATACATTGGAAGTCAGGCCCCGCACAATGCTTTGAAGAGCAGTCAGCAGTATAGACGGGGCCTTCCAAGCATTCAGATTGTACATGAAATTAAATCAGTATCAGTCCTGTATTATGATTATTATTACTATCATTACGTAGCTCGTCACAAAAAAAGTCTTACGAAACCCTTAAAAGGTGTATGTTAGGCCACCTACAATGTAGGATTCTGTAAAGTTTGAAAGGTGTTTTCAACTTTCCACTCTACTCTATGAACTCTGGCTCTAAAGAAGTAAGATTGAGTAACTAACTTCTACTATTAATGAATGGATTCTCATACATGGTGGTACGTGTTGGCAACACCGAGTGAAGCTACCGCGAGTGGAGCTGTGGCGGGAGACGCTTAGGTTACGACAGTTGATGTGGTGTGTTCGACGGCTCTTTTTATGTTGCGCTCTCGACATATACGGTTGTGTTGTGATTAGTTTTACGTGATTGATTATACAAGTTATACCTCACTTTTGTCTTTGTTTATAAATCCCTAATTAGCAGTACTAGCAAAAATAGTTAACATAAGTCAGAATAATTTTACAAACTGCAAATATGTCTATGTATGTAATTGTTAAAAGCTTTTTGAGAGTACCAATAAGCAAAAAACCTTAGTACCTATTTGATATTAAATTTACCTCCACGCGTTCTTGGAAAAAAATTCTTGTTGACATTAGATATGCATTTCTCAGTAGTATTAGTCTAGTATGAATATCCGCAAAGTAAATAATCATCACTTAGCCACACGACCAAATAATCAAACGTAAAGTACAAGCGGACTCGATGACGTCACGGCGGACGTTTACACATCAGTTTTCATAATTTCCTAGCAACATTGAACCACGACAATTACATAGAGAGCGTGCAAATGACGTCAGATCTATAAATGTTGCAGGAAACTAGGCTTGTGAATAAATGTAATACAATAAAGTTCACCCTAACTTTACGCTTTTTTCTCTGAAGGTGTGGACAATTTTACCTACCCTCGTATCTTAATTCATCATCATCATCATCCACAACCTGATTACATCCGCCGCTGGGTATAGACCTATCTTCTCTTGTACCAAGCTCCATTTTCCTATGCCAGTCTTTTCCAGGGTATACTCGCGATGAAAACAATGTCGTTTTTCAATTGTTCCATGTTAATTCTGTTATGAGATCGTCGGTTGTTTTAACCATCTGTAATTCTAGAGAGCAGTGGTGGCCCAATAGTTACAGGCCCGACTAGCGAGAGTTCGTGGCCGTGGGTTCGATCCCTGTATGGCATTTTTTGGTGTTATTGATAATATATAAATAACACTTTCAAAATGCCGAAGGAAAACATCATGAGGAAACCGGCATGTTGAACCGAAAAATCCGAAGAGATCCAACTACCACCAACGAACTGAGACCATGTGGTAAATTACAAACCATTCCCTCTCATAGAGAGGAACTCTGTGTCTCAGCAGTGGAAACATATGTGATGTAATTTCGTTTTTTTAATGCGGAGAGACGTTCTTCTTTTCAAAGCTAGGTACTTCTTCGGCCAATTGTTACAAAAGTGTGCGGACTCATGCAAATTTCAGATCCTATTTTCTTTTACGATTTACTTTACTGGGTTTAAATGCTGACGACGGACTGCTGTTATAAATCATAAAAATAAAATTTCCTATAAAAAATGCCCAACTTGACAATAGAACCCAAACTCCAAGATTACCTTACTAGAATTCTAGTCAGCTATTATGTATTCTGTAGAAACTACCAAGCAATTTAGGAAAAAGCTTCGAACGATTTCATTTGACTAAATAGCTTGAGGCGTTCTCCATTAAAATTCCATCACCGCAGACAGGTTACAAAGAAAATGGTCACTATGTTAGTTTAGTCGTTAGGAAAAGATACCGGACGTACAGAAAAATGTGGATATCTCACTTCTCATACTTAAAATTAAATTCGTAAGTTTGTGAGGATGGATCAACGGATGTTTGTAAATCTTTTATTCAAAAACTACTGAATAAATTAGAATGAAATTGGGTTTATAGATAGTTGAAATCCTGGAATTACACATCGTTTTGTCTTCTTTTTATTCCGGAATCCGTACAGAATCGAGATTTACGCGGGAAAACCCTCGCAGAAACTAGTAGGATATAATTACCAATTTTAACCTAACACATTAGCAAATTTTATAAACTACTAGAATTAATGTTAGTTATTATTTTATATATTTATTATTTAAGAGTACATTTTATTCCTAATAATTATTATTTGTAAGATAGTAAAATAAGCTTTGTGTTCAATTTTTAAGACATTTGTACGCCATATTATGGCAAGATATGCTGTGGAACCACAAATTGTAACATCTAGCCCGCTGCTTCACCTTCGTGATTTGTTTTTTTTTTTATATTATTAAAATCAGCCAACGCGTTTGGCCTCTACAACACCACACAGGTACAAACATAATTTGACTGATAAACACGTTACCCTCCTTAACGTTGCGCAGTGAGTCAAAAAGAAGACAAGACTTTATTAATAAATTGATGAACGATTAAGAAAACCATTGAAAATTGGATCAACCCTCCTTAAACCAAACTATATCAATCTGAGCGGTCAGTGTAATGAATAGCGCTTAGTAGACCATAATTTCCTATAGTTCCACGTTACTAGGCTGCGTGTCCCAACGTGATTAGCGCTGTTAGGCCGGGCGCGATCGTAACAGCCTTATTAGTTTGATATACTCATATCAATATCTATGCACTAGGTGATTGAGACATTGAATTAGGTAGTTATGTATATGCGAATACTGTAAGTGTATCAGGTAGAAAGCTGTAGACAAGGATTGCTTGAGCCAAACTGTATTATTAGCAACGTATTTACAATAGTCGCGCCAACTGCTACCTCATTTCGGGTACCTACTTGATTTTTAGGGTTCCGTAACCAAATGGCAAAAAACGGAACCCTTACAGTTTCGTCATGTCTGTCTGTCCGTCCGTCCGTATGTGACAGCCATTTCATTCTGAAACTATTAGGACTACACATGTGAAACTTGTTAGAGAGATGTATTCGATGAACCACTTTCCGATTTCTAAAAAATTAAAAAAAAATTAAGGGGGCTCCCCATACATAGAACTGAAACTAAAACTATTTTTTTTCATCAAACCTAGATAAGTGTGTCATATCTATACACGTCTTTAAAAATTACATAGAAGTTTCTGAAACCACTTTTTCTTAAATCAATCGTTTGAAAGATATACGCCTCCAAAGTGGGAAAATGTGTGTAAAACAAAGTTATTTTGCATAGTTACTACAGAACCCTTCACAGGTGAGTCTGACTTGCACTTGGCCAACTTTTATTCTGTTTATTACAGATTGCCTTTTTTCGGCAGGAAAATCATCAAATGACCCTGGGTGGAGCAGAAGGGAGAACTTTTATAACTTTTACAAAAAAAAACTTTTACTATTAAAATCCTAACATATACCTTCAGTTGACCTTACGTTTCAGAGCCGCGGTATCTCTTTAGAACATTCCCACAATATTGGATTCTAGATTGCATGGAAGATATCGTGGCATAAACAAAATTCGCCATGCGCATGTTTGTTTTAGAGATATTTTTTTATTTATACATTTTGTATTAATCTTTTTGTACATTTATAATAATCAATCTAAGCTAAAATCTAAATCTAATCCAAGATACTGCCTCGAGAAGTCGAGGCGCAGCAGGAAGAGCTCCGGCGCGATCTCAGGGCAGTATGAGGGGACGATTTACGCAACCGACGGCCGGGCACGCCGCAATTGCGGCGGTAAGACATTGAGGACAATGAGGAGTGGCTAGATCGGCGTCACGGCGTCCTGACCTACCGCATGACGCAGGTCCTCACCGGACACGGAAGTTTCGAGAGAAGGAGGTACCTGTGTCTGATGGGGAAGGAAGAAACGCCTGGGTGTCACCACTGCGAGGATCACCCTGAGGACACAGTAGAGCATACGGCGCAAGACTGCCCCGCTTGGGCAGAGCACCGACGTGTCCTCACGGCGGCGATAGGCGGAGACCTCTCGCGCCCGGCACTGGTCGAGGCCATGCTGCGGGGCGAGAGGGAGTAGGAAGCGGTCGCCTCCTTCTGCGAAGCAGTCATGCTATCGAAGGAGGAGGCGGGCCGCGTGAGGGAGAGGATGGCGTCCTCCCTCCAGCCCAGCCGCAGTGGTAGACGCCCACGGCGTCGGACGTCGGCCGACGATCTCCGGCCACCGTAGGCGCGGGCATGCGTACAGCGAGTAAAGAGCAACTCGCTGTCCGACCATGGACCATGCCCGGATCGACGGCGCGTTGTGTTCCACGCGCGCCTCAAAGAGCGTCAGCAACATGACGAGGCCCCCCTGTAGAGGGCCGAAGCCTGCCGGGGTCGTGGGACTTATCCCATTACCGTGACCCCGGAACGTAAAGGGCTATTGAAGGAACACCGTGGATTTTAGTCAGTACAAGTCTGACAGTCCCTCCGGCCCTGCCCGGGGTGGGAGGACTTATTTGATGATTTTACCACGTAAAAAAAAAAAGGTATCGGACTTGTGATAGAGAGGTCGTGTGTTCTAAACCCACCCATTACACTTTTGCCGCGAACCCACTCCATACACAATCATATTTTTAGCTTAGTTATAGGGGTTAACAGGATTGCTAGTAATGTGAATTCTACCCACATTGTTAGTAAACTTAAAAAAAAAAACTCATATTTATGACAATACAATCCATAAAATCATAGCTTTATCCGGTGTTAAAATTAATGGGTTCTGTAATGTGTTACATTAAAACAAACGTAAATGTTTATGTGTAGTAACAAAACTTATACAGAATTTATCTTATATTTTATCTTATGATTTTTACAGAATTGATCATAAGATCAATTCTGTAAAAATCATAAGATCTTAATTACAATCACACACATACACATTCACTCACAAACTCCAATCTCCCACTACAAATACACACACACTACCACACCCACCCACACTCACACACATATATTACCACACGTTTTCTTTTTATAATTATTACAATTTTTAGTGTACATACTTACATAGTTTATCCTGTATTATAATACTTCAACAGATCTCAAGCACATAATTTATTTCTAAGAAACATTGTTCTATAGGTACTTGTTCTTATATTGTGTAGGAGGAAGGCGCCGGTGTCTGTCACACAGTTAATACTAGCTCAGACACCGTCGTTACTCTATCTGTGCTTAATTTATATGTTGAGAAAGATATTATCTGTGTTTCTCAAAGATAGAAAAAGTTAAAATAAATAAAAACTTAAAAGAAATAATTGAATTGAATTGAATCACCAACCGCACAAACTGCTTCATAATCTGCTTGGGTATTTTTCTATTTCTCCTTACAGGATCATTAATTAAAACCACTATCTGCGCTTCTGACGCTTCATCAATACATATGAAGGGTTAGTTAAAATATTTGTAATTTTGTAAAATACAGCTTACCTCATAAAGACAAGCTGGCAAAGTGGTGTTTTTTACTTAAACATATATAATAACTAGCTTCTGCCCGCGACTTCATTCGCGTAGTACCGATCCCGTGGAAACTCCGGGATAATAAGTAGCCTATGTGTTATTCCAGTAGGCCAACTATCTACTTACCAAATTTCATTCAGATCCATTCAGTACTTTTTGCATGAAAGAGTAATAAACATCCATACATCCATCATCACAACTTCGCATTTATAATATTAACTAGCTTGTGCCAGCGGCTTCGCCCGCGTGGGAAGCTTTTCCCGTGTAAATCCCGATCCCGTGGGAATTTCGCAAAATCCTTTCTTAGCGGATGCCTACGTCATAACATCTACTTGCATGCCAAATTTCAGCCCAATCCGTCCAGTGGTTTGGGCTGTGCGTTGATAGATCACTATGTCAGTCAGTCAGTCACCTTTGAGTTATATATATTTAGAAGATAGAAAGATAAGAAGAATAAGATAAAAAAAATAGAAAAAACATAATAATAATAATCTTATAAAATGTTTATAGATTTTTTTAAGGATAAACTTGAAAGAAAGAACAACGTTTATCGACAGATGCCACAAGTAAAACAGGACAAGTAGAATCATAAAAAATTAAAACAATAAAATAAAAAATTAATACGTACTAGGACGATTAATATGTGTGACTCACGGCTGAGCCATATAAGCCCAGTTCAGCACTTACTATGCTTGTCTCTGTCTCAGCCAAACGTACTGAGCACTATTATTTTTATACTGTGGTATTAGTGTGCGTTTATAGTATTAAACACATACATGTACTTCAAACGTAGCATGATTACCATTTCTAAGCCGGCTTCAAACATAGCATACCATTGCTAGATCGGGTTTTATTGTGATAGACAATTAGTTCGACGTTATCAATGGTTACCAAGGTGTCTACAGACATTGTCTACGTAATTGAATCCGCATGCTTTGGATTCGATGCAGTGGAATGAGGTATTGATTGCTTAATTGTATTATTCCCTGTTTGATATTGATGAGTTTTGGATTGACTTGTTAGCTAGGGTTCATGTTTTATTAATTTCTTTATTATCGTTTAGTTATGGATTTTTTATGATATTCGTTTTAAATTTTCACTGTTTATTAACATAAAAACTTATCCTACCTTACCTAACTACTAATCAATGTGTCCACCCCTTTTAGTTGTTAAGTCCTTATTTGTTTTCTATTATGGTATACAATATAGGGTATATCTATCTATCTAAAATGTAACTCGAATTTTTAATACTAAAATATATAAATATTTAAAATAAATCATTAGAGCGAATGTAAAAAAGAAAGGACAGAAAATATAATTATTATTTTAGGGTTGGTTGAATTCGTATGATCTAAACTTGAAAAATAAACCAAATATTTTTTTTTAATTATGGTTATCCATAAATTATGGCTTTTAATAAGATTTTTATTAAAAAAAAAACAATCTATAGAAAAACATTATGCAAAACTAAAATACTTAAAATACAAACTAGAATAAAGCATAAAAAAATTGATACTCAACGCTGTCGGCTGGCTACGTACCCAAGATACTGGCGGCATTGCCTCGTTATAAAAAAAATATATGGCAATACTTAGCCTTTGGCCAAATAAATAGCCAGCCCTTTTGATTATATAGTTATTTTATACCAATGACCTCTTGATCTCGATCACGCTTAATGGTGCATTGATGAGGTCAACAATGAAACGAGCGATCCCAAAAGATGTCTGTTAATACTTGCTATAAAGGCTGAAGGCATTAATTTGGGCATCAGCGCAATCACACTATTATTTACTAAGTACTGAAAATTTACCACAAGATCGAATAATAGTTTATTATCTATATATATATATATAAGAAAGTCGTGTTAGTTACACCACTTATAACTCGAGAACGGCAAAAGGAAAAGGGTAGGGGTAGGGTAGGGGTAGGGTGGGGTAGGGTTAGGGTAGGGGTAGGGTAGGGGTAGGGTAGGGGTAGGGTAAGGGTAAGGGTAAGGTAGGGGTAGGGTAGAGGTAGGGGTAGGGTAGGGTTAGGGTAGGGGTAGGGTAGTGGTAGGGTAGGGTTAGTGTAGGGGTAGGGTAGGGTAGGGGTAGGATAGAAGTAGGGTATCGGTTGGGTAGGGGTAGGATACTACGCGAACGAAGTCGTGGCGGGTCAGCTAGTTAATAATAAACTCTTAATAAACTTTTCCGATTAAACAAGAGTAAGACCAACTAAAAGGAGAACAAAAACTAATTAAATGTCAAGTAGACGATCAAAATGACATCATGTATTTAAAATTAGGCGGGCAAACCAACTGTCGCAGCTTTATTAAATCCATAATTAGTTTGTTGCTAAGGAAATTACAGTTTAGGCAAAATCCAACGAACTATTTCAGACCGTTCAGATTTCAATTTTGTCGTGCCCTATCACGGCTTTTCAATCATACCATAACACCGTCGTCAACTTTCACATTCCATGTGACACGGTGTCAATAGCTGGAAAACAACTCTAATCACTGAACTTTGATTAGCAAAGTTGGTGATAAGACGCGCCAAAACTGTTGTTGGTACCGGTGATTAATTATGGGAGTTCTATTATGTAATGCCTTGGATATCGTTGATCAATTTAGCCTAAAACTATTTCGATTTATCAAGAGAGAGAACATTGTTTTGAATGTTTTCGATTGAGACCTGCTTGGAACGAAAGACAAGTTGACTTGGTGATAAGGATTATTTTTCTGCGTCAGTGACTGTTCAACCTACATTTAATGTTTCAAATGACTACAGTAACGTCGCAGTGAAGTGAGTGAACAGATTACATCTAGGAAAACGTGCTTCATCTGCAACATGAACCTATCAACAATTAAAAGTCTGCTCAATAGTACTAAGTCATAGAAGTATCACTAGAATTTAAAACGGGATTTATCATATGTATTTATTGTTTCAAGTTCAGTCACTTCATTTCTTTGAATTCCAAATTTGTAGTAGATTTGTAGTTAATGAAATTGGTTGTGACAGATCAACAAACACACAAGTGATCCTACAAAGATCTCTTTTCATAAGGACGTTTAGAACCAAAGATTTTTTTTTAAATTCTTTAGACACTACACATTATAAATGTTCCATTCGTAGAGAAACTTCATACATTCGAAACTTTGCGAAAACGTGTCACATAAAGTTTCAATGTTGTTTGATACTCGATCCTCGAGGGAAATTAGTCAGATGGCACTTATATTTTTCCGCCCACAAAATTCTTAGTTTTGTTTACCCATTAGAGAAACAAGCGTGATGGATGACCTCGATTACGTTGCCGTATTCAGTTTACTTCGACTATACGGATGGTAAAGGCAGAAGGTTAATTCATAGTAAAACAACAACATACAGTACAAAATTACAAACATTATAAAAAAAAAAACCAAAAATTTCGCTGAGCATGTCCGAAAAGGTTACCAACTCAGCATTTAATTGCGTCGAGCAGTAACGTTACTTTTATCAACTTCTGCTTAGCTTTTCCCGACTATGTTGGGGTCACATTCCTGTCTAATTGGATGCAGTTGAGATAGATAGATAGATGTTCACCATAACAGAATTAAATGAGGACTTAAAAACTACAAAGGGTGTTACAATGGGCGGTCTTATCGCTAAAAGCGACCTTTTACAGACAACCTTTGGATGGATTTGACCCAGCAGGAGAAAATAAATACGCGGGTAGTTCATGGTGTACTATTCACTTATATACACTAAACAAGTAATAACCTACATACTCAATACACATATATATACATAAAAAAACCTAAGCTGAGATATATAAAAAAATAGTAACAAATTAAAGAGA
Organism: Tholera decimalis; assembly: GCA_943138885.2. Taxonomy (NCBI): domain Eukaryota; kingdom Metazoa; phylum Arthropoda; class Insecta; order Lepidoptera; family Noctuidae; genus Tholera; species Tholera decimalis. The sequence goes on along the minus strand of OW964558.2, from coordinate 30,772,786 downwards.
GAGATCTTTTACCATGTATTTGAAACAAGGAAGGGTTCGTGCTTGACTTACTGACACGGGAAGAGTATTCCAAATTCATACTGCTTGAGCTGCGAACGACTTACCAAAGAAATTGGTGGAGTGACTCGGTACCTCTAGCCTCAAGTTTTCCGATGACCTCAGAAATTTAGCATGTGTGTCATGGAGGAACTTGAAACGTTCTTTAAGATAAGAGGGAGTTCACCAACCCACTAGCTAGGCAAACGTTACTCCTTGGCAAGCCTGATGATAGATTTTCTGGCATCTGACTTCCCGAGACGACAACGGTCACAGTAAGTTATTTTAAGTATGTATCTATACAAAGTTTTAACTAAAAGTATAGTCTTGAATTCGTATAATTCCTCCTTCTTTTTCAGTCGAGTAAACGACGATAAAGTCTATGACCTTCCTCAAGCTTCAAGCTACTTCCGTACTAAATTTCATCTAAATCTACTTAATACTTTCGAAGATTAGCGCGTTCAAACAAACGAACTTTTCCGCTTTATATTAATAGTATGGTATATAGATAAACAAATTAAAAGAAGAGTAATATAATTATTTTTATAAAGTATCTAGTCTAGAGTGTACCAAAAAAAATAGGTTCGACGTTTTTATATGTATCATAAATTTCATTGGCGACATTTTATGTGATATTGGCGTGAAGTTTGAAGTATGTAATCAGGACACATACCTAATCTGAATAATTTGATTGCTTTGGGTGAGTGCAAAGATTGCGAGCTATTTTCGCTCACCTGTTTTTTAAGTCTATTTTTTAAACATCTACAGTTTATTACTCTTAGCGATCCAAGAGATTTCATAAGCACTCTCTAATAACTCATACCGGTTTTCTTTTAAAACTGCCAGACTTTTGACGTCATTCGGCTCACAAATCCCCAGTTCACTCAATCCCACTGGACACAGTCCATTGAGTACAACCATAAAACACTTGATACACACTTCAAGTACAGCCAACCGCATGTGAATTTACAAAACACGACTTTATTGCTAGGAAATACGAACGATTTTCAATGTCAAAGTGTTGCCATGGACGTTCGTTTAGCTGTACACTCTCATAAACTGAAATGAACATTGATTTTCTTTATTTAGCTGTGTCGGCTCTGGTTGCGAAAGTTTAATTAAAAGTGGAGTGTTAGGTACTGAGATTTATAAGCTTTGTCTCCAGTTTAGAGTGGTGGCTGGTATCAATCAAGGTAAGGCACGGCAGCAATTTTATTGAGAGTTTGTTTAATTCGATGCATTGTGGTCTTAGGAATGTTTTGCGGTTGCGAGAATATTCAATACATATACATATATCAATAGGGTGGGTCAGTCGGCTAGTCAGTAGAAGACTAATACTCCTTTCCACTGCACCCAAAGAGGAAGGAGTAATTTGATGATATTCTACCAAAACAAGTCAAGTGCAAGTCGGACTCACCCATGAAGGGTTCAATAGTAATAAGCATAGATTAGGGATAGTAGGAGAGGGCAAGTCAGATATTTGCCTGGATCTTTGTGTCGTAATTTATATAAGCGGTTTTTGAAAATATGCTGTATCTCAAAATCTTCTTGTTCTAACCAATTTTCGATGAAAGTATTAATTGATAACTACACTATAATTTTTGGGTAACTCAAACATTGACTTTGACATCCAACATTTTTAAAGACCTACATACCTATCTATAGACATTCCGCACGTAGGTATAGGTTTGATCATTTTCTTTTTCGTTTCGGTTCCATGTATGAGTAGCTCTCCCTTTGATTTTGTTATTTTTGCCTAACCTACTTAGTTTCAAGTGTGTAGTCCTAATAGTTTCGGAAATGAAGGAATGGCTGTGACACACGGCATATGGATGGGCAGATTTTTTGGTTACGAGAAATACTTGATTTAAACGTTACAGCAGTATTAATAACAATCTCTTTAATCATCAGCTTTATTCATATGAATATCTGCTTATATTTTAAGACTGGTACTGTTACCAAAACAGGAGAAAGTACAAAGAAAAAATTGTATACAGAATCTGAGAATCTGTATTCCTTATACAATTTTTGATTCATACAAACCGACATATTCTTACATTTCTTTTTCAATAAAGAGTTCTGAGGGAAAAATAGAGCAAAAGGTATTCTATAGAAATCATTTCCTCTGAATGTTTTGAAACTTTTGGATGCTTTATAAGTACATGGTCAAAAAAATTACTGTTACATTTTCTGGGCTGGAATTTTGTTCAAAACATCGTCAATTTTGAAGTTGGGATTGTAAAAACTAGTATATAACGCGATGGGTCAATAAAATGGTTTACTTAACGTCTTAATGGCTTCAAGCAACCCCCCCCACCTCCTCCCCCCTCATCCCCGGTCAGAGTTGGTTGTAGCTTCGTCAGTTTTAAAGACAGCAACCCCAAAGGGTAACATAGGGGGAAAGGGGGAAGGGGGCTTGTAATTTTGTATTTAACTTGGACAGTTATAAGGTTAGAAGTTAGTTTCAAGAGAGTGTTGCTTTAAGGGAATGTAATCGCTTACGGAAGAGGAATTTTTGTCATCTAAATTTTGAAGTCTGGGGGCAACAGTCAGTGTCTCATAAAAATAAATATATCCACGCATAGATAAAAAGATTCACACAACATATGCCTAGTTATTGGGCTCAGGTTTAAAATCACATTAATAGATAGTTCTCTCCGCAAATTAAGGCGCGTCTCAATTAGGTTCGTTAAACAAACTATTTATAATATATTCAAATGAAAGAGGGGTGAAGTCATAATAATTCTATGATATTTTAATAAAGTAGTCAAACAGAAATATCAAAGAAAGATCAAGTAAATGTCTAGATGTCAAGAATATTAATACATCAAAAGACACTGCAAATATTCATTTGAAGAAAAATAGCAAATTTAGTAGTAAAATATTGTATTTCTTGGTAATCTCTAAAGATCGAAAGGCAAACTGTCGAAGTAATTAAGGACTATGAAATTGAATGTTGTAAAAACATAATAGATAGGCAGTTATCAGGGGGCACGGCAGTGCCCCGCCAAGTCGAGCGCGAAGCAAACACTGCTGTACCATCCTTTTCTGGAACCATTTCGGCGTATTTTCATGACCCTATTTGAGGACCTTTGGATAGGTTTATAACGCTGAAATTATCGATCGTTTCAGCGTAAGCTCAACAGCTCTACACACAAACTTGAACATCAAAATTTCATGTTTGTAGCTTATTTATTTCCTAAGTTATGCAAAAGCATAGTAGTGCTAATTAATATAGTTAGATTTTCACTAAACTCTTTTGCAAAAAAAAAACGGGCACTTTAGATTTTTTTCTCTACTTCAATGAAGAACAAGAAATAGGTTTTATTAATTTGACGATGTATTGGCATGTTATTTGAAGCATCCTGGCATGATTCTTTACGTTCCAAATTTAAAATTTGAAATGAATAAAAGAAAAATAATGATTATTTTGGATTATTCTAAAATTGCTTTAATGTCGCGAATTGCTTAAACGATTTTTAACTGATTACGGTATTTTAAAACTTTTTGGATATTTTCTGCAAATTAAATAATTTAATAATTCTTTTTACATTAAATACCATTTTTGATATGAGTGATAAAGCGATAAGGGCCGGTAAAATTATAGCCCTACTTGAAGAAGGTTGTTCGCAAACTTACGTGTCTCAGCGGCTAAATGTGAGTCGTTCAACTGTCCAGAGGACTTGGCAACGGTATCAAGAGACCGATTCGGTCAAAAGAAGACCCGGTTCGGGAAGAAAACGATGCACAGAACCAAGAGATGACCGCTTTTTGGTGAGTCAGGCGTTGCGGAATCGTAAAGCGTCAAGTGTGGACCTGAAGAAGAGCCTTGAAGAAGTAGAAGTTAGCTTGTGGACGGTCAGGAGGAGGCTTTTGGCTGCCAATATCAGGAGTTACCGCCCAGCTCGGGGCCCTAAATTACTCCGTGAGCACCGTGTTGCTCGACTTCAGTTTGCTCGGAACTGTGCTTCATGGACTCTGAAGGACTGGAATAAAGTATTGTTTTCTGATGAAGCTAGAATCTCTTTGTGTGGAGAGGCCCGACGCCGGCGATTGCTGCGAAGACCACGGGAACACTATGCGGAAGTGTGTTTCGAAGAAATCACTCCTTATGGCGGAGGCTCCGTTATGTTTTGGGCAGCAATTAATTCGACGGAGCGTACGGAGTAAGTTTTCATAGAAAATGGAACATTAAATGCACACCGGTACATAATGAAAGTCCTAATTCCATATGCACAACCCACATTGACTGCACTTGGGGAAGATTCCATTTTTATGGACGACAATGCTCGCCCGCACCGTTCTGGCGACTTGGAAGCATACATGCAAGAAGTTGGGATCCGTCGTTTAGATTGGCCAGCTCGAAGTCCTGACCTCAATCCAATTGAGCATTTCTGGGATGTTCTAAAGAGACGGGTAAGATCAGTGCAACCTGCTCCACAAAACATCAGGGAGCTAAAAAGAGTCATTGCAGAAGAGTGGGAACGTATTCCTCAAAACGTTATTAAAAACATCGTGGAAAGCATGCCCAGAAGGATTCAAGCTATGATTTTGGCAAGAGGAGGTCACACTCGTTATTAGGTTTTTACATTTGTAACTTTATTTAATTTAAAAAAGTAAAAAAAAAATCTTGTCTTTATTGCCGACCACTTCTTATAGTTTGGGCGTGTACATCGGTTTTAAAGAATCCGTCGTTTTTTTTTCTTTTAATTGCCTGAATTCACTTCACGCGCATTAATTTACACGATTATAAGTATACAGACTACGTCAAAGCAATAAATTTCATTTAATTAACTCAGATCGACCTTAGAACGTAAATTTCCTTAGGTGCCCGTTTTTTTTGCAAAAGACTGTATATTAATAAAGCAATCGCAGTAAAGAACCTTATACTTGGCTTGGCTTTGCTCAGACATTTCATTACGTTTTAAACAGAAACAAGCAGCTCCATCGAGACTTGGCTAGTTTTTACAGGACGTTTTGCTGGGATTAAGGTTTACACAAACACTACAAATGTAAAATTATTATAAACGCATACTAATATTCTAAATACAAAAGCTGTTTTTTATCTAGATTTGGCATCGAAAAGCCGCAAGAAGAAGCCTGCGAATGGTGGCGGGGACCATCATCGGACACTGCTCACTGAACAAACGCTACCACATAATAGGTATAACGGACAGTCCCCTGTGCAGGGCATGCATTCGGACAGAAGAAACGGTGGGAGACGTGCTCCTAAAGTGCACGGAAATCACCGACATACGGAAACAAACACTCGGGTCATTGAATTCCCTTACAGACATCCTGAACAGACCGAGAGACCTAATCTGCTTCTGGAGGGAGGTTGGCTGGATGGAGTGACGGCCGACACGGCTCACGTACAATGGTCTCGTGCAGAGACTAAGAGCGGAAACCAGACCAGACAAGAATACAAAAGCAGTATAATATATCGCGTGAAGGTTTGTTAGACAATCACGCTAAAATGGCTGAACGAAGACTCAAATAGATTATAGTCTGAAATAGAATATTCTTATCCTGGGAAAATGTGTGGAATTTCCCCAGGATCAAACTTTCATACGAACAGTTTCGCGTGTAACAGTAAGTTACACGTGTTCGTAGCTTTGCCGTACTGTATAATTTATTCAGTAAAAAAATGTCAAAAACCACCAAAAATACATCAGCATATTTTTTTTTATAATTACTTTGGGTTGAATTACAGTCACCAAACCTTAAATCTAACGTTAACGTTTCATACATCATGCTTGACTGCTTTTTTAACACGCTTTTATTAGGTCGACCTGTATGTAACTATGTAATGGAATCTAAGGTAACTAATTTAACCATCTTCCAAGGGTCGTAGCGTAATGAAAATTGGCAGCTGTATGTAGTTTTGATGACAATACAATAATATGGTAGTGTCGAACTGATCTGATGATGGAGCCGGAAGATATGAACTGGAACTTCAAGATGGAAAATCTTATCATAGCTGTTTTGGATTTCTTAGAAAAGTTTTGCTATGAACTTTGACCATGATTAGGTTTCAAGGTCTGATGATGAAGCCGGAAGATAGGCACTGGCATTCCATGATAGAATATCGTATCATAGTCGTGTTTGCACTTGTGAGAAAGGCCACGTAATGGACTTTGAACACGATCAGGTTTCAAGGTTATAACAAACCTAAACAAAATTCGTTATCGGTTTTCTTTACATTTTTTTTGTTTTTACGTGCATTTATAAAAGCGTATTTTTTAGTGTTTTTTAAACTATTCATCTATTATTTAACGTTGCGTTTTTGTTCAACATCGTTATGTATTTACAAAGATAAAGCTACATGCAAAATCGTTTAGGTACTGAACAAAGGAGCCAGTAGGCAAATGTGGGTACTGAACACACGGACGGCAGCGCCGGAGAACCACTCAGCCACTGCACCAATTCTTTTTTTTTTTTGGTGGGAAAATCATCTAGTGATTTCTCCCGCTTTGGGACGAGCGTCAGGGAGTTTCAGACTTCTGCTGAAGAAAAACCGACCCTGTTAAAACTCAAAATGTTTTATTTCACATTGACTTACAGGGTCTTTCATTAAGCGTGTCCTATCTTTAAATTTAAATAAAACAAAGTGTGTGTGAGATATTATCGAAATTATTTATTTATTTGAAAGATGTAGTGATGCTATAACTATCAATGATGATTTGGCAAAACAGAATTCATAAATGACAATCAACTTGACAGATGTAGCTTCAACAAGATGGACGCTACTAACTGTCAAAGTTCGGACGTGCCTATTGGAAGACCCGTTACATGGGCATTTACAAACTGAACGTCAGCAGTTAGGGCACGGTTCGAAATTAGTCGTTTTCTATGAAGAAGAACCGGCAAAAAACTACACTGTTCGTTCAATTCTGTAACTTTACTTCATACTAAAGCACTGCCGCGTTGGTCGAAAGGTCGCAAGCGCGACTGCTGTACACGAGGTCCTGGATTCGATTCCCAGGTCGGGAAAAAAGTGCTATTGGGTTTTTCTGTAATGAATTCCTCAGTAGTAGTCCGGAGTTTGTAAGTTGGTGTGATACCCCCGAGCCTCGGAAAGGACGTAGTAGTAAGCTGTAGGTCCCGGCTGTCATTTAAACATCTTTGACAGTCGTTACAGTCAGAAGCCAGTAAATCTGACACTGGTCTGGCCAAGAGTCTCCAAGAACCATCCAGTTAGACTGGAAGCTGAACCCAAAATAGTTAGGAAAAGACTAAGCAAATGATGACGACTTCATACTAAAGCACTAAGCGGCCCGTTTGTGGAATGCATTACCCATAGATGTGAGGCGTGCTCAAACATTACCTGCATTCAAAAGAATGATGAAGGAGCGTTACCTCTCACTATAAATTTTTTCCCCTCGTTTCTCTATTATGAATTTGAAATGTATTAGTATATATTTATACAACGTGTAACGGAAACCCCATATCTATCCAAAAGGGCTGAAGACAACATCTGGTATGGAGTTTCTATGCACAGTTTCAGCTTAAAATAAGTGACTCAAAGAATTGATACCAAATTATCGGCTTCATATGTTTCTTGAATACCAATCATAATAAACGTGTCACAGCACTACGAGGGTCAATAACTTTCCACGTCACTTGCCAATAACACGATAATTATCTGCGTTCTTCTTAATTTGGAAATTTCGGTCTGTGGTATCCATGTATTGAAATTTGTAATAAGTTCCACACATTTAGACATAGGTTTACAAAACCCTTGCCATATCGTTTGTTATCATCCAAAGAAGCCGTGCACTTGGTATGTATATACTCTTTAAATTACACGTTGTATATTATTTTTTGTGGTATGTATTATTATTATTCTATTATTATGTTTAATTAGTATTATGTATGATGTTGTACACTGACAGCCCTAAATCTATCTCTTTTAATTTCTGTCCATCCAAAGGTTGTCGGTAAAAGATTGCCCTGTGCGATAAGACCGCCCATTGTACACTAGTTTTATTATTTGTATCCTTAAATGTATTGTAAGCTGTACAATAAAGTATATAATAAATAAATAAATAATACCTATATTTATTTTAGGTTTAAGTTATTATGCGGCCAACCTAAATTTCCTTACCTTGGTATTGTTCGACAGAAAAGAATCAGACGTTACTTTGCGGAAATCCATAGGTACTAATCTAATACTTAAAGAAAATATCTAGTGTTAATTCCGCAAGTTTGGCATTTTTCATGTAATCGTTGAGATTTTAAAGTTAAGCTACCTGATAGCTGTCATTTTTAAAAAATGTAAGGGTGTACTTCAATCTTCGTGAATCTGTTCTCAAATGATGACCTCAGATATTAATCGACATGGTTCTGATTATGATTTAACCAGAACATGCCTACGTAAAGACTTTAAAAGTGAAGGACCTTCTCGGGCTATATAACTAAGAAAAATCGCTTTCTACTTTATACGGACCAAAAAAATTACGTATAGTAGTGATACCAAAAAAATATTTACTCGCTTTCGTGCCCCGCAGTTCGGTAAAAAGAACATGTTTTTTTTTCACCTCCACGTCAGACCAGAATCCGAAACTAAGGCACCACGTGTAACATTACACACGCGTTTCCATTTATCTGCACAGTCACTAACTATAAAACGACAAATGACTGTGATTCCTAATGGATTTAAGTGATATTGGTCACTGGAAAGTAGATCGTGTTTTGTCATTTGTTAAAGCTTTTCAGAAAAGGGCATCAGTAATGGTTGATTTATGATTCTCATCATCTTAAGGATTGGATTTTGGTCCCAGTGTCCGATTGCCATTGCCTGCCGGGGTTACGAAAATAATATAACGAGGTACCACTAACGCAAGGGTAGCTTAAAGAACAGGGAGTGTTTTTAGTCAGTAGAAGTCTGACACTCCCTTCCGCTTAACCTAGAGCGGGAGAAGTCGTTCGATCTTTCCACCCGAAAAAGAGGTATATAAGCTGCCTTTAAGTTCCAGGGCCGCAGTATCTCGTTAGAACATTCCCGCAACCATAGGCATACAACGGCCCTAAGGGACCCCATCACTGGTGCTGACAACTCTTTGAGGCGGGCGTGGAACACGATGCGCCGACCCGGGCCTGGTCCTTACCGGACGGTGAACTATCATAAGATATACCTATAAATGATTTCAATTACTTTGTCAGTACTTTATTTAATAAATAGCAACGTATTCGGTTACATTTCGGGGAGTGTGCGATGGAATTGCATAGTCTTATTCCGCCAAGCCCGTTCCATCATCGGACTACAAGACAAACGGCGATGCGCCCTCGTTACATGGTGGACATCCCACCCATACGTACTAAACGTTTTGGGAATACCTTCATTGTGCGTACGGCTAAGGAGTGGAATTCCCTGCTGGAGTCTGTGTTTCCTGATAGTTATAACCTGGGAGTCTTTAAGTCAAGAGTGAATAGGTTACTTCTAGGCAAGCGTGCTTCATCTTCGACCACATCATCGCTTAACATCAGGTGAGATTATGGTCAAACGCAAGCCTATCAACTATAAAAAGAACCTAAAACTACACAGGCATAGGTAATATTTTACCTGAAAAAAAGACACAAAACTTTGCTGTATTACCAGTGTTGTTTACAACAAAATAAATATTACTCGTACAAACGCATATATGGACACCATGTACCACAAAATTAATTAGTAAATCAATTAACAAACATCCGTGCTCAGTCAGCCCTAGGCGAAATATCCATTCCACAAATTTATTATTCGCTACAATTATTTACCCAATATGCATTCATTTAAATATTTAATATTGTATTCATTCGTTTAGCATAAGGGATACCTGCTGTTATCTACGACTTATTTCAAGTTGGTTTACGAGGAAAATGTTTGAAGCTTTTTCTAGAGCGAGATTTCATTTGAGATTTCGTCTGAGTTATCTAGCCAACAAAAGTTTAAAACCTCATTTTATAGTTCTATTTTTAAATGTTGAATATTTTCGTTTGATTCTTCTCTTGCCATTCTAATTCAATATAATCAACTTATCTATGTGATTTGAAAATAAATATTACTATTTCATTATTTTATTACTTATGCCTAATAGTTTAAAGGGATATTCGATTCGGTTCCTACATTACTCAGAGTGTAATTAAATCTTATTTTATAACAATTTCATATATTTTAAGTCGAACTTAAATATGTGGAATGACAAGAATAATAAATGTAGTGAGATGAGTTATATATTGGTTTGAAGTTTAAAAATGGCAATAACGACTAAAATATAGTCGAAAAGGTATCTGATCTCCACAACTGTACCTTTTTTTTTCTCTGGATGGGAAAATCATCGAATGACTTCTCCCGCTCTGGGTGGAGCGGTAGGGAGTGTCAGACTTCTACTGACTAAAAACCCACCCTGTTCCCTCAGCTGCCCTTAAGTTCCGGGGCCGCGGTAACTCAGAACATTCCCGCAACTCCGGCAGGCCTATAGGACCCCGTCACTATTGCTAACAGCTCTTAGAGGCGCGCGTGTAACACAACGCGCCGCCGACCCGGGCCTGGTCCTTACCGGACGGTGAGCTACCCCTGCTCGCCGTCCGCAAGCCCGCGCCTGCGGTAGCCGGAGATCTGCACGCGATCCCCGACGCCCGGGGGATCTCCTGCGGCGGCTGGGGCGTAAAGAAGAGAGATGCCTCTCCCTCACACGTTCGGCCTCCTCCTTTGCTAGCATGACTGCTTCGCAGAAGGAGGTGACTGCATCCAATTCCCTCTCGCTCCGCACTATGGTCTGAACCAGGGCCGGGCGCGAGAGGTCACCACCGCTGATCGCCTCCACGAGGACACGGCGGTGCTCCACAACTGGACCGATTTAATCAAAAACGTTCCAACCCACAACCTCGACAATTTCGAGTTTGTGACCTATGCACTCCAAAATAAGGTATATTTTAACATAATAGGTTTGTGTGGTTTGGAACATTTTTACATAAATCGGTCCAACTGTACCTGGATACTCCTTTTACTGGTGTCCGATTTTCTGGTTTCTCACTACCCGTAACGATTTTTTTTTTTTTTTTTTTATTTAGAATAGGTTCGCGTTTGACCACCATCTCACCTGATGGTAAGTGATGATGTGGTCGAAGATGGAGCACGCTTACCTAAAAGTAACCTATTCACTCTTGACTTAAAGACTCCTAGGTTATAGCTATCGGGAAACACAGACTCCGGCAGGGAATTCCACTCCTTAGCCGTACGCACAATGAAGGTATTCCCAAAACGTTTGGTGCGTATGGGTGGGATGTCCACCATGTAACGATGGCGCTTCGCCGTTTGTCTCGTAGTCCGATGATGGAACGGGCTTGTTGGAATTAAATTGTGTAATTCCATCGCACACTCCCCGAAATGTAACCGATAGAAAACCGATAGACTTGCAACTCGTCGTCGATGTTCAAGGCTCTGGAGCTTTGATTCGACCAGTGCATCGTTGCCAATGAGTCTTTTGGCCCGCTTCTCGATAGACTCAAGCGCGTCCAGTTGGTATTTAGCAGATCCATCCCAAAGATGAGAGCAGTACTCCATACACGACCGAACCTGGGCTTGATAGAGATTGAGCAACTGTTTGGGTGTGAAGTACCGTCTCACCTTTGCTAGGATTCCCAACTTTTTTGATGCTAGTTGAGCTTTAGCCTCGATAAACGGGCCAAAATTGAGGGTAGAAGTTAATGTTACCCCCAGAAGCTCGATACGATTGTCAAAGATGTACAAATGAAAGCCAAGCCCGACGGCTAAGCATGCTTTCCGAGACATGAAAGAATCCCTATATGTTCAGATAGTCACCCATCCATAGACTGACCTCGGCAAACATTGCTTAACCTTGAACATCGAACATTGAGCCTGTTATTATTTAGTCACTAGCTCCTCCGTTGCTCATAGGCGACTTAATGTCTATTCAGCTTCAGGGCATACCTACTAGCGTGATAATATGATCACGTTTTATTAAATTACTAGCTTTTGCCCGCGACTTTGTTCGCGTGAGAAATTTTTCCCGCGTAAATCCCGATCCTGTGGGAATATCGGGATAAAAATCCTGTCCATCTCCTCGTTTTAAGCTACCTCCCTGCCAATTTTCAGCCAAATCGGTTCAGCCGTTCTTGAGTTATGAATAGTGTAACTAACACGACTTTCTTTTATATACACCGTGAAATTTTAATGGTTGTTTTCTTGGTTCGAAATGGCTTTGTCTTGGTAATACAACCGTTTTATAAACAAATAAAATATTAGAAACGAAAAATGGCGCAGTGTAGTTAATGCATTATCACCATGCGTGAGAGCTTATTTTGCTCTGAACATTTATTAATCACTTTTTCCTTTGTTGGCAGCGCGCGGCGATGCATGTTTCATCTAGGTACCTACGTTAGTCTACTGAACTACTAATGATTCTCGCGCTTTTGAGTTCATTAATATTTTTTTAAGAAAAATTTGAAGAAAAAATAACCTACGTTTTTTTTTAAGTTTAACTGCATGTTTCGATGCTACTACTGATGGGTAACCATCCTGCCGTGGGAAAACAACCATTGAAATTTCACGCTGTATATAGATTCTGCATGAAATATTTCACTTTGACTGTTTGATTTAATTTCACTGTTGACTGCAACTTATTATACACAGAAATGCAATGCAAAATTTCAGTTGAACTCTGAGAAATCTAATCAGGTGAACCACTTCATATCTTTGAAATACTGACGCAGATTATTTAATTTTCTTATGTTTTATATTTACGTTCCAATATTACCAATATTTCCGTAAAAATAGTCAAAATTACTTACTGTCTGTCAATATATTATTTTGCGGTAGGAAAGTCATCAAATTACTCCTACCGCCGCGGGTGGAGCGGAGGGGAGTTAGAGAATTCTACAGCCTAAAAACCCACCTTGCTTCTTCGTACCCCTTGCATTCCAGGGCAGCGGTATCTCGTTAGAATATTTCCGCAACCCCAGCAGACGGAATTATAATCACTGCCTGTCAATATATTACTATATTACGTATAAGCCGTTGGTCCCGGTCGCTAAATGGCGGCCGTCAAAATAGACCACGTCAGAGGCCCTAGAGGCGGTCTAGAAACTCTGACACTAGGGTGTATGGGATCGTTAGACCTCACTTACCCACACGATAAGAAGAAGAATATATTACTTAGTACCTACTGTACAGAATGTTTATCATCAAGACTACGGGACCTACAAGAGTAACATGCTACACATAATCTTAGACCGCCACACTATTTCCAATGTAGGGAACACGGGAGGGCCAGAATTAGAAACACCAGATGATCGCCGAGTCTGAAAAGCTCTAAGTGTCCCGGAAAAACGATTAAACTATCTCGAATCCTGCAACTAGCATGAAAAGCAAAGCAAAGAGTTATAGAAAAACCTCAGACCGTATTTGTGAGATAAGCGCAAAACTTTACTTCTTATAAAAATATGGTAAAATCACAAATATCTCTATACCTCTCTCCATGAATGTTATTAACATAAAATATTTACCTGCTTTTATATTTGTATATAAAGTATGTAGACACATACGTACACAACGGAAAGGTACCGTATTTTTCTACTTCAGAGTCAAGTTAAAGTAAGAGATCGCTTTTAGCGATATGACCACTTTTAGTTACACCCTTTATTTTCAAAGGCCTAGCCAGGTTTAGAATACAGGATTTATCTAACTATCTTAGACTGCTAAACCAAACTGCCTTAACACCTGCAAGCGTTGTCCCAAGCGCACCCTTGTGACCTATATGTAGCACTCAAATCTAGGTACTGGCCGAACCTAACTTAGTTTAAGCGTAGGAAACAGTCAAGAGTATAAGTCATAACCTACATTCTAAGTAATAAATTTTTTATGGCGAAGTTATTTTGCACGAAATAATCCCAAGTGATGAATAAGCGTCAAGTGATAAAGTACTGTTTCGTAGAAAACTTATTTTCTTTTCTTTTATCGTTGCGGCGACATATTTTTCTTTCTTTACGAAAAAAAGACGGTACATTGTATGGGATTACGAGATTTAGAGTTCCTAGTCTTCTGTTAATTTTTAATTCTTCCGTTCGCGAGTTTATAAGAGATGTTTATAATATCTTAATCCGCTTAGTTCAATTTCAAGAACTTTAGTTTCAAAAACAATTAAAATTATGCTAAAGTGTAACAGGAATGCTCTAATTTAAAATCCTGGCAAGCAATACCTATAATATATATAGGTATTACTTGCCAGTATTTTAAGTTATATCACATTTTAAAAAGTAAAAAAAAGTTCAAAACTAAAATCCGACTACTGAAAATTCATGCTCTAAAAAGTATGAAACAAGAAAATATTTATCGGAAAATGTTATTTAAACGATAGCGGTGGTCGTATCCTTCTCATGTTGTTTTTTTTTTACAAATTTCTTTTTCAAAATCTTATCTAATCTGTTTATGGTATTACGAGATTTAGAGTTCCTAGTCTTCTGTTAATTTTTAATTCTTCCATTCGCGAGTTTGTAAAAGATGTTTATAAAATCTTAATCCACTTAGTTCAGTTTCAAGAACTTTAGTGTCATTTCATTTCAAAAAGTCATTTGTGTTAAGGCAAGGGGCTCCAATGATATTTAAAACGCTTACATCTATAATTAATAAAAAACGTTTCAAAATCAATTAAATTAAATTATGTTAAAGCGTAACAGGATTGCTCTAATTTAAAATACTGGCAAGCAATACATATAATATATGTAGGTATTGCTTGCCAGTATTTTAAGTTCACATTTAAAAAAAGTAAAAAATGTTCAAAACTAAAATCCGAGCACTGAAAATTTACACTGTAAAAAGTATACCTAAAACAAGAAAATATTCATCGGATAATGTTATTTAAACGATAGCGGTGGTCGTATCCTTCTTATGTTATTTTATGACAGGCCTGTTGGTCTAGAGATCAGTGGCCCTGACTGCTATGCGCAAGGTCATGGGTTCTATTCCCACCCAGGACAAATGTTTGTGTGATGAGCACGATCATTTGTTCTTTGTCGGGGTATAATTCATCTATAATATGTATGTATTTAGAAATATATATGTATGTTTATCAGTTGTCTAGTACTCAAGCTGTGGAATATATATATATATATTACAAATTCATTTTCAAAATCTTATCTAATCTGTTCTGTAATATAAAACTAGTCCACTATCTGCCTCGACTTGTCCCAACTATATTAAGGTTAGCTAGCACTAAAAGTGGATCCACCTGTGTAGTATATTTATTCATGGAACGACTTCCCATCTGTTTACCACGACCCAGTAATTGTGTACACGATATACAAACCACACGAGTAAAACAAATCCACAAAATTGAGATAATCTACATACAGTTTTAGTTTAATTTTTCAGTTACAGTTTCAGTTAAGTAGTTTTAAGTCGATCTCATTTTATTTTAAGTTTTTGATGTTCTCACGTATGTTTTTTGTTCAGATCATCTTTGTTATTGCACCCACAACATTGTCTACCACAACTTAGGTCCCCAAGATACAGGCATAGCCTAATTTGGGGATCACCGGAAATTTGTAATATATGTTTCCCTATTGTAAGTATAAAACTCATCATTTGTCAAACAAAATTGCATCTTATCGTTTCACTTAGAGGTGTGTTCGGTAACTTTCCCATTAGAGGTGATTTTCCCAAATGTATGTATAAAACACATCATTTGCCAAACCAAATTGCACCATATTATCATTTCACTCAAAGGTGTTTTTGGTAATTTTCCCATTACAGGCGAAACCTCCTTGCGGTTACATTATAACGCGGATGTACACTTTGCGACCACACAAAGCAATTTTGAGTCATACCACATATGCGAATACCACAACAATGTATAAGTAACATCTGCTGGATATAAGGTGAGTAGTCATATGCTTACTATGTTTGAAAGGGTCCTTGGATATTTCGTTTACAAAATATTGTACGCTAGTTCTTCACCCGCGGCTTCATCTGAATGGATTTCAAAATAATTGATAGCCTATTTTACTCAAAATAATGACATGAAATATTTCACAATTGGATCATTAGTTTCGGACATTAACACCTAAATACAAACAACTTTTACATCATTATAATATTGTTAGTAATTAGTATTGATTAATTACAAACATAATTAGCCTTTAACATTCCCACTTTAGCCACAGACCTCCTATCTTAAAAAGATAATGGACCGCGGGACACTTCGATTGTGGGGCATACCTGCCTACTCGATGTTTTCTTTCACCGTTCTAAGAGTGGTAATGATGAAAATTACACAAATTTATGTGGCTACATGGGTTCGAAATCACTACCTACAACTCACAAGTAGTGCCTATGACCACAGGGCCATCGCCCAGAAATAAATAAAAATACTGTAGATATATTATTTCCTGAAACCGAAAGCAAATATCTTAAACGGACTCTTAATCTAACCCTGAAGTCCAGAGGTAATTCTTATTTCAATAGGTACATACTATTTTACTGTTTGTGTAGATATGTCACTGAACTACTTCTCTTCTAATCGGTTTAAGTGATGTTGATCGAAATGTTGTTTGAATGGGTTGCTGGTTTTTTTTTCAACCGACGACAAATAAAGGAGGAGGTTATCAATTCGACGCGTATATACACTACTAATTTTTAATTAGTACAAAAAAAAATGGGGCTCTATCCGTACCCTTTACTGATCATATTTATGTAGTCAAAAGTAAAAAAAACGAAACCCCAAAATTGTCTACGAAAATTTGTCATAACTGGTAAACTCATAATTGAATCAATCATTCATAACAATTGCTACTAGAAAATACTACGCGCAGTGCTAGTCCAGTTAGATCGTCATTCATAAATCCCGGCAAACTCGCGTCTAAGCTCAAGCCACGCCCCCTCTGGCCAGCGGTCCTTTTTACAACGAGTGAACGAACAAACAGTGCCAATTTGTTAGCGGAAGTGTGCGCGTGCTTTTTAAACATAAGTTGTTACGTTTTTACTGTCGCGATGGCTTACCAGTTTTCATCTCGGGAGTACGTGGCTATGTTGCGTGTGTACTTTTGGTCTGGTGGCCGCTGTTCGTATGTACAGGGAAGAGTACCCAAATGCTCGCTAGCCAAAGGTTCGGACTGTGGTAAATGTTTACCAACGTTTACTCGACCATTGATCATTCCGCGCAACGGCCCATCGCCAAGGACATGGAAGACCGGCCCAAAACCTTTACGACGATGTAGTGGACTACTTTGAAGATCCCCGGCGAAGTACGAATGACGCAGCTCGTCATTTTAATATCAGCCAGTACTGTGCATAGACGATCATTAGTTCGTCTGGATTTCACCCATACCACTAAAGAAAGGGTCAAGAATTGACTACTGTGGATAATGAACCAAGGATGGAGTTCTGCAGGTGGATACTGAACAACACAAGCAAATGGCCCAATTAAAGTATGTAGGTAAAGTTTGAATTTTATAAGTGCCTATTATTTTTCGTGAACCTTTTATTTTACTTTTTTTTTAATTCGTAAAGCTTAAAGATGCGTCTAAGCTACCTACAATTACGATAACAGCTGTTGGAGGCGGGGCAAGTTTGAGCGAGACCGCGTGACCGCGACATCACGATTAATGAATACATGAATGGCCTGTACAATATGTCCGTAAATTGAGTGACATTTTGGGATATAAACAAACGCTAATAACTTTGCTATTTATCAATATTATATAGTGAGACTTTACATATATAATAACAAGACCTTTTCTAATAAGCCCTTTAAGTATTTGTACTAATTAAAAATTAGTAGTGTATATTTTTTTTATGTATGATCACCGAGTACTCGAAGACGGCTGAACTGATTTGGAAAATTCTTTTTTTGTTCGAATGGGTATACTTCGAAATTGGTACTATTTGTCACCAAATCAGGATCTGATAATGGGATCCTGGAGAAATTGAGGGAACTCTTCAAATATTATAGGCACACCTATAGCGTTTTGGGTATTTCTTATTGTGACTTGCTAGTTATAAATAGACTATAGACTTGACAGTTGCTCTCAAAAAGTACCATTTGGGGAAGTGGAACTGATGATGAAGACCACAGATGGCCGCCGAAACTTCTCAATAATAAGTATTTCGTGGATTGCGATTCGATTACTTGAATATGGATATTAAGCACTTATGCTCGTCATAATGCATATAGTGATGTATAGCTGATGGTGAAGTACCAGGAGAACTCCTCAAAAATTAACGGCCCAGCATTGGGAAAAGCAATATTTTGTAAAATGTTATAAGTAGTTGACATTTAGGCTCTTGTAACTAGGTAAATTAAAAATCAACCAACTAAAAAGAGTGAAATAGAAACTTTTTACCAATAAATTAAACCGACTCCCAAAATACACTGCAAAGTGAAAAATAACTTTAATTTCGGAAGTCGGTGCCAAAAACGAAAATACAAAACTAAAGACACCGACTACCGAAATTAAAGTTATTTTTCACTTTGCAGTGTATTTTGGGAGTCGGTTTAATTTTTTGGTAAAAAGTTTTTTAAGGATGAGAAATCATCCAATAACTGCCTTCCGATTTGGGCGAAGCAGGAGGGTGTGTCAGACTTTTACTGACTAAAACCCATCCGTGTTCCATCATATGCCCTTCATGTACCGAGACCGCGGTAACTCTTTCGAACAATTCCGGAACCCCAGCAGGCAACGGCCCCCTTGTGGGTCCTGACAATTTTGCTAACACTTTTTGAGGCGCGCGTAGAACACAACGCGCCGTCTACACGGGATGGGTTGCTGGATGGACTAGACATACAAATAGACCCGGTAGGTGGCGCTGTTATCGGGAGCCTTTAATCCTAGACTAGTTCTGCACTTAATGGAGCGATTTAAATGCATCCAACCTGTAACCAAAACATGGATGCATAAAGTAAATAAATGTTTAGTATGTATGTAGGTATATCACTTTAAGGGATAATACCGAAAATGAAAAAAAATCTCCCGAGCAGTGGCGTGTGTCATATCAATTGAGACGGCTTAATGTGAGCGTCTCGTTTTATATTTTTCATAATTGAAACATAAATATACAACGTGTAATTTAAAGGGTATATACATACCGAGTGCACGGCTTCTTTGGATGATAATAAACGATATGGCAAGGGTTTTCTAATCCTATGTCTACATGTGTGGAGCATATTAGAAAGGACATCCTCCATTTTGGTCCAAATTCGAAAATGGTGGCCAAAGAAAAAAAATACAATATCTTGTTAGAACGTGTTCTCCTTAACATTTTTTAGTTTTGGTGCCATACCAAAACTGTGTGACCATTGCCCTCGGTTTTATTTGAGTTAAACGTCGCACACCTTTTTCTTAACATGAATTGTCAAAGCAAAGGATTTAGCTTGAATAGAAACTTCTAGGTAGCTGCCGTTTACCTCCACGCAATATGATGCACCTCCCCTACCCGCTGAACGACCTGCCCTGCTCCGCGCATCACAACTGTTACTATATTTATTAAGTTCTGAAAGCAACGCTATCGTGTACGCTGTGTGAATTACGCTAGCTCCTACTATAAGCTGTTTTGTTTTTTTTTTGTTCGTTATCATCCTTGTAAAGTTTGATTATTGACTGTTACGTGTAGCTTGGTTATTGTTTTTGTTGAGTTTTAAACTGTTATATTAAAGTGAGCCATGACGGACTTCTGTATCTTGTGTCGTGAATCGACAGAGAATTGACGAAGATACTCTTGGAGTTCTCGTGAAAGCGATCATCTTGAATTTCCCAAATAGTGACAGAAGAATTACTACTTCGACAAGTAAGAACGCAGTGCCCTTTATTTATGTCCGTGATATGTATATTATTATATAAAAAACCTGTGTTAGCACATCATCAAAAAGACCAAGTTTATGTTTGCTTCTACTGAAAAGAAACGTGGTGCAGTATTACATTAACTGGGCTAAGGGCTGTTCATAACAATGATTTTTGTCTATCAAATACTTAGTGTTTTTTAACCGACTTCTAAAAAAGGAGGAGGTTCTCAATTCGGATGTTTGTATTTTTTTTTTTATGTTTGTCCGCTCATAACTCCGTCGCTTGCCAACCGATTTGAAAAATTCTGATCTTGTTAGAAAGGGTATATATACTCTCCAAATGGTTCCATGAATATATAAATTTTATCGAAATCGGACAAGCCGTTTCTGAAAAATCAACAAAAGTCTAAAAAAAAATATTTACGTTGATGATCTTTTCGTTTACTCTGCATTGCGTTTTTTGTTCGCGCATAACTCCGTCATTTACGAACCGATTTGGAAAATTCACTGACCCACTAAAAAGCACGAAAATAAAAACTTTTTTGCAAAAAATAAAACCGGCTTCCATATCAAAACACTACAAAGCCAAAAATAATTTTAATTTCGGAAGGCGGTGTGAAAAAAAAAGAAAATACAAAACCAATAACACCGACTACCGAAATTAAAATTATTTTTGGCTTTGTAGTGTTTTGATATGGAAGTCGGTTTTATTTTTTGCAAAAAAGTTTTTATTTTACTTTCTAGTTGTTGGCTACAGAATTCATTTGCCGTCCGTGTGGCAAAGAACTGAACGTACGCACCAATGACGTATGCGAGAAACCGAAGAGCAAGTTGATCAAGAAGATGAGCCAGCCAAAAATACAATTGCAAGACCAATTTCCTTAGAATTGCCTGGTCTTCTTCGCGCACCGAATACCTCAAATAGCTGCATTTTTCAACATTCTTTGAATTAATCTCATCGTCGGATACCCGAAAATATAAGGTTTCGTATATAGTGCCGGTACAGTTATTATGTGCCAGAAAGCATACGTGTAAGCAATGAACACATGGAGCAAAACGTGTGGTATTTACTCCCTTTACAAGACAGCTCATCAGAAGAGTTCACTTCTGTTCAAATAATGGACATAGTATCAACATTACAGAGACATATTACTCAGGACCACATTAACTTCGAACAGTATGAAAATATGGCACCGGACGAGTTCCATACCTGAACTGGAATACTTCAAGACCAGTTTGTCGAATTGATGGAGGGTTTGCCAAGCTTGAGGTCAGTTACTAAAAAAAATATTTTTCGGCGGCAGTATTAGTTAAGTTGAGGACTGGAGACTCCAATGTTAGACTAGTGAACATTTTCAAATGTGGTGAATCAACCTTCCAAAGGTGATTGCAGATTGGACGCGATGCGCTTTTACAGGATTTTGTACTCTTAAACCTTGGTTTTATACATAACACGTGAGAACGTAGCACTAAGGAACACGTTAATAGCAAACCATCTATTCGGGAATCCCTTGAGCCCAGAAGTTGAAAGGAAGGCGATAACAATTTGTGATGGTACGTACATATATTTGGAAAAAAGTAGCAATTACTTTTTTCAGCGACAGTCTTACAGTCATCACAAATATAGAAACCTCCTGAAACCATTCCTCTTGGTTTGTTGCGATCAGAATCGCAGCAGCCATTTTAAATAAATACCATGTTGTAATTGAAAATAATCCACATGCTACAGACATTTTTGAGATAATAAATGAAAACATTAATACGCCAAATATATTAGCAAACCTGGTTAATCGCCATCATTATAATCGCAGACAAGCTCAGTTCTCCATAATGACAGCAGATATGCCAGAGTTCACAGATTTTCCTAGGCTGAGTGAAGATGATCTCTTTTTATTCGCTCTTGGCGTATACCAATTAAAACAGGCCAAAAGCTACTATGGCGAACATATCCTTCAAAACGGATCGTTTTCTATTGAGCTCAGTAATGAAATACCAAATGAACACTTGGAAGAGTTAGAAGGAACAGATCTGTGGATGATACGAGGACGACTGCAATCTCGACATGTCCGAGCTCGCCAATATTATACCTACATCGTAATAGACAGAACATCATCCAGTCGAAGTGCAATCCGTCACTATTATTGCACGTGCATAATAGGAAAAAGAACGATTGGGTGCTGTTCGCATATTATGTGCATAATATGGTACATGAGTTACGCTCGTCATTTACAGGTGTTATTACCCTCAGCTTTGGGATTAGAGAACATTATTGTAGTTCCAGACGAGGATGATTTTCTTGTTTAACCTTATGTTTTGTATTAACATTCTTGTAAGACGTACGTGTATTTTTAGAAATAATAAAGGGTTCATTAACAATTGAACATATGATACAACTGTATTTTTATTTGTAGAAAATCACATAAACCACAAAAACCAAAATAACACAATAAAAAACCAGTACAGGCAGGCTGTATTTTCTCAATATTGTATTTTTTAAACTATTGTAATGCTATAGCAGTACAATTCTTTTTTTAAATTCATTTCATAGAAAATGTATAAAATAAAAAAATGAATTCAAATAAAAGCGAGGGCAATGGTCCCACAGTTTTGGTGCCATAATAAGAAATGTTAAGGAGAACAAGTTCTATCAGAATATCGTATCTTTTTTCCTTGGCCGCCATTTTAAAATTTGGACCAAAAATGTATGGAACGTGGATGATGTCCTTTCAATACATTGATACCAGAGGCCGAATTTTTCAAATTAAGAAGAACGAAGAGAATTATCGTTTTATTGGCAAGTGACGTGGAAAATGATGACCCTCATAGTGCTGCGACACGTTTGTTATTACTGGTATTCAAGAAATATATGAAACCAATAATTTGGGGTCAATTCTGTGAGTCACTTATTTTGAGCTGAAACTATGCATAGAGACTCCATACCAGATGTTGTCTTCAGTCCTTTTGGATAGATATGGGGTTTCCGTTACACGTTGTATAGGTACTATTGAATTTTTTCAAGAACAAAAGTGAAATGGGTCACTTTTTGCCGTTATATTTTTTAAACTACGATGTTATTAGTCTATGCAATTTATAGAAAATCATATCTGAAGCCATACTATTAAACTATGATTAGTAACTATTACCATATGATTCGATCGCGATCCTTAGCGCGACTCCAAATGCACACATCAGTCCGTACCAATAGTTTTCAATATGCTTGCGAAGGATCATTTTTTGAAGTGCTAGTCAGATTATGAAACTGTAAGTGTCAAAAGTGTCATGTTTGATAGGTGTCAAAATAAAAGATGTATGGATGGATGAATAATGTATAAATATTTGTTACTCAATCACGCCAAGCTGGCTAAACTCAATTGGATGAAATTTGGTAAATTTGTTACATAATGGAATAAGACTTATACAACTGCTTTTGTTCCGGGAAAATATGCAAAATTTCCACACAACTGAAGTCATGGGAAACACCTAATATATTATAAGTACGTAGTTACAATACGATCTATTAAAATAAGTACACAATTGGTAAAAAAGTAAACAAAATACGACGTCAGACGAAAACAAACAATTACTAACCCCAATATTCAGAAATTTTCGCACGTGTAACTTATACGAGGAAAGCCCAGAAGAACCAACGGGAAACGTTCACTTAGTTTAACATAATATTATGGTAACTGAAGCTATCCGTATCCGTTTCATAATAAATAGCTACAAGAATCTTAACAAAAATACATATATTTTTTTTTTTTTTTTTCAATATAAATGTGAAAGTTAATAGGTCCGTTTTGATGTTTTTACTCTTCCACGAAAAAAATGACAATAAGGCATATTTATGCTTTTCCTATGTATATGCGTTCTTAAAACATCGTTGAGTTAGTGATTAATCTTTGGCAGAGTGTTCTAAGGAGGCGCGAGAAAGTTTCTGACCAAAAAGCCACTGCAACATGTGCTGTCAACGCGATCGAAGATGCGTACATCAATCAGCTCATAGATTATAAGAAGCAGGAGCTTGGAACCAGATAAAATAACTCACAAACTACCAAGAGACCAGAAACATAAAGCAATAAATGATTACGAAATGCTCATATACATAGGAGGTCATCGACCTAGTTCAGTCTTTATAGAATAAGGTAAGTACTTCTCTTAAGCATGCCATTGTTTACATTTTCCAAGCAATTAGGCAAGCTTAATTCAACTCTGTGATTTATTACCTCAATTAAGTTCTTATTCCTAGATTAATAATACTTTGACACGTCACCTCTTTCGAAGTACGGCAGGAATTAATTTTAAGATTTTCTCAACGTGATTATGTAAGGACTTGCCTGCAAGATGTACTAGGGATTCGTGAAATATTAATATTATCATCTTTAGATGCTCGAAGTTTATAAGAGAATTAGTTCGTAACTCCATATAGGATAACTTTGAGTAAGGTGAAGAAAGTCAAGTTTATGGCTGGGAAGTTTTTAGTTAGTTATTTACTTGGAGATGCCGCTTACTTACATGTGATCTTACATTCAATTAGGAACTTATTTGTCATTGAATGTATCCCACATGTATTCCCTGTACACCTTCGGTCATAGCAAACATAATTATTTGAATAGAATAGAATAAATATATAGAATAGAGAATATATAGAAGAAATATATATATATATATATATATATATATATATTTCGTCGTGTCCGACGATGGCGACTCTGGCTATCTCCTGGCATGTGCTCGTATGTGGCTGGTGAATCCAAATTTCGTCTTGAACACCCGTTCGCAAGTAGAACAATAGAGCTTGCTCTCGTTGTTGAAAGTGTAGTTATAGGAGGGTTTAGGTCGGTTCTTGCGGATCTGACGCTTAATATCCAGTCGAGCGTTTGCAAAATTGCAGAGACACTTTTTAACGTCTGAACGCCAATTTTACCTTTTTTGTGCATCCAGTTATGCAAAGATATACGACACGGATTTAGGTTTCTCTTAAACACGTCCTTATATTGAAGGTACTGCCCGCCAGGATTGCGTTTTCTACTCGAAAGGACCGCGTTTGCGTAAATAAGGTAATACGTAATCTCTTATTTTGTCTCTAATTTCAGCCCCTAGTTTAGGACCTGTTTAGTGACAACGTTTTCTTCAAGGTGTGACAGAAATATTGGAAAACTACATTCAGTCCACTAGTGCCCACGCCATAACTCGCGTGATAATATTTCCAACGTAAAAAGTATCTTGTCACTTTCCAGCCCTTCGATTCTCTTCGGACCAAAAATCACATCAATCCAATGCACTGTTTGGATGTGATAGAAAGACAAGCAAATTAACACACTATCGGATTTATAATATTAATAAGGATTTGCTGTTTCTCATCTAATATTATATTAATAAATCTCAGATATCGTACCTATACAACGTGTAACTTAAAGGGTATATCATTTATCAAGTGCACAGCTTCTCTGGATGATAAAAAATGATATGGCAAGGGTTTTGTAATCCTATGTCTACATGTGTGGAACTTATTAGAAATTTCAATACATTGATACCAGAGACCGAATCTTTCAAATTAAGAAGAACTAAGAGAATTATCGTGTTATTGCATGGTTATTGCCAAGTCACGTGGAAAGTTATTTAACCTCGTAGTGCTGTGACAGGTCTGTTATGATTGGCATTCAAGAAACATATGAAACCGATAATTTGGTATCAATTTTTTGAGTCACTTATTTTGAGCTGAAACTGTGAGTATAGAGTCTCCATACCAGATGTTGTCTTCAGCCCTTTTGGATAGATATGGGGTTTCCGTTACACGTTGTATAACATAATAATTCATTATTGTCACTCTTAAAAGTTTTTAGTACCTTCTTAAAGAAGGAGTAACTCTCACAGCCTTGATAAAAATAATGAGCCGAGGAGCTCGTAGCTAAGCAATACCAGTCGTACGGGTTAAGCAACGCCTGCAGAAGGTCGGTTGATGGATGGGAAACCATCTTTACATACCGAGATTACAACTTACCTTGGAGAGTACGTTAAGCTGTTGGTCGTTCTCAATATCGCGTAAATTTTTATTATTATATTATATAAAGCTAAATTACCACTCACTGACTGACTGACTCACTCATTGACATAATTGTTCTCCCAGATGGTGGATGGGGAGGTGGGTATATTTTGACGGATTCGTAAACAAGTAACTCTCAAACCTACGGGAAAAGTGCCAAACCTCCCCTTTTC
Organism: Tholera decimalis; assembly: GCA_943138885.2. NCBI lineage: Eukaryota > Metazoa > Arthropoda > Insecta > Lepidoptera > Noctuidae > Tholera > Tholera decimalis. The sequence goes on along the minus strand of OW964558.2, from coordinate 30,746,756 downwards.
CCCCCCCTTCTCCCCCCCCCCATCGTATCTCGGAAACTACGAGACCCGTATTTTTTTCTTTTTACGGATTCGTATAGAGGAGGCTCGGTAAAGTAAAAACCATTTTTCAAAGTCCCCCCCCCGCCCCCCTTCTCCCCCCCTTTAGGCGGATCTCGGAATCTAAGAGACTTGGAACATTTTTTTTTTCAGATTCATTTAGAGAGGCAATGCTTTAGTCGAAATAATTGTGCAACCCCCCCCCATTTCCCCCCCCCACCTTTTTTTTTTTTTTTTTCACAAGCACGCGAGGTGCTTGCACCTCGCGCAACACGCAAATACTTGATTTAGAGGGGCAATGCTTTAGTTTTTTTCACAAGCACGCGAGGTGCTTGCACCTCGCGCAACACGCAAATACTAGTTATATTATATAAAGCTAGATTACCACTCACTGACTCACTCATTGACATAATTGTTCTCCCAGATGGTGGATGGGGAGGTGGGTATATTTTGACAGATTCGTAAACAAGTAACTCTCAAACCTACGGGAAAAGTGCCAAACCCCCCCTTTTCCGCCCCCTTCTCCCCCCCCCCTATCGTACCTCGGAAACTACGAGACCCGTATTTTTTTCTTTTTACGGATTCATATAGAGGAGGCTCGGTAAAGTAAAAACCATTTTTCAAAGTCCCCCCCCCCGCCCCCCTTCTCCCCCCCTTTAGGCAGATCTCGGAATCTGAGAGACTTGGAACATTTTTTTTTTCAGATTCATTTAGAGGGGCAATGCTTTAGTCGAAATACTTGTGCAACCCCCCCCCCCATCACCCCCCCCCCCTCTTTTTTTTTTTTTTTTTTTTTTTTTCACAAGCTCGCGAGGTGCTTGCACCTCGCGCAACACGCAAATACTAGTTATACTATATAAAGCTAAATTACCACTGACTGACTGACTGACTGACTCACTCATTGACATAATTGTTCTCCCAGATGGTGGATGGGGAGGTGGGTATATTTTGACAGATTCGTAAACAAGTAACTCTCAAACCTACGGGAAAAGTGCCAAACTTCCCCTTTTCACCCCCCTTCTCCCCCCTCCCTATCGTATCTCGGAAACTACGAGACCGGTATTTTTTTTTTGTTACGGATTCGTATAGAGGAGGCTCGGTAAAGTAAAAACCATTTTTCAAAGTCGCCCCCCTTGCCCCCCTTCTCACCCCCCTTAGGCGGATCTCGGAAACTAAGAGACTTGTAACATTTTTTTTTTCAGATTCATTTAGAGGGGCAATGCTTTAGTCAAAATACTTCTGCAACCCCCCCCCCTATTACCCCCCCCCACTTTTTTTTTTTTTTTCACAAGCACGCGAGGTGCTTGCACCTCGCGCAACACGCAAATACTAAAGCCCCCATCACCCCCCCCCACTTTTTTTTCTCACAAGCACGCGAGGTGCTTGCACCTCGCGCAACACGCAAATACTTTTTTTTTTCACAAGCACGCGAGGAGCTTGCACCTCGCGCAACACGCAAATACTAGTTGTATTATATAAAGCAAAATTACCACTCACTCACTCACTCACTGACTGACTGACTGACTCATTGACATAATTGTTCTCCCAGATGGTGGATGGGGAGGTGGGTATATTTTGACAGATTCGTAAACAAGTAACTCTCAAACCTACGGGAAAAGTGCCAAACCTCCCCCTTTCCCCCCCCTTCTCCCCCCCCTCTATCGTATCTCGGAAACTACGAGAACCGTATTTTTTGTTTTTTTCGGATTCGTATAGAGGAGGCTCGGTAAAGTAAAAACCATTTTTCAAAGTCCCCCCCCGCCCCCCTTCTCCCCCCCTTTTGGCGGATCTCGGAATCTAAGAGACTTGGAACATTTTTTTTTTCAGATTCATTTAGAGGGGCAATGCTTTAGTCGAAATACTTGTGCAACCCCCCCCCCTCCATCACCCCCCCCTTTTTTTTTTTTTTTTTCACAAGCACGCGAGTTGCTTGCACCTCGCGCAACACGCAAATACTAAACCCCCCCCATCACCCCCCTCCCTTTTTTTTTTTCACAAGCACGCGAGGTGCTTGCACCTCGCGCAACACGCAAATACTTTTTTTTTCACAAGCACGCGAGGTGCTTGCACCTCGCGCAACACGCAAACACTAGTTATACTATATAAAGCTAAATTACCACTGACTGACTGACTCATTGACATAATTGTTCTCCCAGATGGTGGATGAGGAGGTGGGTATATTTTGACAGATTCGTAAACAAGTAACTCTCAAACCTACGGGAAAAGTGCCAAACCTCCCCTTTTCACCCCTCTTCTCCCCCCTCCCTATCGTATCTCGGAAACTACGAGACCCGTATTTTTTTCTTTTTACGGATTCGTATAGAGGAGGCTCGGTAAAGTAAAAACCATTTTTCAAAGTTGCCCCCCTTGCCCCCCTTCTCACCCCCTTTAGGCGGATCTCGGAAATTAAGAGACTTGGAACATTTTTTTTTCAGATTCATTTAGAGGGGCAATGCTTTAGTCGAAATAATTGTGCATCCCCCCCCCTATACCCCCCCTTTTTTTTAAGAAAGCACGCAACACGCAAATACTAACTCTGAAACCTACGGGAAAAGTGCCAAACCTCCCCTTTTCACCCCCCTCCCTATCGTATCTCGGAAACTACGAGACCCGTATTTTTTTCTTTTTACGGATTCGTATAGAGGAGGCTCGGTAAAGTAAAAACCATTTTTCAAAGTTGCCCCCCTTGCCCCCCTTCTCACCCCCTTTAGGCGGATCTCGGAAATTAAGAGACTTGGAACATTTTTTTTTTCAGATTCATTTAGAGGGGCAATGCTTTAGTCGAAATAATTGTGCATCCCCCCCCTATACCCCCCCTTTTTTTTTAAGAAAGCACGCAACACGCAAATGCTAACTCTCAAACCTACAGGAAAAGTGCCAAACCTCCCCTTTTCACCCCCCTCCCTATCGTATCTCGGAAACTACGAGACCCGTATGTTTTTTTTTACTGATTCGTATAGAGGAGGCTTGGTAAAGTAAAAACCATTTTTCAAAGTCACCCCCCTTGCCCCCCTTCTCACCCCCTTTAGGCGGATCTCGGAAATTAAGAGACTTGGAACATTTTTTTTTTCAAATTCATTTAGAGGGGCAATGCTTTAGTCGAAATAATTGTGAAACCCCCTCCCATATCCCCCCCCCCCCCCTATTTTTTTTTCACAAGCACGCGACGTGCTTGCGCCTCGCGCAACACGCAAATACTAGTTCATTTATAACCTTCATAACTTCAATATGAATGCACTGGTTTCCATCATTTAAATAAAAAGTTATTTACTCCTAAGTTAAGAGCCTCATAATAATTGATTTGGATAAGGATCCATATCATGGTACGGATGTAATCACTTTTATACATATTCTTATTCTAGTTGACAAAGTTGAACAAAAAACGTTATATGTAACATAATTTCCATACGTTATTTTATCGATGTTTTAACGTGTATATAGGTACATAGTTTCAGCAACGCATGCGAAGATCACATATCTATCGACATATTTATGAGGAAATAATGAATTATTAAAATTAGTTCAGTAGGTTTAGTTTAGTTACATTACCAACAACCATAATTTGCTATTTTACAGTTCCCGTTTCACAAAGGTGGCTATTACTTTGGCCAAAAGCTAAGCATTGTCTTACAATGCCAGTCTCTGAGGTAAATTAGTAGCTGATAGTGTTCAGGATGGATTTTTATAGTTTATTTTAGTTTGTAGTTTAGTGTAAATTAAAAATAAGTGTGGACTACTACTGAATGTCAATCAATCGATGTCCCATCGTTTGCGGTGCAAGCTATTCGTTTGTGAAATGAAAGTAAATGATTATTCTTCTGTTTTCCCTCCACGTGATGTTAAAGAAAACATATGTATTGTATTATTCAATTACTTATGTATTGTATTGTATTTATATATATATATATATATATATCTACGTCTATATTTATTTATTATTTTTCTGATATATTTAATTATTTTTCTGATTTTATGAGTATATGTAGTACACTAATTTAGCCCTCCTCACTTCCGAAGGTTATCTGAAAGATATCGGTATCAGTGATAAGACCGCCATTGTAACCATAGAATAAGCAATATTATTAAATAGTTGTGTTTAAATTTGGGTGTACAATAAAGTATATCCTATCTATCTATCAATGTTCTTGAGTGTACTATGCAAAAATAAATTAGAATAGAATTCGCCTTGATATCGAGAAAAATCAGCGGTTCATTGTTTCAAATTATGTAAATAAAAAACTTTTTACCAAAAATTAAACCGACTCCCAAAAAACACTGCAAAGTGAAAAATAACTTTAATTTCGGTAGTCGGTGTCTTTAGTTTTGTATTTTCGTTTTTGGCACCGACTTCCGAAATTAAAGTTATTTTTCACTTTGCAGTGTTTTTTGGGAGTCGGTTTAATTTTTTGGTAAAAAGTTTTTATTTCACTCTTTTTAGTTGCTCGATTTATAATTTACCTAGTCACAAGAGCCTAAATGTCAACTACTACATACTACTAACTACTACATTTTACAAAATATTGCTTTTCCCAATGCTGGGCCGTTAATTTTTGAGGAGTTCTCCTGGTACTTCACCATCAGCTATACATCACCATATGCATTGTGACGAGCATAAAGTGCTTAATATCCATATTCAAGTAATCGAATCGCAATCCACGAAATACTTATTATTGAGTAGTTTCGGCAACCATCTGTGGTCTTCATCATCAGTTCCACTTCCCGAAATGGTACTTTTTGAGAGCAACTGCACAAGTTACTATAAGAAATACCCAAAACGCCATAGGTGTGCCTATAATATTTGAAGAGTTCCCTCGATTTCTCCAGGATCCCATCATCAGATCCTGACTTGGTGACAAATTGTACCAATTTCAAAGTATACCCTATGAAACAAAAAAAAAATTTCCAAATCGGTTCAGCCATCTTCGAGTACTCGGTGATCATAGATTAAAAAATATATATATATATATACGCGTCGAATTGATAACCTCCTCCTTTTTTGTCGTCGGTTGAAAATGAGTACACGGTTGGCGCAGTGGTGGAGCGATTGGCTGCTGCGCTAAGTGTCTTGGATTCGATTCCCGCACCAAAACTTATTTTTGTTTGGCCTACAAATAGTTGTTCAGCTCTGGTTGTATTTATAAAAGCACTCACGATACAAAAGAAATTCCTAGTAATGGGGCCAAGTTTCCCTGAGACAATTTTAATTAAAAACGAAAAGTAAATTGTTTAGAGTAGGTAGATGTTTTTTTTGCATTTATCCCATAGTAAAAGTTATATTTGTGCCCAGTAGAGAATTTCTTTTTTGTCTAGTGTCTAAAATTGTGTATAAACACAATTGAACTGCAAAACATACAATGAATCTACTTCACATTTAAAAATATTTAGTGAGAAATGTGTAAACAATCAAATCAGTTTAATTCTTTGAATTCCAAACAGCATCCAAAACCATTGTTAATGCCACCTTACAGGAAATATAATAAAACAACACAGAACTGATATTAAATTTTAATAAACTAATCTGTCTGATTTAAACAGGCATCAAAAATTCTAATGAGTTGATACAAAATCTCATCTTAAAACACAATTATTTCTTCGAATTTTATAAACGGCTGTGGCGCAATTTATTGGAGAAAAATTATTATAATTATTTAGGTAGGTATCTATACAACGTTATCCATTACGTAACAAAATTTCCCAGCATTAATAATTAATTTCAGTAGATACTCATTAAAGAAAGCAGATGTTATTGATACTTTGAAAGTAAAATTTGTGTTTTGCGTTTTTTTTTTATTGTTAAACTATAAAATTAAACCGACGTCCAAAAAACACTGCAAAGTGAAAAATAACTTTAATTTCGGTAGTCGGTGTCTTTAGTTTTGTATTTTCGTGTTTGGCACCGACTTCCGAAATTAAAGTTATTTTTAACTTTGCAGTGTTTTTTTGGACGTCGGTTTAATTTATTGGTAAAAAGTTTTTATTTCACTCTTTTTAGTTGCTCGATTTATAATTTACCTAGTTACAAAAGCCTAAATGTCAACTACTTATAACCTTTTAAAAAATATTGTTTTTCCCAATGCTGGGCCGTTAATTGTTGAGAAGTTCTCCTGGTACTTCACCATCAGCTTCACTTCACCTTATGCATTATGACGAGTATATTGTGCTTAATACCCATATTCCAGTAATCGAAGCGGAACCCATGAAATACTTATTATTCCTACTTATATATTGAGTAGTTCCAGTGGCCATTTGTGGTCTTCATCATCAGGTCCGCTTTACAAATGGTGCTTTTCGAATGTAACTACACAAGTTACTATAAAAAATACTCAAATCACTATAGGTATGCCTATAAAATTTGAAGAGTTCCCTCGATTTCTCCAGGATTCCATCATCAGATCCTGACTTAGTGACAATGGGACCAATTTCGAAGTATAGCCTTTCAAACAAAAATAGAATTTTCCAAATCGATTCAGCCGTCTCCGAGTAATCGGTGATCATACATAAAACAAAAAAAATATACGCGTCGAATTGATAACCTCCGTTTTTTTTTCGTTGGTTGAAAACGCACGTTCGTCACGCAAAATTTCAAAACTGACTGGACTGATTAGAATTTTTTTGTCATTTGATCTCCTTGTTACTGGGATCGTTTAGGAAAAAAATGTAACGTAAAAAGTAAGCACGTTGAGCCTTTGGTCCCGACTATCATTTATGGAGTCTACAGTTGTTACGTGAAGTCAGTAAATCTGATACTGGTCTAACCTAGCCGTATCGTTATAATCAACTACTAGATTATGAAGGTCTGATAGGCACTGACTCCATGTAAAACAGTAATACTCAGCTGCATCCGATGCATTAACATAGTTAAGAAAGCCGACCTCAACATAGTTAATAAAAAACTAAGCAAATGCAGGATTATTATCGGCTTAGCTTATACGATAATGATTTCATAAAAATTACGACAGTGATATAAACAGCGAAGCAACGTTCTGTTTTTAACCGATTTCAAAAAAATGAGGTGGTTCTCAATTCTTCTTGAACTTTTTTTTCTGTATGTTACCTCATAACTCGCAGATGGCTGGACCGATTTGGAACTCTTCAAATATTATAGGCACACCTATAGCGTTTTTCGCTATTTCTTATAGTACCTTGTGCAGTTGCTCTCGAAAAGCACCATTTGAGGAAGTGGAATTGATGATGAAGACCCCAGATGGCCACCGAAACTACTCAATAATAAGTATTTCGTGGATTACGATTAGATTACTTGAATATAGATGTTAAGCACTTTATGCTCATCACAATGCATATGGTGAAGTAGAGCTGATGATGGTGATGTACCAGGAGAACTCTTTAAAAATCAACCGCTCTGCACCGGGAAAAGCAATATTTTGTAGAAGGTGATAAGTAGTTGATATTTTGGCTCTTGTAACTAGATAAATTACAAACCAACCCACTAAAAAGCGTGAAAAAAAACTTTCAATCGGAAGTCGGTTCAATTTTTTGCTAAAAAGTTTTTATAAACAGGGTCTTGATCCTTGCCAATGCATGATTATCTTGACAAAATCAGTAGTGCAGTTCATGTTGCATACATATGTATAGGTAACATAGTTTACGTAAGGAAAAATAAAGAAGGTACCGTCGGTAACAATAATGCCCTGTTCGTCTCCGAATTTAAATTCAGATACAGAATCCAACGTCGTGTAATCTAGGCACTACACCGCCGATATCTCACAATAGATCGCTCCGGGCAAGCAGAAATATTCCCGAAACATCGTATTTCACTAGCCATTTTAAAGAGAACAAATCTTTTACTTTTCAATAGAACATTGGAACAAAAAGCCTTGAAAGGAAAGTACCAAAAGTTTGCACAAAAACCATGTTTAAAGTTTAGAGTAATTACTTTGTTTCGATTAGACTCAGATTAAATCTTCTCTTTTTTACATTATTTTGTTGTTATCGAAGGAAAACTTAGTGTTTATTCGATATAAATTGAGACAGGGGAGGATTGATATAGGTTTGTTTGACGGTTAAATTGCCAAGTTGAATTTACTCGTAGATGCTAAATGTACAATCTAGTTTGTTTTGACAATAGATTTACAAAGTCATATACTTTGTTTATCTATAAGACTGGATTTTTGGTCGATCAATCACTTATGTATTTACCGATTGTACTCATAAGCAATATAATATATCCGTCTGTCTGTAGCTTAAAAGGTTTTCCTAAAATTTAATAGAGTTTGTGTGGATTATATGTATAATAATATTGGCTGCTATTTAACAAAGCTATATCTGTTTATTTGGCCATCTTTACGGTGGGACAACATTCCAAAATAAAGAAAAAAAAAACAATCTGAACACTTAGCTACGGGTCACTGTCGTGGCATTCGTGTCTGCGTAGTTGACGAATCAGCTTCTCCAAGGATGCTCCGTACGGGGGATGGGATTCACACTAAATACGTATAACATACATAAAAATATTGTACATAAAATATGTAATTGTAAAGAAATGACGCCTGATTTTAGTTTGAATCTCAAAATAATCCTTCATTACCACATTTTATTTAACATAAAACTACACATGTACATGTCACCACACATTTTCATATTCACGTTTATTTCAGTCCACAGAAGCCAAAATCACCTCCTACAATCTGTGTTTCTCATTTCAAGTAATTTATTTGTCTGTTCTGATTTCAATTAACCAATCTCAACAAGTTACATTTGGCAGCAGATTCACGAATCTCTATCAGCGTTTCACAAACAGGCAGTCAGAACGGCAACCGTGTAAATATACACTTAAATGGGAATTTCGTTCCAGCTATAGTGCTTGGAAACAGACGTCGTAATTGACATGGACATACATACATACATATCTGCTTTCCATGTTTGGTTTCATTTGCTGCTGAAGTTGAAAGCTCAGTTATTGTGAAATCCTTGTATGAATGCGCTTCAAGACGCTTCTAATGTAACTGAAATTGTAGAATACTTACAGTTGAAAAAAAAAACAAGGAAATTGAATTTTCCTATTAACGAAATAGTGGAATTTTTGTTACGATTATTTATTAGCTTCAGGGAAAGACGAGTATGAACTGAATTTCGATATAGATATGTAATTATATGAAGGAAAATACCATTCGTTTATGGATCACCCTTTAATGTAGGTATATTTTGTTTAAATCGAGATCGAGGTAATACTGATACTGAATACTTGAGACTCTAATCTCATAACTATTACAAACGAGATTATTTATCTAACAAAATTATACTTTCCTTAATCTCCAGTCTAATTTGCATTATCTAAATTTAAAATTTGATGTTGAGAACTTGCCAAACTTTAAAATTCAATTAGAGTTTAGGTACCAGCATTTAATCTTCTTAGTTGTGCTAGTATTCAAACAGATTGCCACCCACCTTTTTATTCCTTTTCATCGGTTTTTTTCTGACGCTCCAATGCAAGTGACCACGCATCCCGGCGTCACGTTAATAATATTTAAATTGTAGAAAACAAATGCTGCAAGAATCGAATTTCAAGGTTAAGTTACTTTTGCTGAGATTCGTCCGTAGATGGGTAAACATCTTAACATTTTGGGATTTCTCCATGTCTGGGAAAGTACGTTAGGTTACGTTAAACTACTTTTGCTGAGGTTAGTCCGTGGATTTTATAAAATATCGGGATTCTTCCATGTCTGGGAATGCACATTAGGCAGCTGGTCCCGACTGACAGTTGTTCAGGGGGTGCCCTTAGCGTGTAGTCGCCTAGTTTGTAAGTTTTATAATAAGCCCGGGCTGGAAGCTTTGTTTATTTTATCAATTAAGGCAACCACAGGCAAGCCCGGTTAAGCAGCCGACAATCTCAGAGGTCGACCTGCAAAAAAAAAACCTGACAGTCGTTACGGGAAGTCAGAAACCGGATATTCTGTCACGGGTCTTTTCTACAAGCTCAGTTGCTACATTTGGTTAGACTGGAAGCTGGTTACAGTGGGAGGACACGCCCGGGTGTCGTCATTGTGAGGATCACCTGGAGGACACGGTGGAGCATACGGTCGAGGTGTGCCCTGCTTGGGCGGAGCACCGTCGTGTCCTCGTAGAGGCGATCAGCGGCGGCGACCTCTCGCGCCCTGCTCTGGTTCAGACCATGGTGCGGAGCGAGAGGAAATGGGTTGCAGTCGCCTCCTTCTGCGAAGCAGTCATGCTAGCGCTGAAAGAGCTGTCAACACCAGTGACGCAGCCTCATAGGGCCATTGCCTACCGGGGTTTACGGGAAAATTCTATCGAGATACCGCGGCCCCGGATCTTTAGTGCAGTTGAAGGAACTGGGTGGGTTTTTAGTCAGTAGAAGTCTGACACACCCTTCCGCTTAACCCAGAGCGGAAGAAGTCATTCGATGATTTTCCCACCCAGAACATAAAAAAAAAAGACTGGAAGCTGACCCAAACATACAACAGATGAGAAAAAGCTAAGCTGATCATGTCTTTCCAAGGGACTTTTAGTGGTTATTGGGATATGGAGGTCAGATAGGCAGTGGCTCCATGTACAATACTGCCAATGTTTGTAATGATTTTTAATAAAAAGTTTCACAAATGGCTTTATGCAGCAAGAAAAAGCCTGTAAATGTTACTGTTAATTTCTTTGATAATAACAATAATTGACTGTCTGTCAGTGTTCGTTTCGAGCAAAACTCAGTAAAACAATTACAAAGTTTCGCTCGAAACGAAAACTTTATTATGTACGCCGTGGATAACGGTGTCAGTTACAGTATACAGTTATATAAATTCTTTATAAGTTATGAGTATAATATCTAATGAAACTATTCGTTGCTGTTATTTATGTATATATATATCCGTGCGAAGCCGCGGCGAGTCGCTAGTACGACTCGCCGCGGCTTCGCACGGATGCAATGTCGACAGGTGGTGGTCGTAGGTACGGCCCAATTGTTGCCTGCCCTCGTATTGTAACATTTTGGCTTCTTTGTCGCTTCGCTCTTGGCAGAGAGGTCGTGGTCACGTAGAGGCATACGCCTTGGTGGTACGGTCCGACACAGCTTTCCGCATGATCTCACGCCATCTGTCCCTGTTGGGCCTGGCGCACTCAGATATGGCGTTTCCTACTACTGTACTACAGCCGACAGCATTAACATTACGGCGGCGCGTGTTGTTTGTTTTCACACCATAATGCACAAACGTGCAGCATCGTTGGTGGCTCGGGTCATGGCGAGTCCCAAGAGGGTTCTGAAATGTTTTGCAGACAGAGTGGACTGCCTATATATAGTCCACTGCTGTAAATCACATATGTACCTATATTTCCGTAACGTGGTATGTGCTGTCCCCTAGTTTTTTGTTTGAAGACAAATGTTTACTAACTACAATTATATCTATACTAATATTACAAAGCGGAAAAGTTTGATTAAACAATCAAACTAACCACTAATCTTCACTAATCTTCGAAATTACAGGATGGATATGGATGAAATTTGGTTTGGAAGCTGCTTGAATCTTGAGAAAGGCTTTAAGTTTACCAGACTTGAATAGAAGGTGAGTTATGTGTTATCGTAATAAAGTCTATGGGAGTGTTCTGTTAGCTACATTTTTTTTTTTATTCAGAACAGGCTCGCGTTTGGCCACCATCTCAACTGATGGTAAGCGATGATATAGTCGAAGATGGACCACGCTTGCCTAGAAGTAACCAATTCACTCTTGACTTAAATACTCCCAGGTTATAGCGATCAGGAAACACAGACTCCGACAGGGAATTCCACTCTTTAGCCGAACGCACAATGAAAGTATTCCCAAAACGTTTTGTCCCAACGAGCACATTAGTGGAAATAGCAGCCTATTTTGTTACTTTGGGCTGTAAAATAGCGGTTTAAGGGTTCAAAAAGCAGTTCAAAGTTGCATATCTGCATCCGTAAACATCTATAGCTATAAAAGTTACTTAAGGTGCTATAAGCTGAATCAAATACTACCCTAGCCTTCACAGTAGTCCACGGTAGAACTCATTTACCACTTACACCTTTATATGAGAGTTACGAAGGTCATTCTGCCACTCACAGCTGCACAGTGGTTTCCGTTGTAGCTTTTATAGGTTATAGTTATAGTAACCACTATTATACTACTATAAGTTTCATTATAGAAATAATAGAAACTCTTACAGTTACAAAAAAATCATCAGTGTAACTAAGGCCTTTAGTAGCAATAGTCATTCCTTGCAGGCTCAATCCATTCGCCATTTTACAGCCGCTTTTGTAACTATTATAAAACATTTAATAAAAATGGATGCTAAACGTAGTACGTAACTAGATCTTATAACCTCAAAAACAGGAAAATAGGAGCTTTTTGTGGCTGTGAGTTGCACTAGAGGAACAAAAATCACTGGAAGCGTTAGAAGGGTGAAAATTAACGCTATGATTCTCAAAAGGGAGTTATTAGAGCTAAAATTGCAGGTTATGACTACATTACAATTACGCCATGATTTTTTAAGAGAACTTATAATTCATTTGCGAAATTGAGTTGATATACATTGGTTTTTCAGTTAAATGTGCATTAAATGTACCGGTAAACAATCGGCCACTTGCGAATAGTAAGTTATCGACACGTAAAAATACGGAAATAAAATTTATTCTGTATAACAAATAAAAAATATCACATATCATTTGTTAATTTTTTAAATATCATAAAAGCGCGTTAAAATTACTCGAAAATTATATTATATATCTACAGTAAACTGGACAGCGTTTTAAGTGTCTTTATATATCTTGCTAATACAGAATACAAACTTTTACTTCTTTTTGTTTTATTTTCATGATGGCAACGAAAACACTTTACCAAAATATTACAAATAATGTCAACTGAAGATATACAATAAAGAACTATAATCAATTCATTCGTTCAAAGTAGTTCAAAATCATTCAAAAGTAGCGCTACGAGAGCTTTAGTATAGCGTTAATAAATCTTTATAGCTATTAAGGAACCTTTATGCAACCGTTGTGCAGGTTAAATGGAACTTTAGGTTGCATAAAATGGCGCCCAAATAGCGCTAAAGCGGCTGCTTTAAGTCTGTAGTAGACGCTCTAGCGCTTACGTCTATTACCATAAGTAATAATCGGATACGCTCTAAAGCTCTAATGCAGCCCATTTGTGCTAGTTGGGGTGCGTATAGGTGGGATGTCCACCATGTAACGATGGCGCATCGCCGTTTGTCTTGTAGTCCGATGATGGAACGGGCTTGGCGGTATTAGATTGTGTAATTCCATCGCACACTTCCCGAAATGTAACCGATAGAAAACCGATAGACTTGCAACTCGTCGTCGATGTTCAAGGTTCTGGAGCTTTGATTCAACCAGTGAATCGTTGCCAATGAGTCTGTTGGCCAGTTTCTCGATAGACTCAAGCGCTTTCAATTGGTATTTCGCCAATCCATCCCAAAGAGGAGAGCAGTACTCCATGCACGACCAAACCTGGGCTTGATACAGTTTGAGCATCTGTTCCGGTCTGAAGTACCGTCTCACCTTTGCTAGGATTCACAACTTTCTTGCTGCTAGTTGAGCCTTAGCCTCGATAAACGGACCAAAATTGAGGGTGGAAGTAAGTGTTACCCCAAGAAGCTCAATACGATCGGTAGTCGGCACGGTTACATCGCGGAAAGTAGGAGCCAGTTGGAATTGACTCCTTTTTGCGGAGAAGAGACACGTCTGGGTCTTAGCTGCATTAAAATTGACCAAGTTGGCATCACCCCATTCGGAGACAGCCTTCAAGGATAAATTCAAACGCCCAACCATGTCCTCACGGAGAGACTGATTAAGACGGATAGGTCGAAATAAGGGTATTTGAATTTTAATTTAAATATGTAATACATTTTAAGTTATTTATTTTAATAATTGCTAAAGGACAATGCTATCTACTTAAAATGAACAACGTACTGGAGTATCTAACTATATTATTTTTAAAATAACTTCATTAATGAGCCATTATTTTTTGGTAATACCTAAAAGATTAAATAGATATTGTTTACACTTAGCAGTACAAGTACCTATACCATCCCGGAAAATTTTGTATATCCTTTCAAGTTTCAAGATATACAATTCCGAAGTACATTATTTAATGATATTAATCATCATAAATTGTTGAGTAAAGCTGTAATGACGTAACATCGCTCTTAACCGTCATAATAAACATGTTTCATAGTCTAACAACTAGAGTTAATCAAGAATTTCAAAGTAACCATAATACAGTCATTATGGTTTAACACGAACTTACCATTAAAATTTTAATCTAAGCATAACAGCTCAAGTGGTTTCATAGTTAAGACATTGATTTTTGTTACAGTTTGAACACTTGGGAAAAGATATAGTATACCACATATTGATTGCTTGTCACTTTTTGAAATTAAGGAAAAAAAGAGACGACGACGAGATTTACATATTTCATGTTTTCTTTAAACTGTTTTTTAAACATAGTTTTACCCTGTGATTGATAACGTTTATTGGTAAAAACTGCTATCGAATGGAGTTTTATACATTCCAGCAAACAGAACGCAGTGCGGGTACTTATATAGGTACCACATTGACACTGAGTACTAAAAACAGTTTTTTTTCTCTCTCACAGACATAATTTGCAAATCACTGTACAAGTATAATTCATAAATTTATTCGCTAACTTTAATTACGTAAATAAATTTTATTTATAAGTTTAAATATAGATAAGTTAAATTTCCCAACCAACGACAAATTGTTTTTTTTTTTATTGATGATAGGTTCGCGTTTGACCACTGTCTCATCTGATTGTAAGCGATGGATCTGATCGAAGATGAAGCATGCTTACCTAAAAGCAACTTTCATACCCCTGACTTAGGGACTCCCAGATTATAGCTATCAAGAAACATAGACGTCAGCAGGGAATTACATTTTTTTAGCTATACGTACACTAAAAGAATTCCTCAACGTTTTGTGCGTGTGAGTGGGATGGACGGTAAGATTGTTATTAGTCTGTTTTCTAGTAAACAAAATAAATAAATAAAAGTGCTAAATTATTACATTCTCTGACTGTGCATATACACATGGGGCTTCTTTATAACGTGAAGTGCGCTTACGTAATAATCCGTTTATAATCCGCCTATTTGTAAAGTGGTGAGTGAAAGGCAAGGCACAACATGGAGCTCATAAATCAAAGCTGGGTGTTAATCACGTAAAACTACTTGCTGCCTTTGTTTTATAACATTGATAATAATAAGCATAAGTTAGTACCAGGTTGAGTAGAATTAGTACCTTTTTTAACCGACTTCAAAAAAAGGAGGCTTACAATTCGTCTTGACCTTTTTTTGTATGTATGTTACCTCATAACTCGGAGATGGTTGGACCGATTTGGAAAATTCTTTTTTTTGTTTGAAAGGGTATACTTTCTAGTTGGTCCCATTGTCAGTCCCCGTCACGTTTGGATCTGATGATGGGATCATGGAGAAATCGAGGTAACTCTTCAAATATTATAGGCACACCTAAAGCGTTTTGGGTATTTCCATGTATTTCTTATAGTACCTTGTGCAGTTGCTCTCGAAAAGCACCATTTGAGGAAGTGGAACTGATGATGAAGACCCCAGATGGCCACCGAAACTACTCAATAATAAGTATTTCGTTGATTGCGATTAGATTACTTGAATATGGATGTTAAGCACTTTATGCTCGTCACAATGCATATGGTGAAGTAGAGCTGATGGTAATGTACCAGGAGAACTCAAAAATTAACGGCTCTGCACCGGGAAAAGCAATATTTTGTAAAAGGTGATAAGTAGTTGACATTTTGGCTTTTGTAACTAGATAAATTACAAACCGACCCACTAAAAAGCGTGAATAAAAACTTTTTAGCAAAAAATAGAACCGACTACCATATAAAAACACTACAAAGGCAAAAATAACTTTAATTTTGGAAGGCGGTGTCTTTAGTTTTGTATATATTTTCGTTTTTGACACCGCCAAAGTGCGCCAAACAAGTGAATTTCGGTGCGATTTAAGTGTTGAGTGACAAGTATTGTACTGTGAATAATGGTGTTAATTTTTATTTGGTGTTAATTTTGGTCTAATTGGCGTTAATTATATCTATCCCGAACCCCAGCTCGTAACAATATTAACATTGTTTGTATGTTAACCTTGTCCCAAATATGTTGGCGTCAGCTTCCAGCCTAATTGGATACAGCTAAATATTAGTACTTTACATAGAGCGACGGCTTGTCTGACCTCCACAAATCAGGAGTCGGGCAACAAGATAAGTACCCCTTGGGCAGACCAGAGTTAAATCAATCATATTATCCATGAGCTCCTCTTTTAACATTATAGAACTGTAAATTAAACAACCCGTATGGCAAAAGATAACATTGTCAATTATGCAACAACAAAAAATTGTTCACGGGAAAAGAGCCATCTTGCATTCTTGAACATAAAGATCAAGCTCTATCATACAACTGGCAAATGTTCTCGAATCTTTACGAATGAGTTGTACGACCATTTCTACGGTCCTTTCCTGATTAGATCCCGGAAAATCCCAGAAAAGCGCGGAAAGTTACGGCTTATAATCTGCGATATCATTCGAGGGTTTTTTCCTTCAGGCGTTGGTCGAAATATTTCTAGCTTGTCCCACTGGGTATTGACGACGAAAAATAAATAACAAGAAAAATAGCAATCGCCCTATAAAGTTGTCAAGAATGTCGGAAAAATAACAGAAAATCTAAGACAAGATTGTATTTGCCGAGACATATCTCCTAGTTTTTCAAACGATCGCAAAAATAATGAGACACTGCGATGATTTTTCATTCGAAAACCGGGGTTTAGCCAAATCATAAATTATTTCTTTTTCGGACAAATTCTTTTTAGCAATCATAAACTAACATGAATCGTATGAAATCCATTCATTTCTCCTGAAATATATTATTTTTTAACCGAAACAAAGTAACAACATTCATCTTTGCAATAACAAAAACAAATTACTATCACTTTGATTACCATCAAGTTCTATTAAATACGAAAGAACTTCGTCTAAAAAGAACTTCAATTGAAATAAAAAACAATTGAAGATCCGAAGTGAAATAAGGTCTAGTTCAGAATTACGTAAGTAAATCCAGACACGCAATCAGGCAAATCTCCGAGCTTATTGAGGTTTGTGTAGTATGTTTAGACATGCTTCATAATGGAATTGTTGTAGCTAATTGATAAAATGTGACATTTATAATTATTTACATTACAATCAATCTGATTAATACTTTACATCATCATCATCTAATTAGCCTTATTCCAACTATTCCAGCCAGGACCAATAGTTTAACAAGATTTCTGAGGCACGGACGAATTTCAATTCAAGTATATCTTTATTGCAATAACATGTGTTAACAAGATCTTAATATACAACGTGTAATTTAAAGGGTATATACATACCAAGTGCACGGTTTCTTTGGATAATAATAAACGATATGGCAAGGGTTTTATAATCTTATGTCTACATGTGTGAAGTATAATAGAGATTTCAATAATAATAATAATAAGACGAACTTACACTTACAAATTAAGAAGAACGAAGAGAATCACCGTATTATTGGCAAGTGACGTGGAAAGTTATCGACCCTCGTAGTGCTGTGACACGTTTGTTATGATTGGTATTCAAGAAATATATGAAACCAATAATTTGGTATCAATTCTTTGAGTCAGTTATTTTGTGCTGAAACTGTGCATAGAGACTCCATACCAGATGTCTTCAGCCCTTTTGGATAGATATGGGGTTTCCGTTACACGTTGTATATTATAAAGATTAGAGTGGCTTTATACAAACTAGAAAAGCAAATAAAAATAATTTCGATATATTAAGGTTACCCATTCACAGAACGACCTCAACAAGCGTTGCTTAACCTTTAAGATAAGCCCGTGTGGCTGTCATAATTTAGCTACGAGCTTCTCAGATTCATACTTCACTGAGTATTTGCTGCAGTTGCATGTATTATATTCAACAGGGGCGTGCACAGGATTATGACAGGGTATGCGGCGGAGTAATCGGTCACAAAAACTTTTTCTTTTATAGATTTTTGCATAGCCACAGCCAGGCATCGTAGCATGGTGGCGATGCGTGGCTGTGGCTATGCTAAAAATCTATAAAAGAAAAAGTTTTTGTAAGTTTTTGTGACCGATTACTCCGCCGCATACCCTGTCATAATCCTGTGCACGCGCCTGAATTGTGAGCTCAAAATAATCCATTGAATATTATTCAATGGATTATTTTGAGCTCACAATATTAAATTGAGTCAGTGAAAATTGCCCCTAGAGATATTTGGATCCGGAGCTGCCCTTCATGTACTGATCGTGGAACATAGGGGTACTTTAAATAAGTTACAAATACCACAGTCGTTACGCTTTTTGAAACACAAAAGGACTATGATATTTGGCGTCAAAGGAACATTGCTTGGTAAAAAAAACTGAACTTCAATTAATAATAATCACAAAACAAACCGCGTCGTGGATTATGGCCCATTCCATCTCATAGAGAAGTTACCACAACAAACTAAGCTCACATTCTATCGATATAAGTAAGTTAATAAGTGTCCCCAACCCAAAACTACCAATGAGCTAGTACAAACAGACGTAAACGAATTAACTATTACCCACCAATGTCAAACTAGGCTTTTAGGTTAAGTCGGCTTAGTAATATGATTTTCCGTAATAGGTTTTACGCCACTTCCTACTAGTTACTCTACTAGTGTAAACGCAGCATAGTTCAGTACAGTTTATTACGATACTTAGGTCATAGGTAATACGTCCTTACCTATGACCTAAGTATCGTAATAAACCGTTAGAACATATTTTGTGTGTAAACATAAAATTACGTCTGGGATCGTAAATGGTTGCTGGTAATAAAACGTGTGTAAAATAAAAACATGGTTGATTATAATTCGTCTGCGGTAGGTAAGAATTATGATGAGAGCCAATTATTGAATGATTGAATTTTTGTCCATTCAAAGGTTCTATCGAGATACTGATGTCCCGGTATGCAAGGGCAACTAACGGAACAGCGGGAGTTTTTAGTCAGTAGAAGTCATTAATTTGATCATTTTCCCCCCGAAATAAAAAAGACATGAGCCAGTGCAATTAGGCCGCCCATTGCAAAAGCACACAAATTCTTTTGTATCCTGTGGGTTTTTATTTTATTAGGTGTACAATAAAGTATACATTAATAAATGTTAAGGTTAGATTACTAAAATAAGATTAATGTACATGTGGTGTTTACCTTGAAATGGTTGTTACACTATTGATCTTGGATATCCATAGTTTTTAAGTATGATTGTTAGTATAAACAGTCGTTCGTGAACCAAATAAATAAATATTATTTTATTAGTCTGCAATCGAAAGAACGAATTTGTTTCTCATTCAGGCGATCATAGACAACAACTTCGTCTGTTATTTGGATAAAAATAAATAAAAAATTAGTTGAACTATGCTTTATTTTACCTTGACAACATAATATGTAAACATTGTCTTAATCTCTCTTTTATTGTGTTCCTTTTGTAGGTATGCTAGAATGACATAAGCACTAACTTATTTAGATTTATCTATTCCGTTTTTTTATAATAATATGTGCGTATACAACAAAAATATGAAATATGAACTAATGGGATACTTTGGAGAGACCCTTGATGATACATAACCATGACTTGGTTAAGTATCATCAAGGGTTCCGACAATTTTATATGGCGATTATACATAGTTTACAATACAGTGGAGATACAATGTAAAATTACGCGAGCTTCAAAGAGAAGTCAGCAGCATTGACGGGGTCATTGACTATCTACTACTAAGTTGAGCTACACGATAACTGACAAATGCTTGCACTGTCTGGACAGGTCCGCTCAAATTTGCGTGGTTATTTCCTCAAAAGAATACCACAGACATGAACCTACATGCTTCTCATATACAAATACAAATTGTCTGGACTTTAAAAGAGACTTTGACCTCTGAGTTTGTTTCGGTGTTTCTTCTCAGAGTAGTCAGTTAGGAAATACCGGCCTCATCTAGCTAAACTAAACACGCAAAAAAACATGACGTGTAAAAGTGTTATTTATAACCAATTTACAGAATAAATATTTCATTTCATTTCATTTCATTTCATTTCATCGGGGTAGCAGAAATGTTCTGTGGAAAAAAACCAAAAACTTTTATACTTTACTGGCCTTGTCTATTAAATATAAAGACAAAATTTAAGCTTATATTCCACTTACAAAAAATCGTAAGAAATACATTTATAACATTTTTTATTTGTAATAAGATTGATAGTGAAAATTTATGAAGCATCTGATGCATTGCGGCTATAAATAAGTCACTATCAAAAGTGTTACCCCAAGACCCTACCCTCGGGTAAAAGGGATGGGTCAAATTAATGGCTGCTAGAAAACACTCCTCACACTCCTATAAATACGCCAAAAAGAACGAGAGATTTTTTGTGTTCATAGAGTGGAACTTCAAATTTGTTACGTAGATATCAATTTACGGTGCCATAATAGTGTAAGATTTGGTATCTTGAAAAGTGAACTAATAAAAATCTTTGACCACAACTGCGCACATACTTTACCAACGTATTGTTACGCCCACAGGTTACGCCAGTCACTTAGCTAACTAAGTACGTCGAGAAACTTGAACCGACATCTAGAATGTTTGAGACACTAACGCCATCTGGCGGCGAGTAGCAGTACTGAGTATCTCAAGTAGCTTCTGGAACATTCTTGGCAGTATAGGCAGTGAGTCGATTTTACAAGAATGTTCTAGAACTCATAGCCATATCGGGGTATAAATAGATCGCAGAGGAATGCAGACGGTGTTTTATTACAAGATACGAGGCGATATAATCGAAACTCTACAATTGAATTTCAGTGCGATTTAAGTGTTAAGTGATAAGTATTGTGATGCGAATAATTGTGTTAATTTTTATTTTGTGTTTATTAAATTAAAGTGTTAATTTTGGTCCAATTGGTGTAAATATTTCTATTCCAAACCCCAGCTCGTAATAGTATTATGTTAAACTTCATTATCTGCCCAGCCTTTTTCCATACTTGTTGGAGTCGATTTCCAGTATTATACATGGTGACTGCCTAACCGGCCTCCACAACCCAGGAACTAGGTAACTGCAACTCTCATAGCAGGACTGAAGTTAGTATTTCGGGCTTCTAAATATCCTTAAGGTAATTCAGTCAATGAGCCTGTATTCCGAGGTTCGAAGGAATCTCGATTGATTAAAATGATAGTCACCGTTCCATGGATCGGCCTCGGTAAGTGTTCCTTAACCTTGATAATCAACCCGAACGGCTTTTAAGTTTCTACCCACGAAGTTATCTTTTCTTTAGTTTAACGTTTGTTTTAGCATATTATGCTGGGTCAAAAATTAAACTTAAAAAAATCTTAGAGCAAATTATGCTGGGTCAAAAATGAAACTTAAAAAAATCTTAGATATTGTTACGAGCTGGGGTTCGGGATAGAAATAATTAACGCCAATTAAACCAAAATTAACACTTTAATTAATGAAACACAAAATAAAAATTTAACACAATTATTCGCACCACAACACTTATCACTTAACACTTAAATCACACTGAAATTCACTGGTATAGCTTCGATTATATCTCGTATTCGCCCCTTTGCGATCTATTTATACCCCGGTATATGAGCTCTAGAACATTCTTATAAAATCGACTCACTGTTTATACTACCTAGAATATTCCAGGAAGCTACTCGAGGTACACAGTTCCGCTATTCGACGCTAGATGGCGTTAGTGTCTCGACTAGATATGCTCATTCCTGCTACTCGCCGCTAGATGGCGTTAGTGTCTCGAACATTCTAGATTTATTTCGAAGTTTCTTGACGTACTTCACTAAGCGACTGGCGTAACAATATTACATTTATTAAATCATTTTTTATATTTAAATTGACTTGTAACACTGAACCCACACTAAATCAAACAAAACATTACTCAAGATCAGTCCCATTTACTCTTAAGGAGGGAAAGCTTAGAGATCCAATAAAACTATTAAAGAAAATGGGCACTATGCCAAAAGAACCTGACGGAAAAGTTCTACCCTCAGCTATTTATTATCTTGATCTAACTCGTTATGAGGCCATAACGTTATTTCATTTCATCTGTGTCAATTGTTTCGGTTTTGGAATATTTATTGATGCTTATAGACCTGTTGCTTAAATAAACTTGGATATTCTTGCCAAGATGCTGTAGGATAAAGTGTAATGGGCTAAATGGAAATGTGTAGTGGTTAAGTCGTGACTTAAATTAGTCACGCAACTCTGATTAGAAATCAGGGATAGTTCCTATGTACAAAATTGAATAAAGCTTTATTTCCATGAGAATTACCTGTGGATGAGCATAACATGTAATAATTTCGCTTTATCGTTAAATCTAAATTTCTAATGCTACATACTGCAACCGCTAAATCTTTTCCAATAATAATTACAGGAAAACTCCCCTGAGCAAAAAAAGGGAATAACATTTTTGTAGGTACCTATTTACGCAGACGTCGATAAATATATACAAGTATTAGTAAGGATTTCTGCAAAAGGTCAGCAGTTACATTACTAACTCCTATGACATCAGAACTTCGTCCCAAAACCAGTTGTTGTACCTATGTATGTATAAAAAAATAAACACTAAGCAAATTGCCATTCACATCACGGGCACGTCTTTGTCCCGACAAAGAAATAAGCCCGTACCCTAATACTGTGAAAGAAAACAGGTCCCAAAAGTAAATTGAAATCGGCAGAAAATAACACCTAAGGAAATCTTTTTGGAAAAGAAAGAGCCAAATAAAATGGAAGCGTTTAATTTTTGCTGTACCTACGTAAGATGATAAAAAGGAAGCAAAAGAGACGTGTAGTGAACAAAAATAACCGAAATGGATTAGGACGGCCCCTGAGGCTTCATTATACCTGGTTATTTCATTCCCAATTCACTTGCCGAAATGGGAATAAATGAATCAGTTATAATGTATTTCTGTAATGTATCTACCGCCGATCTATACCTAGGTTTAAATACAGAATTAAAAACTACTTACTACTCAAATCCATTATAAACGTTTATTTCAAACAAATATGAGATTATTTTTGAACCGTCACTATCAAAAATCAACTAATAACTTTCAACGAACAACCTGAAGAATCATATCTTATCACTGTCATTTAATAATGTCTTCCGGGGGAAAATCTTCAAATTACTTCTCCCGCTCTGGATTAGAGTGAAGAGTGTCTTACTCCTACAGACTAAAAACGTACCGTTTCTAGAGGTGCTTGCGAAGCCTTATGTTACGGGGCTGCGGAATTGTGATAGAAAATTCCAGAACCCCGCCAGGCAATGGCTCTATCGGGCCCCTTAATTACTGCTGACTGTTCTTTGACAGGGACCCTTATTTCATATTTTGTATTCAATTTCATACGGTATCTAAGCACTGTTTACTCCGGTAATTAAACAGTGTGCGATTTTGCGTGTGAATCTTGTATCCTTTTTGTGAAATATTGAAAGGATTACGCTTTTGTAACATTATTTTAGGAAACCCTTTACCTAACTGCTTACGTATGTAATTTTAAGGGGCTATGCGAATTTTATTACACCAAACACTGTCCGTTATCTACTAAGATGCTCCCATGGCATATTAGGTACATACTACAGACACAGCAATTACATTGACGCATATTTCGTAGTGTTACTTTGATAGTATCCTACGCAAACATGTCTCATTACCCAGTATAGAGAGTTACTGTTGTATTGATACTTCAGCAAGTAATTAATGTACAATTTCATCGGTGACCTGGTGGTTGCAAGAGCGACTGCTGAGCAAGAAGTCTCGGCTTCGATTTCCGGGTCAGGCAAAAAAGCTAGGTATTAGATTTTCCTGCTAGAAATTCCTCAGTAGTAGACCTAAATTTGGAAGTCAGCAGTGTGATACCCCCGTGCTTCGGAAAGCACCATAGCCGTTACGTTGGTCTTGCGCCAGATCTCTCTCCAGTCTGACATCTGTCTAATTATCGTCCCATAGGGGTACGAGAGTAAAAGAACAGATAGTGCACCTGTTGGGCACGACGTAATCGCGGCGGTAAGTCCCCTCTTTGAGGAGTGGCTTGAGAGACGCCACGGCGTCCTCACCTTCCACCTGACGCAGGTGCTAACCGGACATGCACCTGTATCTGCGAATCTGCAAATCTGGTTCAAAAAAAATATTTGCGTGCTATGCAATACAAATGCACCAAGTCTAAATTACAATATTCTCAATTACTGACGCGTTATTAACTTCAAAGCTTGGAGTCAAGACGCAGCCTACTAATGGCCATGATGCTTCATGGTCTGTGTAATAACAGATTTGATTGTCCAGATATCACCAATAACGTATTGTACCTAGAACTGTTATGCGTCAAGAGGCGCGTGTGCCTCAGCTTTTCCATACCGCAAGGTGTAGAACTCACGCTGGTGCACGGGCGCCTCTACGACGCATTGTTGATACGTATAATACCCAATTCATTGATTTGAATATATTCGCGCTTACACACATTAAGTTCAAAAAGATGGCTATTGAGTCTTTAGAATAGCCCTTTTATACTAACTATATAAAAATACGCACGAGTAGATACTTCTTACTTTTCTGTAATAACAACGCACGCATTAATTTATCCTTATACCATTACTCCGCGGACATTGATGTGGGTTACACGTTTACTTATTTATACATTTTTATTTCTACACACTTATATTGTAATGTGTAACTGTTTTATGTCCCAATAAAGTAAAAAAAAATAAAAAAAAATAAAAAAAAATAAAAAAAAATTAAAAAAAAAAAATTAAAAAAAATACCAACTTGTGCACTATAATATCTTCTGCGAAGATGGCTAATCTCCTCTAAGGTTTGCCGCCGTGGCCGAAATCGGTCAGGGGGACTGTATTATACAGCTTGTAACGGAAACCCCATATCTATCCAAAAGGACTGAAGACAACATCTGGTATGGAGTCTCTATGCAAAGTTTCAGCACAAAATAACTGACTCAAAGAATTGGCACCAAATTATCGGTTTCATATGTTTCTTGAATACCAATAATAACAAACGTGTCACAGCACTACGAAGGTCAATAACTTTCCACGTCACTTGCCAATAACATGATAATTCTCTGTGTTTTTCTTGATTTGGAAAATTCGGTCTCTGGTATCAATGTATTGAAAATTCTAATAAGTTCCACACATGTAGACAAAGGATTTCATAACCCTTTCCATATCGCTTGTTATCATCCGAAGAAGCCGTGCACTTGGTATGTATATACCCTTTAAATTACACGTTGTATATGTTATAAGATTCCAATTTTATTGTATTAGTTTAAACGTGACTTTTACGTCAGCAAGGAAAGTTTTGTAATTATTATACAACTTTCCTTTTATCATTTTGCGTCACGTCACACTCAAAGATTGGGTTTGCTGGTACTAAACCTTCGATCAACAATAATTGTACTACAATTGATCGAAGTAACAAACCCGATAATCTATGAGTCTAAATAATGCTAGTGTATATGAGTTATTGTATAGAGCACACTTTAACTCAGATACACTAGCATTATTTTGATTAGATTAAGAGATTTTTTATCAATATAGTTAATTATATTGATAAAAAAAATCTCTAACAATGCTCCTAACATTAACGTTAGAAGCATTTTCAAAATAAATTGGTTGTATTCATAAAAAAATGTCAATAGTATAAGAAAAATAACGACTTAGGCCAAGGTTTTCCTTTACTCCCAATCCCAAAACTCCTTAATTGGCTTTTATCTCAACGTTTTTTTTTTTTTGTTCAAATCAATGTAAGACAAGCTTTTACTAACAAGTATTTGAAGTACTTCGATACTTCATTTGCCCGAATGAATTTTCCTCTTTTTTCAGAACTCAATTAGAGGGGCGTAAGTATCATTTGGACTCCGCTAAGTAAGTGCGTACCGAAAGCCTAAAAGAAATTAATTAATTTCCAATCTGCCGAAGCTTGAAAACTTTTTAATTGGATTTATTATTTTGTGCCAAATGTTTTACTCAGCAATTAACTTCTTATGTAATTACTTATTGTTTTTACATTGACATATCGGTTCACGCAAATCAATCACCAAAATTTGTTGGTATCAATTTATTAATTCAAATGATGTTGGTTTTCAAAGTCGGTAAAATAAAATGCGTATAGTTTAGAAAAAGTACGGACAGCAAATAAAAATAGTACAGCATCATTTTTGTGAACCCTCATCACTCTAATAAACTTAATAAATCTACATATTTTACTGCCAAAAAAGGTACAGTATCTTAAAATAATGTAGGGTTGGCAGATTCTGTTCACGCAATTTTTGTTCGTTATGTAGGGAAATTATCTTGACGTTTCTCTTTTTTTTAGAACTGCTATATACTGTCATATGATAGGATATTACTACTATGAGTTGGAGTTTTAGCATATTTAAGCAAAACAATATGATTTATTTTAAGACACGGTTGGTACACTGGTTGAGAGATTGGCTGCTGCGTTGCGTGTTGCAAGTTCGATTGCCGCACGGAACAATTATTTGTATGGCCTACAGCTGTTGATCCTGGTCTGTTGCTAGCTGTATGTGAGTTTGTATGATGTAAAAGTACCATTGTTACAGGAATAACTCCTATCGTGGGACAGTTTTTTAGGGAAATAATAATCTCAGTGATTCTCTTTTCGTTTATTCTCTCTTCTAGGTCTATATTTTCGCTACTTCTGAGATATAAATATTAAATGCTTACACTGAAGTGAACTTCTTATTTTAGTTAGCTGCGTTTTTCATTAAAAAAAAGTTTAATTTCGAATTAATTTTTGACAACCCTGTCTTTTCTTGCCATGACAAGTGAATAACGAAGTTTTGTTTAAATAAACTTCACAAAACATTAATATAAAATATTCCTTTTCGTTAAATCATAAGAATCCACAATGACTTTTAGGGCGTGTTCTGAATTTTAACAACGATATTTTCTTCGCCGTTTTCTTCTAGCTCAACCATATAAACTGGGTATGAAATATTTCGGGTTCTTTATCTTTAAGAGAAATAGTGTTCATATTAAAAGATTAAGATGGAAACGTTTTGCGAGTTGACTTGAGAGAGATGGTTCTAGGTAATATAGGATTTTACTCCAGCATTTAATATTTAATCTGAAAATATTTTATGATTTCGTCTAAATTGCCTTTATCATCGATAGATAACCAATATTTTAAGATTAGTATAGGTACCTGGTTACTTTTTGTGCATACACACTAGAGGAACATTATTTTTAATTACTTATATACTACTCTATACTAAGGTTAAGGAATATATACATATAAAGGACCTTTTAAAACAAAGGATTCCTTTCCTTTCACACCCATTGTAAAAAAAGCGCCATCTTTAGGAGTCCACCAAATTGAATTTAGAATAAAGTATCTGATGGCAATGTGCCCGCTTAGTTCGCAGTATTGTCATTTTCATGAGGATTACCGTTACCGGCCTTCATGTAGATAGATAGATATATTCTTATGGGTGATGCAAGTTGAAATTTACAAGAAAAAATTACGTCTAAATTTTAATAATTACGTCATGTGTAAATGAATAACCCATTTGCAAAATATAAATCAAGAGTTGAAGAAATATAAAATCTTTCCAGTAAAAAAACCTTTTCAGTGAATCTTGACTTACTCTTCGTTCTCATTTTTGCCATCGGCCAATTTATTATTCATGAAACCGCTTCAACGTTTAGTCAAGCGTTAGCCGAGCACTTTACAAACCGTTCTTCACTTTACAACGACACTAGCGAAAGCTGGTGATTGCCCGTGTAGCGACGATGTTGATACTTTTACTGCATAACTTTGGCAAGCATGGATGTTACATTTTTAGTGGAGGGAAGAGAGAGGTCGTTTTTATTCCAATTTTTGCGAGAGAATGCATTTTTAGAGTAAAGCAAAGATTATTTCGTTGAACCATACATATTTTGATGATATACAACGTGTAATTTAAAGTGACGTGGAAAGTTATTGACTCTCGTAGTGCTGTGACACGTTTGTTATGATTGGTATTCAAGAAATATATGAAACCAATAATTTGGTATCAATTCTTTGAGTCAGTTATTTTGTGCTGAAACTGTACATAGACACTCCATACCAGATGTTGTCTTTAGCCCTTTTGGATAGATCTGGGGGCACGGCAGTGCCCCCGCCAAGTCGAGCGCAAAGCAAACACTGTCGTACCATCCTTTTCTGGAACCATTTCGGCGTATTTTCAGGCGCCTATTTGGGGACCTCTGGATAAATTTAGAACGCTGAAATTATCGTTATCTAGTAAGCTACTAGCACACACTTACACAACAAAATTTCATGTTTGTAGCTTGTTTATTTCCTAAGTTATGCAAAAGCAAAGTTGTACTATTTCGACATATATAGACTCATTGACTCACTGATCATCAAAATAGAACTAGTACTTCCCGTAAACCTAGAGAGCTGAAATTTGGCATAGAGGTAGGGTTTAATGCTTATATGAAGGGAAAACTATCAAAACTAGGATCATGGAAGATCTGGAGTACCTTACTACCCTGAGGAGAAACCGTAATAGACCAGCCAAACTATTGAAATTATCGACATGCTATGTTCACAAAGTTTATTGAGCGTGGTTGGTGTTTTAAATTAAAAAATTGAAGGTCTGAAGTATCTGATGAAGAACCCTAAGAGCTCAGCTGAACTATGGGAGATATGGAAATGCGCCTTGACAAAAGTTATTCAGTGTTACGAGCCCTTTCTACTGATGTGTATAAAAAATTGAAGGTCTGAAGTATCTGATGAAGAACCCTAAGAGCTCAGCTGAACTATGGGAAATATGGATATGCGCCTTGACAAAAGTTATTCAGAGTGACGAGTCCCTTCTACTGATGTGTATAAACAATTGAAGGTCTAAAGTATCTGATGAAGAATCCTTAGAGCTCAGCTGAACTATGGGAGATATGGAAATGCGCCTTGACAAAAGTTATGCAATGTGACGAGCCCCTTTTTATAAATGAATATGAAACTGGAGTCTGAATAATTAAAAAACTAATCAAGTAAAAAATAGCTTTCTGCAAAAAGAAGTGAAATCCCACCAAAAACATCCTGTAAAAAATTAGCCAAGTCTCGCCTAAGCTCCGGCAGTTGGGACTCGACGTGGCGCTGCACAAGACCGAGGCCATGTGCTTTCATGGCGGTCGGAACGCGCCACGGTCCGAGTCCCACATAACGGTGGACGGGGTTCGCATCGGCGTCGGGAGGACGATGAAGTACCTGGGACTCGTCCTCGACAGCTGGTGGAACTTCAGGGAGCACTTCCTGAGTTTGGCCCCAAAGCTGAACCGGGCAGCAGCCGCCTTCAGGCGACTCCTGCCTAATCTCAGCGGGCCAAACGCCTCCTGCCGAAGGCTGTACGCCGGCGTCGTGCGGTCCATGGCCCTCTACGGGTCCCCAGTGTGGGCCCTGTGCATCCGGACGCGACCACTAAAGTTGGTCGCATGCCAGAGGGTCATGGCTATCCGAATGATCCGGGGATACCGCACGATCGCCGGCGAATCGGCCAACCTCCTTGCCGGATTGCTGCCCTGGGATCGGGAGGCGACTGCCCTCCAGCGCGTCTATGAATGGCGCGTGGAGGCACAGCGCCGGGGCGTATCCCCGCTGCCTCGAGAAGTCGAGGCGCGGCGGGAAGAGCTCCGGCGCGATCTCAGGGTAGTATGGAGGGAACGACTGTCGCAACCGACGGACGGGCACGCCGCAATTGCGGCGGTAAGACCCCTCTTTGAGGAGTGGCTAGATCGGCGTCACGGCGTCCTGACCTACCGCATGACGCAGATCCTCACAGGACATGGAAGTTTCGGGAGGTACCTGTGTCTGATGGGAAAGGAGGAAACGCCTGGGTGTCACCACTGCGAGGGTCGCCCTGAGGACACCGTAGAGCACACGGTGCAAGACTGCCCCGCCTGGGCAGAGCACCGACGTGTCCTCACGGCGGCGATAGGCGGAGACCTCTCGCGCCCGGCATTGGTCGAGGCCATGCTGCGGGGTGAGAGGGAGTGGGAAGCGGTCGCCTCCTTCTGCGAAGC
Organism: Tholera decimalis; assembly: GCA_943138885.2. Classification (NCBI taxonomy): domain Eukaryota; kingdom Metazoa; phylum Arthropoda; class Insecta; order Lepidoptera; family Noctuidae; genus Tholera; species Tholera decimalis. Next base: position 30,716,591 of record OW964558.2, on the reverse strand, counting down.
AGTCATGCTTCCGAAGGAGGAGGCGGGCCGCGTGAGGGAGAGGATGGCGTCCTCCCTCCAGCCCAGCCGCAGTGGTAGACGCCCACGGCGTCGGACGTCGGCCGACGATCTCCGGCCACCGTAGGCGCGGGCATGCGGACAGCGAGTAAAGGGCAACTCGCTGTCCGACCATGGACCATGCCCGGGTCGACGGCGCGTCGTGTTCCACGCGCGCCTCAAAGAGCATCAGCAACATGACGAGGCCCCTTCTGCAGAGGGCCGAAGCCTGCCGGGGTCATGGGACTCATCCCGTTACCGTGGCCCTGTTATGTAAAGGGCTATTGAAGGAACACCGTGGATTTTAGTCAGTAAAAGTCTGACAGTCCCTCCCACCCTGCCCGGAGTGGGAGGACTTATTTGATAATTTTACCACGTTACAAAAAAAAAAAAGTCTCGCCTAAGCTGCTTATTTCTCTATAAAAAGTAATGAAATCTCTAAGCAAAGCGAAGCCAAGTCTAAGGATCTTTACTGCGATTTCTTTATTTAATATAGTTAGATTTTATGTGACTTGGCCGTTGACTTCGATGTATTAAATAGTAAAAGTGCATAGAGTATGTTTAACGGCCGGTTACATAAAATCTGACTATATTAATAAAGAAATCGCAGTAAAGATCCTTAGACTTGGCTTCGCTTTGCTTAGAGATTTCATTACTTTTTATAGAGAAACAAGCAGCTTAGGCGAGACTTGGCAAATTTTTTACAGGATGTTTTTGGTGGGATATGGGGTTTCCGTTACACGTTGTATAATATGGCATCATCACGAGGTGATGAAAACGGACGTCATAGCCGAGGTAGGCCTAAGAAGCGTTGGCGTGACGATCTTAAATATTTTTTTACGGACATTTAAGAATAGTAAGATTATTAAGTAGATAATATTGGATGCTAGGTATAAGAATTTTCCTGCTGGGGTTGCGGGAATGTTCTAAAGTGATACCGCGGCCCAGCACCACAAGAACAACTGAAGGAACAGGGTGGGTTTTTAGTCGGTAGAAGTCTGACACTCCATTCCACTTCATCCAGAGTGAGAGGAATCATTAGATGATTTTCCCACCCATAAAAAAGAGGTATCAGAGTTTTAGCCTAAGTCTTAGTCCAAGCAGTCACTCCATGTAAAATACGTAAGTATACACAGTTGCCCCTGAAACGAACATAAGACGACCCTAACATAGATAGCAACAGGCTTAGCAAACGACGGAACAATCATGCTCCCAAAAATATTCGGCCAAAATAAGACCGATAAACAGAATCGTGAATTCCGTAGGTACAGACGACAGCACATGAAGCTACCCGAAACTGTCAAATTTTCCCAATCAACCTTGAACCTAATTTCTTTAACAATAAAGTTGAAAATCTATTATAGAAATTTGACAGATTGTTGTAGCTTGATGTGCTGGCGTCCGTACACTACACATTCGAAATATAAGAACTATCGAAAGTTATTTTAAAGCTATGCCGCGCCAATGGGTCAGGCCGTTGCACCCCTATTCCGGGGAACCCTCGTCCGGGGAGCCCTCACATGCGCCAATTCCTATTTGCTGTCCTTTCACATATTTCAAAGAAGTTTCTATCAATAATTTGTGGACTTTTCTACTTTTTCTCGTCGCAGCGCGTTTTTATAAGCGCCACGTGCCATGACATAAGGCAGGGTAGACGTCTTCATAAATAAGTAAATAAACACTGTAAGTGGAAATACGGAAGGGGTCACCGTGGTTGTAAGCATATACTGAACTTGTGTGTTTCAAAATGGCGGATGCGTTTTGCGCGCGCTTTTTTTTATCTAAAAGGAAGAAATGGGCATCTATTATACAGATAGAGTAAAACTGTGGTAAAATCTTTGCATTTCTTGCATGTAGTTCTAGCATCATAAAATCGCAACATGATCACAATGGAAATCATTTCATAAAAGAAACATATGTATTTTGCCTTCACGAACAATTATAAAATGAACCTAAGAAATATGCAAACTAATATGAATGAAGAGTTCTGATTAATTTTATTTATTTAAGTAATTTCATGTAGAATTATGCATAGACAGAGCTTTTAAGTATGCAGATTCTTGTACTTTAGTATCTGTTGCATGTTGCAACTATGTTTGTGTTCATTTTAAATGCACTGGCAGCATCTATATTATATTGGATAGTTTTTATTCATAATGGCTTTTTTTCTTTTTTTTATGCTAAGTAGGTATATTTATTAAGTTCTTATAATAATAATGACTAACTGTCATTTATAAAAATAAGTACGTAAACAAGATAGGTTATTAATGGTCATTTGGTTTTCAAAAAAAATCGTTATCAAACGGATGAGTGCCCAGGATACTGCCAGCATTGTCACGGTTAATGACAATTGTCAATATTGCACTGTATCGGAGACCTTTATCTTAAAAATATATAGAAAAGATTCCTCCACATTATATGTTACATTTTCAACATAACTGATAAGTATTTCAACCTATCGAAAAGACTTTGTAGGCGGTTAGTGATACTGTTGACTTGGGAAATGGCATTGATAACCGAAATACAAGCATTGCCTAGTTCGATTACAATAGCTACATACATTTTACAAATTTAAACACTGCCAAATTATAATTCTGTAAACTAGTACCTTCTGACCTACTAAGATTTTTTGAGAAATAAATTATTGTATTGTATTGTATTATTAATAAACTAAACGGCAAGACAACACACAGACATGTGGATAGACGCTATGTCGTTACTTCCTGTGACTTAGGGTGTCTGGGGTCAGCCTATATTGTAGGTAATTAATTTTTAAATAAGGCACAGTCTCTCTCTCTTAATCTAATTCATGATCATAAGTTGCTAAACCTTGGTTGCTAAGTACAACATATCATAGCATGACTAAAAATCGTACTACAGCAAAGTTTAAAACACCAAAACTATGTATATTCAAATAGGGTAGTTTCCTAAAATATTTTAATTAGTCCGTCACGTAGTTTAACAAAAAACATTGGACACGTATCTTTTTTATTTTTTCACGTAATCGAAAAATTAAGACGATACAGTGCGTTGAGATTTCGCGTGACGACACACTTCGGTATAACTCTTAGCAATGTGTGACGTCAGCAGCCCCCACTCATGGACATGGATCAAATAAAATAATTATTTTGTAACACAGGAAACAACCCTATTCTAGGGATAGTCATGGTGGTCTTGGTAAAAATACTTACCTAACTCAAAAGATTAGCAGAGAGGCTTACATATTCGTTATTTGTTCTAAGCCGTCTAAACGTTCTAAACGTCAACCCGATGCCCTCCGCTTCCGCCACAACGCAAAGGTGTGACGCCACGTTTGTAGATTTTAAGTTTTTCCCTTCAGATCAGCTTCCACGATTGCCACACAGGTCTCAACTGATCGAAGGTAGCTCGGGCTTTGGCAATCCGCGAAGCTATGTCCTCTTCGGTCCCTCCAGTCTGCAACGACACTTCCAAGTTAGGTGATATTATGGACCCGCTCTTCTGCTTCCAGGCCAATCATCAAAGGTGAGGTGTTCTTAACGTGGACAGTACGCATCTCCTTTGTGTTGCGGATATTTATTTTCAGTTCCGTTTTCACCGACTCCTGTCGTAGTTCGTCCAACTTAGCTTGCATGTGTGTGTGACTCAGCAGGCATAGTTCATCGGCGTAAAGTCTTCTAAGACGTTAAACAATCCCCATTCAATGCCGTGACGCCTGTTCTCAGAAATGCGAAGCAAAATCCCGTCGAGTACGACAAGCAATAGGAGAAGCGAAAGGAGGCAACCCTATCAGTCCCCCGCGTGCACCGTGATGTCATCTGAGATTTTTTTCTTTTTGTGTTTAAAAAACGTCCTAACTATCATATTATGAATATAAAACTTTTGAGGCTACTGAACAAGCTGTCATTTCTACCAATGTGGAATGGACGCCCTAGCCAAAGGTAAGGTCCTAAAATATGCCGAAGTGTATTAAACAATATCTTTCAACACACTTACTCGAGAAATTTATACATTTCATAAACAATATTTGTAAGAAATGCCTTTTTAGCTATTTTGCTTAGTAATCGCACTGTGTCCGTTTTTTATGTAGAGACTAGCCGCCTATTGAAACGCGAATACATATTTATTTCTCGATGAAAGCAAATTATATGAAGAGAAAAAAATACTGATATTAAAAATGTCACTTGCAAGAGTCGAGCGTAATATAAGAATAAGAAAAACTTAGGCCCGCCGCTGATTACAATTTTTTGTCACCGTCACTTCTTGTTACTGTCACATGCTGTCACCCACGATGCGCTCACTGAATCTGTTCTTGGGTAACAAATCACGTTTGCGTTCATTTTTGTAATGGACTTCAACGAGGTTGCCATGATTTGTGCTCTTGAAATACGTAGAAGAAAAATTAAACGGAAAAAACGCTACTGGTTGCATCCTATATACACGGAAAGGTTATTTAAAGGAAAATTCTACACTATATTCTGAATTATATCAGTATCCACCAAAATTTTTTAATTATCTTCGTATGTGTATGTCGGTGTCTTTACTTTTTTTTTTTTTCAACTTTCACACAACGCCATCTAGTCCCAAACTAGGCAGAGCTTGTGCTATGAGTACTAGACAACTGATAAACATACATATATATTTCTAAATACATACATATTATAGATAAATTACACCCAGTCAAAGAACAAATGATCGTGCTCATCACACAAACATTTGTCCTGGGTGGGAATCGAACCCACGACCTTGCGCATAGCAGTCAGGGCCACTGACCAGTAGACTAACAGGCCTGTCGATAAAAGAACAGATATCGTGAAAAGTTCAGTATTTATGATGCCGACAGTCGAGTTTATTACGTACTAGAATAATAAAGTAACAAAAGAACCACAGTTTTTACTAATTTCGGCAACTTAAAAGTACATTTTATTATTTTACTGCTGTCGTTATTGAAACTGGGTGTAATGATTATAGAGTGTACCATTGTATGAAAGACAAGCTAAGCTTTAGGGAGTTGAACGACACAATTTTTTTTAAAATATCTTCGTATGTCTATAAACTCTTTAGATGAGTTGCTGGCTTTGGTAGGTCCTGTGATTACATTTCAAGATACAACATTTCGCTAAGCTATTTCAGCAGAAGAAAGGTTGACGGCAAAGGTAGTCGTCGGTCGGTGTCTTTAGTTTTTTATTTTCGTTTTTGGCACCAACTTCCGAAATTAAAGTTATTTTTCACTTTGCAGTGTTTTTTTGAGTAGGTTTAATTTTTTGGTAAAAAGTTTTTATTTCACTCTTTTTAGTTGGTTAATTTTTAATTTACCTAGTTACAAAAGTCTAAATGTCAACTACTTATAATCATTTACAAAATATTGCTTTTCCTAATGCTGGGCTGTTAATTGTTGAGGAGTTCTCCTGGTACTTCACCATCAGCTTCACTTCACCATATGTATTGTGACAAGCATATTGTGCTTAATAACCACATTCAAGTAATCGAAGCGGAACACACGAAATACTTATTTTTCCTACTTATATATTGAGCAGTTCCAGTGGAAATCTGTGGTCTTCATCATGAGGTCCACTTCACAAATGGTGCTTTTTATAGTTACTATAAAAAATACTCAAATTACTATAGATGTGCCTATAATATTTGAAGAGTTCCCTCGATTTCTCCTGGATTCCATCATCAGATCTTGATTTGGTGACAACGGGACCAACTTCGAAGTATACCCTTTGAAACAAAAAAAAAAGAATTTTCCAAATTGGTCCAGCACATAAAAAATTATTTAAAAAAATATACGCGTCGACTTGATAACTTCCTCCTTTTGTTTCGTCGGTTGAAAAACAAAACAGCCACTTTAAATAGCATACGTCTACTTCGAACGTGCGGCGCCGGCTGAGCAGAGATATGATAAACGACTGAAAACTTTTAACGAACTTATTCGTTTATTTTTTATCAAAAGTCACTTACCTTAACTGCTTAATTGCTTATCTGCTTATTTACTTGCTTACATTAAAAATAACGAAATTATGTTGTTTGCTTTTTAGTTGGTTAAGTACCAATTGGCTTTTAAACGACATCAATGAACTTTCCTTCGTACTTTGCAGATCAGTTTTATTACCTCACCAATTTGTTTTTATAGAAAAAAGACGCCAAAATTAACACAATTACTTACACTATAAACTATTTACACTATTATTAACACAATTAACTACACCTAAAAACTTTATTACATACAAGTACAAGTCTCAGAATTATTTCCTTGGTACGAAACAATTTACCACATGAAAAAATGTTTTACACAATTTACACCATTTATGTTTACGTAAGAAAGTCCAAGTCACAACTTCAAAAACAAATTGTTTCGGAAATACACAAAACATGACGCTTTTAACCGGGCGGAGAAAACGCTACTAAACGTAAAAAGCAAAATAAGCATTTAATGAAAACCCGTTTTAATTAAATTGTCGTTTTTAAAAGTGAACAATGGAATGCAATATTTGCGGTTAACGTTTTAATTTTAACAAAAAGCAGAATAAGCAGATAACGTTATATGCGTCTATAAACTAATCTACTTATTCGCTTATTTTAAATAACATGTTATATTATATGCTTTTCGTTTAAACGCCCATCTTTACGGCTGAGTGACAAAAAGTCACCAGTGAGCGGACTCCCATAGTAATGTACAGGGCGAGTAACAGTCAAGTCACTCCGGTGCTGCCTGTCGCTGCAACTATTTGTCACCGTCTTATCACGTCACCATAATGAGCGCACTCAGTATAGTTTTCATTGCACTTGACTAAGTGACAAAAAGTCACGACGACAAAAAGTTGCAATCAGCGGCGGGCCTTAAGAGAAATAAATGGAAATAATGCTCGTGTAAAATTTAAAACATTCTGAACCTATCTAGTTAGTTCTGGCAATTAAATATTAGAGACGCTTAAAAAAAGTCCCTTTTATTTAATATGTTACACGTCAGTTTTCAAAACAGTTTTCACTCGAAAATAACCTCATACTCAATTTATAATTAATGGGGTAACTTATTACAAGTGTGCTGGAGTCATGGAAAATCGTACGAGGCAATTTTATCGAATTTAGGTAAAATTTGATAAACATAATACATATACACATCGTCTTTTAACTGAACCAGTCCTGGAAATTCAGAGAAATATTGCTTTGACAAACTAAGTGTTCAGCGGTTTTCAACCCTAAAAACATAGTTATCGCTGTTTAACGATAACTATGTTTTTGTGTGTGACTCCGTATATTGTTTTGCGTTTGGAAACAATATACGGAGTCACACTAATAATTTCATTGAAGTGAACGTGATAACCAAAACCCTATACACAACATCAACACAAAAAGCACAATACTGCCCCATCAGAACTTTAGAAAACATGCAAACATACAAGTCCTTTCCATCACCACCCTTCATTTACTAAATTCTACCCAAAAACTAGGGTCTATCTTACTAAAGGGTAATGCGCGCTTTTCAATATCCCCTGTTTGACCCCATCGGGCAAATTGAGTTGTTAGCCAGGCCGACGCAACAACCGGAATACTTATTGCTCTATCAGGACGACCTTTATAATAATCAGCCGAATAATCCCGAAATAAACCGAAGTTGAGCGACTGCGAAAATTGATGGGTTGGCCTATGTTATTAGGTGCATAGGTGCCATATACTTGGCAAAACTCTGTGTTTGTAGTTTAGATTAGAATTCGAGTTCTCTATGTGTTAATTAATACAGGGTCTGCTAAATTAATACATGCAGGATTTATTATAATTGCTCTGTGAATATCAAATTAGCAACGCCAGCTTCAGTTGACTACGAGATGCATTCGCTCATTCCCACTCTGAGTGGCCGCTAGCTTCGAGAAATTACATCGGCCATTATCATATCATACCTATTCATAGGAGAGTTTGCCAAATAGCATTCAACGAAGCTATATATTTCAATTAAAGAAGTCTTTAACTGAAAACACGAATACTGAGAGACCCACAGCTCTCTCGAAAAATCTAGGAAGCTGTGTCTTGAAATAATTCTATGTAGGCGAATTTACTAGTTATAACATCGAAGGATTCATGTTACTTAGTCTTAAGGCTGCTCTCTCGAAAAAAGCCTGAAAAAAGCATTCAGATGAAGCAACTTTTCGTCGGCAATTACAGAGAAATTACATCTGAAAAAAAATGTTAGTAATCTACATGATATGAACCGTAATTTGGTTTAGCCACAATTTTTCTATCGGTATCACATAATAAGAAAAAAAAATGACAAATCACCTCCAAATCATTGAGATGAAACCATTTTACTCCTTAATTTCTTATCAAAAGAGTATAAAAAAATATACTACTGCTTTGCAATACAAATGAAAATAATTTGGTTTTGTTACTTTTTACAAATATGTATTATTTTTATTACAATAAATTAAAAATGCGTCCAATTAAAGACTGCGTTTACATCACTCCCGCACTCGTCCACAAATTCAGTGCGGGGCGCATCGTGTTGCTAGGTGGACGTACGTCGCGTTGCGAGAGCTCAAGCACTACGAAATAATATCGTAAAATATTACTGAAAAAATTAATTTTGTAAATAGTGGAATAGCTTTTTAACCGACTTTAGAAAAAGGAGGAGGTTCTCAATTCGTCTTGAACTTTTTTTTATGATTTTTACTTTTTGTTATTTGGTTACTTTTTGTTATTTTTTGATGGTTACTTCATTACTCGCAGATGGCTGGACCGATTTGGAAAATTCTTTTTTTGTTTGAACGAATATACATTCTAGTTAGTTCTATTGTCGTCACGTTTGGATCTGATGATGAAATCATGGAGAAATCGAGGGAACTCTTCAAATAATATAGGCATAACTATAGCGTTTTGGGTATTTCTTATAGAACCTTGTTTAGTTTCTCTCGAAAAGCACCATTTGAGGAAGTGGAACTGATGATGAAGGCCCCAGATGGCCATCGAAACTACTCAATAATAAGTATTTCGTGGATTGCGATTAGATTACTTGAATATAGATGTTAAGCACTTTATGCTCGTCACAATGCATATGGTGAAGTAGAGCTGATAGTGATGTACCAGGAGAACTCCTCAAAAATTAACGGCTCTGCACCGGGAAAAGCAATATTTTGTAAAAGGTGATAAGTAGTTGACATTTTGGCTTTTGTAACTAGATAAATTACAAACCGACCCACTAAAAAGCGTGAAATAAAACTTATTATCAAAAAATAGAACCAACTTTCGATTCGTCAAAAAGTTTTATTTCTGATTCTTGTTTATAAGTTAAAGAGTATTCTATGTATCTATAAGTAGTGTTAGTGTTATAAACTCATAGTATTTTACAGTTTTAGTAGTGTTTAAATTTAGTTTGTAAAACATGGGAATAAGCAGAAACGAATGAAGAGAGGTTTAAAAAAATATTACAAACAAAAGGGTATACATTTATTATCAAGGTAAGTTTAAAGTTTTATCTACATATTTCATTATAAACTATCGCTTTACTTACCTCGCATAAAAGTAGATAGCACAGAGTAAACGGACAGAGGGTAAGCTTCATACAACTGCGCTATGATAGGTACACTACTACAAGCAAGGCGCGTGTGTGAGCTTCGTCTGAGCGAGGCCTGACTTGAGCCGATATGCACCGGTTTCTCTTCGTACAGACGAAGCCGCCAGTTGAGATAGAGAAATAGAGTTAAGATAATGTACAAGAGAAAGAAGAAAACGACAAAGAGAAGGAAATAAAACTAAGGAAAGAAAAATAGATTGATGAGAAAAATGAAGAAAACGAGAAAGAAGAAGGACGAAAAGAAAACATAGAACAAGATTTTATATGGCTATCAAAATTTCTAAAAATAAATATATGTGAACACAGAGAAATAAATGAGGATGAAGAAGTTCAACCAACCAAAAGAATAAAAATACTTGGTGAAAGAAAATTAAATTTCAGTGAATTTTAGTTATAATCTATTTGTTTATAAAAAATGTAACAAATAATATGACATACACTAGTAATAATTATACTACCTATCTACCTTACTCTAAGTTCCTACCTACATACCTACCTTACCTACCTACCTACCATTTTTCTCTTAATAGAAACCTTCCTCAGACTATAACGAATATTCGAAAAAAAATCCGTATTGGTCCAGCCATTCCTGAGTTTTGCGCTTAGCAACACATTTAGCCATTAATTTTTATTTATATATAATTAAGTTAAAAAGATACATCAAGTTGTTTACCTCATGTTTCGAGCCAGGCTGATCTATAATAGAGGTATAGTTTCTACAGTACATACTCAAAGTGCATCTATATCAATAGATAATAAATAAAAACAAAATTTGACCACTTTTGATGCGGTACAAATAAAAATGAATTTAACTTTCACGATGACTTGACCTTCTGTGATTTCGATACTCTGTGCCGAGACTAGGCGAAGCGACGATGCATGCTGGCGGCGCAAGCGCGGGCAGAGCGCGCCTCTCTTTTCTGTTGCATGCGGGTAGCGGAGAGCTGCGCGGAGTGACGCGCGGATAGGGGTCGTTAGCTCCGCCCAAATGGTCAAGGTTATTGGCATGAATACAAGCCTTAAGAACCGTTCTCGGCCCTTCATGCATATATAAGGTCTGTTGAACACTCACTGGTTTTTTTTTCCACAAGCGAAAGAGATGCAAGGTAAAAATCACGAGGGTATAGTATTATGTAAGAGTGAGAAAGATATAATTTGCCAGACTCTTTCAACAAGCACGTTCTTGACGTGTTGATGAGATTTATTTTTAGAACCAAGACGTCTTCATTCATTCAAAAGAAATATGCTTACTTAGTTCACGTCAAAATGTTAGGAAGACTAATATTTCTACTAGGTATTTATTTTTTGGTTTACCGACAACATGTACACACGTTTTATGCGAAAGATATCATTCGTAATAAAAATGAAAATAAATGTACATCAGTGTAACAATTACGTACAGTATTATTGTTGTACAAAAAAAATTAACTAACCCAAACGAATCTTAAGTTGAAAGCACAAGTGATATTTATGTAAATGTCGTTTAAAGCCTAATAAACTATAAAAAAGCCACTGATTTTATTTTACAGCTAACATTAATCTGGCAATACTTTTAAAACTTGGTATACAGTATGTTAACTAACAGAGGGCTTTCTCGTTAACCCGCAATAGCATAGCATCCATACATGCTAAAAAAATATTACCATTCGAAAACAAATGTTTTTATTTTTTTTTAATATTAAAATGTTCACTAAAAATGTTAAATTGTGCATTACGCATTCATAAATAAATTGCGACGTTGCCGTCCTTCAAGTACGCGGGTACAGAGTGTTTCTTTTACGTATCAATTTAACATTTTTAGTGAATATTTTAATATTAAAAAAAATTAAAACATTTTGTTTTCGAATGGTAATATTTTTTTAGCATGATTGTATGGATGTTATACTATTGCGGGTTAACGGGAACGCCCTCTGTGTTAGTTAACATACTGTATATACCTGTTAGGCCCATTCCCTCTCATACAAAGGAGGTATGTATCCCAGAAGTGGGAACGTTACAGACTGATTATGTAATGTTACTCTATGTTGTTCTCACAAAAAAATAAAGTGACCATTCAATTCATCATTTATTTCTTATCTCCGATACGAGTCTGTGTTTGGGTCACAGCTAATATACATGTTACGGGTTTCGTATTTTGATACGGACGCATGGACCCCTAAATCATCATTACTGTCATATTAAAATAATGCGAAACATAGTTAAGCTATAAGTTCGTATTCGTAAAAGAGTAGCATCGCTGATGCGAAGGTTGAGGGACAGTCCCAACAGCTACCTGAAGGTCATTGCTGAAAACATCCATAGTCCGATTTGGAAGCAATGGATGAAAGTTCATGTTAGGTAGCCTGACTCTAATTTTTTCACATTTTTATTTTGTTTCTTTTGTTACGTGTATGTGTATAATTTATTAACAGAGTTTTAAGTTCCTTTAATGTAATACTAACACTTTATGGACGTAAGTCTGAAATAAATGTTTTGAATTAAATATAAGCCACCGGGAAATATTGTTGTATATTTTAATTTAAGTAATGCTTGTATAGCTCAAGTTGTGTATTTTTATTTTATTTTATATGGGTCTTGGACCTGAAATAAATGAATTTTATTTTATTTATTTATTTTATTAATAAAAACATATTTTATATTTATTTTTGTTTAACAGTGGTGGTCGTAAAATTCCTGATTGCCTGTCATGATGGCTAAAATAAAGCAATGACATCCTTTTCCGAGACGAAAACGACGACTTTTTCAATAGGTATTCGTACAAATAGGACCAACTCATTACATAGAGTGTTGGCTTAAGGATCATATAGAAGGGGAGCAGTACCTTCTCACAGGTAGGTAAACCAAATATCCATGTTCTTAAATACATACTTCTGGAAATTGGTTTCGGAATTCATAATGAGCGCGCGACTATTTCGTTTAAGCAACGCGAAAGCTGGCTATGGGGGAACGCTTGGATAAAAGAATGCAATATCACAACTAGGAAAAAAGTAATTGCAGGTTGTCTGTTCATTGCTTTAGAGTAGTTGAATGTTGGCTTCTGTAAAGGCAAGGACATATCGCGACCGTTTATTTTGAACCATTCTTGAGCGAACGTTCAAATGGTTGTGAAATTGGAATTGTCATTTGTTTGAGAACTAATTGTAGCAATTGGTAGCAATATTTAGAGGCTTGATGTTTATTAAAATGTGGGGTCAATATACTTGTGTTACTCGGGAGTTTGTCTTATGTTCGAAGTGGTGACGGTCGGGCATTTTGAGGAACTGTCTTCATATACTTTAGTGACGTACTTCAGCCCAATTTGAATAAACTTATGGAATGTACGAATTTGAGAACTTTTTCTTGATAATAGGCTCGCCTTTGACCACCATCTTACCTGATGGCAAGCACAACAAAACAACAAAAAAACAAAAAAAAAAATGAGTTCAGTAGCATTTTTAGGTAATTTACATTTAACTAAAATGATACTATCTTATCGAAAGCAAAGCAATAATTAACTTGATTTCACGTTGAGATATTTTATTAATTTTATGTAATTTACGGAAATATTTTTATCACATTGAAATTGTGCATTCTCCTTATTTGTAAAACTACATACATACTGGTATTAACTTATATAATTCTCAGTTTATTTACCGTGTATTTACTACTATATAATTAGGCTTATTCAAGTGAATTGATGTATGTAGCTATAAGCTTTTGAATACCCACACTCTATATTTATACTCCTCTCAAAAGTTTGCTACTGAGAAAACTCTACTCTATATGTTTTTTTACCATTGGATTACCTATACTAGGAATTTCTGTTCCCTGTATTTTGAGTACATTTTCAACACCTAGACTTGAAACAACTATTTATAGGCCATACAAACATTTGTTCCGGTGCCGGAATCGAACTCACAGCATGCAGCGCAGCAGTTAAACACTCAAACACTGAACCAATCGTCGTGTGTACTATGCCCAGCCCTTACCGCCTTTTTATCGTAAGTAATATTTTGAAGATAAAAAAAATGTTAACTTCAAGAAGGAGAAATATTCAAATATAAAAAAGATTTTTCATAATAACACGGTGGTAAGGACAACGTCATTTTCGGAGTACAATAATGTATAAAGAAAAACAACCTAATGAAATTATTAAGTATTTTTGAGTCACCCACCAATACGAAGCCTTTTCCCTAAATCTAAAACAAAAATAATTCTCGAATCTTGAAACCTCCAACCTCCAAACATGACAAGAGATTCAATTTCGCCAAAACCTATGCAGAGTTGGTAACACGTGCTTAAACATAATTTGTTTCCAAAAGTATATTTTTAATAACTTTTATGGACCCCAAAGCACGAGTATGATACTTAATAACATTTTCCCCTTCGCCCTTATGTCAGTTCCCCCGAGTTTTCCTTTACTCGCCAAGTTTTAATTTAATTTCATAGAAGAACGCTTTTTGTACACTCTAGTGCTGACGGGACTGAATTGCAAAAAAATGTGTTCAAATGCACGAGGAACTGGTTGATTTAAAGCTGTGTTTCTTATTAAATTTTTATTTCAGGGTAGTTAGCCATGCACATTACCACCCTTTTGCCCATTGCTCTGACCGACTCATCGTGCTTTCCGAAGCATGGTGCAATCTCGATATGTAAATATTTTCACCCATCCACATACTCAGCAAGCGTTCCTTAGGCTTAACAGATCAACCCGGACGATTGTTATATGTTGGTCACCTACCTTTTTTTTTGTCAGGTGGGAAAATCAACGAATGACTTCTCCCGCTCTGGGTTAAGCGAAAGGGTGTGTCAGACTTCTACTGACTAAAAACCCACCCTGTTCCTTCAGCTGCCCTTAAGTTCCGGGGGCACGGTATCTCGGTAAAACATTCCCGCAACCCCGGCAGGCAATGGTCCTATGGGGCCCCGTCACCGGTGCTAACAGCTCCGCGGCGCGCGCGGAATACGACGCGCCGCCGAGCCGGGCCTGGTCCTTACCGGACGGTGAACTACCCCTGCTTGCCGTCCGCAGACCCGCGTCTTCGGTGGCCAGAGATCAGCTCGTGATCCCCGACGCCCGGGGCACCTCCCGCGGCGGCCGGGGCATGAGGAAGAGAGTTGCCTCTCCCTCAAGCGTTCGGCCTCCTCCTTCGCTAGCATTACCATTAAGTTGGTCACTTACCTACGAACCAAACTGTAGCATCTCTTAATCTTAAAGATCGCCCCATCACGGCCGCGTCGTCACCATATGGCAGTTATTATTTTAGCCAATAGCTCCTCTGATATTCATCACCAATTCCAACTAAATTCAAAGCCCCGAGAGCATCCAGCAGATGCAGCAAACAGTTCCATTTAAAACTTTAGCCTTTGTTCCACTTATTCGGTTTTTCAATTAATTTCCTCACTAACAAGCTAAAGTTCATTGGTACATCGTTACCACAAAAGTTTGGCTCAGCTCTTTGTGTATTTTATTTACCAATTGGCTAACCTGTGGACTATTCGTTACTGCCAGGCAAATACGATTGTTAACAAAGGCTTTGATATTTTTTTGGAAAAATATATTCTGGGTTTAGTTTTCTTCCATGGCTGAAAATTTCCAAAAATGTCGTCAGTTCATCTTTTGTTAAAATGTGATAGTGTATTTGATTCCCTTGTTTTTTTTTTTTATAATTGCCTTGTGAACAATACGTACTTACATAAAAAGAACAAATAGTTATGTGAACGTGAGGTTTTCTGATAGCCTTAATTTAGAGGTATTTAAGAAGCTACTTCTCAGTAAGCATACTCTACTGTCGACTATACCATCGATTACCAATAACAAGGATAGTAACAAATCGTCAATAACATAAAAAAGGTAAGTGATCCCTGGAGTTTAAACCATCCTTAACCCACTTTTGCCAGTGCCATAGTTTGTTAAAATCTGACCTTGTCTAACAAATTCAACTGTTCAACGTATTAATAAATCATACCAATACAACAACCTACAATTTACAGGTTAACAGGAAATTTCCATTTGTAGCTATTCGACGAGTCATCGTTAGAAAAACTTTTAATTTCAACGTTCCGACCTGCTGTTTTAAATAGGTTACTATATATTTGAAACCAACTTTCTAGGTGCGACGTCTAATTTGGATGCCTATAGGTATTATATTTCGTGATACACGCAAATATGTATTAACTAAACTTCGGAATACTGATTACTTTTGTAGAAACTATACCTAAGCATTAACAATATATCGCCGTGTTTCTGTTTTAATTAATAATATTGTTCGTAGCTTGTTAAAACTTACAAGCTTTCAATCATGACAATTAGAAACGAATTATTAAAGTAATTAATAATTATTCTGAAAAAGAAGTAAAACCGTAGAGGAAACCCGGAAAGCCCCATGATTACCACGTTTGTTTTGCAATTTAGACCAACGTTCAAATGACTAAGTTGAACTTGACACAGTTCGATAAACCAATAGAAACCGGGGGCGTGGCCTAATCGCCGTTGCCCATACTACTATTGACTTGCGGACCATTCACACTGGCTTACGAACTTAATAAATGTCAACCAGCCATGCAATTACACGTTTTCCTATGCCTGGAAAAAAGGAAAAAACTGGACGATATGCTGAGTGAATGCGATATATACCTTTCTGCTTAGTTTTACCCCATTGCCCCGAAATGAGTTCCTTTTTAGGGTTCCGTAGCCGAATGGCAAAAAACGGAACCCTTATAGTTTCGATATGTCTGTCCGTCTGTCTGTCTGTCTGTCTGTCCGTCCGTCCGTATGTCACAGCCATTTTATTCCGAAACTATTAAGACTATACATATGAAACTTATTAGGTAGATGTATTTTGTAAACCGCTTTCCGATTTTAAGAAAAAAATAAAAAATATTTAAAATAAAGGGGGGTTCCCATACATGGAACTAGAACTGAAAATATTATTTTTCATGAAACCTATGCGTGTGTGGTATCTATAGACAGGTCTTT
Source organism: Tholera decimalis (assembly GCA_943138885.2). Classification (NCBI taxonomy): domain Eukaryota; kingdom Metazoa; phylum Arthropoda; class Insecta; order Lepidoptera; family Noctuidae; genus Tholera; species Tholera decimalis. The sequence goes on along the minus strand of OW964558.2, from coordinate 30,700,050 downwards.
AAAAATTATATCAGTGTTTTTAAAACCACTTTTCATAAAGTCAATCGTTTAAAAGATATAAGCTTCTAAAGTGGTAAAATGTGTAACTTCCCCCCTCTAACTTCTATAATAATGGAGTGAAAAATCTAAAAAAAATAGATGTCTATAGATCTTAATGTAAACTTTCAACCAAAATTGTTTTGAATGAAATCGGGTCAGCAGTTTTTGAGACACAGCATATTTTCTAAAACCGCAAATATAACTTTGTAATTCATACACTATGAAAAACTAAGTTATCTAGCGTAGTTGTAAAAATGTAAATAAGCTAGTTTTAAGAAAATTTTAAGTTTTTTTTTATTCGTCGAATAAATATACATATTATATTATATTATTATAGTTACTACGGAACCCTTCATGGGCGAGTCTGACTCGCACTTGGCCAATTTTTGTTGTTTTTACTGTATCGTATCCAATTATTAATCTGTGAACAGCGTTGTGGGCTGCAATATTGTTTATATGTTTTGTGTATTTATTGCCTCTATGTTTTATATCGTGGCTGTTTGTTGTTCCTCTTGAATAAAATAAAATAAATAAATTCCAGACCATGTAGGTACCTATGCCAGTGGTTAGACATAATACACATGGCGTCACGAGGTTCGTCTACGCCATATTTTATATAGATTTTGAAAAAGGAACATTTTGGCGGTCGCTGCCAAATACAATGTCACTTTACATACACAATACACACATACGTTCACTTTGTATTGAAATATAATCTATGCACTTCATAAAGAAAAGTAACTTGAATTGTCAAAAAAACTTTTTAGCAAAAAATAAAACCGACTTCCATATAAAAACACTACACAGGCAAAAATAACTTAAATTTCGGTGGTCGGTGTCATTTTTTTCGTATTTTCTTTTTTTTTTCGACACCGCCTTCCGAAATTTAAGTTATTTTTGCCTTTGTAGTGTTTTTATATGGAAGTCGGTTTTATTTTTTGCTAAAAAGTTTTTTTCACGCTTTTTAGTGGGTCGGTTTGTAATTTATCTAGTTACAAAAGCCAATATGTCAACTACTTATCACCTTTTACAAAATATTGCTTTTCCCGGTGAAGAGCCGTTAATTTTTGAGGAGTTCTCCTGGTACATCACCATCAGCTCTACTTCACCATATGCATTGTGACGAGCATAAAGGCTTAACATCTACATTCAAGTAATCTAATCGCAATCCACGAAATACTTATTATTGAGTAGTTTCGGTGGCCAAAAAATGGTACTTTTCGAAAGCAACTGCTCAAGGTACTATAAGAAATACTCAAAACGCTATAGGTGTGCCTATAATATTTGAAGAGTTCCCTCGATTTCTCCAGGATCCCATCATCAGGTCATGATTTCGTAACAATGGGACCAACTAGAACGTATACCCTTTCAAACGCAAAAAGAATTTTTCAAATCGGTCCAGCCGTCTCCGAGTTATGAGGATGATACATAAAAAAAAAAAAAATGTTCAAGACGAATTGTAAACCTCCTTTTTTTGAAGTCGGTTAATAAAACAGCAAAAAAGAACTTAAAACTTAAATCTTTTTGATAAGTATTTTTTTTCACAAGCTTCTTAATTGCATTCACTTAAAACTGGCAAGTCGTTTTTTTTTTTTCTAAAAAGGTTCAAACAGTTTTCATTAAATAGCAGGAAGAGTGTATGTAGCAATATCAAGTCAAATATATGTAGGATCAAGGAAAAACTATCTGAGAGAGTAAGACAAAATCGATTCGTTTGTTTCCAAGGAATTTCAACATTGTTTTTCTTTTCTTTGAAATTAAAATTAAAATTTTTAGTTTAATGACAATACAATAAAGACCCCTAGGTAATAGCTATCAGGAAACAACTAGCATTTATACAGTATGTTAACTAACAGAAAAGAAACACTCTGTACACGCGTACGCATTCATAAATAAATTGCGACGTTGCCATCCTTCAAGTACGCGTGTACAGAGTGTTTCTTTTACGTATCAATTTAACATTTTTAGTGAATATTTTAATATTAAAAAAATAAAAACATTTTATTTTCGAATGGTAATATTTTTTTTAGCATGTATGGATGCTATACTATTGGGGGTTAACGGGAACGCCCTCTGTTAGTTAATTAACATACTGTATTTGCACACACATTCTTGTGCACTATACTTTTGATCTAAGTATTGTGTCCACGGAGATTAACCGCTATGTATGGAACATGGCCAAGAATACCTTTTATAATTTTGTGGTAAAGTGTTTTTATCGAAGAAGTCCACGGGAGCAAAGCGCCGCGCAACTGCTGGTGGGATATAAAAAGGAAAAAGATAACTGAAAAAAAAAAACGATGCATTTATCGACAGCTCTTTAAGCTATTTCGGGCGGCGTTTTGGAGTTTGTTGCCATTCCAAAAAGAGTGCACTGGAGGCTCGATAAAAGCTTAATTTCTTAAGAAGGTAACAAATTTTCCGTGTTTCCCTGGGGGATGGGTATGTCTTTAAAATGGGATGTAAATTTTATCGATACTCACGTGCTAACGCTGCCGCTGCGGCTGCGAAAAACCTTAAGCGGACTAAATATAGGCGTGGGATTATATTATTTAGTTCTTTAGGGTCGAATCTCTCAGACCAGGCGCCCCTCTAAAAGAACAAAAAAAGCGCAGTCTTTCTAGAAAAACAAAAAATCTTGTTGACATTTAGTGACCCAACAGCTAGCTTATCAATCAATCAATTTATATATTTCAGGCAACTTGGCCCCTACAAATAAAATACATCCTATTACAATAAATTAACTACTATTTATGTATATATCATTTAACTAAAACTTATAAAAATACTTTGGCAGAGGCAAGCATTCAGATTAGACATTTTCACGTTGTATGGCAATCTATATATTGTGGAAATGTCACCAGTTTCTTGGGCACTTTACCAACCAACAGTATTAAGAACGAATTTTTTATGGTTTGTAGCCTTTGTAACTGGATATTGCAATATTTAAAACAGAAAATTATCGAATATTTTTTAAAGATAAATATAATAATTAAACAAGGATTAGGCACGAACTATAAACTAATGTATAATATTGAAATGGGTTCACAAACTTTTAAACTGACATTAACCAGACCCAGAACAATTATCTGTAGGTCACACAAATCGTTAAAAAACCCACGACGCAGCGCAATGACCTTTTTATAATTCAGAATAGGCTCGCATTTGACCACTATCTCACCTGATGGTAAGCGGTGATGTGGTCGAGCATACGCTAGAAGATCCCTAGTAGACCGGTTTTTTCGGAAGCCTCATTGTCGGTCGCTGAGGATGTCGTTGGCATCTAGGTATGCTAGGAGCTTGCTATTAAGTATACGCTCCATACTCTTATAGAGTATGGACGTGACTGAGATAGGTCTGTAGTTGGCCGGGTCGACACGACTGCCTTTTTTGGCCACAGGCTGCACGTTAGCCAGCTTCCATGCTTTCGGCACATTTCCAGTCTCAATTGAAAGGCTAAACAGGCGTGTCAAGATTGGAGACAGTTCAGAGGCGCAAGTCTTAAGTACAATTGCTGGTATCCCGTCGGAACCACTAGCTTTTTTCACGTCGAGATTACGCAGCACTCTACGGACGTCCTTCTGATGTATGCGAATATCCGATATACACGTCTCGCATCCAATGGAAGCATCAGGAGGGTGAGTGCCACTACCACTACTATCCAGACGTGAAAACTCCGCAAAAAGAGTGGCAAACAAGTTTGCTTTTTCCTCAGCGGAGTAGGCCAGAGACCCGTCAGATTTGAGCAGTGGTGATAAAGAGGGGTGACAGAACCTTGATTCGACCGACTTCGCCAGGGGGACCAAAACGCTTTGCTGCCAGCGGGGTATGAAGCAAGTTTGTTCCCAATTCGGCTAACCTGGTTAAACCGAGCCCTCCGCAAAACCTTCATGCAGGACTTGGCATCCTGTTGTCGGCTCTCTTCTGATCCACGTCATTTGTTTTGCAGTTTCGAGCATCGACCCATGCTAGGTACGCCGCGTGTTTAAGCGCTTCTGCGCGATCATATTCAGCGCCAAACCAAGGTCGAGCTTTGCCGGACATTGTTAGGTCAGAGAACGGAATATAGTACTCCATCCCCTGTCGCAAAACATCCGCCACGGCGTCTGCGCACGACGATGAATCATTTGAAGAGAAGCAAGTATACTGCCAAGGATAACATGCAAAGAAAGATCGCATGCCATCCCAATCCGCTGACTTGTATCGCCTAACCCGCCGAGTGCCTTTAGGGCTGGGATCAGGTGGGGAGTAGACAGATACCGACTTCACCAGACAGTGGTCGGACCTATCTAACGGTAAAGAAATCGTAACCGAGTAGCGGTCTGGATCTGTAGTCAGCAGAAGGTCCAAGCAATAGGCTGTGTGCGACTCAACATCCAGCACCCTCGTTGCTCCCTGGACCAGCTGAGTGAGATTTAATGCATGCACAAAATTGTGCATGCATGATCCGTGCACTGGTATGGAAAGAGACACTACTGGTGATGGGCATTAAAGTCCCCCAGTAACACAAACTGAGCAGAAGGGTACTACTGCTGAGCCGCATCTGCCGCCTTACTGATGTACTGTGTGAGCCTGTTTGTCTCCTGATCTCCTCTGTGCGAGTGGTAGACACAGGCATAAATAATTTTATCTATGCCTGTGTCCACCTGAACCCAAAGCGTAGAGAACCTGGAGTCCTCAAGGTTGCGGAGACGCCGATAGTAGATGTCGTCGCGGGCGTACACCCGCACGTAATTTGAAGTTGTGCTCCAAGGTAAACCCTGGGTATAAAAGATACGACACGTCTGACAGACTTCTGATCTGCGTCTCCGAAAGGAACAAAAAAGCAGGTTTTTCAGTCTCGAGGTGGTGGTGGACTGCGACGAGATTTGAGTGCAGACCTCGGATATTACTGAAATACACTTTAAGAGAGAGGGAGTGCAGCCGGTGTCGAACTTAGCTCTTTTTATTTAACCTATAGCTTAACTAATGCGCCTAAGCGGTAGACGTCAACTGGTTACAAGTCCTTGTTTCGTACATATTCTTCTGTTTAGAACTTTATGAAAGTTCATATGAAAAACACATCATTTAAATTTCAAAACGGCTTAAGTTTGAATACTTGTTTGTAAAACAGGACTAAAACACGTTTTCGTGTATGACTGTTTACGAATATAATGTTTACCTTTTTCGAGCCCTTGTAAGCTGCCCACATTGTTAGTAGTACAAATACGCACTTAGTTGCCTAAATGCTTAATTATACTTTAGCATGGGCCAACTATGCCTTAACCTCGACCTATTTTTGCAACCACATTGATCTTAAAACCACATTTAAAGGATTAAAATCAAGAATCAACGGTTGTAGAAATTGAATATTATACTAAAATAACAGACCCTTCCATTGTTTTAAATACTTATTACAAAGAGAAAATTAACTAAGAAACGAAGTTGTTGCCATTTCTACAAAAAGTTTCACCTAATTTTATAACTTAGGTAGACTTACATGCCTACTTATAAACAATCTTTTAGTCTTAGATATTAACTTATTCAATTTAGAATTTAGAACATTCAAGTTATGTATAAAGAGAAAATTAACTAAGAAACGAAGTTGTTGCCATTTCTACAAAAAGTTTCACCTAATTTTATAACTTAGGTAGACTTACATCGTGCGGTCCATGGCCCTCTACGGGTCCCCAGTGTGGGCCCTGTGCATCCGGACGCGACCACTAAAGTTGGTCGCATGCCAGAGGGTCATGGCTATCCGAATGATCCGGGGATACCGCACGATCGCCGGCGAATCGGCCAACCTCCTTGCCGGATTGCTGCCCTGGGATCTGGAGGCGACTGCCCTCCAGCGCGTCTATGAATGGCGCGTGGAGGCGCAGCGCCGGGGCGTATCCCCGCTGCCTCGAGAAGTCGAGGCACGGCGGGAAGAGCTCCGGCGCGATCTCAGGGCAGTATGGAGGGAACGACTGTCGCAACCGACGGCCGGGCACGCCGCAATTGCGGCGGTAAGACCCCTCTTTGAGGAGTGGCTAGATCGGCGTCACGGCGTCCTGACCTACCGCATGACGCAGGTCCTCACCGGACACGGAAGTTTCGGGAGGTACCTGTGTCTGATGGGAAAGGAGGAAACGCCTGGGTGTCACCACTGCGAGGGTCGCCCTGAGGACACAGTCGAGCACACAGTGCAGGACTGCCCAGCTTGGGCAGAGCACCGACGTGTCCTCACGGCGACAATAGGCGGAGACCTCTCGCGCCCGGCCTTGGTCGAGGCCATGCTGCGGGGCGAGAGGGAGTGGGAAGCGGTCGCCTCCTTCTGCAAAGCAGTCATGCTTCCGAAGGAGGAGGCGGGCCGCGCGAGGGAGAGGATGGCGTCCTCCCTCCAGCCCAGCCGCAGTGGTAGACGCCCACGGCGTCGGACGTCGGCCGACGATCTCCGGCCACCGTAGGCGCGGGCATGCGGACAGCGAGTAAAGGGCAACTCGCTGTCCGACCATGGACCATGCCCGGGTCGACGGCGCGTCGTGTTCCACGCGCGCCTCAAAGAGCGTCAGCAACATGACGAGGCCCCCTCTGCAGAGGGCCGAAGCCTGCCGGGGTCGTGGGACTCATCCCGTTACCGTGGCCCCGGTACGTAAAGGGCTATTGAAGGAACACCGTGGATTTTAGTCAGTAAAAGTCTGACAGTCCCTCCCACCCTGCCCGGAGTGGGAGGACTTATTTGATAATTTTACCACGTTAAAAAAAAAAAAAAAAGGTAGACTTACATGCCTACTTATAAACAATCTTTTAGTCTTAGATATTAACTTATTCAATTTAGAATTTAGAACATTCAAGTTATGTATATTTATCTTCATAGTAACTGGTTTTTAGGGTTCCGTTGTTAACAAGGAACCCTTATAGTTTCGCCATGTCCGTCTGTCTGTCCGTCTGTCCGCGGTTTAGCTCAAAAACTATTGGTACTAGAAAATTGTACTTTGGCATGAGTATACACGTTAATGACGCCGAAAAAGTGGTAAAATAAAATTTGGAAAAAAACAATTATTTAGGGTACCTCCCATACATGTAAAGTGGGATGATAATTTTTTTTTTGGTTCTTCCCATAATGTGGGATATTGTTGGATAGGTCTTTCAAAAATATTAGGGGTTTGGTAAGAACGTTTTTTGATTAAGTAAACCGTTCGTGACTTATCAAGCTTTAAATTACCAATTTTCGTTAGAGTCAAGTGTCCCTCCCCTCTATCAACTAAACGGTTGTAGTTAGAAATTCAAATGTCACGGCAGTAGTACCTATATATAACGAAATTTAAAGGAAGACTATCACCCATAAGTGGGCTTTACAAGTTTACGAGTAATAGTCGACCAATTGTATTTGACACGAAAATTTCGAACAACTCTATAGAAATGTCGATAGATGGCGCTAAGCGCCAGTTGTATCGTGCTAGTTTCTTGTGACGATTGAGTAGTGTAGCTGTGTGTCCGTATTTAAATTCAAAACACCGGCTATGACAAGTTTTATACAAATATCTAAAAAAAATTAAAACTTTCCGTGAAAAATTGTCGGATCAGGTGAGGATTTCTATAAGAAGTCAAATTAGTTAGGTAGTCATGTTTGGCTTTTAGTTAGAGCATGGTACAAAACGATCAGTCAGCGAATACGACACGCACTTGGCTGTTATAAAAACTACGGAACCCTACACTGCGCGTGGCCCGACACGCACTTGACCGGTTTTTTACCACGGTTTTGGTCCTGTGTGTTTTATATTCAATGGATAGATTTTTTTCCGGCATTTGTTATCAAACAAAAGATATGACAAATACAACACTACATTCCCAAAAATTGCAAAAAATAACAGTTTTCGCATTATTTTGAGGTAATACACTACCTCATAGCTGCTACTAACAGGTCCATTTCAGCAAAAAGTCACACAGCAAAAGTATTTGACGTTGATTTTAAACTGAATCTTGCATTGAGTCGACTTGTTTGCACTAGTCGACTCAATGCAAGATTCAGTTTAGTAAAACTGCACTGAACATCTACATATTTCCATCTTCTCCAAAGAGTTCATTAAATCAAACAATCTTACCACTGTTACTTTAAACAAAACAATTCTGTTCTATATACCCTATTCATGTCTCGTTTCACAAACGACAATAAAACGTGTCTACCCGAACAACGTGAAACAGGACAAGCTCTATCCTATCTAGTTCTCACGTATCCCAGTAATGCCCGTGTTTGAAATGTTCAAAACGAGACATTTCAGTTTAGGTTTTGTGCTATAGAAATAAATGACCTTTACTAATCTCTTAATATAAATAAATGCCCTATATATTTATTTGTTTTCCTAAAAATATATTTACAATCATGTTTGTCAACTGATGCCGTCAGTCACTGGTCTTCTCGCAATTGCCACCGGTTTATTGTATCGTTTTAAATCCATTTAATGATTATTTGTTCATTGTTTTCACAAAAGAATGATATAACAGATTTCTAATACCAAAATAACTTGATTTAAAAGAGTGTTTCTTCACGTCATTTTCCTGGAGAATTACACTTTGGACGTGCTTCATTTCTTTGAATTGAAATAACTTAATTTCTTTGATAGTACAAAAGGGCCAGTATATATTATGCGTAGAATACGTGAAGCAAAAACTTCGTTAAGAAAGGGGTTTTTTTACGAAAATTACGCTGACGGTGGATTTTCGGCACAATCAGTTTATAATTATGGAGGAGTGCAGAAAGCCAATATTTTTATATACTGGAATGTATGTAAGTATTGGAAATAATTTAAATTCTGGTTGAATTTCGTCTCATTTTATTTTTGTACTTTATATGATATAAAAGAACAATGAGTAAACGATTCTTTGACATCTGACAGGGGAGAATGGAAGAAGAAAACGTGTTTTTTTTTTTTCTTTTTTTTTTCTTGTCGCTCAATCGTTTCTTTATTGCTATTAAGTTTCCGTAAGCTTTTTAATATACTTACTTGACTTATCATATTTTTTGGCTACTGAAGTGAGCCATGACGTATAGCACTATATAGGAGAAGGTAATATCTTCTATGAAGTTAGTTTTGTACCTCAATACCGCTGAACTTTTTGTGAGAGTAACGACAAACTCGTCAAACGTCTGACTCAGAATAAGTAAATATTTGTGATGAATTCAGTACAGAAAACTGCAAAACCCTACCCCGTTTTAGCTCGACACGTACTTAGCTGGTTTGTTTTGGAGATTTTTTGTATACTAAAGTATATTTAAAAATTCCATAAAAGTATTTGTTATAAATAATTATGATACATTTCTCATATTACTTTTTTCTGCATCAGTAAGTAAAACTATTTCTAATTGATCATAATAATAACTTCAGTCTAAAAATACTTTCCTAATGAATTAACCATAAAAAATGACCACGAACAAAAATAAAATATACACACCTCGGAATAGATCCAATTACTCAAAAGCCCGGCGACATAATATTTAATCATAAGTTAAACCATGAAAATTAGGTCACTATCCGTATGTGACTATTTTCGAAGAAATCAATAAAGCCGACCTATTGCACTAAATACAGACATGACTTTTGTAAGGTGGCCTAAAAATAATAAAACATTTTGAGGCACTGGCGGACTGGCTATGCATCAAAGATGCATAAACAGTGATCACGCGAGCCGCTAAACGAAGGATACACACGGACACAAAAAACTAAAAACATTTTTCCACGAACCATAACAGTCGATAACACGATGTAATTATCAAGGCATTATGTATGAATGTAGCATATATTGATCATGCTTTAATTGAAACATTTCTATAGAAGTCGTGTTTCAATGGAATGTTGGTTAGTCATAGATTTTATTGGTAGTGTAATAATAAAGGTCAGATTGATGAGTTGATTTAGGAGTTGAGGTGGTAGTAAAAAGGCAATTAAATTACCTATAACGCATTATTTTGTTTCGTGTATTATTGCTATGACATAAAGTAAAATTAATGAAAGATTTTATGATATTTTTAATTAGACACTTACCGTAGAATCTTAATTTCGCTTCAAGACCAAACTCCAAGTAATCCACTCGAAAAATAATGGTTTAGACAATTTTGTACCTGAAAAGAATAAAAACATATTAAAAATAAGGCATATTTTTTAAGCTTGCTTGATCGCTAATAAAACACTGAGTCACCCCACAAACCGAGGTCTTTGTCGCCATAATGTCATATGAAATAGGCCCTAGAGAGCTCATAGGTAATGCTAACCGTTGATTACCCTGGCCTCACGTGCCACCGGCCCTGATGGTCGACCTATGCAAATACACGACGCATGTCCGATGGTCTGATAAGGAGAAGGTTATGATGTTTAATTACATTGAAATGGTCATGGTGTTTGCTATAAATGTGTAACATCGCTGTAACGATGCCTAAAGGGTACCTACAGTTATGACTAGTCGTAAAACCTTGGAACTTGAAATTTTGAACTATAGATATTTGTATCTGTTTAATGCGAAAAGTTACCGTCATTTAGCTACTGGAAAACTAAGGTATAGACAAAATATGAAATTTTGAGATAATATACATATATTATAAATGCCAAAAGCGGCAATTCACAGGTGGTACCCGAAATTCTTTCCCACCCTCATCAAAAGCAGAAGAGTCCATGAAATTTGAAGTTTTTTTGTCAGTAAAAAGGCCAGTCTGGCCATCTTGGCAATGTACCAAACCCCTGGTAAGCAAGAAACACGTTTTAGAACATATACTTATTATGACCCTTCAAAGACTCAAGCTAAACCACAAATGCGGATAGTCAAAACCGCCATTACTGGTCATGAGCCTTTATTAAAGACCCCTATGTTAAAGGAGATAGACAACCCACTGAGCATAAATTCTTGGAGAAGGTTGAGAAAGCGATAGTTCCGTCTTTGCTGTCAAATCGTATCATTTGGGTAGAGTGAACAAAACAAGGATTTATTAAATTATTTATTTAAAAATATTGAGAAAATCAAAATGAGTCCCCTTTCCATATTTTGGTGGTCAAACGAGAGCCTATCATCAAAAATAAAATAAAATGAAGTTTTAATAATTTTGACATGAATTCTAGGCCTTTGCGCCATGCGTTATCTTTACTTTCGGGTGTATTGGTGCCAACAATGAAAATAAGAGAGAAAAGAAAGTTAAAAAAAAAACTAATTATGACTGTAAATAATTCAATATTATATTTAAATTTGACGTGAGACTCGGATAAACAAAGTAAAATAAACCGTTATTATTTTTCGCCATTAAGTTTTCTTTGCGAATCGTACTTTTTGAGTGACATTTGACAGATAAAGATCCTTAAACGTTCGAGTTTGACAGCTGCCACCGCTTAGTACTAATTTTTGGGCGACCATAGTCGTCATGGTCGTTCAACCGGCTATTAGCATTTGAAACGCATAGTACAGTTCAAACTGAGATTCTGGGACAAGCGACAATCTGTCTATGGTAGCACGGTAAAGGTGATTGCCAAAATAACACTTATAACATATCAGGTGATCAATCTATACTAATATTACAAAGCGGAAAAGTTCGTTTATTTGTTTAAACGCGCTACGGATTTGTATGAAATTTAGTTCAGGTATGGAAATAGCTTGAAGCTTGAGAACGGCTTTTATCCAACTGCATATTTAGGGAGGTTATATTTTTATCATGATAAAATCCACGGGAGCGAAGCTCCACGCGACTACGTGTTCCTTATATTTTGACAATTTAGCAACGGCATGTCTGATAGATATATGTTGTCTCGAGTTTCTGGTACGATATATTATATTTACTTCCAGTGTCTTGCGTGCCTTGATTCCATTTAATGAAAATATGCTCGTTGCCAAGTTCTATGTTAACACACGTAATAATAGAATGTAAGTAGATCAATATCGTTTGCTTGGGGGATTACTTAAGTCGCTGTCACAATGTAAACGATGAAACCTTACCAGGATAATCTTTGATAACAAGTTTCGAAAAGTAAAGAAGAATGAAGATCGATGTCTTGACATGACAGCGGTTTATTTGTGGGCTTTTAATTTGGGTCTAAGAAAGATTTATTGACAGTAGGTTCTGCTAATCGCTTTGTTGTTAACAGCGATTTTATGTACCTTCACTACATAGTGTAAAACAAAGTCGCTTCCCTGTCTGTCTGTCCCTATGTATGCTTAGATCTTAAAACTCTGCAACGGATTTTGATGCGAGTTTTTTAAATAGATAGAGTGATTCCTGAGGAAGGTTTTAGTGTATAATAAGTTAAGGTTTTGTGTAGATTGAATGAAATACGACGATATTACTTCAACATGTCGGAAAAAATTAAGCCTATCGGGAGCTTTAATCGAAAACGCTGCCAAAACCTTTTGAGTTATAAAAATACAATGTATGGCGGGATTATTTCTCTTTTATAGATCTGCAAAAAAGTCCGAGATGGCATATGTCTATCTCCCAAGAATAACCATTTTTTTCTTTTACAAATTACATTAAGATGTTGGGTTATTTACGAATCTTTTTTTAACAGTACAGTATTATTCCTTATCCAATTAAATACGTCAGATATGTTGAGGATTTAATGTAGATCAAAATTGCTTTTTACCTGTATCAATAAAATGCCTATCTTATGAGTTATCGCCGATATATGAGTGTGGGAAATTACCAGACGAAAAATTGATTAAGCAAAATCACATATAAGCAAATATAAACTTTATTACCCGAACGAAGCCGAGCCGGGTCGTTAGTCCTTAATATGTAGGTTAAATGCGTCGGAGCAGGAGCGCTCAGAGTGGGGCTACAGATCAGGAAAGATGGTGGAACAAGGATCAACTGCCAAGCACAGGGAGTATCACGAGAAGGACATTGGAATCTTTAACCAATTTGCTTTTCTAATCACATCAACTTAAAGCATTAAAGTAACAAGCACTGACACATACCAAACAAATGAATGCAGAAATATAAGTAAGTTACCGATATGACAGCGACTGAATTACGACTAGCCGTGTTTAGGATATATAAAAAACAGTTATTTACATTAGTTAGAGTTGGTGCACATAAACTTATTTTGAATAAACAAAGAGAACTGATCAAAACTGTTGAATTTACAGCACAACACAGCTCAAAGTTTGAAGTAGCTATTATTTAGTTAAACAATGGCACTCCAGCATTGTTCAGTAAACATACTAAATGCATTACACCAGATACAAATTCAACATATAACATTCACGTCTACGCTAAGACCTTTGCAACAGCTGTATAAGTACATTTATGTAATGTATATCAACTAAGAACTTGCATGGCGCGTTATGCTAATACTGTAACTTGAGTTAGACGCACGTCACTTTACACTGTCCGTCACCTTTTTATTGTAACAAGAATAATAGTACGTAGGGGCTTTCAAGGGCTGAAGTCGGAAAAGACTTAAATACGATTACTATTACTGTAAATAGTAATAGTAATCGTATTTATTTCATAATGAGATTGCAATGTTCACAACTGTTGGAATTCTGTAATTTTTAGGTTCTATAATATTATACAATGTAATACAAAACAGGTGAGATACTGTTCTCCTAGCTAAGCCAAAAGTCGGCCTATGTTAAGGAGAGACAGTGCTGATCCCCTGATTGGTCGATTTATATTTAGATAGATAAAACTTTTATTGGTCAACAGAAGACACAACACACAAAAGTACATTAACATAATTATATTACAGAAAAATTGCTCTCATCTTTGTTATGGATCTGCCAAATACCAACTGGACGCGCTTGAGTCTATCGAGAAAAGGGCTAGAGACTCATTGGCAACGATTCACTGGTCGAATCAAAACTCCAGAGCCTTGAACATTGACGACGAGTTGCAAGTCTATCGGTTTTCTATCGGTGTCATTTCGGGGAGTGTGCGATGGAATTACACAATCTAATTTCGCCAAGCCCGTTCCATCATCGGACTACAAGACAAACGGCGATGCGCCATCGTTACATGGTGGACATCCCACCATATGCACTAAACGTTTTGGGAATACTTTCATTGTGCGTACGGCTAAGGAGTGGAGTTCCCTACCGGAGTCTGTGTTTCCTAATCGCTATAACCTGGGAGTCTTTAAGTCAAGAGTGAATAGGTTACTTCTAGGCAAGCGTGCTCCATATTCGACCACATCGTCACTTACCATCAGGTGAGATGGTGGTCAAACGCGAGCCTATTATCAATAAAAAAAAGCAGAACAAACATATACCTATACCATTAAAAATATTATAAAATGGAAAAAAAGAAAAAGAAAACAAATTAAAAATGTGTAACACGAAAAATCGGTGTGGTGTGTGTGTCTCCGAATTGCACCAAATGGGAGTCCAGCTCAGCATGTGCCAGGCAAATATGCCTGTTGCTGGTATTCTGCTGGATCCCTACTAATGTAATGTAATAGTTTAATACAATAGATTTTATTACTATTTATTAATATACATATTTTTTTTATTCTTTAGAAAATATTAATCATCCCTTATGTAAAAAATATACGGTTATCATAAATAATTCATCATTTAATGTGGGTAATGGTATCCACTGCTGAGACACAGGCCTCCTGTCTAAAAGGGGGGATAGGCCGTAATCCACCACGAGGGTCCAGTGTGGGTTGGTGGGTATCACATGTCTTTGAACTTTCGGTCCTAGTAGATGCAAGTGACGGGGCCCCATAGGGTCATTGCCTGCCCAGTTTGGTCTCCACCCTTTGGGTTAAAATTTCAAGTGCTCTATATATATTATACCTAAACGACTTATGTAATATGAAAATCGATAAGGCAACCATCTTTTCATACGCAGACGACACCGCAATCGTCTTCACTGGCTCTACCTGGGCTGAAACCAAATCAAACACGGAAAGAGGTATGGCACAAGTAGCTACATGGCTAAAAACTAATCTTCTTACATTAAACACGAACAAAACCAATTATATCTGCTTTTCAATACATAAAAATATCCAACCAGAGCAGGATTTTAATATTAAAATACATGAGTGTAGGGGACCGGTTAATCACAACTGTAACTGTCCTATAATTAGTAAAGTTAACCAAGTCAAGTATTTAGGTATAATTTTGGACCAGAGCCTATCTTGGTATCCTCAAATTGAACAAATTACGACGAGAATACGTAAATTTATCTGGATTTTTAAGTCATTACGACACATAGTTCCAAGGACAGGCCCTTCTAACCATCTGTTAAATAAAGTGTATATAACACTAGTCCCAACTATTATAATATACTGTATCTCTATTTGGGGAGGGGCACGTAAAACACGTTTCCTAGATGTAGAAAGAGCGCAACGGACATTAATAAAAGTAATGTACTTCAAAAAAAGGATCTTTCCTACTAATGAGCTATATCAAATAAGTAAATTATTATCAGTCCGAAAGCTATATATCTATACTTATAATAAATCTGTAGAGAGGTCAATTCTGTACATGAAATATATTTCCAAAATAACTATCAGGGGGTGATTAAGGATCGATACTCATGCCAAAAATGCAATCAGTTAAATTTTTGTCTGTCTGTCTGTCTGTCTGTCTGTCTGTCTGTATAACCGTTATAGAAACAAAAACTACTCGACGGATTTTAACGAAACTTGGTACAATTATTTTTCATACTCCTGAGCGGGTTATAGTATACTTTTCATCACGCTACAATCAATAGGAGCAGAGCAGTGAAGGGAAATGTTGGGAAAACGGGAGAAGTTACTCCATTTTTCAAGCTTCCGTCGCGTGTGCAACCTTAATGGTTAAAGCTACACAAATCATTTCATGACGGAAATGTTCTCCTTAAAATTATATAAAAAATATCCCACGACAGCATATGTCTAACTTTTATGGTTGACTCACAATAACACGTGTAACTCCCGATAGCTTAGCAGTTCGAAGCTTTCTGATTATAATATTTGTCTACTCTTACGTTTATAACACTCTCAGTCACCCCTAATTGAAAAAGTTAACATTATTAACTATTCCATAAAAAAATTGGCCAAGTGCGAGTCAGACTCGCCCATGAAGGGTTCCGTAGTAACTATAATATAATATGCAAATTTATTTGACGAAAAAAAAACCTTACAAATTTCTTAAAACTAGCTTATTTACATTTTTTACAACTGCGCCAAATAAATTTGTTTTGAAAAAAAAAACCTTACAAATTTCTTAAAACTGGCTTTTTTACATTTTTTACAACTGCGCCGAATAAATTTGTTTTTCATAGTGTTTGTATGAATTACAAAGTTATATTTGCGGTTTTAGAAAATATGCTGTATCTCAAAAACTGCTGAACTGATTTCGTTCAAACTAATTTTGGTTGAAAGTTTATATTAAGATCTACAGACATATATTTTTTTTAGATTTTTCACTCTATTATTATAGAAGTTAGAGGTTGTGTCCGCCACACACACATTTTACCACTTTGGAAGCTTATATCTTTTAAACGATTGACTTTATGGAAAAGTGGTTTTAGAAACCCCGATGTCGTTTTTAAAGAACTGTCTATAGATACCACACATGCATCGATTTCATGAAAAAAAATATTTTCAGGTTTAGTTCCATGTATGGGGAGCCCCCCTTTATTTTAAATATTTTTTAATTTTTTTCTCAAAATCGGAAAGCGGTTCACAGAATACATCTACCTATCATGTTTCACATGTATAGTCCTAATAGTTTCGGAATAAAATTGCTGTGACAGACGGACGGACGGACAGACAGACAGACGGACAGACATGTCGAAACTATAAAGATTCCGTTTTTTGCCATTCGGCTACGAAACCGTAAAAAGAATCATATAAATCGGTATAGAAACACCAAAGTTATACATGAAATACGCTTATAATAATAAGCCATCGCGCGTGAATACTGAATCATGCTATAAGGATTATTTTTGAGAATCGGTCGCCGCGCTCGACGCGTCTCGCGGTCGAAGCGTTCTCTAGGTACTTAAGCCTCATGTGAACGTGATCTAAACAATATTACCAATACATTAACTTACGCTGACGGAGTCGCAGGCACAGCTATATTTTATCATTACGCTAAGGCCAATAGGAGCGGAGCGCCAATGAAGAATGCTTCAAAATCGGGGTTAAATTTAACGTTAGCCCAAAGTAACTATTCCACGCGGACGAAGTCGCGGGCAAAAGCTAGTTATACATATAGTATTAAACAAGCATAAAACCCTTCCTTTAGACCCAAATATATTAGCTAAAAGAAGGAAACACAACGTAGCTTGCACGACTTATGTAAAAACAAAATTTGCAAATATTCAGTATGAAAAACGCTCATCTTACTTATATAATAAAATAAATAAAGAATTAGATATCTATACCAAACCCTTTAGAGAATGTAAATTTTTGCTGTTAAACTGGTTACGCAAGTTATGCTACGATGAAGTAGAGGATTTTCTATTAAATGTAAGGTAATCTTTCTCTAACCACCCTATCTTTAAACTGTTTCCATATAAAACATTCCACACACGAACACTCATATGTACATTAACACACACTAACACACATAAACACACACACACACACACGCACACACACCCAAACACATAAATACTTACACATACAAACAGACTAATAAAATAAAATAAAAATCTAGACAATAGTTATTAGTTCATTTATTTTTATTTATTATTTTTTTGTACTCAAAATATTCTTTAACTTTAAGGATGCACATTTGTTTAATGTAAGCTATAAAAGAGCGGCGCCTCCTGGCACAGGCATATATATGCTTAAAAGGAGACGCCACCAACTGTACAAACATGTATAATATGTAAATGAAAAATAAAGCATTTTTGATTTTTTTGATTTTGATTTTGATATATTAGTGGTCAGGAGTCACCTTATAATTTACATGTTTTTAAAATTTAAGAAGAAAAAAAAGAAATTAATCGAAGTACAAAAAAATAATAATATAGTGGGATTAGTATTAAGTGGAGATGTAGGTGCGTGTATAGTGTGTATGTATAGTGAGTGTGTGTGGAGTGAGTGGGTGAATGTAATGGTATTTTTTTTTCTTTCCGTCTATACAGGGACAGCAAGTATATCTTCAGTGTCACGATAATTTAGTTCTTTGATCCAATTAGTTACTTTCGATTTAAATTTATTTTTGTTAAAATCATAAATATGCAGGATCCTGTTAACCTTATTATAAATGTATTGACCAAGAAAAGGAAAAAATTGCTGAGTAAACTTGGTCGACAGCCGGGTGTGTCGATTGTCTACGGGGTTGAACCGCCTTTTGCCACGACAGAGAAGGGCTATATGTAAGGACACTATACAACGTGTAACGGAAACCCCATATCTATCCAAAAGGACTGAAGACAACATCTGGTATGGAGTCTCTATGCACAGTTTCTGCTCAAAATAAGTGACTCACAGAATTAAACCCAAATTATTGGTTTCATATGTTTCTTGAATACCAGTAATAACAAACGTGTCACAGCACTATGAGGGTCATCACTTTCCACGTCACTTGCCAATAAAACGATAATTCTCTTCGTTCTTCTTAATTTGAAAAATTCTAATTAATTAGATATTAATATTTTTTATAATAATAAAATAAAAATAAAAAATATTATTATTATTAATTACTAGTACTCTCGCGGGGCTTCGCTCCCGTGGATTCTATCACGATAAAAACATAACTCTCCTTTTTTGCAGTCGGGTAAAAAGTAGCCTATAACCTTCCTCAAGCTTCAAGCTACTTCCATACCAAATTTCATCCAAATCCACCCAGTACTTTCGAAGATTAGCGCGTTCAAGCAAACAAACAAACAAACTAACAAACTTTTCCGCTTTATAATATTAGTATAGATGTGAAGCAAAACCTTTTCACTCGTTTTTACGAAAATGACACGGCAATTAAAATCTCGCGGGGCTTCGCTCCCGTGGATTCTATCACGATAAAAACATAACTCTCCTTTTTTGCAGTCGGGTAAAAAGTAGCCTATAACCTTCCTCAAGCTTCAAGCTACTTCCATACCAAATTTCATCCAAATCCACCCAGTACTTTCGAAGATTAGCGCGTTCAAGCAAACAAACAAACAAACAAACAAACAAACAAACTAACAAACTTTTCCGCTTTATAATATTAGTATAGATTTCTAATATGCTCCACACATGTAGACCTTGGATTAGAAAAACCTTGCCATATCGTTTGTTATCATCCAAAGAAGCCGTACACTCGGTATGTATATACCCTTTAAATTACACGTTGTATAGGTAGAAGAGTGGTGGAGTAGTCAAAGGGTCGGAATAAGGACACCTACAGGATGGCTCTCTGGGCTCTTTCTAATACAAGTATAATGGATTTTGGGGCACCTCCCCAAGAAGTGACACAGTACGGTACTGTAAGGACAAAATACACCGATTTCCTCAACTTTTCATCAGCCACCTGTCTCAGGGTCTTAAAGATGTAGATTAGTTTGCGCAGCCTACTACTCAGTGAGTGCTAGTATAGTAATTGTGTTGTGGCAAGTACATATATATAGTTAAGGTGCTTTTCTTTTATTTTTCCTATTGCCGTTATAAACTTGTCTAATATAGATATTTTGTATTAACATAGCGATTCGCGATTAATGTCTTTTCATTTATATTTCTTAACCAAAATCAATAAAACAATAATTATTACTGATGCAGCAGTCGTTATTGCCAACCTAAGATCGGGCGGATGACTTAACATAATCCACAAATGAATGAGAATATGTAGGTACACAAATAACAATCGTTTTGAGTTCTTAAAAAATAATGAGATTTATGATTCGATTAGAATGAGATTGATGGTCGGATTTATGCCTTATATTTTGATTTTAGTATTCTGTAAGTCCGAAGGAAAACACGACAACCATATTAATTTGATTCTCCTGATCTATCGAATCTTCTAGATTCATGCAGGTGAAACATTATCAATGCAGTAAAAACTAAAACTACTACTTCACAATAAAAAAATGACGATTAAAAAACAATTCAAATATGGCTGGCAAACGTTCAGGAAAATACGTGGTACCTTGTCCTCTTATAAGCCACAGCTTTTCAAGACGACAGTGTTTGATCAATACGTATTACCAGTGATGACATAATATGGTACTAATAACTTGCAAATAGTTGATGGGGCGATCGCAAACCGTAAGATGTAGCTTTGGAAGGGTCCTCAAGTAACTCTGCATCGACTGCAGAATTCCTTTGAATGAAAAAATTTATGATCACTACAGTACAGTAGGTCACTACAGTACAGTAGATGATAATTATGAGTCTCTAAACAGAAAAAAATATTGCGTAGTTATGATTGACACGGAACCCATGCGCGCGAATTTGGTTCGCACTTAACCACTTTTTTAATTAAAAATCTTACTCCAGGCATACCAACGATCGCTACAATCCAGCACTTGTTTGATTTTTTCAAGAGCTTAGCACATTATCTATATAATTATAGTATTTGAAAGGTCTAAGGTAACATCTAACAACAGTTAACATAAACTTACAATAAAAGAAAACTTTACTAATAGCCATGGTTCTCAAAGGTCGTTCGGTTTTCGTAACGATGTAGGTAACCTAGAAAACTTTCGCGAATTTTGACCTCCTTTGGATAGCTTTAGTAACAAAAGCTTGTTCTATTTGCATATTATATACTAGCTGCTGCACGCATCTTCGTTCGCGTGGGAGGATTTCCCGCGTAAATCCCGATCCCGTGGGAATTCCGGGATAAAAAGTAGATAGTAGCCGATTCTCAGACCTACTGAATATGCATATAAAATTTGGTAAAAATCAGTAAAGCCGTTTCGGAGGAGTAAGGTAACTAACATTGTGACACGAGAATTTTATATATTAGATTATTCTGAAAACTGCGGCGAAGAAGTTACTGTTACCGTCTTACTGCCCTTTTTTTAAACATTTTGTATGGCTGATGAATAAGTAAATACACACCTACCTGTTCAGCCCTCATACAAAATGTATTAATGATATTACTTGCATTTGGTATTCCTAATAACATGAGTTTTAAGTATGGATTTTATGTATATAGGTAATTGAATCTTTTCAATTAATTAAGAAATGATATTTAATTGTTACATGATATGTAATCCACAATACGATCACTTTCTTTCGCAAAAAGCACACAAAAAAAAGAAAAAATACTGAAACAAACCCAGAGATCAGTCTGTTTTGAAGTCCATAAAATCCGTAACGATCAAATAATGTATGTAAATGCACTTTAGACAAGTGCACTTCTGTGGAAAGAAACACCTAGATCTGACCTATCCAGACAGTGTAAGCATTTGTCAATTATTTGAAAGCTAAAGTTTAGAACTCTACGGAGAATTTTACGAAAAATACCAAAGCAAGGACAATTGAGTAGGCCACATAAAACACTCGAACTAACTTCTAGATAGTGTCATGATCAACGCTTAACATCCATTATATTCCCATGAATTCTTGTTTTTTTGGGAAAAATATCATTGAATGACTTCTCCCACATTAGAGTGGAATGAAAGGTAGTACCAGGCTTCTATGCTTCACTAGCCCTAGCGTGTTCCTGGGCCAGGGTATTTCTTTAGAACATTGCCGCAATCCCCGCAGGCAATGGTCCAATCGGACCCTGTCATTAGTCACGACGCGCCGTCGACTGGGTTCCCACGTAACCCTCATATTTGTGTCTAAGATGATCTTTATGAAGAAAGGACCATCAATCCAGATTTTAACGGTCCTGTCCAGTCAGAGTAATCCGCATCCGGCAATAATAAAATATAGGCACGTTTTGCCGTCGTTATTGATAACCAAACAGAACCGACAGAAAGATGATATGTTGGTTTATAAATTCAAGCTCAACTGTTTTCTAAATATAGCTCACCACGATGTTCCATCGATTTCAAAACGTTAGAACATAATTTTGAATGACATAGCGTTTTACTGTCATTTATTATTTATATGCTTTTTTCCGTGCTATCGAAGTTTGTAGGTCAAAATAAATAACAATGGTATTTACGTTTAAGACGAGAGCCACAATATTATCATTACCTTTTTAAAAATAATTCGTAAATGGAATATAGAATATTTGTCTCATCAAAACTAAGATAAGGTTTATCGATGGTTCACTATATCACGTCAAGGTCGTTGACCTAATAACCTTAACCTTAATACGTATGAAATAAAATTAATATGTCGTTTTTGTAGACAAGCATTAAATATTAATTTAAATAATAAATAATTGACAAAACGATTATCCATTGCGACTATTAAAGCAAAAGTACTGAAAAACTGAAGTCTAACCAACCCAATAATAAACATAACAAAGTAAAATCTCGACCTTTAAATAAAAATACGCATAAATATGTTTACAGTCGCCTGTTACCTAAGTCACTTTCATAAGTCTTAAGAACACTGGCCGTTGAGTACCGACCTAATTAACTTTGTAGTCAAGCGTTGGGTGAATTAAGCTCACGTAGCGGTTCTTGTACTCCCGGCTTTAAGGTAAACTTTCTCATAAAAAATAAATTATTAAGGCTCCTGCATACAAGGTAGTTTCATCACTGTCAGGTTCGTCGTCATCGATCGTGACGATAGATAATAAAAGTGATCAAAACTATATAAGACTGACAGCAGACAGTATTTTGCTAAAAATACAGATCAGCTATAGCGTCACAAAATAAAATATTCTAGTATTTATCATACGTAAGTTTAGTTTCATATGAATCGGTAAATTTAAACACTATTAGAAAAGTAATTATACAAATCCTAGTTTAACGCTAATCACCTCGAAAGATGGACGAAATATGGATTTTAAACGTAGTTGTTACATAGTGATCATCCTTCATCATCATTTATTTTTAGAGAACATTTTAAATCTTTGTAGGTATTCGATTAGGTGAGTAATGGAGCAAAAATGAGCAATTAACGTTGATAATCGCTTTTCTCAAAGGTTAATGGCCTCCTGTTTTTTGTTGCGAAAACATGGATTTAGCCTGCCGAGCAAATTAATCTTTGTTAGATTTTATTAGATTATCCGAACATACGTATATGTATTTAAGATGAAGACGATGTTTTCGAATCGTGTTTGACAAATTTTTCAGCTTTTTTTTCTATGAAAACCTACCCATTTATACCATTCTACACAATCACACACATTACCACCATTTTACCTCAAATCAAAAACATATCTCTCTTCAAAAAGCTGGTCAACATAATCTCTATATTATGTTTGTATATGTTTTTTATTATTATTATTTCATTTATTACACTTTACAAACATATTATTTACATTTTTAAATCCGTACCGGGCGTGAATAAGTTGACAAGTCAGTTTTGCGTACTTTTCAGGGCAGCGATTTTAAAGTTTAAAATTTATTGGTAAATCGAAATTATTAATAATTGTTATTTTTATGATTGAATTTAGGTAATTTAGACGGTCTTTTTCAGTTGTCGTAAGAATATGATTAAATTATATTATTAATCAATTAAAAAAAAGACTTGTTCAGTTGTTCACCGACGACTTGTCAACTTATTCACCATAGAAACACAAATATGCAAGTTGTGATACAATAGGATTTAATTAAAATATTTAAGCTAAAGTTTAAAAATAAAACAAAAAGAGTAAACGAAACACATTTTTTATTTATAAAAAAAGTTTCATGCCTTTTTTTATAAATATAGTATGTAGAGTGAATGTACTTAGTGGAAATACGATTGTTGAGGAAAGTGTGTGGAGTTAAATTAAGTGATGAGAAATAAAATGATCCGCAAGGATTGTGGTGTGAAAACGAATGTGGTGTCTAGGATGGAGAAGAGTATGTTAAGGTGGTTTGGTCATGTGGAGTGGATGAATGGAAGGAGAATGACTAAGCTGGTATATGAGGCAAATATGCATGGGTCTGTGCAGAAGGGGCGTCCCAGAAAGACCTTCAAGAACCAAAAAGAACCAGAAAGATCTTCTACTACTATCCCAAGTCCTGAAGAGAGCGGGGATACAAGTTTGAAGAATAGAATGCTATGTATGAAAAGAACGTTGGATGTGAATGAGGCGAGAGAGGTTTATAAGGATCGGGTAAAATGGCGTTCAATTATCTCTGCCTGATGTAGAACATAACATGTAAAAATAAAATTACAAGTATTTTATTCTTCCATATTACTATTCTGATGTAGATTATCTTCTACATCAGGGTCTTCTATGTCAATATCAGGGTCGATGTTTTCAATTTCTGTGCTAGTCTTTATGTTTCAAAAAAAGTCATGAAAGGCGGGGTCTATTAGTGGTAATAATTCCAGCAAATCCTTTTTTTTCTCTTGGCTTATTGGCAACGTCTCTTTGGAAACTACTTCTAACTGTACATTATCTAAATTGTATTTGCCTCTTTTCTTTAAACTGATTACGTTAAAAGGGCTCTTCTCTGTCAAGATCTGTCTTAAAATTTATTTCTCCTATGGGCTTTCTAAATTGCAGCCACTTTACAGGTTGCCATAAGAATTTATTACCAAGAAAATCTTTTTTTTTTAAATTGTGAATGGACCCTTTTTCGAACCTAATTCACTAAATTTGAAAAATTATACTAGTTTCATCGGTATAACTTCAAACGCATTTTTAATTTTGCAAGATCCCCAATCATTAAGATAGTTAATTTTAAGTCGAGTCTTCTGTTTTGTTCTTTCAATTATAGCATGATCCGAGTCACATTCCATGTGGCTATGCCCACTGATAAGGAATTTGTGATTTATTATTTCTAAGGTTGGATGTTTATGCAACAAGAGCATGAACATCATAGCGACTATATTGTTTTTATTCTGGCCTCTACATGTATCTGAATAAAATGTGACCTCTTTTATATTTGGAGGTAAATTCTGAAGCAAATGCCGTAAGCAAGATGTGATTTGATTAGCACCACGTGCGCCAATTGTTTCGTCCCACATGTAACAAGTAACTTTGTCGTCAGCTAAGTTATGAACTGTGAGATTAAAGGACCATAACTGTCTCTTATAAAAAGAAACTGAAGTCTTGAGGTAAGGAGTAGGTAAACATTGTTGTAGATCGAATGTGTAGGCTTGAAATGATGGGTCGCGTTTCGCATTTTCTTTATCCTTTCTCTTTTCGGAATAACCTATTTCAGCTAATGTTTGATGTTCAGCAAGTTTAGCTTTTAAATCCAGGTTTTCCTGCCCTTGAGCTAACAAGATTTTAGTATTTAGTAAATCGCAAGTGTGACACGTATCTTCACGAGAGCGTGCATAACTAGACAACTACTTGTGCTTTATACTCAACGAACGGTCATAACTTGATAACTGTTTTTATCAAATTAGACACAATAGTCCATAAATGTATATGTCGAGGTATTAGCACACACATGTTCTGATTTACATTAAGAATAAATTGATAAATCGAAATATAATAGTTTATAAGCAGTAAAGTGAATATTATTAATTGAATATATCATTTTGTCTAATATTTGCTGCCTAAATTGGAGATACTTACTTATGAACAAGAGCAATATTTAAAGATTTTTTGGGTATCGAGTTGAGTTTTTTTTTAACAGTAGGGTATAAGGTAAGAAATGCGATTAAGCTAAAAAAATAAAAAAAACGACATCTCGAGTTGTCAACATATTCACGCCCGGTACGGAAATATTCCTATAAAAACAAAAAAAAGACATTTAAAAATATAAAAAACAGTAGCCCACCGGTATCGGGAACAGGGTCCAAGCTACCGGTGGTCAGGGCTCTTGAGAGAGGAACCTCCTAACAATTCGCGCCGTGTCCAAAAGTACTGCTTTCTGGACCAAGCCCTTGATCCAGCTGCCCAACGAGAGCCTCTTAAGATGTTTGTCGAGGCTCTTGGCTATTATATGCCATTGGCCGAGACGACTATCGGCACAATCATTGCTGTATCCACATCCCACATGTCGACGAGCCACCACCGACGAACCTCGCGAGCCAGATCAAGATACTTAAATTGCTTATCTTTCTCGGCTTTCACGAGGTTCTCGTCATGAGGGACCCCTATATCAACAATCACCGTGCGACGCTCTAATCGGTCTATTACCACTATATCAGGCTTATTGGCAACAATAGTCCTGTCAGTGATGATAGACCGATCCCAGTACAGTGTAATATTGCCATTTTCGAGAACTGGGTCGGGCACATACCTATAGTACGGTACTTCTGATTCCACGAGATTGTATTTAAGAGCAAGTTGCTGGTGAATTATTATTATTATTATATACTTTATTGTACACCTTACAATACACTAAAGGATACAAATAATAAAACTAGTGTACAATGGGCGGTTTTATGTGTTTTAGGGCATTTTTTTCTATTATAAAATAATTATATATTTGATCTATATGTGTACCTACCTACGTGTGTCTTTGTTTATTATAACTTGATACGACTATTTTAATAGTATTAACAGCCACAATGGTCTAGTCCAGTGGCTGCAAGCTTGACTACTGAGCAATATGATTTGGGATCGATTCCCGGGCCAGAAAAAAATGTTATTGGAGTTTAAATTTCTCAGCAGTAATGCTCAAAAATCCTAAGTGTATGAAGCTTCCATTTCAATCTTTGAACAATATATACGAAGGTATAAGAATTAGCTAGCAAAGTGCCCGCGGTATATAATCTGCATTCTTGAATACGTGACCCAAAAGTTATCTTACTTCCTCGTTGATATTTCTTGGAAACTTGCCAAGCCACAAAGAAAAAAATATTTGTGTCAAAGAAAGAAAACACGCCCTTTAACTCAGTGCTATTTTAAGAAAAAACACGGAACATTGGACAATGTTTTATTTTACTATGCTGAAGTTTTTTGTTCCATAACAGGTTTTAATTAACACTAACTTTTACTCCGAGCTCGGCACTGAAATTCGAAATGGTAGTCCGCTGGGAGCAGTATCCATGTACGAATAAAAAATATTCGGAATTCCGCAACGTAGATCCAATTCCGGACCAAAAACGATGATTTTCTTTCAACTACATATATTAATATCTACGCCAACGAAATACTAACATAAAATCGAGTAGCATTTAAAAATAAGATTTTAAAACTTTTAAAGTGCACTTGTACCAGCCAAAACTAAACTAAATACATCTAGCGTTAAACGAATTTAAATCTTCGTTCTATTTCACTCAACCATTTAAAGACGAAAGCGTCAGAACGATGTTTGGAATACTTTAATCTTTAAATGTGTGATCGTTGGCGAAAGTGGGCGTAAATTCTAAAACAAATGCATGTTCAGCGCGAACAACAATAAAAATTCCGATTCTTAGTTTGTTCGAAAACTAATCATTAGTTTCTTTTGAACTGATGAAGTGGATAATATAAATGCCATCAAGATAGCGATCACAAGACAAACACATTTGTATGAAGTAGGTACCCATGAAAACGGTATACATGTTGTTTACCCAGCTAAAGAAATCACAACCGTTCCATTTAAAACCTAAAGGTCATCTTGCCATTTTATGGAAGCCATTTGTGAGTAATAGTGATAATAGCAATGAGCTGCGATTTATGTTCCAGGAATAGAACTCCGTGTTCTTTTGTTTTTCCAACTGGGATGGGAATTAAATTTGCGTTTAAAGGCTATTAAATGGAGCGGCTTTAACAAGCAGTCCAAACATTTGACGTGTACATGAGGACTTTTATTTATCTATTTCTAAAAAGTTATAAATATTAATAGGCTCGCGTTTGACCACCATCTCATCTGATGGTAAGCGATGATGTGGTCGAAGTTGAAGCACGCTTACCTAGAAGTAACCTATTAACTCTCGACTTAAATATCCCCATAACTATCAGGAAACACAGACTCGGGCACTATTACTTTGGCCAAAAGCAAATCATTGACATACGTGACTGATAAATATTACCAGCCGACAACGGTAAAGGCCAATTTTTTATGCTTACTTCCTTTAGTTTGTACTTTATTTTATATGAAATCGTGTATAAAACTACATCATTACTATGCATAAGTAGAACACGGTGTAAAGGTGAAATTATTGCTTTAGACATTGAATCAGTATGTTTCGATAAAGGATATGGCATGTTTTTTATCAATAAAGTTATTGCAAATCAAAAGAATTGAATATTAAAGAAATGTAATTAAATGTTTTATTGATATACACAAATTCAGCAATTGACCGTTGTGACAATTCCTATTTAACACTTCATTTGAATCTACCCACGTGTCTTTATATTAGAACAGAACCCTATGATTGGAGATTATTAGTAATTCATAGTATAAAATCTATACATATGCTTTACATACATACCATTGATATACAGAGTTTTTAGTATATCAATGATACATACATATAAACAAAATTCAAGTTTGTGATTTCAAAATTGTGTTTTTAAGTGCTTACACAGTTACACGATACTAAAACAAAAACATTTTTTACCCTTTTTAGGGTTCCGTAGCCGAATGGCAAAAAACGGAAACCTTATAGTTTCGACATGTCTGTCCGTCTGTCTGTCTGTCCGTCCGTCCGTATGTCACAGCCATTTTATTCCGAAACTATTAAGACTATACATGTAAAACTTGGTAGCTAGATGTATTCTGTGAACCGCTTTCCGATTTTAAGAGAAAATTTAAAAAATATTTAAAATAAAGGGGGCTCCCCATACATGGAACTGAAACTGAAAATATTTTTTTTTATGAAAACTATACGTGTGTGGTATCTATAGACAGGTCTTTAAAAATGACATTACGGTTTCTAAAATGACTTTTTCATAAAGTTAATCGTTTAAAAGATATAACGCTTCCAAAGTGGTAAAATGTGTGTCCCCCCTTCTAACTTCTATAATAATGAAGTGAAAAATCTAAAAAAAACCATATGTTGTAGATCTTAATGTAAACTTTCAACCAAAATTGGTTTGAACGAGATCGAGTCAGCAGTTTTTGAGATACAGTATATTTTCAAAAACCGCAAATATAACTTTGTAATTCATACAAATACTATGAAAAACAAAGTTATTTGGCGTAGTTGTAAAAAATTTAAATAAGCTAGTTTTAAGAAATTTGTAAGGTTTTTGTTTTTTTTTTTTTCAAATAAATATATTAAGTATGTTATATTTATTATAGTTACTACGGAACCCTTCATGGGCGAGTCCGACTCGCACTTGGCCAATTTTTTTTTTTCAGTCTGTCTTTATATTTGTCGGAGCTAATATCTGGAAAGGGTGACCCAATTTTAATGAAACTTTCACTGGAAGACAGAACATATTTATGGAGAAACATAGCTTTGTCCCAGGACATAAATTCTGATGTTATGCAGGAAAAACGCGTAGATAATATTGACTGTCACTTGAAAGCTTGCTGTTATAGGTAGCTAGTAATGACTATAAAATTATATGAATACTTCGGAAGACATCATATTCTATGTTCGAATATATTTTATTTGCCTTAGTTGAATATTATCATATCTTTCTAAAGCCCAAAATAATCTAGTTACAACTACATTGATAGTAAATTATTCCCTTGTTAAGTAAATATAGTTATTTACTTAACAAAGGAATAATTTATTATCTAAGCCACACAAAGGACTTTAATTGTAGTGCAGCAAATTCATAATCCTATTGTTTAATATTTAGATTCTAATTTGAATTATTATAATCTAGTTAAACCTACAAGTTAATCTCATTGACTAGACAAGAGTATATGAATACATAAACACATAATCAAGTCATGTGAATTAAAAATGGATTCATTTTAAAACAATGAACAACAAAAGTTGAACATGGGTGTGGCTAAAAGTATTTAAAGAGTAATTTTTGAAAAAAAAAAAAAAGATATGAACATGAGTATAATGATTGTCGAATTTCAACCAATGGGCGGCATTAGTTAATTAGAATTGCACCTTTTTTTTATCGTGGTAAAATTATCAAATAAGTCCTCCCACCCCGGGCAGGGTGGGAGGGACTGTCAGACTTTTACTGACTAAAATCCACATCCGGGCATGGTCCATGGTCGGACAGCGAGTTGCCCTTTACTCGCTGTCCGCATGCCCGCGCCTACGGTGGCCGGAGATCGTCGGCCGACGTCCGACGCCGTGGGCGTCTACCACTGCGGCTGGGCTAGAGGGAGGACGCCATCCTCTCCCTCATACGGCCCGCCTCCTCCTTCGGAAGCATGACTGCTTCGCAGAAGGAGGCAACCGCTTCCCACTCCCTCTCGCCCCGCAGCATGGCCTCGACCAATGCCGGGCGCGAGAGGTCTCCGCCTATCGCCGCCGTGAGGACACGTCGGTGCTCTGCCCAGGCGGGGCAGTCTTGCACCATATGCTCTACTGTGTCCTCAGAGCGACCCTCGCAGTGGTGACACCCAGGCGTTTCTTCCTTTCCCATCAGACACAGGTACCTCCCAAAACTTCCGTGTCCGGTGAGGACCTGCGTCATGCGGTAGGTCAGGACGCCGTGACGCCGATCTAGCCACTCCTCAAAGAGGGGTCTTATCGCCTCTATTGCGGCGTGCCCGGCCGTCGGTTGCGACAGTCGTTCCCTCCATACTGCCCTGAGATCGCGCCGGAGCTCTTCCCGCCGCGCCTCGACTTCTCGAGGCAGCGGGGATACGCCCCGGCGCTGCGCCTCCACGTAGAATTGCACCTAACACTATTTGTTGCTGCAACATTACTTATTACAAGGACCCAGACCCAGGTATTAAGTACACCTCAGTATTTTATTTGCATTGGTGCAGATAAATAAAATGTTATACTTTTCATACCTAGGTTAGAAAAGAAGAACATTTTATTCAGGGCAAAGCGAACAATATTAGAGATTGATGACTAGACCATGGAGTGTGGGATTCTTACCCGAACTGAACTACGCCGGTGACTATCAACGTACAGAAACGGCCCCTTACCTCAAAAAAATAGCACTTTGGAGTGTAAAGAATTCCCCCCTGAGTCTCGCTGTGCACGACAGCACGTGATCACTGTGCCACCGTCTTTCGAGGGATCACTTGGTGGGCGGACAGAGTCCCCATACTGAACGCCCGCGACCCCGTAGTCCCACCGGTCTCAAATAAAATAGGCAGGGTTTTGGCGTTACAGGCTTCGAGGCGGTTGAGAGATTTATAACTAACAGCCAAAAGACAGAATATTCCAGCATGTAGCAAAGATAAAGCTCTTCCTTGATGAAGCACATAAACATAATTATTATACTTGTATGTATGTTGAAATCGGAACGGAAACTGACCAGGTATCAACTGCATTAAACAAACCATTAATAGAAACAGAATCTGTTAGCATTCAATTCTCTGACGATTGTAAACATGTTGTGACGTTGGACTGTGTAGCAATGTGCTAACTATGGAATAGCTATAGATTGTATTTAGGCGATTCTGATGATGTTGAAACTGGCACGTGTTAGTTGATGAAACCGGTCGTGGGATAATAAACAACTATGTAGCTTCTGCCCGTGGTTTTTCTCGTGTGAAAAGTTATTTTTCAGCAAAAACTAAACTAGCCTAATCTCTTTCTTTAACTTTCTGTTGAACGTTATCTAATGAGTTATTTTTTGTAATTACTTAGCACGACCTACTGGATAGCCAAATTTTATGAATACAAAAGATGTGGAATTGTTTTCATTTATTCTCAAACTCGTCTTTTCCGTACAAGTACTAAGGTGCGTCCACTACTGCCAAGGCGTCTCTAAAGTGATGATGAGTGGGTATTCAAGACTATTCAATTTTACTCTGAGTCGAGTAAAATAATACAATCATTAAGACCCAGTTCATTGCAAAACAAATCCACCACAGACCCACAAAACTATTCAACATTGGAAAGTCCTTTCAATTCCAAATTCCAATTGAACTTAATCAACCGGTTAATTTTGTAAAATGCATTCATAGGAATTCCCAGTACCATGAAACAGCTAACGTATTCGCTTGCGGCATGAACATACACATTATGACTGGTTATATGAAGGAGTTAACAAAGGCTCGATACGAATACTGTGGTTAAATAATAATAAGCAGCCTATAACTGGTGACTCGTAATAGAGGTTCTTATTCAGAAACCTTATTCAGTTAACAGTTTCTCACAAAGTCAAACCCTTAGTCAAATTTAATTAGCTTTAAGTTAGTTTGTGGAAGAAAAATAAACAACTTATATAAATTTTCCCACAGCTGAGACGAGAGGCCTTAACACGTTCGCTGACAGTGAGTACTTACCCTGACACCACATTACGACAGTAGAATTTTCCACGACACGCGACGTACTCTTAAAAATAAGTGGCCCGTCCCTCGACGTACTGTCATAACGCATTATTTTAATTTCCCGCCTAACGACGTACTGTCAGCGAACGTGTTAATCAACGCAGGGCCAGTGCAGGTTGGTGGGTGTCATGCCTTTAAATTTTGAGTCCCAGGACATGCCTGTTTCCTCGTGATGTTTTTGTTTGAGAGCAGTATGTGTTGATTTAAGTGAATCAAAGTATGTATGTGCCAGTTCAGTTTCGAACGAGCTACAAACTTGTAATTAGTATTTGCAGCCACTGAGTCACTAATGACTGTTAATCTATACTAATATTTTAAAGAGGAAGTTTGTTTGTTTGTAAGTACTTCTAAATCTTCAAAAGTAGGTCACTAATCCACTTAATTTACCACCCGACTGCAAAAGAAGAAGGTTATGTTTTATCGTAATAAAGCCTACGTGAGCGGTGCCCCGCGCGACTACTAGTGGAGTTATATTTAACGTATAAAAAATACACAAACGAAACGTGGATGAAATGCAAATTTAACACTTGTAACTGCATTGCTATTTGTATGATTCACTCCTGACTTAAAAACGCCCGGTTTTTAGCTATATTGTTCAGTAAATGGCCTTTACTTATGCCCTTACTCCTCGCAACACCGGTAAACAGATAAAACATATCTATATTCGATATAATTTCCTTCGTTTTTCCAGTCAACCCACAGAATTACCTACACGCTGTATACAATATACATATAGGAGGCATGCATATCAATTTCCGAGTACGTTTGAGCGACTTGACTATTGAATTTGCAGCGTAACACTATTAATATTGATACGGGTACGGTTATTCAGGATAATTTCATAATAAAAAGGAGATTGCTGACATTTCATGGCTGAGTAGGTGTAACATTATTTATGGAAATTACAGTCAGATGTTTTAACAAAGGTATATTTTTTACAAAGAAAACTAGCAATGTGGGGAGAATTTTCTTTACTAGCGATCTTGTTACCCCTCCAACTAAGCTAAATATGCTTGTATCTGGAGTGGGTTCAGGCCAATAGTGTAATGTAATGGGTGGGCCCCATTTCGAAGTTCGAATAGTTTGACACCTAAGCCATTAGGTGACCTCATGATTACAAATTGATACTAAATATAACTTAAGAATTTCTCATAGTATCCTCCTGTACCGTAAGTGCATTTTACAAACATCCAGATTCGTAACAACTATTTGTTGGCCGTAGAAACATAATATGTTCCGGTGCTGGAATCGACCCGCGACACAGCTCAGCAGACAGTCGATCACCTACTGCACTATCATTTATATATTAATATTTATGTATAAATGGTTGCGACAATATCTAAGTTTATGACATAACATACGAATAGGTTTTTTATACATACAATTTGAATAACAAATTGTAAGTTACACAGATTTGTAAGGGCAACTAAAGGAAGAGGTTGGGTTTTTATTCAGTAAAAGCAGTCTTCTACTGAATAAAAACCCACCATCTTCCTTGCGTGAGGGAGTCTCAGTACAAAAATCAGCAAACTCCCTCACGCTCCGCCTTGTCGAGTTTGCTGATTTTTCCATCAAAAAAGATTTTAATACCGCATATTTTTGACTAGACGTGAAGTGAAATAGTCTACTTAGTTCCTATCGTTAATTTCGCATCTCATAATCATACAACACGCATTTATGTCTGGCCTAATTTACTATATGTGGTGAACTCACGAATGTTTCCGAAAATTACCGACAGGTTCCGAAGATTGTGATGATGTGAAAGATTTTGGGGATAGAATAACACGCTATCCTTACTATCTACGTCAAAAACATCTGTAGAATATCGCCTATCTTTTCCAACGGCCTATTATTTTTCATTCAGAGCTCAATCGAGCAACAAGTAAAAACTGAAATAAAAAGAAAATCTTTAACAGCCTTGTTTTCAACTGCTATCTAATTATTATTGCAGACCTTTTCGCCGACCGATTAATTGTTCTATTATGTCTGTAAGCTTTTATTTTGTTTTTTCCTTTTCTTTTCCCCGTTTACAGATTGTTGGAGGATAAAAGGACAGAGGTGGCTTTGTAATTGTCTCTTGGAGATTTTTCTTCCTTATCTCAGTCTGTTAAATCTTTAATGGTAACTGTATTATCATAGTGGAATTCAATGGTCTCGTGTTTCTCTGAATCTAGTTTAAAGTACAAACGTTTTATTGTAAACCGTAATTAAAACTCTACAAATTAATTCTACGTTAACATTTTCTTTGACTTGTATTCATTCGATTCTATAATCATTCTCATTGATATTTTGCCCCAATGAAGCTCATAACATACTCTTTGGTAGCTCTGTCAGTTTCTATAAGATAAAAACAGATATTAGCCCCCGAGAGCTTTCAATATTGAGTTAGAATGAAGAAAAAATATTTTTGAATAAAAATTACGACGAATATTATTACCGTACAGAATGTTGAAAAGAAGAATGACGTCATCCTTTTTACGGTGTTTAAACTCATTAATTATAAGAACACGGAAACAGCGGCATGATGTCGCAATATCGCCTATGAATCCGGTACACCACAATCCAAGGTCACAGTTTATTATTTCTGTTGTCATTTACTTTATATTATGTACCTACTACTGAAACAGAATAAGGTTAAGGCTAGGTGAAATAATTCAAAACATTATAATTGGCTTTATAATTTTATTTTATGTGAAGCATCAAACACCTTCATCCACAACACAAATTACTCTTCATTCTAAAACATTCAACGTTTTTATTATTGCATTCAAACAAAAAGTTCACAAATTGCTCAGACATATTGGAATATTATAGTGCAACTGGGTTCAATCAATATAATTGCCTCACATTATCCTTAGAGAAAATCGGCCTATCAAACAAAATCGTTTAATATGATGACTATTCAAACACCAAGCCAAAAATACCCTTCATGTTTATATTTGAGTAAAACATAGATTTTTTCTGTAATGAAAAAAAAAAGATTGATAGACGTACTCTTTTTTGTACACCATAACAAAAAACAAAAATAATGACTTAACAACTAAAAAGGGTGATACCATCGGAGGACTTATCGCTAAAAGCAATCTTTTACAGACAAGCCTTTTCTGCAAAAAATAAGCCCAGTACTGTTTTTATCTGAAAATATATCGAGTACTAAAATTGGAATTGAAATTATTAGAAACATTGGTAACGTAATAAGGAAAATCAAATTCGATAATACCTATTTTATATTAAAAATTGTCATTTCTCTCTGTCCTTCATTCTGAATCAACATTGATTCTATTGACCGGTTAGCGACGAAACCCTAAAAAATAACTCAATTGATATGGTTTACAAATAAGTATCGGTAGGTTAATTTAAGTTGCAGGGATTTACGTAATCGAAGAAGAGGAATTAGAACCTACTAGGTCCGAGTTCCTCTTCTTGTATTCGTAACCAAAGTTGTAGCAATATTATTATTTTAGTATGTTTCAATTTTTGGTGTACAATAGAATTATTCTATTTCCGGTACCGGTTTCCTAATGATGTTTCCTTCATCACTGCTCCCAAAAAGATGATGAAGATAACAAATTGGATAAGAATTAATACATGTTTAGATAAATTGTGTGTCTAGATAACTATTTGTGACTATTGAATAAAGATTATTTCTTTTCATTTATTCGTCAGATTGAGTCTCTCTTAGTTCAAATATCTTTTTTTATTGAAAATAGGTTCGCGTTTGATCACTATCTCACCTGATGGTAAGTGATGATGTGATTGAAGATGGAGCACGCTTACCTAAAAGTAACCTATTCAGTCTGGACTTAAAGACTCCTAGGTTGTAGCTGAAAAAAATCTGGTAAGAAGTTTTATTCATAATTACAATCAAAAACCTTCCTTTAAGTCACGTGCACACGATACCTTTTTCAGCTCCACTTCCACACTTGCAACAAAAACAAAAAGTACCTACATACGTGCATAGTTGCAGTGTATATGGGTCATTTCGTGGTAATGGCCGACATGTGGCTCTAATTGAAACCGGCGTGGTTTAGCCTCCAAGCTGGCCTTTTCGGGTTAATCGTACTAGCAACCAAAATTGTTTTAGCGTGTGATATTTTTGTACGATCTTTTTAATTCTACTGATGTGAGTTTTCAGTGGCTTGAGATTTAATGAAATTTATATCCGATTACTGTTTTGAGTAAAAAGAAATAACTTCCCTAAGATAAAGTTAAATTAAAAATATAGCACCTAAAAACCTCAACGCTGAGAGCTGGTAATGTGCCCAAGATACTGACGGCATTATGTACATGGCATTGTTTCGCCTCAGGCCAAAGTGAAAAGCCAGCCATGTTCACAGGAAGCAAAAAACCACTCTTTTCAAATTTGCTATGAAAGCAAGGTTCCCACGGCCCAAGGATAGAAGTTAAAGTAAAATTTGGTTGAACACCCGTAATGACAGTCAAATCAGTAGGCTCGCGTGCGACAGGCGATAGTAAATGCATAAACTTAAAAGGATTGACTAATCATTAAAAAATCTAAAAGATAGCTGTTTTGACAAATGAGATGAAATTATAAAAATGTACTTAGTATTTTTCGTTTTCGAGTGGAAAATCATCAAATAACTCCGTCTGCTGTGGTTGGAGCAGACAGAAGTGACAGGCTACAACTGCGCTTGGATTCCGGGTCCGTAGTATCTCGTACATTCTCTCTTTATTTCATTCATATTCCTTCCAGTCACGTAATAAAATTCATCGTTAAGGTAATAATATTTACAGAATTTTACTCAAGAATGCTTGTTGTTTTTCATAACTTTCTTTGAGCAAATCAACCTTGCCGCGCTTCTCGAAAACACGCCAGCCAACTTTGCATGGAATTTCATTATTGTCGTGAGTATTGTAAAAAATACAGGTGCAGAGATTTTATTAAAGGTACCTTCCTTCGCGTGAGAAGATTATTTATTCAGTGAAAAATAAGTATATTTGTTCCTCTCCGACATCTAATCTAACTCCGTGCCAAATTTTATCAATATCGGTGAAGTGGAATTTTATCCTCATTTAAAATGAGTAAATAGGAACCAGGACCATGGTATGGCACTGGCAGCACAAATTATTGCCTAATTAATAATTGTTATTGAACCGAATAATAAAGTTAATTTTTGTTATTTAATATTGACCCATTCATACAATATCTCAGCTTATACAATATTAAGACTGCTCTTTGTGGCATCAACAGCGCGGGGCTAGCCATGCCTTCCGGAAAAATAATCATTATTCAATAGCCACAAATAGTTAACTAGACACAATGTACCGCAGCCGCGGAACGTAACGACATTCTTTTTAAAGAAAACTAGCCCTTTGCCATTACTAGTAATCACTTACACACCACGTTAGTAATTTACTATTAAATATAGACACAACGGTCACATTAGTAGAAAAAAAAATAACTCGCTGGAATAAGACTATAAAACAATGGTAATTTGCAATCTATCGAACGCACCCTTACAATGAAATTATTTAAAAATCAATTTCAAACGAATTTGCAATCTCGTACATAAATATGAAAGGGTAATCAAATACACAGTACACTAAACTCTGGAATTTGAATAAAATTCTAATAGGATTTGCGCCAGGATTTTTCACACGATTCACTTTTGTTTCGACGTATATGTCGATAACCTTTGACGTTTTGTAAATTGAAAAATTGAGATTCTTTGTTTCAGTTCGATGCGGCGTTGACCTTGCATCAAAATATAAAATTGTTGAGTGGAACTAAGGAAGAAATAAAAAGTATTTATCGTCACAAAACTCACATGCAATACAAAATTATACACTACAACGTATTTTTAATTACATTGTTACGCCAGTCGCTTAGTGAAGTACGTCGAGAAACTTCGACAGAAATCTAGAATGTTCGAGACACTAACGCCATCTAGCGGTGAGTAGCAGTACTCAGGTACTGAGTATTTCGAGTCAAGACACTAACGCCATCTAGCGGCGAGTAGCAGTACTGTGTATCTCAAGTAGCTTCTGGAATATTCTTGGCAGTATAAACAGTGAGTCGATTTCACAAAAATGTTCTAGAACTCATAAACCGGGGTATAAATAGATCGCAAAGGGACGCAAAGAGGCAGTCTTATTTCAAGATATGAGGCGACATAATCGAAGCTTTACAAGTGGATTTCAGTGCGATTTAAGTGTTGTGGTGCGAATAACTGTGTTAATTTTTATTTTGTGTTTAATTAATTAAAGTGTTAATTTTGGTTTAATTGGCGTTAATTATTTCTATCCCGAACCCCAGCTCGTAACAATATTAAATCGTAATAACATAATTTAAAAGACATTGTAGTTTAGCCGCATGGATCTTTATGGTTAAGCAACGCTTGCGGAGGTCAGTCTATAGATGGGTGACCATCTAAACATATCGAGATTCCTCCGTGCCTTCGAAAGCACGTTTAGCTGTTGGTTCCGGCAGTCATTTGTACATCTTCGGCAGTCGGGTAGTCAGAAACCAGCAAATCTGACTCTGGTCTAGCCAAGGGGTGTCGTGTTATCAAGGTTGTGGAGTTCAGTTAAGCTTTGGTTTCCTAGGATAGCGGTGCCGTCAAATAGCGGCCGTTATACAGCGGTGAATGACGTCACTAGAACGTTGTCTATGTAAACAAAATGGCGCGGTGTCCTAGAGAGCGGTAACTGACACCGTAACGTCAAAAAGTGGTGCCACCATTTGCATGACGGCCGTCTTGTCGGTGTCAGATGGTTTTGTGAACGTTTCCAAAGAGAATGTAATCCACTAGATAGCAATGAAGCAGACAGTGTGATAAAACGGCCGTGGAACTTTCCACATGTCGTCACTGTAAAGACGGCCGTCTTTTTGCGTCCGTAATATTACGGCCGCTATATGACGGCACCGCTTTCCTAGGAAAACAAAGCTTTAGTCAGGCACTCTATTAAAACACTAAAAACTCTGCTGCATCAGGTTAGACTGGAAGCCGACCCCAATATAGTTGTGAAAAGCCTAAGCAGGTGATGATTTTCTACTTTTCAACCGACGACAAAAAAAGGAGGAGATTATCAAGTCGACGCGTATATTTTTTGTTTTCGACCAACTAATGAGTGAAATAAAAACTTTTTACCAAACATTAAACCGACTCCCAAAAAACACTGCAAAGTGAAAAATAACTTTAATTTCGGAAGTCGGTGCCAAAAACGAAAATACAAAACAAAAGACACCGACTACCGAAATTAAAGTTATTTTTCACTTTGCAGTGTTTTTGAGAGTCGGTTTAATTTTTTGGTAAAAAGTTTTTTTAAGCACCTGCCATGTTATCTCTTCAACACACTAGGTTGACAAGTAAAGAATGCATAGGCACGTCCCCTATGAATATTTATTTCAATGGCAGTTTAAATAGTTAAATCATTATGATATATTATGATAAACGTCACCAAACTGAAACCATTAATAACATAAACAAATATATTTACCAAAAATACTGCTATCAACCCCTGACGTGCTATATTTTGAAAAAAATGGCCAAGTGTGAATTGGACTCACCCATGAAGGGTTCTGGGAAGTACCTACGCAAAATAACTTTGTTTTTCATAGTGTTTGTATAAATGTCAAACCAATAATTGCGGTCTTTTTTAACACGCTTTTATTAGGTCGACCTGTATGTAACTAACTATGTAATGGAATCTAATGTAACTAATTTAACCTTCTTCCAAGGGTCGTAGCGTAATCAAAATTGGCAGCTGTATGTAGTTTTAATGACAATACTATTGTATTGTCATCAGAACTATATATAATACATATTATTATATGGTACTGTCGAACTGATCTGGTG
Source organism: Tholera decimalis (assembly GCA_943138885.2). Classification (NCBI taxonomy): domain Eukaryota; kingdom Metazoa; phylum Arthropoda; class Insecta; order Lepidoptera; family Noctuidae; genus Tholera; species Tholera decimalis. Next base: position 30,660,006 of record OW964558.2, on the reverse strand, counting down.
ATGGAGCCGAAAGATATGAACTGGAACTTCATGATGGAAAATCGTATCATAGCTGTTTTGAATTTCTTAGAAAAGTCTTGTAATGAATTTTGACCACGATTAGGTTTCAAGGTCTGATAATGAAGCCGGAAGATAGGCACTGGCATTCCATGATGGAATATCGTATCATAGTCGTGTTTGCACTTGTGAGAAAGGCCACGTAATGGACTTTGAACACGATCAGGTTTCAAGGTTATAACAAACCTAAAGAAAATCCGTAATCGGTTTTCTTAACCTTTTTGAATTACCGCGTAATCCATAGATTTATTTTTCGTAGATGTCACTTTCAAATCCTCTTTTTTGTTTTTACGTGCATTTATAAAAGCGTGTTTTTCTAGTGTTTTTTAAACTATTAATTTTTAAATGTGCAATATCTCAAAAATTATTTTTAGAACTAAAATAAAATTATTTTTAGAATTATTTTTTGACAGCGTTGAGGATCAATATATTAATGCTTTATTCTAGTTTTTATTTTAATAATTTTAGTACATAATTATGTATATTTGCTGAAATAAGTGTTCTTATTGTCTCTACTTAAAATGAAATATTTACCATGTGTGTTTATTGTTTCGAGTTTCCGATTCGTCTGCTCATAAACGTCCACCTGCAATGACTTCAGTTCCTCCGTGATCATGGCGCTTGCAACAATGCTGAAATATTGGAAACTCAAAACAATAAACATTTTTAAATACCTATATTATAGACACTTGATGAAAAAGGTTTATGTAATTTCAGTCAGCCTTGTATAGGTTCCGTTTTTGGCTTCTTGGCTACGGAACCCTAAAAAAGATTTTTGATTCCGGGTCTTCAATAAAATTATCTCCAAAATTTTATTCTTTCATCTTCATAAAAATCAGTTCAGCAACTAACATTACAAATGTTTCATTTATAATGTTAGTAAATATTGAAGTTTTGACTTATAGTTTTTTGAGATTTGTTTATGGCATCTACTTTGCGAAACTGCGTAGGTACCTATAGTTATTATGATCCTATGCCATTGATATACTAATGTCCTATGCGAACTATTTTTGCATGCCATTTATTTAATGTATTTGAGATTCATTTGTGTTTTTTGGCAAGTTGCATTTTCGGAAAAAAACAGAAACATGTTACCGAATTGTACATGTTTGAATTATAAAACACTTCATGCATAGCTCCAGCCACATCGACACTGAACATTTGTGTTAATGCAAATGCCTAATGTGAATACTAAATGTCTGTTATTCCGAAAACCAAAATGTTTTGTTGCAAATGGATTCGCAAGCTATGTAGTCTGCATATAACACAGTACACTCCATTAATGCCAAAAGCATGAATAATACAATAATCTCAAAAGAGAATAACTCACTATTGAAACTAATCTCATTACTTGAAATGCGTGATGATAAATAGACTGATCATAATTTCTGACTAAAATATCTACATATAAATATGTAATCTAATCAACCATTTCCGCGTAGACTATGAGCTAACTACCTTCCAGTAAATGATGTAAGTACCTACCTAGGTATAAAGTGTCAAAATTTCAGTATTTTATACTGGCATCACAATTGTTATCTAAATATCAGACATATTTTTTATGAACTAGCTAATATCCGCGACTTAGTGACATATTTTTGTGGAAACTTTCTTTTATCCCATTTTCACTAATATTTTTCTTTACTTATCGGTATTTAGTCACACAGTCACACTCAAGTCGCGTAACGCGTATAGATTCCTTTGGCAGGGTCGCCATGCAAGGTGCGGTGTTGATGGTAATTGCAACTCGTGAATGTCTGAATAGTACAGAGTTATATTTTGAGCATATAATTGGTTACAAATATGTATAAATTATAATAGTATAGATGTTAAAGTAGGTAGTTAATACAACAAGACCCTTAGAGATTGATGATTGAAAAACAAAGAAACTAAATTTTATTAAATTCGGTTCAGCGGTTTAACCATGAAAGCCTAACAGACAGAATGACTTTCACATTCATAATATTATAATAAATAGGTATGTATATGGATAGAGAGCAGTGGCGCTGTTGTTACGTGCCCGACTTGTGAGTTGAAGGTCGTAAGGTCGTTTAAGGTTCGAACTCGGTCAGGCACATTACTTTGAAGTATTTATATCTTCAAACTGTCATACCCAGGACCGAATATACAGAGTTGATACGACAGAGGGGCATTAAATTACACTACGTATACTATACGTGTTTAGTGTTAATTTGATACAGTTAAAAAATAAATAGAGCCAAATTTTTTTTTTTTCAAACAAAGTAAATAGCTTACAAATCAGAGTAAAATGCAACCAACCTTTGTAAATAAATGTGACTGACCTTAAATACCTAGGTAACAAAGTGGCAACGTAGCGCGGCGTGTGTTATCTCTTGTCTTGGTCAGATTTATCGCTTTAAGGTGCATCCCATCAAAATCATTTGCGACTAAACTACTTCTCCTATTTAATTGATTTTTGGTACAAAGCTTGGAAATGGTACCTAGTATACGCAGTTTACAGGAAAGCCCCTCGGTCGTATCAACTCTGTATATACAACGACATTCACCAACTCACACTTAGCCAGCGTGGTGGATTACGGCCCGTTTCGTCTCATAGAAAGAATACCTGTGTCCGATCCTATCAGTGGATAGGTACATCGGCTGAATTAGTGGCTGAAAATGAAAATGCCAGGAAGGACTTAGGGGGATGCTTTTGCCTAGCAGTGGGACTAGATGGAGATGAAATATGTTTCATAGATCTGCATGTAATTTGGCACACATTCAGTTCATAACTTAGATTAACATAATATTCCAATATGAGCCGCAAACGGAAGACAGTAATCAATTTGACACAGTTGACATAACTAAACTGTAGTAGGTACCTTGCCCTAGTAAATACGAACGACAATATAATCTAATTTTTCCAAGTCAATTTTACTTGCTAACGTAAATGGTTTACATCAATTTACTTTGTTAACTCAACCAAGAGCTTGGCACACATGAGTGAGCCATGGTAAGAGGTCAATATCCCAATAAAAACCTCCTTAGTAATAAACAGGGCTATTCATTAACAAAATCTAACCCTATTAAGTATAGGGTTAGAGTTCGTCAAAGAATAGGCCTTAAATAGCGACATATTCTTTATTCGAAGAATTTGAATTTAGATTCTGATATAGATAGATTTTTCATTCAACATGAAGCAAACATAATATGTAGGAAGTATAAAGTTTGACTTAAAAATGCCCGCTTTGTATAACCTTGGTTTACAAGATAAAAGTAAAGTAGGCATGAGAATAAAAAGCGTCATAGATATTTCTATGAAACTAAAAATCCCGAAGTTTACTACGAATCTACGATTATATTCACATTCAACAAAATAAGCTAAGAGCATATTTCTAGTCAAGCCGCATGTTTGTTTAATGAAAACCGCTCGATGTCGTGATTAGGGGCTTAAATCCGATTAACTTTCGTAGTGGAGCGCTGAAGTAATTTGCTGCGCCGCGCCGTGGCTTTGACACAGCGCGCTGTTAGGTTTGTGTAGTGAATAGGGTGATAAAAGCGTACTCTGTGACCTGATTGGGGTGTTTGTTATACATGCAAAATACAGCATTATAGACTGTTCATATATTTTGAAAGAGAACGCAAAAACAAAAAGTGTTAGTTTTGTCAACGTTTAAGGATTTTTTTGGAATTAAAGAAAATTTTAAAAATAAAAACTCGATGTTCAACACACATTTGAAAACCCCTCAAATTAATTGAAATGACTGCATTATACGTAAATCTTGCGATAGTTTATCGGAACCGAACACTGGCTCCCGTTTACAACTAGTTCAGGAGCCAGGAAACGTCATTGGGCAAAATCTGACCCAGTTAACGATAGTTTTCCTACAAAAATCAAATTAGTTTTAAATTGTTAAGTTGTAACCTACACTTAATTTTAGAATGATGTTTTTTTTTAAACCGCGAGAATAAAATGTTGAAGTTGAATAAAAAACAAATAAAAATTTTTTAGATAAAACAATTTCAGTGAAGCATTCTGTAAGCCAGCATAGTATATTTTTTGTCTTGGGCCCGACATCAAGAGCAAATAGATGCGCCTGAGGCGTTTTTAGACGATACAATTATTCTTGTAGACATTGATCATGTCGAATAAAACTTAAAAACTCTTCTATACTTGTTTTATTTTTAGTTATTTTTAAATCATAATCATCATCATAATCATATTTACTATCAAAAAACCAATAAAAATGTGCTAAGCCTAGTTATAATTAACCTTATTATTTTATTTTTATTTTTTTTAGATTTATAGTTTTTTCCCATTATCTGCGTTTATCTAAACATCCTACCCAATTTTTTTCTGTAGGCAATGGGTATAGGTTCCGTACTTAATTGCCCAATAAGCTTTCATTTAAAAAAAAATTAATGTGTACATTATATATCTAGCGGTGGAGAATTTTATTATTTATTTTAATTTATTTTTTAATAATTATTACTAGTTGTTTTGTTACGTAAAAGCTCCACGGTCTTATCCCAAGACTGAGCGCCATTTGAGGGGACCACGTTAATTTAACATAATTAAAATATTGTTTAGATAGGTAAGGAAAACCAAAGTCATACAGGCGATTATTTTACTAATATTATAAATGCAAAAGTTTGTGAGGATGGATGTATAAATGTATGGACGTCTGTTACTCTCACGCGAAAACTTCTGAACGGATCTGAATGAAATTTGATAAATAGATAGTTGATATCGTGTATGGAGTACTGCTCTCATCTTTGGGATGGTTCTGCCAAGTACCAACTGGACGCTTGAGTCTATTGAGAAACGGGCCAAAAGACTCATTAGCAACGATACACTGGTCGAACCAAAGCTGCAGAGCCTTGAACATGGACGACGAGTTGCTAGTCTATCGGTTTTCTGTCGGTTACGTTTCGGGGAGTGTGCGATGGAGTTACACAATCTAATTCGGTCAAGCCCGTTCCATCATCGGACTACAAGACAAACGGCGATGCGCCACCGTTACATGGTGGACATCCCACCCATACGTACTAAACGTTTTGGGAATACCTTCATTGTGCGTACGGCTAAGGAGTGGAATTCCCTGCCGGAGTCTGTTTCCCGATAGCTATAACCTAGGGGTCTTTAAGTCAAGAGTGAATAGGTTACTTTTAGGTAAGCGTGCTCCATCTTCGACCACATTATCACTTACCATCAGGTGAGATGGTGGTCAAACGCGAACCTATTATCAATAAAAAAAAAACAAAACAACTCATAGGCTACTTTTTATCCCTGAATTCCCATTACGCGGGAAAACCGTTTCACGCGAACGAAGTCGCGAGTAGAGACTTTGAAATAATAGTTTGTAGGTATTGAGTCTGTAAAACTTACAAAATGTTCAAACGTTTTAAATGAAACCTCTTATATTTATGAATAGAGTTTAAGATGCGCGTCCGTTTTAAAGACATAAAAGCTATATTCGTCTTAATCGTTTAAGATATGTACGTATTCCCTGAATCTGTGCGTTACTTTTCTTTCTTAGATTTTAGTAGTCTTGCGGTAATAATGTTTTATTATTCGTGGTTTTGGCACACGATCAAAACAAGTAAAAACATGGATTTATATGCATAACACACGGTAACATGTAATAAATCTAATAAGAATAAAACATTGACGATTATACAAAACCGTATTTGCAATCAAATACAGGAGGGAAATTACTAAACAAAACAATTTGATGACGATAATTAGTGTTCTAAAATTGAGTTTAAGGTTTGAATTGAAGTAAAACAATCTCGAATCGTTAAGACGGCTGAATATCATGTATCCATACCTGATAAAGTATACCCTTACAAACATAAAAATAATGTCCAAATCGGTCCAGCCGACTTCAAGTACCTACTTTTTTTTTTTTTCAAACTGAATTGCATTGGCAAATCCGAAGTAAATTTAACAGATAATTTCAGTAAAAAAGTAGGTCACTACTTTTTCACGGAAGTGTACCTCTCACATATTAAGTACCTTAATGGAACTCGGTTTCGATTTGCATTTACTTATACAAATATTTGCAAAGTCAAGAGGTTTAAACTTTCAGTTTAATTTAACGTTAACACGATTTGTTAAAGGATATAAATTGGATTACACAGGAGTTCAACAACCGATTCGATATCGTTTTCGAACTAATGTATTCAAATGAGGTTTTACGTTATTTGGTTAAGTATAACAAAGAGGTTACGTCAACGATACAATGAGAACATTATGTACCTAACTTGGCTTCGTTACAAATACTGGAAGCAAAATTAAAGTTATGCTTCAGATTTTATTTTAGTTTTCGTAGAAAAACTTGAAGTTGGTTCAAATTTAATTAATGAAGTGAATTCTTGCCGTCTTTTTGTTTATTTGTTATCTATTTATAAATGAATACGTAAAGGCACAACTTTGTACCCCTTTTTACGAAAATTACAGAGACGGTTCAGTACGAAAGGCTCAGTTAAAGTTTACCTATACGGAGAAGAAGTGTAGAAAGCAATATTTTTTATATAATAATGCATACATGAGGAACACAAGAATTTAAAGTATGGTCCACTGGACGAACACTAATGGGTATATTTAATTTGGTATAAAAAAGTGCACCTGTCTTGTTTTAAACATTAATGAATTGCCTGCCGGAGTCTGTGTTTCCTGATAGCTATAAACTAGACGTCTATAAGAGTGGGTAGGTTACTTCTAGGTAAGCGTACTTCTGTTACAACCATATTATCGTTTATCATCCGGTGAGATGGCGGACAAATGCGCCTAAATTATCAATGAAAAAACTGATTAAAAAACTCATAACTGTATAAATTCAGACAGGAAAGAAAATCCGTAAATAATGGCACAAAAATCGTTTTTTCCCAGTTTTCTGTTACCTTAAGATGATTTTGTACAGTTATAACTGCGAACAAAAACTACAAGCTTTATATTGTTACCTTTCACTGTTTTAAAACACATCCATTCCACACATCTAACATATCAAAGATTGTGTAACAATGCGTAATGGATTCATGGCGTATAAAAATACACGAGCCACCGCTACGGGTTTCAAGCCAATTGTAATTGGGCCGAACGGGTCTAATCTCGGCTTCAACCGGGAAAAAGATTTTCAATTATTGTTTAGGTAAGCCGCTGCTGTATTATAGGCAGAGTTTAGATCATTTGCAGGAGATTACTGGTTGAAGAATGGTAATTGTGGGATTGGCTTCATTTGTACATATTTAAGGTTGTTTGTAAGAGATTGACCTGTGCGATAAGACCGCCCATTGTACTCTAGTTATTTTTTATCCATAGGTAGGTATACATATTTTAAGGCGAATTATGTTTGGTGGCAGCGAAGGATGCAAAAGAAACCAATTTGTTTAATACAAATTATATTTAGTGTAGTGGCGTACAATAAGTAGATAATATTATTGTTATTTTGATGTCTTTAGTTAATTTTGATGCCTGAGTTTGGAATTAGTCATTGCAGTCGATCTGTGATTGCAGTCCAGTCCAAAGACGGTACCAGTGTTGCGAGATTCCGCGACTCAGTAAAGCAAGGAAAACTGAAGGAAGAGGGTGGGGTTTTAGTCACTAAATGTTCGACACTCCCTTCCGCTACATCCTTAGCGAGAGTAATAGTTATTCCGTAAAAAAAATCTAAACACAATTGTGTAATGACCTCAAAATGAAACTGCAATTGAGGAGCATCTGTTCAAAAGGTCGTATTTCTATGATAAACAAACTTTACAAAAACTGACAAAAACATCTAATTCCTATTATAAAAATGCTTAAATTTAACTAAATGTAAGCTCATTGTGAAGATTAAGACTGCAATATTACATGCAACATAAAAAAATACACCATTACTTTTATTTTATTTTATTTTAGTTAAGAAATACGACTTATTGATCGGACAAATTAGAAATACGACCTTTTGATTTGTCACTTCTAGAAATATGCCCTTTTGATTTGACACTTTTAGAAATAAGGCTTTGTGAACGGACTTTTAGGAAATACAAAATAAAGAGAAATACTACTGAAGTTTTTTGGCATTCTGTCAAAAGAAAAAATCTTATGAGCAATACTTTGATGTTTATTATCTACCTCTACTTTCAGCTGAAATTAGTCTTTATAATGAGAAACGTACAAAATTATTTCACATATTTCATCTAATCGCATCGAAAGATAGAACGTCAGGAATAACATATTCTGTCGACGTCGTTATAGAGATGTAGAGTCATAATTTTTTTATTTTATTATTTTTACAGGGTTTCTATTGGCAATGACATTCAACGTACAGCCGTCATCTTTTGACTCGATACCGTTTTTTAGTCAAACGAATCGATTTTTATTAAAGTTGTTATGTATGGAAAAAATATGACCTTTTGAACAGAACAATAAATAAAAGATGCTATTTGTAGAAGAAATATGCCTGTTTTGTTTAAAACAATCCAAGACAACATTTTAATGCAGAAATACATCCCTTTTGATTGGAATCCATTTTTTTTTAGTTTTTATAATATGGGAAATATGCTTCTTTGGAACAAGTTTTTAGGCTCATTCAGTGGAGTTTTCTGCAATGAGTTCAAAAAAACAATAAACAAAAAAAAAACTTAGAAAGTGAAATACGACCTTTTGAACAGACGCTCCTCAATTATGAATCAGGTATATTAAACCTGCAATGCAATGCAGTATAAACCTAAAAGCGTTCCAATAAGAGCCATTTTTCAAGGAAGTGAGTTGAAATTTAAGTACAATATCTCCTTCAAAACTAGCGCTACACTTCAGACCAATTTTCTAATACTCCTTTATAATACCTAAGTCTTGAACATTGAGACCTTTAATTTCAAGTACTAATTTGAAAGACTACCTATTTAATGATAAAAAATCTTCAACAAAAGCGTCGAATGAATTTACGCTACACTCATTACCTACACTTTTACACTTGTAATTATTTTGTTTCTTACTTAATTTGAAAAGCACTCCTAACATAGTATAGTTTAAATTCAAATGTATTATACATTTCGCCCTTTCAATCTATATTTATAAAGATGCTGCTTTTGCATAGAGTACTGAAAAACATGTTAGATTCAACTCAATCTGATGGCTGTTTCATTCAATACAGTGTTTCGCAAGTAAAGATTTTCATTCTGAATCTTTCTGACTATATAAAGCATTGTTTAGAAATAATTTAAACAACTTTCGGTCAACTCGGACTTTCGGTCATAGGCCTTCACCGTTTTGAGAACAAAACTTAGACCAAATAATTAAAAAAAGAATAGAACGAAAATATTTACTTTTGGAGTTTTATAAGCTAGTCATTCAGTTGGGATCTTTAATTCATTCAAGAAACTCAAATTTAGTATCGTCTTTAAAAACGGTGACCATCTCTTAAATCAACAGAATCAAACTGTAATGCCAAAGTTCAACAAAAGGGCGGTAGCGAACAAAAAGTGGTTAAATTTGTTGAAAGTAGGAAGTAGGACAAATTGGGCTGAAACCCAATAAAGAATTTAAAGGACAGAGTATTATTGATTGAAACCAAATACAGTTCCATTTAAAGTAATCGTTAGATACTTGTTATTTCAGAGTAAGGTTTACAGCTAAAAGCAAAGTTAAAAGCTTTTAAACAAGAATCAACATTGACAGCACGGTTAGTGCAGTGGCTGAGCGATTGGCTGCTGTCCTACGCATCACAGATTTGATCTCCACACGATGCAATATAATCATGATATGGCCTGAAAATTAGGAAACGTTACCAGAGTAAACTTTTTGAAGGCCAAAACATATTTTTTGCGTTCGGAATTCGAACCCGCGACACACGAACAGCAGACAATCATTCCACCACTGCGATGATCGTGTGACACTGTGTGAAAATTTCATTTGTGTTACGATTACTATGACGGGTCATCTAAATGAGCACGATCATTTGTTCTTTGTCTGGGTGTAATTTATCTATAACATGTATGTATTTAAAAATATATATGTATGTTTATCAGTTGTCTAGTACTCATACCACAAGCTCTGCTTAGTTTGGGACTAGATGGCGTTGTGTGAAAGTTGTGGAATATTATATTATTATTATACTAGCTTTTGCCCGCGACTTCGTCCGCGTGGAATAATTACTTTGGGCTAACGTTAAATTTAACCCCGATTTTGAAGCATTCTTCATTGGCGCTCCGCTCCTATTGGCCTTAGCGTAATGATATATAGCCTTTCTCTATAAATTTACTATTTAATTAAAAGATTATTTTTCAATTCGAACCAGTAGTTCCTGAGATTATCGCGTTCAAACAAACAAACAAACTCTTCAGCCTTATATTATAAGTATAGATAGCTGTTGCCCGCGACTTCATCCACGTTTCCGTCGTTTATCGTAAAAAAAAAAGTAGCCTATGTCCTTCCTCACGGTTCAGTGATTTTGATGTAACAGACATATTAACTTTCGTAATTTAGTAGGAAAATATAATATGTCAATCTATAATACTGTTGAAAAATATCGCAATACCGAACCGCACAATATTTATTATTGTTAATAGCTGTGCCCGCGACTCCGTCCGCGTGTAACTCCTTGTGTGTTATTAAGTTAATGTATTGGTAATATTGTTTAGATCACGTTCACATGAGGCTTAAGTACCTATAGAACGAAAATACTTCAGCTCAAAGCTTCCGGGTAAACTATGTTGAAAGTTGACCCGTCCGGCACGTGAACATAAAGATTTCTAGAACTGCTAACCCGGGAAAGAGCGACGTACAACTGACCATGCGAGAAAAAACTGACACCGAGATCTACTCCAGCAACACGAAAAGTCTGCCCTTGAGCCTTATTAATTGTCATTGCATAACACACCGATACTGGGAATTGCGTTCTTTTAAATTGGAATGGAAAATTATTTGGTATTATGGGAATTATGGGAAGAAAGACGGTTTCTCCTGCACCGCAACCTGTTAAAATTTGAGCCTCGATTATATTTTGTTGCAACTGGGTTACTTTTAGCCGAGTTCCATTGCAAAGTTATGGTGGTTTTAAATTTCGGAGCAGAATAATAATCAGAAAGCTTCGAACTGCTAAGCTATCGGGAGTTACACGTGTTATTGTGAGTCAACCATAAAAGATAGATATATGCTGTCGTGGGATGTTTTTTATATAATTTTAAGGAGAAATTTCCGTCATAAATGATTTCTGTGTAGCTTTAACCATTAAGGTTGCACTCGCGACGGAAGCTTAAAAAATGGAGTAACTTCTCCCGTTTTCCCAACATTTCCCTTCACTGCTCTGCTCCTATTGATTGTAGCGTGATGAAAAGTATACTATAACCAGCTCAGGAGTATGAAAAATAATTGTACCAAGTTTCGTTAAAATCCGTCAAGTAGTTTTTGTTTCTATAACGGTTATACAGACAGACAGACAGACAGACAGACAGACAAAAATTTTACTGATTGCATTTTTGGCATCAGTATCGATCCCTAATCACCCCCTGATAGTTATTTTGGAAATATATTTCATGTACAGAATTGACCTCTCTACAGATTTATTATAAGTATAGATTATATCTAAATATATATAACTCAATGGTGACTGACTGACTGACTGACATAGTGATCTATCAACGCACAGCCCAAACCACTGGACGGATCGGGCTGAAATTTGGCATGCAGCTAGATGTCATAACGTAGGCATCCGCTAAGAAAGGATTTTGCGAAATTCCCACGGGATCGGGATTTACACGGGAAAACTTCGTACGCGGGCGGAGCTGCTGGCACAAGCTAGTGAGATATAAACTGCTGATAGATAGCGCAACGGATGACTGCTTTGCAATTGTGTTTAGTTGGTTTATCTACGAATACGGGCTCCTAAAACTGAGTAAAACTGACAAGGCATTGCTTGGCCTTTTTTTGCTGATGGACACTTTCACTTCCGCTGGAAGGAAGGGAGTGTCAGACTTCAAATCCTTCTTCAGTTGCTCTTGCATTCCGGGGCCGCGGTATCTTGTTAGAATATTCCCGCAACCCCGGCAGGCAATGGCCCTATCAGTCTCCATTTGCCTGTAGTTATAAAACAAAACACTTTTCCCTAAACTTTGCCTCGTATAAAGCAATACAATGTTATGTCTCAAAACAAGAGCTGCGCGTTACTAATTAATGCCGTATTAATGATATGTTGGTATAATAATGTTTAGTCTGACTTTACTTCAGTAGGACGCTCGATGATAGTTCAGCACACTTCTGACGTCACGGACGCCGTAACAGCTGAATAAATGAAAATACACGATGACATTTATATTTAGAGTCGTGAAAATATTATACTAAATACTCGGTGATTACTCACACAACTCACGTATCTTACTTCTTCTTACTAATATTATATATGCGAAGTTTGTGAGGAATTGAATATGGATATGTAGATGTATGCATAGAGAATATGTGAGACTATATATGAGATATATGTGATATATATGAGACTGTATAAGTGACAAATAAAATTATTATGTGTGGATGCTTGTTGCTCTTTCACGCAAAAATTGCTGAACGGATCGCAATGAAATCCGAGAATAACACGTTAAATGTTATTTTTTGTCCCAGAATTCCCTCGGGATCGGGATTTACGCGGTTTTCCCGCCCTTCCCACGCAAACGAAGTCGCGAGCAGAAGCTGGTATGTATTTCTAAAAATTGATGGCCAATACTCATCACAATATTTAGTTACTTTCAAAAATACACCAATTATACTACATTTTTTTAAACAGTAAAAAACAGAAATTACTCGAACACGCTTTGAAGTTCTTTCCATTCTCATCACGAAAACTTTTACTGGATGGTGCGCAAAAAAGTTCAGACGACAGTTCTGAGTGATGTCACATGCAAAGGGTACTGTTTATCTATACTAATATTAGTATAAAGTAGAGAAGTTTGTTAGTTTGTTTGAACGCGCTAATCTCCGAAAGTATTGGGTGGATTTAGATGAAAATTGGTACAGAAGTAGCTTGAAGACTTTTTTTTTAACGTGGTAAAATCATCAGATGAGTCCTCCCACCCCGGGCAGGGCCGGAGGGACTGTCAGACTTGAACTGACTAAAATCCACGGTATTCCTTCAATAGCCCTTTACGTTCCGGAGTCACGGTAATGAGGTAAGTCTTGAAGACTTAGGAAGGTTATAGGTTACTTTTTATCTAACACCAAATAAGAAAGGTCATGTTTTATCTTGTTTAAGTCCACGGGAGCAAAACCGCGCGTGACTGCCACTCAATGATAATCCAATAGACCTCAATCCTTTTTGAGGTAAATAAAGTTTTCCACTGTGTCTTCTATGAGTGTCGAGAGATTGATGCAAACCTCCAGTACCCTTACACGGCCCAAAAAATATATTTGTAAATAACGGTACAGAGACTAATAGCACTAGCATATAAGTTCCTTGCTCTGTAGAAAATTATGTACCCCTCACATTATACATCAAAGACTTACAAGTGAAGACGTTGAACATCTTAGGGATTGTGCAGGTACGGTTACACGATTGAATTAACGACCCGTTACATAAACGGCAATTAATTTAGGACTTGACTAGCTAAAGGAGGTGCTTTAAGCCCCAACAGATTATTATCAATCAAGATAAACCATTTCAAAAGGAAATTATGTTGATGAAAACGTAATCCTAGGTTTGCTTTCAACCGTTGAATCGTGTGTATTGTTGTATTTATATTTCAGAGGAATGACATATGAAGAGTATGAGAGAGTTGCAGGTTTGCGTGGAGAGGTCTTCAACGATAATGCAACACCGATTAAATGTTAATTTCTATGAAAAATCGTTTAAATAAGAAGTAAACAACATAGGCAGATTATACATAGGCTCGGCTCTAAAACTAGTAAATGTATTAAATATCTCGGACATATTAATACCCCAAGCCCTAACGATGACGAAGATATAGAGGTAGAGTGGAGGGCGCCGGATGGCGAAGAGGAGCGATATGTTGGCTCATAGGTTTTTATGTTGTACCAAGGAGGTTAAAGAAAGAAAAAGTAGTTATTGCATAAACAGACAAACGAAATGCGTAAAAGTAATTATTGGTACTTATATTATGTTAATAAAGTCAATGATTTAGATTAATGAAAATAGGAATTAAAAAAAATGACCAAGTGCGAGTCAGACTCGTCCTTGAAGTTGTTTTTTATAGTGTTTGTATGAAATACAAAGTTATATTTGCGGTTTTAGAAAATCTATACTAATATTATAAAGCGGAAAAGTTTGTTTGTTTGCTTGTTTGCTTGAACGCGCTAATCTTCGAAAGTACTGGGTGGATTTGGATGCAATTTGGTATGGAAGTAGCTTGAAGCTTGAGGAAGGTTATAGGCTACTTTTTACGCGACTGCAAAAAAGGTGAGTTATGTTTTTAGCGTGATAGAATCCACGGGAGCGAAGCCCCGCGTGAGTACTAGTGTGCTATATCTCAAATACTGCTGACCCAATTTCGTTCAAACCAATTTTCGTTGAAAGTTTTTATTAAGGTGTACAGCATTGTTTTGGATTTTTCACTCCATTATTATAGAAGTTAGAGGGGGGGGGGCACATTTTGTCACTTTGTAAGCGTATATCTCTTAAGTGGTTTTAAGAAAAAGTAATTTTAGGAACCTCAATATAATTTTTAAAGAGCTGTCTATAGTATAGATTTGATGAAAAAAATATATTTTTAGTTTCAGTTCTATGTATAGGGAGCCGGACGGACGGACGGACAGACAGACAGACATGACGAAACTATAAGGGTTCCTTTTTGCCATTCGGCTACGGAACCCTAAAAACAAGGCAAATGTACGTCTTGGCGGTGGCAACAAGGCTCCCAATCGGCATTATACTATGCAATGGGCGTACCCACAACACGGTGCTATTTTTCAGTGTTTGCTTTAAAATAACACTATTAAATGCATACTGCCAATCTTTTCACTCCAGCAACTTGTGGGCCTATGGCGTCACTCGGTGGTAACAAATGTATTCAAAAAGCGAATGCTGATCGCTATAGATGCTGTTAGATAAAATGTGTTTATTATAGCTTTGTTTTTTCTTTACGTGTACTTTTTATAATAACATAGCAATAAGAATATTAATAACAAAAAATATGGATATTCATCTGACTTAATATGGCTATGTGCTATTTTACTTAACAGATAAGTAAGGCGTTAATAAAAGATAACATCAAATATTATATGAGCATTAATTCCCAGCGAACTTTATTAGTATGGCATTCAGAACAAATTTTCCCGAGCAATTGGGAGCGTAGGTTTCAATCTAGGACGATAAAATGACCTACTTTTAATACTAGCTATTAATAACAACAGTAATATACCATTGACCTCGTAAAGGGGAATATTTTTGCTCGTTAGAAAAAAAAAGAGCCGAAATCCAGTTATGAAACGATATTGGATACTTACTCAATTTGTCAAAAGCTTTGTTCGCATGAGCCTTAATAAAATTGATTTAATAAAGTCTTAACAATGAGCAAAAATATATATCTATATATATAAAAATGAATTGCTGTTCGTTAGTCTCGCTAAAACTCGAGAACGGCTGAACGAATTTATCTTATCTTGGTTTTGAAATGTTCGTGGAGGTCTAGGGAAGGTTTAAAAGTTGAGAATAATAAAAAAAAAACCGGGAATACCCTCAAAAAGCCCTTTTCTATTTCCTATACAAACGTTTTCTAAATAAAACGGAGAGTAGGGTAGGGGTAGGGTTGGTGTAGAGTAGGGGTAGGGTAGGGGTAGGGTAGGGGTAGGGGTAGTGTAGGTGTAGGGTAGGGGTAGGGTAGGGGTAGGGTAGGGGTAGGTAGGGTAGGGTTAGGGTAGAGGTGGGGTAGGGTAGAGGTAGAGTAGGGGCCGGGTAGGTGTAGGGTAGGGTTAGGGTAGGGGTAGGGTAGGGTAGGGGTAGTGTAGGATATTGGTAGGGTAGGGGTACTGTAGGGTTTGGGTAGAGTAGGGGTAGAGTAAGGTATGGGTAGGGTATCGGTAGGATAGGGGTAGTGGTATCGGTTGGGTAGGGGTAGGATACCACGCGAACGAAGTCGTGGCGGGTCAGCTAGTATGTTTATAAAAAAATATCATCATCTGCTAAGCCCAATTATGTTTTGGCTTCAGCTTCCATTCTAATCGGAAGTCACTAGGTACTAATGTTTTATATGGAGCGACTGCCTATCTGACTTCCACAACCCAGTAGCTTGGTAACATGATACCCTTTGGCAAGACTGGTCTCAGAATTTCTTACTTCTGATCACACGTAACAACTGTCATAGATGTAAAAATGACCACCGCGACCAACGTCTCAACGTACTTTCCGAGACAGGGACGAATCTCGATATTTTGTTTATTTATGTTGTAAGTTGGTTATTTTTTTTTAATAGGTTAACCAACAATTGTTTCTACATCATAAGAAATGTTCTTAAAGCACAAGAGAAAAAGGTAACAGTATAATAATCACTTATAGGTAAACTCAGCTCAAAAATATATTTTGAGCTAACTAACAGTGACTCAGAAATTTAGTATACATTGCAAAATTTGTAACTATTTTACAGTATTGTCAAACGAAAAGTATACGGGTAGCAACTAAGTGACAATTGAGAAAGTTTAAAGTAACAATTAATTGAACTAATATTAACAATTATATAAATTTATCCACGGACCGCCTCGGCAAGCATTGCTTAATCTAGAAGATTGATCCGTGGAGCTGTTATTATTGAGTCACGAGTTATAATAATCATCATACAAATATTCTCTTATTTATTAAACAATACATTTTTATTTACTATTTCTTGTAGATAAAGTTCTCACTTTTTAGAGAACTTGGGTGGTAGTGTTCGTAGACTTTGCAAGGAAAAAATATTGTAACGATAAGACAAATCGATGGAGCAGCGCTGGCTCAGTGCTATGGTTCCGACGTTACGTTTGAGTCCAGGCAGGCAGATTACTTTGAGTAATATTTAGCATCATTGCTCTCAAAATGGTGAAAGAAAATTTAAGATTCTTAAGGAATTAAACAGTAAAAATGAAATGGTGTATACACTAAGATAAACATTGCAACTTGCTCACACAGAAAGGCACACAAACTGAACTGAAAATTGTGAAAGGTACACAGCTGTGTGTATTTTCAATATTCGACATGAAAATAAGTATGTAGATTTTCCCTCTTCAAACAAATAACGATGTATCTTTAAGACTTTGAAGATTATTCTTATTTTTCTTTAAAAAAATTCAAGTGTATCGTTTCATTCGAGGCATTATAATTGCTATTAAAAACACGCAGCCAAGTGCATGCCTGACTCCGCGAAAAGGGTTCCAAACATATAATAATTTTGGTTTTTCTGTAACCTACACAGAAGTCGAAAATTATTTTCTGTATTATAATAATACCATAACTCAGCCAATAATACTCCCAGTGCTGGGAAAAAGATATTCTCTCTATGAGAGAGATCGGGTCGTATTCCACCACGCGCATCCAGTGCGGGTTGGTAAATTATATAATATAAATAAATAAAAAATAATAATAATAATATTCCACAACTTTCACACAACGCCATCTAGTTCCAAACTAAGCAAAGCTTGTGGTATGAGTACTGGACAACTGATAAATTGACATATATATTTCTAAATACATACATGTTATGAATGATGAAACCGATAATTTGTTATCAATTCTTTGAGTCACTTATTTTAAGCTGAAACTGTGCATAGAGACTCCATACCAGATGTTGTCTTCAGCCCTTTTGGATAGATATGGGGTTTCCGTTACACTTTGTATACTATTTTCATTATAAGAAAAGAAATTGATATCCTCGCAGCAAGCCCTTTGTTTAGTTGAACCTAATTAGTAAGTAACTGAAGCAGAAATGTTTAACAACCTAATTACGCCGGCTATTTCTAACCCCTACTCCGAATGGCTCTGAAAATCACAATGACTTGTTTTTGTTTACGATTCTCAATTATTTATTAAATCCCTCTTCTAACTAAGCGATAAAATTTTAATGAATCTCGAGTGCCATCAAAGACGGAATGGGTTTTAGCAGTTGATTTTGATTTAAGGAAATTCTTTTAAGGGATCAAATTAGCCAATTTATTATGTAACTTGCTCTGATTTTTACTGTTATTTAATGTTTAAATGTTTTTTTCAGGCTGCTCATTTCTAAAATATCTTTTTATAACTAATATCCCGAGTTTTTAAGCTAACAATGGTCACTAACACTATCATTAGAAAAAACGGGATATTTACCATGAGTATTTTTTGTTTTGAGTTTCCGATATTTCGGCATTGTTGCAAGCGATCACGGATGAACTGAAGTAATTGCGGATGGAAGTTTATGAGCAGACAAATCGGTCTACCCTCTTTCTCGTTCGTTTTCTGTCAGCGAGCGAATATCGGAAATCCAAAACAAA
Source organism: Tholera decimalis (assembly GCA_943138885.2). Taxonomy (NCBI): domain Eukaryota; kingdom Metazoa; phylum Arthropoda; class Insecta; order Lepidoptera; family Noctuidae; genus Tholera; species Tholera decimalis. The sequence goes on along the minus strand of OW964558.2, from coordinate 30,641,564 downwards.
AAATACACATGGTAAATATCCCGTTTTAAGTTCTAATGATAATATCATGAGTACCTACATAATTTTTATTTCTTTCTTTTTGTCTTTTTGCAATGTGGGAAGATTACCTATGTTAACTATTTTTACTGGTACTGCTGATTAAGGATTTATAAACAAGACAAAAGTAAGGAATAACTTGTATATTTACAAATATAGATAATACAATCTCAACTTTAATAACGCAAAACTAAGCACAACACAACCGTACACGTCGAGAGCTCAACCCAAAGAGAGCCGGTGATCATGCCATGTCGACCGGTGTAACCGCTTCGTTTCCCGCCACAGCACCACTCGCGCTAGCTTCACTCGGTGTTGCCAACATGGCCCTCCTGCATCGTGCTTGACCTCAGGCACACTCCAACCAACAGCACCTGCGTACACCGTCACACAAGCCAAAACTATGCATCTGAAAATAAAACAAGTATCAGAACACCGCCATAAGGAACATCATCTTGATCTCTTTTACTTCTTCCCTAAACTTGAAACATTAGAGAAAATAATTCTAGTCCCCTTTAGGCCCAGGAAACCTTGCGAGACGCCTCGTTTTTGATGTACTGATCTGCCCAACTCATAGAATTTTGTCCTTAGACTTAGACAAAATCTGAAATCTAGTTCACTCCTTTAGTCCGAAGTAGTGCCTGGTCCAGTTTACTCCTTTAGTCTTAGGCAGTAACTGCTTCAGCACACCACTCCTACCCTGGATCGTGAACACTTCAAAGTTCTGGCAGACCAGCACATACCTATATTCTTTTGTATGAAACCATAACACGCATAAATTGAATAAGCATAATAGGCTAGTTGTAAATAAATAATTGTGAAACCTAGTTCACTCCTTTGGTTCGAAGTAGTGCCTGGTCCAGTTTACTCTTTTAGTCTTAGGCAGTAACTGCTTCAGCACACCACTCCTACCCTAAATCGTGAACACTTCAAATATGAATAGGGCTAGTTGTAAATAAATGCCTGTATAATCTATTTAACTTACCAACGCGTGGTTTACTCAAAATACCGATTATTAAGGATTTTATTCTCCGCCTCGGCCACTCCTTCATGTCATATACTTGAGCTCTCACTTCCTCTCATATTCTCTATTCGATACCATTTTCATATTTCTCTGACGTCCATAGTATGCACATCAACGTCTCCAAGCACAGGACAATAACTGTCACTATCATTACGCATTATCTAGTCCAAGAACTCTTCAAAACGAACGGCCCTTATTGGTTGTCTTAACTACAATATAACCTTGTTGTAATGTTACATTTATACCCTCATCACAACTATCCTGACTTGACCCAGCTCTCATACTTTACATTAATTTTAATATCGTGTTATTAAATCTTTCACATTTATAAATACTCCATGGCCTATTTAATAGTAACATTAGTTTCTTACTATGTTAACCAATATACATACTTATTCACACTATACGAACGTGATACGTCTACCATTTTTAAAATGTTTCAATGCAACTGAAATGTCAGTCTATCGCTTATTTGTCTGTACATTAGATAGTAGGTACTGTTACGTTACGACCAATCAATACCTCACAATCACATAAAGAATCAAGAACATAAATTTCGATATCATTAACGTCAAAAGCGAATCTTTTTTTATTAAACTACCGTGTTAACACTGTTCTTTGAAAATCCTTTAATTATCATTCATAATAGCAGGTAGTTCAGTTATCTCTAAATTGCGTTCCATATCAAAATATGATATCCGACTACTAGGTACATACCTATTTCTACAAAGGCAAGTAGTTAGGACGGTATCATATTTTTCTACCTTCAACCGCTTCGATCTTTTTATTGTAACAAGACGCCTCCGGATTCTTGCACAAGACTTACACTTTACACTGAATTTATTTATGATTACCACCGCAATGGTTCCTTTTCTTTTCCGAACTAACGAAATATTACAACTATTTGGTTCCTTTAGTATTTAATCCCGAATACTTGAGCTACTATGATTGGTTAAATACCCTGGTTTATAGACATAACTATGCAGAAAACCCGCTAAAACTCACGTGTTTTAAAAACTGACCTCTACAGACTTGTACTGCAGACAAATAGTATAATATTTACCGTTTCCGACACGTTTTCGTTCAATCTGGTTATTTAAATAATACTTTTACGTCACCTTTCTTGTAAATTTAACTACCTACATGAAGCCAATTATATTTCTTTATAACTTTAAAAGACAAAGAAATCCTTTTTTTCCACAAGCAAACCGGTCACATGTTATGGATACGTAATCACACACTCGTTACGTCTCTTAGCGGAAACTGACCTAAGTATTTAGTTTAACTTGATAACAAACAATACTATCAGACCGTTTAAATGTAGATGCATCAATTTCGATTAAATTCACATGGTCACACGGCTCAAACTCAGGTATCAACAGGATATTTAGATTTGTACTTACAGTTTCTGTTAACCTTACTTTGCTGCTACTCGACGCGTTTCTAGAATTATGAACGAACGAATTATGTTTCCACTTAGTTTTGCTTTTCTTTTTATCCGTGGGCTGGGGAAAGCACTAGCTTATCCCACTTCTGATGTTAACTATTTTTACTGGTACTGCTGATTAAGGATTTATAAACAAGACAAAAGTAAGGAATAACTTGTATATTTATAAATATAGATAATACAATCTCAACTTTAATAACGCAAAACTAAGCACAACACAACCGTACACGTCGAGAGCTCAACCCAAAGAGAGCCGGTGATCGTGCCATGTCGACCGGTGTAACCGCTTCGTTTCCCGCCACAGCACCACTCGCGCTAGCTTCACTCGGTGTTGCCAACACCTACGCGTCACATAACCTACTAGCAATCCTGTTAACCCCACCAACTAAAGTAAACATGCTTGTGTCTGGAGTGGGTTCCCGGCAATAGAGTAATGGGTGGGGTTCGAACCTTGCCTCTCGATCACAAGGCAAGTTCCACCACCTTAGCTATTAAACTTAAAAAATCAATTGTTTATTAACAAAACGATATTAAATCGAGTTCATTTTTAAGTATGTATTTTAGAATTATTTTATGTAAACATTTTGCACATAAGTGGTACATAGGCAAACTTAATGCAACAAAGCATTCTCCACTAGTAAACATTTGGGCTAAAATACTATATTGATCAGAACCACAATCATTTAGTCGTAAACGTAGGCGCTATGTTTTGTCTATTGACATACAAATTATAAAGAAAAAAAATATTATACTATTAAATTAAAATATAAATTCGTCACAATATTATTATGCAAGCAAGTAAAATTTTAATATTCATAATTTTTATTTCATGTCAAAACGTATAGTCATGATGATGCCGGATGCAGCTATTGCTTTACATGCAGCGACTACCATCTGACCAATCTGATCTGACCAAGCCAGTAACTGGGTAAAACGATACCTCTTCGCAATACTGTCAAAGATGATCAACTGACAGCCAGGACCAATAAAAATGAACTTTGAAGTTCATTCATGTCGCATGCAAAATTTCTGAGAACAGCGGAAAACTTAACGCTAGAGGTACGTACCGAATCGCCCTACCAGTTTTTTTGGTAAGTCAGAGCCTTGAATATCGACGAGTTCTAGTCTATCGGTTTTCTATCGGTTACATTTCGGGAAGTGTGCGATGAATATACACAATCTAATTCCGTCAATCCCGTTTCATCATCGGACTACAAGACAAATGGCGATGCGCCATCGTTACATGGTGGACATCCCACCTATACGCACTAAACGTTTTGGGAATACCTTCATTGTGCGTACGGCTAAGGAGTGGAATTCCCTGCCGGAGTCTGTGTTTCCCGATAGCTATAACCTAGGGGTCTTAAAGTCAAGAGTGAATAGGTTACTTTTAGGTAAGCGTGCTCCATCTTCGACCACTTCATCACTTACCATCAGATGAGATGGTGGTCAAACGCGAGCCTATTATGAATAAAAAAAAAGTTTTTTCAACTTAAGCAGTACGGCTGTGGAATGCTCTAACAGTGTCAGAAGTACAAACCCTTCCTTCTTTCAAAAAAACACGGTAAAAGATCTTTATCCCTCTCCTTAAATTATATCGCACGCTTAATCCAATACTGTCACTATCCAAATTTTTGCCAAATCGACTTTTTAACGTCATCTGTTGGGAAACGTAGAACTACACGTAATCGCGCTTACACTAGTCTAAAAGTAACAGAAATAACCGCTATACGGACAGTAGTCCGCTTTGTCACTAAACAAATATGTTCCCATTCTCATTCCATTTTTTGCCTCTCCTGAAAAGTTGACTTTTTGAGATAGTGACAGTATTGGTTTAAGCGTGCGATATGTATATAAATTAATGTAATGATTATGTAGTTTATTACTTTTGTATTGTATATAAGTTAATAGTACACCATGGATTATCTGCGTATGTATACGCTCCTGCAGTGTCAAAAAATCCATTTTATTCATGAATGGTGTACAATAAAGAGTCTATCTATCTTAACGTCCATTCATCCACGGACCAACCTCAACAAATGTAATTATATAGCCATGACCTCCTCAAATGCATATTATGTGTATACCTACTTCCAAACTTTAAGCTTGAAGAAAAAAATACTCTCAGCTCAGCATTCTTGATGCCATAGTTTTATGGTCGAAATAGTATAAAAATCAGACATAAACTCGGTGAGGTGAGAAGGACTACAAACAAGTTACTTTTTGAATGCTTGAAGGTTATAACTTTCCAACACTTAAAATAGGATTCTATTCATATTCAAGTTCATTCGTGACATTTCATAATCAATAGTCATTTAGTCAAACTTGACTAAAATCAGCACATATGTTTTTAAGAATAAAAAATAATAACAGCAAAACATTCGTGGTACTGAATATAGTCCCATACCAAAACCAGTTACCTAAATCATACTGTCTTTACATAATGTATTTTTAATAGCGACATGTGAATATACGCGTAAACAGAAATTATGAATACTAAATCATTTAAAAAAGGAATCTCATTCCATTCCTAAATAAAAAATAAACGCCATATTTGTTGATTCACGTGCTTATGACCCTTCGAAATTCGAACAAAATATACGCGCACATTATAAATAAAGAGATGGTCGAGAAGGCATATTTACGAAGTACCCTTGCCGGCTGAGCTTCAACGTCAAGAGCCTGAGGGAAAAATCTAACAATGGCTGGAATATAGGCGTGTGCGCTGTAGCGTGTCTTAGGAAATCAGTGGGCAGTTCAATGACCTGATATAACACGAAGAGCTTGAAATCGCAATTTCCGCGTATCTTAGCCTTTCATGATCAATGCGACCAGATTTTGTCTCCGAAGAAATCTAACATAACTAATGGCGCCTTTCAATTTGATTTCATATAGAATTATTTACAATCACCTAAGGCTATGTGCTAAGTTATACAAGATTATACGGTTTCTCTAATTTATCGGTCATGGCTTGGCCTAGTTTTCAGTACTATATTGTAACGCAATAGAAGTAATTAAACTTTCGAAAATCTCCTAAAATTACCCAAAATTACCACCCATTATACATTTCACACTTAAAAGCAACATCCTCTTTGAAAAGTAATTTCACATATTTGAAATTCAGCATTTCCGAACATGCATTTATTAATTCACAAATACTCCAAGCGTCACAATTTAACTGCCAAACATTCTATATTCATGCGTCCCCATACGATAAACTTTTTAAAACAAATTAAAACAAAACAAACAGAACATAAAACAATATGTGAGATGAAATTAAACAAATTAAAGGTTGTGTGTAAACAAAATTATGTCAATGACGACGATTTGTTCGAGTTTGTGTCGCTAGGATGAAAATATTGGTTGAATGTTTTGGTAAATTTTGTTTTCAAATTTGATCAGCATCAATTTGCACTGTCAATACTATTTAGTTTATTGTGATGATTGAAAGGGTTTTTTATATTCAGAATGAGTCAACTCTTGACCTCGATCTCGCCTGATGGTAAGCGATAGATGAGGTCTACGATGGAACGAGCGAGCCCAAAATATGCCTGTTCACTCTTGCTTTAAAGTTTGAAAGGTCATAAGTGGCAGGGAACACAGAAGCCGGCAGAGAATTCCACAGCTTGGAACTGCGCACAATAAAGGTGGAGAAGCGCTTGGTACGACAAGACGGTATATCAACCAAGTATGGATACCTGCAGTGCGTCTGGTAGACCGGTAGTGAAAGGTAGATGGAGGGATGGAGGGTTATGGAGATAAATCAAATCTATAATAAATCATCTGCCTACGTTTTCTCAACGTTTTTGGGGTCGGTTTCCAGCTAACCAGACGCAGCTGAGTACTGGTGTTTTACACAACCCAGTAACCGGGTAATACGATACCCAGCAAGCCTGGTAGGCAAGACTGGTGTAGATTTTCTAGCTTTTTAATGCCCGTAACGACTATCAAAGATGTACAGACGCCAGCACATGAAGCTACCCGAAACTGTCAAATTTTCCCAATCAATCTTGAACCTAATTTCTTTAATGATAAAGTTGAAAATATGTTAAATAAATATGACAGATTGTTGTAGCTTGATGTTTGTATGTGCTTTTAAAACTCCTACTTTATTTAAAACTAGCTATGCTATTACCTACTCGGTTTTCCCGCGTAAACGCCGATCTCGTGGGAATTCCGATATAAGTAGCATAATATAGTATTGTCTTATAACCTCCTTTAGATCTAGAGAAACGTCCATTAAGATTACTTCAGCCGTCCCAGACATTAGCCCGCTATAGTAGAAAGACATAGACAGACAGGCCGACAGACAGACAAGAATTATACAAAGTTTGTTTGTTTCTTAAAGTATTGTGTAAATAACTATAAGCACTAGAGAAAACACAGCTATTTTGAAATTTAATTTATTTATTATTATTTATTTACTTTCCCTTCACAAAGTTTTCTTAGGCCGTATACAGAAAGAAAGGTGGTAACCAACGCTTATGGGCGTTGGTCCATTCTGATGACAGTTACATAAATTCTCTCTGCTTCAATCTGCTTGCTTTATGTAACTGTTACCAGAATAGACCAGCGCCGATAAGCGCTTGTAGATCGGCGCCGGCTACCAGCTTTCTTTCTGTATACGGCCTTATGCTAGCTTTTAACAATGCTTACAATTTAGAGCTAACTTTGTGAGGGACTGGTGCCAGATGTAGGTATGTACAACAACCTGTATTACAGGTCACCAGGACCCTCCCGCGGCTAGTATGCTATAAAGAGTTTAACATTTCGCAGCGTACAAAAGTGGAAGCTAAGTTTAAACAAAGATAAAATTTAAAAACTAAATCTTAAACAAACAATCTTAAATAATATACAAATTTATATGTATAGCAGTGGCGAAGGCTAAATACAACTCGATTCCTACCGGCTTCCCTTTTGAAATATGGCAAATATTAGTCTATTATTTTATATATGAATATATAAATAGTAATCTATTATTTTCAATTAAGGGGACTACAAGAGCTAAACGCGAGTTTTATAATGCGTTAAAGTATATGATTCACTGCAGTTAACACAATCAAAAAAATATATGATATTCTTCAGGATATAATCTAGTTAAGTAGTGTGTTGAAAACATAATACAACAAATTTTAATTCATAGAAAAAAATCACAAAGATACCTCTAAAAAAATCTTTTAACTAATAAAAACCATATTAAAATACATACGATCATTCTGATTTTTTGCCAAATTATTCAACAAGAAACATACTAACGAAATAGTGTTTTATTTTTTTAATCCAATCAATACATTTTCTGTAAATCGCGTATTATTATTTCGCAATATAATACGTACGCATGTGTGCGTAAACGCCTGTGTACCGACAGTGCCGGCCAACGCCTGTTGCTATATGGACGTGTCGCTTTTCTCGCCGATTTATTTCGACTCGGAATTGTTTGTAGTTATTGTAAAGTTTCGTCTGTAAATTAATTATTATATTTATAAATTCATTTTTTATATCAATTTTCTATAAATAATCTTCTTTCTTGTAAATATAAAATACTTTAGGTTAAAATAGCGTAACTTGATTTCAATTTTATTTTATAAATATGGGAAATAAAGTGAAGCCAGTTAAAAGGACTAAAAAACGTTCATATAAATCAAACGCCGTACATATGAACGATGTTAAAAGGTAAGAATATTTTAGATTACTAAATTATTTCTAAAATATTATGACACATTATTGGAACCGTCTCAGTATTGAGCACTTTATTTTACTCGAATACGGTCAGTTATTTCATTACAAGTCTTAAGTTCTATTAGCGTGTATAGTAGTGAATCGGATTGGCAGCCGCCAGTGTACTGGATCAAACCTAGGGTATTATTTTGTCTTTTTGTCACTTCTATTTTATTGAAAGTACTTTTATATTATATTTAGATATTTTTGTAAATATTTTGTTGAATAAAAAAAGAAACATTTTCATTTTTTTATAGGAGAAAGAAAGTCGAAAATGTCAACGCCGAAGTTATTTTCAATGAGTAAGTATCGACACATTATCTAGGCTATTATAAAGAATAAAACAAAGTAAGAAACATTTTGTTTCAAGACCGCGGTTTATTGATATGGGCAGTAATGTGCATGACAAAATATCTGATTGATCTGAAAATTCAGATGTTGCTTATTGTCATACATAACTAAGTAAGAGAATAGGTATGTACCTAACTATGAATGTTAGTTGCCTAATCATTTATTTGTAGCTCAACAATTTTACGAAATGAATGCAAAAAATTGGCCAAGTGCGAGTCAGACTCGCCCATGAAGGGTTCCGTAGTAACTATAATAATATAATATGTATATTTATTTGACGAATAAAAAAAACTTAAAAATTTCTTAAAACTAGCTTATTTACATTTTTACAACTACGCTAAATAACTTTGTTTTTCATAGTGTTTGTATGAACTACAAAGTTATATTTGCGGTTTTAGAAAATATGCTGTATCTCAAAAACTGCTGAATCGATTTCGTTCAAACTAATTTTGGTTGAAAGTTTACATTAAGATCTACAGACGTATTTTTTTTTTAATTTTTCACTCCATTATTATAGAAGTTAGAGGGGGGGACACACATTTTACCACTTTGGAAGCTTATATCTTTTAAACGATTGTTTTTATGAAAAAGCGGTCTTAGAAACCCTCATATCATTTTTAAAGACCTGTCCATAGATACCACACACACATAGGTTTCATGAAAAAAAATATTTTCATTTCTAGTTCCATGTATGGGGGACCCCCCTTTATTTTAATTTTTTTTTTATTTTTTTTACTTAAAATCGGAAAGCGGTTTACAGAATACATCTACCTACTAAGTTTCACATGTATAGTCTTAATAGTTTTGGAATAAAATGGCTGTGACATACGGACGGACGGACAGACGGACAGGCAGACAGACAGACAGACGGACGGACAGACATATCGAAACTATAAGGGTTCCGTTTTTTGCCATTCAGCTACGGAACCCTAAAAAATGAAATCTAAAATGTACCAACTTCTGAACCACAGAACTAGAAAATTTAGAATTGACATTTTCACGCAGTTTTAAAATTGACATGGTCACTAAATCTGTCTTAAAACGGGATATTTGCTACTATATTTTGGCACAAGTAATATACAGGGTGGCAGGGACATCGACGTACAAACGCTTACCAGGGATTCGGTACATGATTCTGGACCCCCTGCGTTGGAATTTTTCGTCGTTTTTTTTTTTAATTTTTCAGGATTTTTTTACTGAAAACTGTATAAAATCATTGTTAATTAAAATATAAAATTCACTTGTTTCACTTGAAACAGCAATGTAAATAAAATTCGAAAGAGCTACCTGATCAGCTGTTTTGCTAGGGTTAATTTGCGAGATCAACATAACTAATCAGGTAGCCTTTTCGAGTTTGGTTTACATTACTGTTTGAAATAAGTGAATTTACTGTTTTGTTATTGCGTCGGATTTTTCGTAATTTTATGAAATTAAGAAAAAGCCGACGAAAACTATCAACGCAGGGGGGTCCAAAATCATGTACTGAATCCATGGTAAGCGGTTGCGCGTAGATGTCCCTGCCACCCTGTATTTGTTGTTTATAGTTTCGTCATGTCTGTCTGTCTGTCTGTCTGTTTCTGTCTGTCCGTCCGTCCGTCCGTCAGTCTTCCGATAAACCGCTTTCCGACTTTGAGAAAAAAATAATTAAAATACATGGAACCTCCCCATACATGGAAGGTTCCCCATATATGGAACTAAAAACTGAAAATATTTCTTTACATGAAACCTATGCGTGTGTGATATCTATAGACAGGTCTTTAAAAAATGAGATTGAAGTTTCTAAAACCACTTTTTCATAAAGTAAATCGTTTCCAAAGTGGTAAAATGTGTCTCTCCCTCCCCCCTCTAACTTCTATAATAATGGAGTGAAAAATCTAAAAAAATATATGTCTGTAGATATACACTTTCAACCAAAATCGGTTTGAACGAGATCGGGTTAGCAGTTTTTGTATTACAGCATATTTTCTAAAACCGCAAACATAACTTTGTGATTCATACAAACACTATGAAAAACAAAGTTATTTGGCGTAGTTGTAAAAGTGTAAATAAGCTAGTTTTAAGAAATTTGTAAAGTCTTTTTTTGTCAAATTAATATACATGTTATATTATATTATTATAGTTACTACGGAACCCTTCATGGGTGAGTCTGACTTGCACTTGGCCAATTTTTTTCAGTTGTTTCACAATCGAAACTCGAAACAAATAACAAACATGGTAAATAATGTCCCGCTTTAATTTGTAATGAATTTCATTACCACAAACTTTTTGTATTTTTAGATTGGAAACTGTGGCATCACAGAATGATCACGGTCGTGAAGTTATTGATAAAAGTACATATTCATCTGAGCAAGTATTAGAAGAAACCTTTAATACACAGGTAATATTCAAAACTTCAACCGCACGTTACAGTAACATAATTTTGCGAGTTGTGTAGAATTAGTTTTATAAATAAAAATGGTATAATTCAATTTTAGGTGGCTAGTGCTACTGAAGAAAGTCATTGTGATGTCCAACCTGAAAACCAAGAAACTCATGGGTTAAATTATAGTGCAGAAGTAAGTTATTCCGTGAAAACATACTTATTTAAAATTATTTTAAGTTAAAACAATGGTTTATGGTATAAAAAAAAATTATTCATATTTTTACAGACGGAAAACTATACTCCTAAAAAGAACATACAAGTTGGACGCAGGATTATTAATGTTTCCTATTTTTTTTTAAAGCTGTGTGAGATCTCAAATCACGGACCATTAGACTGCGGGCTATCTTCTCTTGAGTTAGTTGGTGAAAAGCTTCACGGCTTATCTTCCAAATTTACTTTTTTATGTAAAATGTGTAAACAACAATTTGTTATCATTAACGACAATGATAATTGTTTATCAATAAATACATGTGCTGTAGCTGGTGCAATTTCTATTGGTTGTGGTCATTCTCAGCTACAAGAATTTTCATCAGCCATGAATTTGCCAATGATTTCCCAAAAAACATACCAAAAGAACCACAAATTACTGTCGGAAAACTGGCAGCAACTGGCACAACAGTCCATGGATCAAGCAGCTGAGGAAGAGAAAATTATGGCTATAGCAGAAGGCAGGGTCACAAAGAATGGTACGCCTATCATAGATGTGATAGCAGATGGTGTGTACGGTAAAAGGTCGTACAAAAAAAATTATTCAGCTTTATCCGGCGCTGCTGCAATCATAGGTAGAAAAACAGGCAAACTTTTATATTTGGGAGTCCGAAATAAATATTGCTACCATTGTGATCGTGCCGAAAAGAAAAAAAACAACAGTGCCTGAACATTTATGTTTGAAAAACTATTCCGGTCCGTCCACAGGAATGGAGAGCGAAATTATAGTGGAAGGTTTTAAGCAGTCATTAGCTACCCACGGTTTGATTTACGGACGACTAATATCTGATGGTGACTCAAGTACTTATTTCAAAATTTTGCAGGCAAGACCTTACCTTGATATTACCGTCGAAAAAGTAGAATGCAGAAATCATTTACTGAGGAATTTTTGTAACAAAATGATGACATTGCAAACTGAAACCAAATATTTAAAAAGTCACAGAAAATTATTGACCATATCGCGAGTTTTGAGCATGAGATCCTGCATAACCAAAGCAATACAAAAAAATAAAAATGATCCCTGCCCAAAAGAGCAAAAATTATTTGAGGACATTTTACAAGCACATCATCACGCTTTTGGAAACCACCTTGAATGCAAAACACATTTCTGCAAAAAAACGGGAGATTTGGAGCAAAATGATGTTCCAAGTGACTTTCAGCTAAGTTCTCTGTGGCAGAGAATTAGTATAATGATACAAATTATTTCTGGCCATGCTCGAAGTTTACTTCATGACGTGGACAGTAACGTTGTAGAACGCTATCATAGCATCATAGCAAAATATGTAGGAGGAAAAAGAGTTAATTTTTCCCTCAAAAACTCATATCAGACGCGATGCATTGCGTCAGCAGTGTCGTTCAATGAAGAAAATGCACTTTCGAAGCTTTATAAAAAAATTACCAATAAGAGCCCAAGAGGCAAACTGAAACTGTGGGAAGAAAGAAAGAAGAAACAAAAACTCCTTAGTAAAAGATATATAAAAAGAAAAAGAAGGCTTGTTTTCAGTAAAAAACAAGACGATAAGGATTATGGCCAGTCCTGTGTAAAGCCCGATATACCCCGATATTGCCCGGTAGAAATACTGGATAAACTGAAAAACGAGTTTATGAAAAAAATTAAAAAGTCTGATTTGGAACGAGCAACAATTGAAAGAAAAACTGTTTTACAAAGTGATAGTGGAGAATGGCTAGAGATGTGAAGATCGTTATTGACTGCATCCAATTTCGGCAGAGTTATAAAAAGGCGTATTAATACACCATGTGCTAATTTAGTCAAAGATATTCTTTATCGGAACAAAATTGACCACGTGGAATCTATTAGACATGGCCAATTGAATGAAAAAATCGCACTTGCACAATTGGCTGTACAAGAGCGCAAAACGATTAGACCCTGTGGTTTATTTATAGACCAAGAACTATGTTTCTTGGGTGCAACGCCTGATGGATTAATTGGAGTAAATACTGTTGTAGAAGTAAAGTGTCCTTTGACAGCCCACAAAATGGGCCTAGCAGCAGCAATTGAAAATAAAAAAGTAAACTTCTAGCAAAAAACAAAAACTAGTGAACTAGCCATCAACAAAAAACATGCTTGGTATTACCAAGTTCAAGGACAGCTACACGTAACCCAAAAAAAAATTGTTTGTTTGCCGTATGGGAGAATGAAAAAGAAAAGCTGAAGACGGAAATCATTCAAAGAGATGATACATTTTGGGAAAGAGAAATGAAAGAAAAATTGAAAAAGTTCTATTTAGACTGTATTTTACCTGAGATACTTGATCCCCGAATTTCAAGAAATATGAAAATTCGTGAACCATACGTAAAAAATAGAGATGAAAATACAGATAGAGATAAAAGTGACAAAAAAGACAAAAGCGAAATGGAATGAAAGCAAACTGTTCCGGTGCAGCAGTTTGTTTTTTCTCTGCACGAGCACATACAAGGCAGTATTTGTTTTGGATGCCTAAAAACAAAACTTGTTGTAGTAGAAAACTAAATTTTGAAGATTTGTGACTTGAGTAATTTTTTTACAAAATTTTTGTATTAACATTGCGCTCCGTATGCGTAAATACGTCAAAAATCACAAAATAAAATTATAATAATTAGCTTGTTTAATTTTTATGTATCCTTCCTGTTCGTTCACCTGTCCATCCATCCACCCAGTCCGTATCCCACCCTTTTATTCGTCTCTCCTCGCATCCGTAGGTATGTTCACTTCACACGCTGTATTCTTATAAACCGTATATTGCGAAAATAAAAATGACGAAAATAAACTGCTATTTTATACAAAAAGTTTATTCACTTGGAAAAAAATAATTGAAACAGCTGTTTTTATTGCGATTTCAGAGCTGGTGCCATAGTAAAACTTGTTCATAATTATGAGTACAATAACCTCCTTTGGTATTACTTAAACTCTTTTGTAACACCCTGTATATTATTTTTCTTCAGAATCCACCATCAAACTTTTTGGATGTTTTTTTTTTCATTATATTATTCTTGATTCTGAAATAAAATATCTATAGGAATAAAAATTATTGATTTTAACCGACTTCAAAAAAAAAAAAGGAGGAGGTTCTCAATTCGTCTTGAACTTTTTTTTTATGTATGTTACCTCATAACTCGGAGACGGCTGGACCGGTTTGAAAAATTCTTTTTGCGTTTGAAAGGGTATACGTTCTACTTGGTTCCATTGTCACGAAATCATGATCTGATGTTGGGATCCTGGAGAAATCGAGGGAACTCTTCAAATATTATAGGCACACCTATAGCGTTTTGGGTATTTCTTATAGTACCTTGAGCAGTTGCTTTTGAAAATTACCATTTGGGGAAGTTGAACTGATGATGAAGACCACAGATGGCCACTGAAACTACTCAATAATAAGTATTTCGTGGATTGCGATTCGATTACTTGAATACGGATGTTAAGCACTTTATACTCATCACAATGAATATGGTGATGTAGAGCTGATGGTGATGTACCAGGTGAACTCCTCAAAAATTAACAGCTCTGCACCAGGAAAAGCAATATTTTGTAAAAGGTGATAAGTAGTTGACATTTTGGCTTTTGTAACTACATAAATTACAAACAGTCCCACTAAATAGCGTGAAAAAAAAATTTTAGCAAAAAAATAGAACCGACTTCCATATAAAAACACTACAAAGGCAAAAATAACTTTAATTTCGGAAGGCGGTGTCAAAAATATAAAAGAAACTACAAAACAAATGACACCGACTACCGAAATTAAAGTTATTTTTGCCTTTGTAGTGTTTTATATGGAAGTCGGTTCTATTTTTTTGCTAAAAATTTTTTTGATAACCTAATGAATTAAATAAAAAATAAGAGAACAAAACTATGCACATATTTTAAAATAATAACAACACGAAAATATGTAAATATCTATAAATACATAATATTTAATAAATAAGACAACAAAAAGCTATACCGCGAATGAGATTCGATCTTGGTGATCGCCGCGGAAACGCGCTGCGAAACCCGAACGGTGACACACTGGACCGCTCGAGCTCTGTAAACCAGTCGCGAAATTACGATGTTAAATGTAATGAAAAACACGCATCGACGAAATTCGCGCGGTGCACCCCGCAGTAGGCGGGACTACTCGTGTCCCACTTCATCTGCTTCACCCCCTCAAATGAGGGGGTGCGCGGGGCATTCTCTGTGATGTGTCTGTGAGTGCGCCCGATTGAGCAAGGTCAACGGGATTATAATGCGTCTTAAACAAATAATTATTTACGAAGTTACAAGATTTTGAAGTCCGCCGCAGGGCCACAGTTACTGGAATTCACGCATCACACTTGAGCAAGGTACCTAAGCATTTTTTGGTCCAGCTTCCCTTTTATGAAAATTCACCCTTCGCCACTGATGTATAGAATTTAGATAAGTCTTTCGATTCACATGTAATTTATCTGCTGTTTAAGCAAGAACATACTGAACCATCAATTTGAGTGAATTCGCAGTGTGGTAACATATTATAGTTAATGAATGTGTTATAGTTATATACCTACTATTACTAAATAAGACAGTAAATGATTTTAATTGTTAAGTTTATATCGTTTTAGTGTCATTTAATTATTAAGTAAATACAGCTATCAGCCGGACTATCGTATTAGGTAATTATGTAAAGATAGGGTTAAAGAGTATTAAAAAAATAAATAAAAATATAATTATACATATTTATCATAATACATACTAATATACATTAATAAAAAAAAACTTTTTAACAAAAAATTAAACCGACTCCCAAAAAACACTGCAAAGTGAAAAATAACTTTAATTTCGGTAGTCGGTGTCTTTAGTTTTGTTTTTTGTTTTTGGCACCGACTTCCGAAATTAAAGTTATTTTTCACTTTGCAGTGTTTTTTGGGAGTCGGTTTAATTTTTTGTTAAAAAGTTTTTTTTTTCACTCTTTTTAGTTGGATGATTTTTAATTTACCTAGTTACAAGAGCCTAAATGTCAACTACTTATAACCTTTTACAAAATATTGCTTTTCCCAATGCTGGGCCGTTAATTGTTGAGGAGTTCTCCTGGTACTTCACCATCAGCTCTACATCACCATATGCATTGTGACGAGCATAAAGTGCTTAACATCCATATTCAAGTAATCGAATCGCAATCCACTTAATACTTATTATTGAGTAGTTTCGGCGGCCATCTGTGGTCTTCATCATCAGTTCCACTTCCCCAAATGGTACTTTTTGAGAGCAACTGCACAAGTTACTATAAGAAATACCCAAAACGCCATAGGTGTGCCTATAATATTTGAAGAGTTCCCTCGATTTCTCCAGGATCCCATCATCAGATCCTGACTTTGGTGATAATGGTACCAATTTCGAAGTATACCCATTCGAACAAAAAAAGAATTTTCCAAATCGGCTCAGCCGTCTTCGAGTACTCGATGATCATACATAAAAAAAAAAAAAAAAATATACGCGTCGAATTGATAACCTCCTCTTTTGGTCGTCGGTTGAAAAGCAGACAACATGTTAGACCTCGTGACGTCCAACCAACATAAAATTTAGTCATTAACTCAACTAGTGAACTGCAAATTCTACGGATTCGAAGATCGGGTTGACGATGACCTAGCTATAAGAACGGATGATTAACGAGCTACCCAGCGATGTCGCTGCGGTTATTGCTTTGAACACGGTCGGCCGCCTTTTGTGCGAATTGTATGCACTGTGTGAACTGTGTAGAGCAAGGGGGGAGGGTGCGAAACACTTATCTCTTGTTTCATAAAACATGATTTAGTGTCCATTAAAATGATTTTAAAAGTAGCGCTATAAGGTAATCGTAGAAAGTGAAGTTTGAATATTGGGACGAAGGATGTGACCTGTTTCCTATATGTACAGCTATTTATGTTAAAACATCTTTGTTACGTTAATTTTAACAGTTATCTTTCATAAAACTATAGCCAGAAAAAATAAGTTAATTTTGCAATAAGTAATAGGTAGGTACTTAGAAGTTTTGTTTTTAATGTCGATTGATTCTCGTAAAAGAAACCTTACAATCGGGGTGCGGGAATGTTCCAACGAGGTATCATAGCTCAGGAACACAATAATTTAATGAATACAAAGTTCTTATTTAGTGATGTGGCACTTCTAGAGCCAAAATGTATGTTACATATTGTCGAAACTAACTTTGATCGAAATAAGTGTAGGTACTTACATACATTAGTAGGTAACTTAAAAACTTTCTTCTACTACTAAACGTAACTATGTACTCGATAAATACAAGAAAAATACACTGAGGCGACGAAGTACTCCACCAGAACGCTGTCATACAGAAAAGTGCCCGTGCCAAATGGTGGACTAAATCATAACAATATATATTTTTTTTGAGTTGATTTGCAAAGATGTTTGATACCTTCTTTGCATCAAAGAGAAAAATTGCACAACATAATCCTTTATTGTAAAACAATATTTAAAACAACGTAATCTTCAATGTAGGTCACGAAAAATTCATGTCATAGTGACATGAACTATTACAGAAAAAAAAAACAGCCGACGCAGTTCAATGTCTTCATAATTTACCTACACGCAACCGACGTACTAAAATGTATCGATTTTACGTGAGTGACCCGTCCCTGAGCGTCGGATAGTCCAACAGTATTGTATTTAAACGAATAAACAAGTCACATCTGGCGATCAATAGTAATTAGATAGGAGTGACACAGTGTAGACTACGAATCGAGTTGCGAGTATTGAGAATTATGTAACCATTCAACTGGTGGAGTAACTATGTATATATGTATATTTTTACACCACAACCCAAACATCTTCTCGACCTGTGTTTCGCCCCTCCACGGAATATCCTCGGGATATGTTAACGAATAGACTGCTGAGGCAAATATACAACGTGTAATGGAAACCCCATATCTATCCAAAAGGACTGAAGACGACATCTGGTATGGAGTCTCTATGCAAAGTTTCAGCTCAAAATAAGTGACTCACAGAATTGACCCCAAATTATTGGTATCATATGTTTCTTGAATACCAGTAATAACAAACGTGTTACAGCACTATGAAGGTCATCACTTTCCACGTCACTTGCCAATAAAACGACAATTCTCTACGTTCTTCTTAATTTGAAAAATTCGGTCTTTGGTATCAATGTATTGAAATTTCCAATATGCTCCACACATGTAGGGGAGATCCTTGTACCTTGGGACACCTTGTACCTCGGGACAAGCTCATTGCATCAAAAATATTGCATTGAGAATTGGGAACTAGCGAGATCTAGTAACCATTTCTATAAATATCCATAATGCATGAAGTACAGTGAGCCATTTTGCGTCGTTGCTTACATATGGTATGCTGTGTGATTTTTTCAGCCGATCTTTTTTTTTCTTTCCACTTGAATCTGTGTTAAAATCAAAATATTTAAAGGTAAGTCGTTTAATTATGATACAATTAGTTGTTATCTATATTCGTAATCACTTATTTTATTGCAATTCAATAGATTTCCGTAATTCAGAAATTATAAACCCACTTTGTTTTATACAATTGAAATTTGTACCTCGGGACAGTGAATTTTTTGTACCTTGGGACTGTCCCAAGGTACACACGCCAGTCAAATTTTCCCAATCAACCTTGAACCTAATTTATTTTAAAATAAAGTTGAAAATCTATTAAAGAAGTTTGACAGATTGTTGTAGCTTGATGTGCTGGCGTCTGTACAAGGCATTGCTTTTTATAAACAACTTATTTTATTTTAACATTTGTTTTTATTTTTTGTGTGTTTTTGTTTGTTTGAAACGCGGTTGTTTTTATGTTTGAAATGCGGTCTAAGTCTAAAGATAACTAGTAGTAATGTTTGCAAACAAGTTTTTTTATTATGTTTGTTTAACTAATTATCTAAAAAGTGATTATAAATTAGCTTTGTGACGATGATATTGTTTTAATTACTACAAAATTCTTGTAACAGCTGCCCATTAATACCTAAATTATTGTCATATATAACATTTAGAGTAGTCAGTTAGGAAACACTGGCCTCATCTAGTTTATATTTACGAAAAAAATGACGTGTAAAAGTGTTATTTTTAACCCATTTGCAAAATAAACATCATTATTTCATTATTTTTTCATTATTTATGTCAGCTGATAGAAATAAATTCATCTGGTGATAGTTTAGTTTCACAAAAATGTGTCCCAAGGTACAAATATTAGTGTCCCAAGGTACGAGCCATGATTGTACCTTGGGACAAATTTTCTAAAATAATTAATTGTTATTTTCTCATTAATGAAACGTACGTTGCATCATCATATTGTGATATTATTGGCTAGTTATTAAAAATTTCAACATCTATGGTCAGGGATCAATCTGAAGTAAAGTTATGGAGATTTAAAGAAAAGTGTCCCAAGGTACAAGGTTCTCCTACACATAGGATTAGAAAACCCTTGCCATATCGTTTATTATCATCCAAAGAAGCCGTGCACTTGATATGTATATACCCTTTAAATTACACGTTGTATAGATAGAATAATATATTCATATCTGTTTAATGAAATCGGTACAATTATAGTTGTAGAATTTAAAATTTTAATATTTCTTAATAGCTTCTGCCTGTGGTCTCACTTGCGTGCAAAGATTTTTTTTATATGCCTATGTCACTCAGTGTGCAGTGATAAGGTAGCATTCTACTGGTGAAATATATACTTCTAGGTAAGCATGCTTCATCTTCGACCACATCATCGTTTAATCAAGTGAAACGGTGTTCGCACGCGAGCCTATAATAAAAAAAATATTTCAAACTTAATCACATACATTACTTCTTTATAATGTTAGTATAGATAGCATAATAAGCACATAATCTGTTTATTCTAGGAAACATACGTCATTTATGCTAGAGAAAATAGACCATAATACACCAAACTAGAATAAAGACCTACTAATCACCTCACGAGGTTTTCTTTTAAAGGTTTTAAACTCTACCTTCGTGTGAATGTCCCTTTCAAACAGCAGTGGTCACGTTCGTGCAAATAACTAAGAGAACTACGACTGTATGATATTTTATGTGCCAATAAATCTATTTTTTTTTATAAATTCAGCCGTTAACAAAATAACGGACTTTAATAAAGGACTTTTTATTAAAAGCTAAAATTATAATCACCAAACAAAGGATCCTTTCTTTGGTCTAATTTTATATTAGTCTGGGTCATCAAAAAAAAAATTGCGTACAAAAAGGCACAGGCAAAAGCATAAGTGAAAATAACAACAGAGAAAAGATAAGACTGTAAAATTACATCATTTCATCAATGAATCATGTATGTATAAATATAGTCCACAGTTGCATTTATTTTTCGTCCTATCAAACGAGATAAACGTTATTGTTTTTTGCACAACATGTTACCTACGTGTGAAACTTAGATATTTATAATGTTCCTCCGCAGCGGAGCGTTGGTCGTACGTTTACAAAACTTCACGCAGTCAACAGTTCGATGGAGATGCATTGAGAATTGATTTGATGTGCCACCATACATATCTAGAAATGCATTATACTATGTTTTTTTTAAGGATAACTGACTATTGACTATTGAGGTAACTGAAACATATTTGAAGTTGATACCGGGTCTGCATGATATCAGGGGTTTTTTTAGTCCAGTATATTTACTCGTAAATCAAGGCTATATGACTTATTTTCTATACAAAAGCTAATAAACAGCTAGTTTTATTCGTGATTGTGATGTTACTGGTCCTTGATCCAGTCCTAAAATATTATTATAGCTATTCATAATTCCCTTTATCATTATTTTTCTATAAATGAATCGTTAATCTCCCAAACACAAAAATTGAACTAGATTAAAGGCTCTTACATACAGATAAGACGCGACAATGATAGCGTAATTGAATAAACTGTCCTAAAATTAGAATACGTCTGTATTCTAAAGATTTATGTTTTTATTAATATTTGTAACGAAAATTCTCAACAACTACTGAAACGATTTAAACAAACCATTAGAATGCTAAATTATCACTGAATGACATAGGCTAACACTTTTGTAAAAAAAAAAACTTCTCACGCGAGCGAAGCCACGAGCATAAGCTAGTATAGAATAAAATTACATTCATCTAATTGTCATAATGTCGCTTCGCATTTGTTTGAGAGAGCCTTAACACAGATTTTCACTTCAGTCAATGACAGATTGATTACCCCGAGGTAGGTACTAAGAATCTCCACGACAGTTTTCGGTATAAAACTTTTTTCTTCGGAATTTAATATTTAAGTTAAAAGTCGTGAAATGGTTGTCTTACTCTAAGAAACGATAGATACCTGTCTTTACTTAGTAATTATTCCGAGGAACTACTAAATACCGTACCAATTGAACTTTCTTTGAAAATAAGAACCCTCGTGGACAGAGTGTTTCAAAATTGCATGGTCATTGTGTTGTTTGCTGCCGGGATTGTAGGAATGTTCTAAAGTGATACCATAGCCCCGGAATGCAAGGGCACCTGAAAGTACAGGGTGGGTTTTTAGTCAAAAGATGTCTGACACTCTCTTCTGCTCCACCCAGAACAGAACTCATGTGATGATTTTTCCCCCAGAACGGGTGAAAGGGTGGTTCAATGACAGTAAATAAACAATTTCAAAAATAAAATACTAAATGGATTTTTTCGTAAAACTCGATTGCAAAAAAACGACCTCATAGAAACTTCGTCTGATATAGCTGCTGATATACAATAATATGTGATTGAACTAAAAATGCGTTTTGTTTCATCTGTAAATATGTATAACTTCTAAGACATTTTGTATAGCTAGGTGTAACGGACAATTTGGAAGTCAACTTCTAAGACACCGTATAGCTAGCTTTAATGGACAAGTTGGAAGTCTTAAAATAAGTTCGCATTTGGAGCCAAACAAACTTGAAACGCTGAGTACTGGACGTAATTATTCACTTGACTTTTGTTCAAGTCGAGTCAAACTGTTTTATTCTGACTTTTTCAATTATGCCAATTAAAATCACGGATATTCTATTAGAACCTACTGGATAGGTAGTCGTGATAAACACAGCATTATAATATAGAGCAGTGGTGGTCCTGTGGTTTCAGTAGTGAAAGTTGTTGGTTCAAACCCAAATAGACACCTTACTTTGTGTAATTTCGATCATCACCACAAACCCACACAGGGCTGCGAGATGAGGGAGGATTACGGCCCATTCTCTCTCTTATACAACGTGTAATTTAAAGGGTATATACATACCAAGAGCATGGCTTCTTTGGATGATAACAAACGATATGGCAAGGGTTTTGTAATCCTAAGTCTACGTGTGTATTATTAACTTATTACAAATTCCAATACACTGATACCAGAGAACGCATTTTTCAAATTAAGAAGAACGAAAAGAATTATCGTGTTATTGGCAAGTGACGTGGAAAGTTATTGACCCTCGTAGTGCTGTGACACGTTTGTTATAATTGGTATTCAAGAAATATATGAAACCAATAATTTGGTATCAATTCTTTGAGTCAGTTATTTTGTGCTGAAACTGTGCATAGAGACTCCATACCAGATATTGTCTTCAGCCCTTTTGGATAGATATGGGGTTTCCGTTACACGTTGTAGAGGATACTTGTGTCCCAGCCAGTCCCAGCAGTGGGAAGTTATCGGCTGAATATTTTATATAATGATTATAACAGCGTGGCTAAATAATAACAGCAGCACGTATCGATCTTCATGGTTAAGCGACGCTTGCTGAAGTCGATCCCTAGACATCGAGACACCTTTCTTTTTTTTCGAGGTGGAAAATGTGACTTGTTTAGATCCCCCTTTTACTTATGAAAGGGCGCGCGTGGAACAAAACGCGCCGCCATCTCGGGTCTCGTGTTACAGAGGACGGTGGAAATACCCAAGTCCGCCGTCCCTGGATCCATTTAGGGGGGCCACCAGAGGGCATTGTCTGCCCTCTGTCGACGGTGCGCCTTCTGCGGGCTGGGAGAGCGCTCTAGATCTCCCATCAAGATACCTCCTTGCCTCAAGTAAATCTTTGTCGTTACGGGTAGTCAGATGCAAGAAATTTTGAAACTGGTCTTTTCAGGGGTACCTATCGTATTACCCAGCTTCTGGGTCGTCGACAGTCGCTCCATTTAAAACACTAATATTCAACTGGAACTGGTAAGTTGAGAAAATGTTTAGCAGACTATGATAATGATTATAACAGCACCGTTTCAAATTAAAAACAATGCCTGAATTAAGCATTTCTACCAATTTTAAATATGGAAACGAAACTATAACATGACACGAAAAACCGCAATACCTACTTAATACTTATATAACTAACCCGTGATAAACCATATTATGATTGTACATACATACTTAATAACATCAAAAGTACGCACGAACGTATGTATAGGCAGACTATTATCCAAACAAAAGGTAAGATATAGATTATTATTGCTAAGGTAGATCCAATCGACATCCATAATTATTTATTCAGCGAATCGATTTCGTTAAATTGTATACTTCGGTATACTTTGGTTTTTTTTTGGTAACGGTCGTTTATCGATCGAAATAATTTTGACTGTTGGAAATGTTGAGGTTTTGGAAATGTCGGAAAAAGTAAATGAATGGAACCTCACGATACATTTTTTATTGGGTGTTCTGTTGGTTTAGCTATTAGAACTGGTATGTATTATTATCTAGACTTGGTATGTGGTGACGCTGTGAAATTGCAGTGGCAGCGGGGCGTTCAGCGGAATCCGCTGGTGGGTAACGCAAACACATAGTTTTTGACTAAGGTGCACTAAGTCTGCGGGCACATAACTTGCGATGGCCGAGCGATGGCGGGGCGGCGCGACGGCGATGTATACAAAAACATTGCACAGTATAATGCTTTTGTATACATAGCCGTCGGGTGTCGCGAGCGGGGCGGGTGGACGCAAGTCAGTTTGCGTTTCCTACTTGATTTGTTCGAACTTCGAACATGCCGCTGACGACTGAAGATTTAATAAGTGCCGTATTGGCTCGGCCACCTTTGTGGAATTCTAGTGATTCAAATCATTCGAATCGACAAGTAATTAAAAAACTATGGGAAGAAGTAATAATAATAAGCGGAGATTCTGATGGTAATTAACTTTCATTAGTTTTTAATTGTTATAGTTATTAAAGTAATCAGTAAAGTCACTTCGTATTTCGGTCCCACTTTATAAGAATTTACTACCTATACATGAGCTTCCTAATAATCCAAATAATCTGACATTATTATTATTATTTCCAATATCGCACGAGGTAGGTATGCCCGAACCGCTCAATCACCCCGCTGCTACTGTTGTCAACCATGGAAATGTGCGTTTTCCGCTTGACCCGCCACCCGCTTCCGCTGCTCGCCCCACGCCACTGTAATCGTACACTTACGCTTTCTTTTTCCTATGTCCAGGGTTCAGAGACATAACAACATCATAAAAACATGAGCGTAGGGATGAAGCACCAGTAACAGTACCTACAAAATAATTGCTATTTTACTAGCTAAGGGTTTAAAATATTGTCACGCCTAATAACAATATGTCAAAGAACAATTGCTTCTTTTTTATCAGGAGGGCAAATCATCGATTAATTCCGTCCACTTTGGGTGGAGCGGAAAGGAGTGTTAGACTATAACTGTAAAGCCACCCTGTTTCTTCAGTTTTCCTAGCGGTCCGGGGGTCGCGGTATCTTGTTAGAACATTCCCGCTACCACGGCGGGCATTGGTCCATCGGGCCTCATCTGCCGTTACTGCCTACTGCTTTTTGAGGAGCGCGTGAAACAACTCGCAGGAATCTCGAGAAGAGAAATTGTACCTTTGTTTCTCTTTAGAAAATTATCAAATGGTTCTTCCCGTTCTGGGCTGGAGCAGAAACAGCTTTATAAATTAAGATTTCACCTTACCGTAACAACTAATTATAATTATAGCTGTTAGTTCAAGTAACTGAGAATTGTACTTACCTTACTAAAGCTTATAAGTAGGTATATAACAGCACCTATCTCAAACAATGGGTTAGGCTGACGGTTAATTTGCTGTTACACTAAAGTTCGGAAAACAACTAGGTGAATTCGCGCATTTATGAAAACGTTAACACGTAACAACGTTCATCGACCTACACAAGTTCTACATTGTACATTTCCTATCACTAAAAGTGTTTTCTATGTATCATGTTGTCATGCGATGTGGCGCACTCGACATGTACCCGAAGTTATGTCGGCACTTCGGACAACATTCGACAAATTGCGTTACGTTCATAAATTGCAGCACTCAAGACCACTCGCCCACATTTACATGAAAACCATCAAGCATTCAATTCACTTACGACACGGAAGTATATTTCACTTCATGGCAATTTATTTGCCTTTTAACAGCAGTAGTTATATAGTATATTTGCGTAAGCAGAAGTTTAAATACGAATTCAGCAATGAAAACGTATCCACACATGGAAAGCAGAGAATTATCTCGACTGGACACGGAGTGTATTGTGCAAATATTGATATACATTGTAGGGCTGTCGCTAAATGTGTCTATTTTCAATTTTCTTTTTTCACTCTAATATATTATTATTTCATTTATTACATTTTACAAACATATTATTTACATTTTTAAATATTCCTATAAAAACAAAAAACATTTTAAAATATAAAAAACAGTAGCCCACCGGTATCGGGAACAGGGTCCAAGCTACCGGTGGTCAGGGCTCTTGAGAGAGGAACCTCCTAACAATTCGCGCCGTGTCCAGAAGTACTGCTTTCTGGATCAAGCCCTTGATCCAGCTGCCCAACGAGAGCCTCCTAAGATGTTTGTCGAGGCTCTTGGCTATTATGCCATTGGCCGAGACGACTATCGGCACAATGATATTATTATTATTATATGGCCCATGGCCTTTTTTTTCGAGTGGGAAAATCATCAAATGACTACTCTTGTTATGGGTGGAGCGAAAACGAGAGACTGCTACTAACTAAAAACCCACCCTGCTCCTTCAGTTACTCTTGCATTCCAGGGTCACAGTATCTCGTCAGGACACTCCCGCAACCCGGTATGCAAAAGCTCCGTCAATTCTGCTGACTGCTCTTAGAGTCGCGCGCAGATCGTGGCGCACCGCCAACCCGGGCCACCCCGCACCATGGCCTGAACCGGAAAAACCCATGGCCTTTCAACCTCAAACCAAATATCATAATTTATAACGAGGTTGTTCTGTTTGCTGCAACATGTGCTAAAAAGATCAATGATGCAAGGATATCAAGGTAATTATTTTTCATTACGCACGAGGTAGAAATAACTTCTAAGTCATTATAGTGTATGATTTTAATGCCTTAGAATTTGTTTCGTATATCCACATTTTTAAGTGTGGACTTTACATCTTATCATTATAACCTACGATATTTTCTCGCGTCTTTACTTCAGTATCATATGCCACATATCACGTAGGTATTTTCCAGAACTAAAAACTGAATACCCTCAGTAATAATAATATATCTTTCATCAGCAAAAGCACTTCTGTAACCTGATTAGTACTTGTAGAAATTATGCCCGATAAACATTCCGTATAACACGTACCAAATATTTAGTTTACACATATGAAGTAATTTGGAGAAAAAGATGCCACATGAATGCTTGGAAAAATAATAAGTGCTTGCCCTTTCACTCAAAACCTTTCAGAATTCTGTGAGGAAACAAAGTCGTAATGAGCAAGGAATATCCTTCGCTCATATCTAAAATACGAAGAAGCAAAATATAAATCCTGGCATATTCTATAGACACTAGCTATGCTCGCGGCTTCGCTCGCGTGAGAGGTTTTACCACGTTAATTCGGATTCCGTGGAAATTCCGGCATAAAATTTATAGCCTATATGATATCCTATATACCCTCCAAGGAAAGTGCAATCAAATCCGGCAAAGTCATATAGTATAGTGTATATAACTACATGCACTTGAAAAAACACTGTTTCTTTTTAATATACAGATATACACTTAAATTTTAATTATATGTACAGATGATGCATAGATGACACCTCTGTCTTACGCTTCTATCAGTACATCATGCTTCCACAAGCGTGATGTACTGATACTCCTTCATGCTTTATTCCCAATAAGCTGTTGCCACTGTTAAGGCCAGCCCTGTTTTGCACCGTATGAATTTGCCTACATATTGACACATCCAACCGATATTGCTATCACTGAACAAGAGGCACAACGGGAATGTGATATTCTACATTTAGACTTCTGTATTATGGAAATAACGGTAAAGAAAATATGTCAATTGTGTTTTATTTTAGTGGCTTTACTTGATAAACAAATATAGCTTAACTTTGCAGAAAATATTTTTCACAGCCAATAAAATTTGGCTATATTTTGTAGCACGTTTTCTTTTACGTCGATCGTACAAGAAAATATTAATCTTAATTATTAATCTTATGAAAACTTTTCATTCTCATAAGATAAAGGTTTGATTGGTGAATAGTATCCATCAATCTGCACTTATACAACGTGTAATTTAAAGGGTATATACATAGCAAGTGCACGGCTTCTTTACATGATAATAAACGATATGGCAAGAGTTTTTTAATCCTATGTGTACATGTGTGGAGCATATTATAAATTTCAATATATTGATACCAGAGACCGAATTTTTCAAATTAAGAAGAACGAAGAGAATTATCGTTTTATTGGCAAGTGACGTGGAAAGTTATGACCCTCATAGTCAAGAAACATATGAAACCAATAATTTGGGGTCAATTCTGTGAGTCACTTATTTTGAGCTGAAACTTTGCCTAGAGACTCCATACCAGATGTTGTCTTCCTCTTCAGTCCTTTAGGATAGATATGGGGTTTCCGTTACACGTTGTAGAAAGGAGGCCTGTTTTCTCATTGTATAAACTATACTAATATCATAAAGGGGTAAATTTTGTTCCTAAGTATATAAGATTACCTCATATAGGGTATCTTCCTAATGTATGGGGTAATGATATTCCGAACTAAGTTGACCTACGCGATACATAGATAAAATATGTATTTTTTATTTCTGTGTACGCGATATTTCACGAATGCTTGCACTGTTTGGACGAGCCTGCTCAAATCTGTGTGATTCTGTCCTCTAAAGGGTGCCACAGACATTAACCTACATGGCTCTCATATGATTTGATCACTACAGATTGTATTGACTTTAAAAAACACAATGACCTCTGAGTTTGTTTCAGTATTTCTTCTCAGAGTAGTCAGTTAGGAAACACTGGCCTCATTTAGCTTACATTTATGAAAAAAAAGACGTGTGAAAGTGTTATTTATAACCTATTTGCAAAATAAACACAATTATTTAACATTTTCATCATAATTTTAATTATTGATACTAAGATGCATTATTTGTGAGCGCTATAGGCTGTAAATTATTTCGAAGTCGCAGGCGTTGTGCAAGCGTTATTTTATGTTGCTAATCACGGGAAATAGGAAAAATATACCAACTTTACCCATACGCAGTTCCAATGGTCTACATTTGCACTCAAGCAGAGCTGGACGAGCAATATTACTAATTAAATGACTTGCAATTAATATTCGAGTGAGCAGTGACGTAGAAACCGAATCGCGTTTTTTCGTTTGTGATTTGCCTCGGTGAATAACAAGTACCAAATTATGAGTAAGAATTAAATAAATATGTCAAATATTGAAAGCAGCCCTCGGAGTATCCCATCATGGAGCAGTCCTACGAACAAATCGCAAAAACCTGACCATGCGGCAGAAGGAAGACTCGAAGTAGTGGAAATCAGTGTTATTAGTAACTAGTTGGTCGCCATCGAAAAATGCCTCAATAAAGTCTGTGCCATTGCGCAAGAAGGAAAGCTGAACTCCGAACAAATGCTGAAGATCAATTCCTTACCACGTAAGGTAGGACATAACGTTTCACAAATGGCACTTTACTGCCAGGACTTGAAATTGAAGGCCAAAGAACTTCAAAACTCTACTGTTATATTGAGAGAAAAACGTGACCTCACGGATTGCCTCGAAACATTCCAGAAAACAGTTGAAGCTAGGATTCAAGAAAAATGCGTTAAATCGACTACAACAGAAATAGTGTCGTTTGCTGACATGGTTAAAACCAATAAGAATAGTCTTTTGCGCCCAAATAACCTCAACTCCATTGCAATTTATCCAATAGATAAACTAAAATCTAGCGACGACACAAAATCATTAGTCCAAAAGATCATATGCCCGGAACAAATAAAATTGCACGTGATAGGGTTGCGGAAAACAAGAAACGATGGCGTTATTATCAGCACGTAAACAAAAGACGACATTGAAAAACTTAGAAAATCAACTCAGCTAAACAGTTCCAGCCTGATAGTAGAAGATCCCCATAAGAGAAGACCAAAAATTTTTAACTCTATTCCAATTTATCCAATAGATAAACTAAAATCTAGCGACGACACAAAATTATTAGTCTAAAAGATCATATGCCCGGAACAAATGAAATTGCACGTGATAGGGTTCCGGAAAACAAGAAACGGTGGCGTTATTATCAGCACGTAAACAAAAGACGACATTGAAAAAATTAGAAAATAAATAGCTGAGCTTAACAGTTCCGGCCTGATAGTGGAAGAGCCCCATAAGAGAAGACCAAAAATTTCAGTTATTGGAGTTCCAACCTCTTTAAGCGACCAAGAAGTCTACGAGTGCATTTATAAGCAAAATATAGCTGACAAGCTGCCCAATTTACCCCTTGATTCTTTTATGGCCTCTATTAAATTAAGTCACAAGTCGGGTAAAAAGGGAAGACCTACGTGCAACTTTATCCTTTAAGTAACAGCAAGTATCAGAAAGGCACTTATAAACCAAAACCGAGTGTACTTTAATGGGACATCTTGCCCAGTGAAGGACTATACGAATACACTAGTGACCAGGTGCTTCAAATGTCAGCAGTACGGACATGCTGCCAAGACCTGTCGGGAGACTGCTTATACGTGCGGGCATTGCGGAGAACGTGGTTTTCAGATTAATGAGTGCCCTAAAAATGCTGAACCATCAGTGTGCGCAACATGCTTGAGATTTAAAAAACCTAGCAAACACAAAAGAGGCGATCAAGAATGCCCTGCTAAAAAAATGGCTGAGACAAGATACATCAGTTCCATCGATTACAATGACGACACATGAGAGCGCCGTTTTTATCGCATACGTTCTTTTTAATATTTTTCATTGTTTACTCATAAGTTTATTTTTAAACTTACATAATAACACACATAAAAATATCATAATTATGCATTCTTGAAATTTTGTACTTAGCTGACATGACAGTACAAAGTAATTATGACTTATTTTTTATGTTATGCATTAGACATAATTTAGCTATGTGTAGTTCATAAGTTATATACTAAGTATTTGTTTAATAAATTTTAGATACTATTTATGTCACCACTAGAGTGATTAACCTGAGATACAGGTTTTTTTTAATCTAGTTCAGGCAGAATATATTTATTATATACCTTTAGTTCTAAGACCCTAATATAAATACTTAGTACATCAATTATTTCAATAAACAACTTCATTTTATTTCACATCAAATCCAATAAGAAAATAATTTCTACCAACATTTATGAGAACTTTTCCCCTTTTTAGGAATGAAAAACTGAAGGTATTCGAGTCTGTAATGAAATGTAATCCCATGGGGAATGGAAGGCAATGATCCCGAATAACACTTTGGGGACCGGACACGAACGGGCTTAAGTGAATGGTCATTAGACTTGTTCCTGTCATATAAAATGTAATGGAACTAGGCCAGTCCTTTTATTACCTCTTGGTACTTCAAAAAAAGGTTCTATTGACGTCCGTATTACGTAAAAGATAAGTAAAGTATGAATTAGTAATTTTGTTTGGCGATTTGGGTATCACTCGGAAACTGCGTAGTGAAAAGTGAATGATCAGTCATAGAATGGTCGTGAAAATTCCGATTTGAATAAGTTCTTTATAATTTTATACAGTTGGTTAATGTTCCCACGATGTATGATAATAAATTCAGTGTCCGAATATCACTATTTACTGAATAATAATTTAATTACAGAATGTAGTTTGTATAAATTGCGAAATATCTCGGCCCAGAAACGCAGAGGCAACTGAAAGAACAGCACGGTTTAGTTCAGTTCAGTGAAAGTCTGACACTCCCTTCCGCTCCACCCAGAGTGAGAGCAGCCATTTGATAATTATGTTTTTATTAAGGCATTTATTAATAAGAGAACAAAGTCATTTGTCATGGTCACTCACTGACTATATTCCTAAGAACCGTACCTACTCTAAAGCTTTGATTTCCTAGGATAGCGGTGCCGTCATATAGCGGCCGTAATACAGTGGTGAATGACGTCACTAGAACGTTGTCTATGTAAACAAAATGGCGCGGTTTCTTAGAGAGCGGTAACTGACACCGTAACGTCAAAAACCGGTGCCGCCATTTGCATGACAGCCGTCTTGTCGGTGTCGGATGGTTTCGTGAACGTTTAATTGATAGCGATGAAGCAGACAGTGTGTTAGCGGCCGTGGAACTTTCCACATGTCGTCACCGTAAAGACGGCCGCCTTTTTGCGCCCGTAATATTACGGCCGCTATATGACGGCACCGCTTTCCTAGGAAACCAAAGCTTAAGAAAACTGCAAATTTAAGCTCATGCTATTTCTCACACACCATTTGATTTTACACATCCATCAGAAGTAAACACAATAGATTAGGCACGTAACGTCCTAAAACTTCACCGTTTCGAAACTAGGTTTCAGGTTGCCTAACGATCTTCTAACAATATTTACCCGCGTCCGTGGGATGTATCAAGTATTCCTGGACAGTGGCGGCATAGGGAGAGGGAGGGAGGGAGGCGATAGAGAGGTAGAGAGCAATACGCTTTTTATGTGAACCTATAGTATTTTTAATTAAATAAAATCCTTCTTGAGGTCCAGTTATAAGCTAAATTCAGACCAATTCAATTTTATTTACAAAAAAGACAGAAAAGTAATATTAGAAAATAATGCAATACAATATTCTAGCAAAGAGTACCACATGCAGTAGAGGTACTATTACTAAAATAGTAAATGCATGTTAATGCATTTATTTAATTTAAGCATTTATTTTCCGCTCCAAAAAATGTATGTACTCATTCATCAATCATTGCTTAATGATTTTGGCTGTTAATAAAGTTATTAATTTATTTATTTTAAGCTATCCTACGCTAAGCCGTCACTGAGCTTGAATATTGGTTAAAATTGTTGTATACCAGTCACACGTCCAATTAACTGTTTTTGACGTGCTTCTAATAAAAAAGACGGCTTGGTAATCCGTCATCTGTCTTGCCGTTTCTCAACACGGAATAAATGAATAAGGTTGGAATGGTAACGTGGGCGTGGCGAGCGCGCCACATTTATGATACGACAATCATGGCGCGACCGATTAATTCATTCACCGCGTTTAGTGCGCTTCGGATTACTTCGGAACACAGAGCTCTGCTTTAAAATGCCGTGTTGTGCAATTATAACCTGTAAAACAAAAAGTCAGACCGCAAGTATAGAGCGAGGAGGTATATCTTTCCATCGGTAAGTCGAAAATAACATTTAATTACAATTTTATTTGTAAAAAACATAAAAATATACACCTACAAAAATACACATATATCTGATCACTATGAAATTCCGAACATTAACGAACATTATTGCAACAAGTTACAAAAAGTATACATTGCCCGTTTTATACTCGCTTAATCAGCGCAATAACTAAGTCCGCTTACAATGTACTGCATGCGCCACACTTCAACCATTGACGTTTTGTTCTTTGCCCTGATTGGCCGTGATGCATGGCGCATGTTTATCAACAGTGAGTTACAATCATTAGCAAGCTCTCGATTTAAGTGTGTGTGCATAATTTCCATACGTAACGGGCCTCTTGCTTGTAGTAGATCTAAAGAGCGGGGAGACAAGCGGCGACACGCGTTCTCATACAAATCAGGAACTATTTCTTTTCTAACCTCTTTTATCTGTTCTGTGTTTCCCAACTACCATTTTGGCCGGCTTCCTCTCTTAACAAGTGCAGCTGAGTAATCAGCCTATAACGCTTCCACAGCTGGAAAACAGGCCACCTATCTATGAGAAGGAATGTGCTGTAATCTACCACGCAGGCTCAGTGTGGGTTGGTGGAACTGTTGTGTTAGGACATGCCGGTTTCTTTACAGTGTTATCCTTGACCGTTTTACTAGATTATTCAGCCACAAGCTCTTCCATATTTGTATGTAAAGAAAATAGACAGTAGCAAAAGTATTTATTGGAGGTCAATCAATTACTTTTAGTTCTTCTGGCTGGCAAGATTCGCAGCCTGGCTCACCGGCGAAACGTTGCTTGCCTGTCTATGTTCTACAGATTGTACTTCGGAGAGTGTGCGCAGGAGCTCCACGACCTCATCCCTTCATCCCCCTTTTACTACCGGTCTACCAGATGTACCGCAGGATACCATCCACACTTGGTAGATATACCGTCTTGTCGTACTAAGCGCTTTTCTTCAACATTCATTGTGCGCACAGCCAAGGTGTGGAACTCTCCGCCGGCTTCTGTGTTCCCTGCCACATATGACCCGCCAGCCTTTAAAGCAAGAGTGAATAGGCATTTTCTGGGCTCGCTCGTTCGATCGTAGGTCTCATCTTACACTTACCATCAGGTGTGATCGAGGTCAAGAGCGGGCTCATTCATAATAAAAAAAAGTATTTTCCCAGTTTTCCAGAACCTTCTAGTATTTTAGTTAGAGCGACTTTCAATCAGATCCATTTACTATATCGGTATTGTTAGTAAGTAATATTGGATTGATAACCTAAATAGAATTTAAAAGAAAGCAGGAAATACCAGCTTTTTAACCGACTTCAAAAAAAGGAGGTTCTAAATTCTTCTTGAATTTTTTTGTTTTTTTTTTTTAATGTTTGTTACCTCATAACTCGAAGACGGCTTGACTGATTTGAAAAATTCTTTTTGCGTTTGAATGGGTATACTTTCTAGTTGGTCCCATTGTTACGAAATCAGGATCTGATGATGGGATCCTGGAGAAATCGAGGGAACTCTTCAAATATTATAGGCATACCAATAGCGTTTTGGGTATTTCTTATAGTACCTTAAGCAATTGCTTCCGAAAAGTGCCATTTGGGGAAGTTGAACTGATGATGAAGACCACAGATGGCCACTGAAACTCCTCAATAATAAGTATTTCGTGGATTGCGATTCGATTACTTGAGTACGGATGTTAAACACTTTATGCTCGTCACAATACATATGGTGATGTAGAGCTGATGGTCAAGTACCAGGAGAACTCTACTCCTTATCTTTCAGAATTTTTTAACAGAAAGACAGATAGATAATTTAAAAATAATGTGCTCGATGCAGTCCACCAAACGGTAATATCTTACAGATTTTTTCCAGCAAAGTTTTCCTTTAAAATTAACATAGCATTTGATTACCTTAATTTGATTGATTACCTACAGGTAAGTAAGGTTTAGGTGACTTATAGGAAATTGTAACAGTATTAATTACTAGGAGGCTCCTCTTTAGATTTTTAATTACGAAAAGGTTACTTAATTGAGATAAATATAAAAAGACTCGCTCCTACTTCAAGAACATTACGGCCTAGTCTTAAAACATAATTAGTTATTCTAAGCTTCAGTCGTTAGGATCGTATTCTATTTATTTAATCCACATCTCAAAATCCATTTAATTTTTAATTAAAATTGAATCTTTAATATGTATTTAAGCTCTAATATTCTACCCTATACGCTTACATTTCGTCAAAGTATTCTTAAGGAATCTTCATTAAAACATTCTAAGTAAGTAATACGAATTTGAATTTACTTTAGTGAGCTACTACCGATCCGGCCTGGTTTCGCAATGATCTCAATTTGCTAATTCTCATAAAACCTTAATAAATTTTACATCCATCCTTTTGAATTTCTCTATCTATTGGTGATCGCATAAAAAAACAGTTAGCAGTTTTTGAGTTTACCGTGAATAAAAACTTTTTACCAAAAAATTAAACCGACTCCCAAAAAACACTGCAAAGTGAAAAATAACTTTAATTTCGGTAGTCGGTGTCTTTAGTTTTGTTTTTTCGTTTTTGGCACCGACTTCCGAAATTAAAGTTATTTTTCACTTTGCAGTGTTTTTTGGGAGTCGGTTTAATTTTTTGGTAAAAAGTTTTTATTTCACTCTTTTTAGTTGGATGATTTTTAATTTACCTAGTTACAAGCAAAGATATATAATAAACTATAGATACGTTGTCCGCGCTCTAAAATGGCAAGTTGAAATCAAGGTAAGTGCCTCGTGTCTGTTTAGTTACGCACGAACCTGTGTCGCGAACGCGACACTGAAAAAATGTGTTTTAAAAGAAAATTAGGAAAAAAACATGCCTTTGTGTGTTTTCAGACCTTGCACTAATTATACTGCTTCCGTGAGTGGTCAAAATGTGTCATTTCATAGGTAAATATCAACAGAAATACATTTTTTATTTTAATTTTTCTACACGGCTAATGGCGGCTAGCGTATGAATGAAGTCAGTTACGTGACGTGAGGGGAGGTTGTTAACTAAAGATGTATATTCATCTCTCTCTAACATCAGGTGTACCTAAAGATGGCATTTATTTTCTGTCCCTTTCTTTACACGTATTAGATAGTAACTCTCTATGTGTGTGTTTCGTGCCGTTTTTGAGAGGTGTTTTGTGGGAATATGACGTGTC
Source organism: Tholera decimalis (assembly GCA_943138885.2). Taxonomy (NCBI): domain Eukaryota; kingdom Metazoa; phylum Arthropoda; class Insecta; order Lepidoptera; family Noctuidae; genus Tholera; species Tholera decimalis. Next base: position 30,605,663 of record OW964558.2, on the reverse strand, counting down.
TATTTATAATACGTCATTGGTTACAAGAGCCGAAATGTCAACTAATTATAACCTTTTACAAAATATTGCTTTTCCCAATGCTGGGCCGTTAATTGTTGAGGAGTTCTCCTGGTACTTCACCATCAGCTCTACATCACCATATGCATTGTGACGAGCATAAAGTGCTCAACATCCATATTCAAGTAATCGAATCGCAATCCACTCAATACTTATTATTGAGTAGTTTCGGCGGCCATCTGTGGTCTTCATCATCAGTTCCACTTCCCCAAATGGTACTTTTTGAGAGCAACTGCACAAGTTACTATAAGAAATACCCAAAACGCCATAGGTGTGCCTATAATATTTGAAGAGTTCCCTCGATTTCTCCAAGATCCCATCATCAGATCCTGACTTTGGTGATAATGGTACCAATTTCGAAGTATACCCATTCGAACAAAAAAAGAATTTTCCAAATCGGTTCAGCCGTCTTCGAGTACTCGATGACCATACATAAAAAAAAAAAAAATATATATATATATATATACGCGTCGAATTGATAACCTCCTCTTTTGGTCGTCGGTTGAAAACAGACACACAGACGCGACAGGCGGTGAATTTGGAAGTAGATCGAAGCTTGCGGATGGACGTTTATGAGCAGACGAATCGGGTCTACCTTTATATCACGTTTGTTTTTTTGTGTATGACACATGACACATGATAAATATCCCGTTTTAAGTTCTTATGATACTAAGTAAATTAATAAAGTCTTTGATGTTTAAACCAACCATATGAAAATGTGTGCATATAGCAATACTTTTTTTCATTGGATTCTTGGTCCAAAAACCCTCTCACACATCCAAAACTCTGCCAAAGAATTATAACAATAAATGATCGATATAGAGGACATTGTTTATTTTTATTTCTATGCATACATACATACCATAATTATTGATTTTATCTTTATGAATTTGTATACTAATTAACAGTGTCCCAATATATTTACACATAGTCTTATCCAGTCGTAAGTCTGCGGGAAAAATAATCATTTAATATAAGCCGCACTTTCGTGCTTTTCTATCTGTAGTTTTTCTTTTCTCTTGTAATTATTTTGTGTGTGAACATCATTTATTATTCATTAAGATATACTTTTTAAACTAAGAGCAACGATAATGTACTTGCAATGCTAACGTTAAACAAATAAGTATGCACGAAAAATTCTTAGATTATGGTTAATGTATAAAGATAAGATAAGATAGATATTGCCCGCCCGTGAAAAGCATAATAAATATGATGCACAACTGCGAGCGTCAAAGGAACTAACTGCTAAGAAAATTCATATTTCGTGGTGCATTTAAAATGCTGCCATTTTAAGTTGTAATATGTATCTGGAAATACCATATATTTAAATACGATGGTTTTTAAGTATATTCTTTGCGATATCTTTTACATACAAAACTTATCTTTTCCCCTGCAAGTTATTCGCTCATCCAGGGTTAAGTATGATATATTATTACATTATTTACATTATATATGGACATGTGAAGCGCAGAAGCAAGGAGCACATGACGAGGCGGGTGATGAATAGGTATAGAAGAAGGAGTACGGCGGAGGCCGCCCCCCCCAAACCATCTGAATGAGGACCGTACTTAACGACCTTAGATTTAACTGCAGATATAACACAAAATCACCAGAAAAGGCGTGAAAGTATCAGGAGGGCTGACTCCGTATAGGGAATGAGCCAGGAGATTGATTAACTGAATTTACAATGTAGGTATCTCTTTTTTTCCGGATGGGAAAATCATCGAATGACTTCTCCCGCTCTGGGTGGAGACCTAAGAGATATTAGGGCAATAACAGCTATTTAAATTGCAAATGACACTGGCCATACACACCATAATAAGTTTTAATTGAAACACTCTTTCATCCAGAAAACTTTCCGTTTAGTTCAGCGGGAAGATTTTTTTTTTTTTGTGAGTGGCATCTCGCTGGTCAACCTCTGAGGTTGTCGGCTGCTTAACCGGACTTGCCTGTGGTTGCCTTAATTAATTAATTAATTAATTAAAGCCTCCAGCCAGGGCTTATTAAAAAAACTTACAAACTAGGCGACTACACGCTAAGGGCACCCCCTGTGGGGTACGGACCTCGGCTTAGGGCGTCGCAGGGGAGGGCAGCTAGGGACAGGCTGGATCATATCATTATTATTATTAATAAGGGAATTCAAAGCTACTGGCTCAGCGTCGCGGGCTGGCTCTGGCAAGGGTCGGGGCGGACTATTACGGGGACGTCGCGGCGGGCCTCGGCGGCGAGGACGGAAGGACGGTCGGTTTTTGTGTTTGTGTGCCACTGTACTTGTTTCCCTACGGCTCTCTTGGAGCAGGGTGATTGCATCATCGGGAGTGACTAGGGTATGCCTTGGTCGGCGAATCTTAGAGATACGCGAGGGTTCGTATTGGGCGGCCGATACGATAAGGGGATTCCTATGTTGGATTGCAGTATCAAAGAAACGCTTGGAGACACGTTTCATGAACTGCTGTATGGTGGGCATCTTGAGGTCTACGTGAAGAAGCTCATTTCGAACATAAAAGGGGGCTCCCGTGACTCTACGGAGGAATCGGTTTTGAAGGGTCTGCATCTTGTGGAGGAGGTAGGGCTTTGCGTGTGCGAAAACAACGCAGGCGTAGGTCATGATGGGACGGATGACCGCGGTGAAAATACGCAGCTTGCACCTGAGTGATAACTTGCTGCGGGAGCTAAGAATGAAGTGGAGCATACCTAGAGCGAAAGCGGCGCGCGAACGTGCCTGCTTTATGTGCTCAGCGAAGGAAAGGTGTTTATCGAGGACCACGCCTAAGTATTTGGCTTGCTTTTCCCAAGGGATCGGCTTGCCGTACATGGTAATCGGACGGGGGGAGGGTGGGTTTATCCGCGGTTTAGAAAAGAGGACTGCCTGGCTTTTATCTGGATTGACTTCGATTCTCCATTTCCGGAACCACTTGGCCAGAGTGTTTGCGGAAGTTTGGAGAGTGCGAGCGATGGCATCGGGTTTAAAACCGGTATAATAGATAGCCGTGTCGTCGGCAAATAGGGCTAGCTGAGTACTTTTATGCTTGGGGATATCGCTAGTGAATAGCGTGAAAACGAGGGGGGATAGTACGGAGCCTTGAGGAACTCCTGCGCGAATGGGATGGGGGGAGGAAAGCTCCCCCTCAATTCGGTAACGAAAGGTGCGATTCGATAAAAAGTCCCGTAAGATGAGCACGAGACGGTCAGGCACGCCGAGTTGGTATAGCTTATAGATTAAGCCATTGTGCCAGACTTTGTCGAACGCTTTCGCTATGTCGAAGAATAAGGCTCCCGTTATTGCGCCCCGTTGGAAGCCGGCGCTGACGTGTTCTATGATGCCGTGGACCTGTTGGATACACGAGTGTTCGGTTCTAAATCCAAACTGCTCATTGGGTATTAGACTCTTTGCTTCGGCAAAATCTTTGAGCCGCTTATATATAAGCCTTTCATAGATTTTACCGAGGACGTTGAGTAAGCTAATGGGACGGTAGCTAGACGGGTCAGACTTGGACTTGCCTGGTTTGGGAATACCTATGACGGTGGCCTGTTTCCAGGTTGTGGGGAACATATTATTGCTCAATGCGCCATTGAAGATGGCAGTCATTAGCACTATAAGCTGGGCGGGGAAAAGTTTGAAAACCCTATTGGTGATGCCGTCGGAGCCAGGGGCTTTTCACGGTTGGAGACTTTTAATGATATCCTGGACCTCATCAGGAGTGATGGGGGCCAGTGGATTATCGGGATCTTCGACGGGCGGAAGGGAAGTTCCACGTTCGACTTCGGCGTTCACCATATCGAGGTGGGCTTGGTCTACTGGTTGAGAGCTGGGAGAACACTGGGACTCTAGGCTGTCGGCTAGGCATTCTGCTTTTTCAGAGTTATCGAAGGCGACACTCTTATCGGGACGAATGAGAGGAGGCATTGTGGCCTCTTCAGTGGATCGTAACTTCCTCTGAAGCTGCCAGAAGGCAAGATGGGTGGGCTCAAGTTCGCTCAGCATCTTGTCCCAGCTCGCATTACGCTGCTCGGCAATGCGTTTCCTTACAGCACGCTGTAAGTTGCGCATGTGAGCTTTGTTTGCGGTGCAGGGAAAAGTGCTGTACGCACGGATGGCTGCGTTCTTCTCGGTTATCAGATTCCGTACATCGTCCGGGAGTTTCCAGCGGTGGTCTTCCGCTACTGGAACTTCCCTTGAACAATCGTTCAGGACGGATTGTACGTGATCTGTAAGCGAGTCGATCGCCGCCGTCGTGTCAGCGACTGAGACTATGTGGTCAGGAATGGTGTCCAAGTGAGGCGACGTGGTGGATTTCAGTTTTTCACTTACTTTCCTCCAGTCGGTGATCAATTGGGTCGGAGGAGGTTGGGTAGGATCATGGTTACCTGAGCGGGAACCTAGGTGTAGGATAACGGGACGGTGATCCGAGTTGAGCTCGTGAAGCGCTTCTATGGAGTGTAAATGGAGGTTTACATTCTTTAGGAGCGCCACATCGAGGACATCGGGCCTATGGTTGGTGTCGTGTGGGTAGTGGGTGGGAGTCATCGGAGCGATGACGTCATAGTTTAGGGTCGCGCCTAGGTTATATACGATTCTGCCTCTGGCATTTGTCGTGTTTTTGTTCCAAGCGGGGTGTTTGGCGTTGAGATCGCCCGCTAGTAAGACGGAGTCACTCAGGCCAAAGAGAGTCGTGAGATCGCTGGTGAGCGCGATAGGATCGTCTGAAGAAAGAGACGCGACCGATGGTGGGGGATGGTAGGCAGAGATGATGGTTATCGGAGGATGACCAGTCATGCCTAGTCGACAGGCAGAGTACTCTAGGTGAGAGAGAGGCGCGGGTGGGGTCAGAGGGATGCAGTATAACTCCTTCCTGTAATAAATAATGGTACCGCCGCCGTGGCAGCGTGTTCTGTCATTGCGAACTAGACGGTAATTCGCAATTTTGGGGTCAGCGTGGTGGGGTTTCAAAAGAGTCTCCTGTATAAGGAGGACGTCTAATTGGTGGTCGCGGAGGAATTTAGTTATTTCGGCGCGTTGGTTGAAAATGCCATTGGCGTTGAAAAAACCTAATTTGAGGGATCGAGGCCTAGTGTGGTTTGTGCGTTGGGAATCCATTGGATCAGTCCATCGCATCCATCTGGTCGAGGCCTAGCACGACATCACTGTGTGTGCTGAATATTTGGCTGTACATTTCCGTCGTAATTTTGCCGTTATTCTGCTGCTCGGCAGCCAGAAGGGCATCGCGGAGAGACCTGGCTTGGCGGGTCATAAATATTTTATAGTGGCGCAGTAGAGTCTGGGCGCAAGACTCACCGTTCCCGACGGGTGAGGGTTTGGGCGATTGTTTGGCTGCAGGAGCAGCAGTGGTTTAAGGCGCGAGTTTGGGACTGGTTGTGGCCTCTGGAGCCACGGCTATAGGCAGGATCTGCGCTGCGATGGGTATATCCATCAGTGCCTGCAAAGGTTTGGCAGGGGCCAAGGAGGGAAAGGCTTGTTCGTGGTTTAGCCTGTTCCACGGGGATGGTCTCTGAGGAGCGAGACGTTGGGGAATTTGAGAGGAAGGTGCCTCTCTTTGTTGGCGGGCGTTGGCGCGCTTCGCTAATTTAGGAGCGAGTTTGGGGGCTTTGGGACAGCCGTGGTAGTTTGCCGGGTGACCGGTCTGGCCGCAGAGAATGCAGCTGGGTGGTTCCGAACAGAGGGTTCGGTCTTTGGGCCGAGGGCAGTCCGCAGTGCTGTGCTCGCCCAAACACTTGACGCATCTGGGAGTCGCATAGCAGTTGCTCTGCGCATGGCCATACAGTTGGCAACGGTGGCATTGTCCCACTGTTGCGGTTTTATAGGGCTTTTCAATTGAGATACCGGATAGGGAGCAAATGGACTTAATTTTGAAAATCGGGTGATGACCTTCGGTTGGTTCACAAATGACAAGAACCATGTCGTACAATTCACCACCTCTCGCTTTATGTAAGCGATGGACGGCGATCACTGGTATACCTTGATCGGCAAGGTCGTCTTTAATATCCTGTACTAGGATTTCTTTAGGGACACGTTTAATAACTACACGAGTGGGCGTGTCCTCGGGGAAGGAGAAAGTGTGAAAGGAAATATTCCTTTCACGGAGGGCGCGATATAGTTCCCTATAGTCGTTCGACGTAGGGACGGTGACTTTAATGCCATTTTGGCAGGCACGGGCGTTTGTGTAGTTGATCTTTCGATCAACACACATCTTGGACACATCAGTCCATTTCCCCTTGTCTTGGATGTAAAAGGGGGGCGGAGGGCGTTGCTTCCTTTGGGCTGAGGAAGTTTGGGCTATCGGGCTGGGGGGACGACTATCCTGCGCGCGAGTAGAGGTAGTTGGGACGGGGCTAGCGGGTCGTACGGGCGTTTGAGTTGGGGACGGGGACAACGCGGTGGTCTTTTTGGCCTTGCTGGCCTGGGAGGTTTTCCCTTTCTTCCTCTTGCCGCCGGTGACGACTTGAAAGTCGTCTTCCGAGGACGAGGGGCATGATGACAAAACATTGTCGGAGTTGTTATTGGACACAGGTTCGGTGGTGTCCCTTTCACGGAATTCAGGTGTAGCGCACACCTGCGCGGCGTCCATTGTTCTATGAACAATGGGATTAGTAGGTGGGCCGGAAACAATGGTTGATTTCGGGAATCGGGCGATCGGCACGACTTTGTCGGCGGGCGGGGGCAATAGAGGGCTATCTACCTGGAAGTCGTTCGTTGTTTGATGAACAATGGGATCGGAGTTAACAAACACTTCCGTGAATTGACCAACCGGGATGCCTTGATCGGCAAGCGGGGGAGATAATGGGCTGTCAAGCGCGTCACTAAAATCAGCGACGTTGGCTTCGGTAGCCGGGGGACAATTAGCGATTTCACGCTGAATTTTTCCGCCATATTTGGCGGAAATAGCAGGGTTTTCCCTAAGGATTTCTAATAATATCTCCAAAATATTGGAGTTCGCCATGATTGGCGAATGGATTAAAAATTTAATGGGAGAATTTTGGAGATTTCTCTCCCGCGGGGGGCCTATTTAAAGCCTAACTGGCCTAACTTCCTGGATGGATGGGTCCGGGGATGTGTAACCCTCCCAGTCGGGTAGAGACTGGGAGGTGAGTACCTAATGGTGAGCCCTAAGCTTGTAACCGGTCGCCAGTCTTATTGTGCGAACCGGGCCCTATTGGGTCTAGTGCGAAGGGGTAGATACACCCAACCGACACTAGGTGTGTAGCTGAAAAGGAAACTCAGTAACTAGGTTTGACTAGGAGATCCCCCAAGGCCAAAACCTAGCACTCGACTCCAATTAACTGCTTCACCCTGAAGGGGATCAGCGGGTGTGTCGGGTCAACACCCCCTTGGTTTCGTTGACACCGTAAGGTTTCCAACCAAGGACCACGAAACTGTGCTTTTTCCCTGAAGGGGCAAAACGTTTTTGACAACACTCTGTTATAGAAACAGAATATCCTTCGCTGCCTTGAAAAAGGCGGTTCCGGATCGGGAGTTGTAGTCGGCGACTACGAATGACGTCACGGCGAGCGCGATGGAGCGACACAGACACGGAACGATCGGGAGCACAGAGCGGCGCGACCGTCTCGGGCGAGCGTCGGGCGGAGAGTGATCAGCGGGAAGATACTCAGTTTTCTTTCTATATAACTAAGGGTAGTGGCATACATACAAGTTCTACGCTCACAACGCCTTTCAGCGGAGCAAACGGCGAGGGAGCTGTAGATTTTTTTTAAAATTAAAATGTAATGATGGCTCTGATTCTTTGGAATGTTTTTATTTAAACTGTCAGGGCCATGGAATTTCCAAATCTTGTAGACCGGGTATATCAAATTAGAGGGGCTTGTCGGTATGGATTATATTATGTGTTTTTATTTTTGTGTCGATCGTAGTTTATAATTATAAAGAGGTAAAATTTGTTTTAAATTTGTATGTAGGGAGTAATCTACGGAACTAATGATGCAATTCTAATTACTTTTCGTTGGTTATAAGGTGCATTATTTGCGAGTGCTATATAAATTATTTTGTTAGATATTGTAGCTATACTTATTGAGCCCAGTAAGAAGTCACGTATACAGCGTGGCGATTAGGTTATCACATTAAATTGTACAGCAGATACCTATTACAAGTTGTTATCAGTCCTTTAAAATAACAAAACAAATCATTTTACTAAAATTAAAAAAATGCATTTTTCAAACAAAATTAATGGCGTTATATTTGGTAAAAATAAATCACCTGTATAATATTAGTTTACTGACTTATAATTTTGCATATTTTAGGGTTCCGTAGCCGAATGGCAAAAAACGGAACCCTTATAGTTTCGACATGTCTGTCCGTCTGTCTGTCTGTCCGTCCGTCCGTATGTCACAGCCATTTTATTCCGAAACTATTAGGACTATACATGTAAAACTTAGTAGGTAGATGTATTCTGTGAACCGCTTTCCGATTTTAAGAGAAAATTTAAAAAATATTTAAAATAAAGGGAGCTCCCCATACATGGAACTGAAATTGAAAATATTTTTTTTTTCATGAAACCTATACGTGTGTGGTATTTATAGACAGGTGTTTAAAAATGACCTTATGGTTTCTAAAATGACTTTTTCATAAAGTTAATTGTTTAAAAGATATACGCTTCCAAAGTGGTAAAATGTGTGTCCCCCCCCTCTAACTTCTATAATAATGAAGTTAAAAATATAAAAAAACCATATGTTGTAGATCTTAATGTAAACTTTCAACTCAAAATTGGTTTGAACGAGATCGAGTCAGCAGTTTTTGAGATACAGTATATTTTCGAAAACCGCAAATATAACTTTGTAATTCATACAAATACTATGAAAAACAAAGTTATTTGGCGTAATTGTAAAAATTGTAAATAAGCTAGTTTTAAGAAATTTGTAAAATTTTTTGTTTTTTTTTTTTCAAATAAATATATTAAGTATGTTATATTTATTTTAGTTACTACGGAACCCTTCATGGGCGAGTCCGACTCGCACTTGGCCAATTTTTTTTTTCATACCTGCCATTCGGTCCCTTTTAATCTTTTAATTTGCGCACAAAAACGCCTTCAACTATTAACCATAAGAATGCTGTAAGGACATTTTTCGCTTGAATTGTTTACGTTTCTTGTAATAATAGTTTGTACAATGGTAGTTTAGTGCTTGTGTAGGTAATTTGGAAAGGCAACGTTTGAAGTTTTGAACTATCTTCACCGGTCACGGGTCTTTGACCTACTTTTATTGGTCAGCTGATTACGTTTATGCAATACATGATGTTGTGAAATATTAAAATGGAAAAGAAGGTCCGACGGCTATAATATTTTTTATTATTAAATTATTTTAATTGAATATGTTAAAATACCTAATATAGAGTACCTGGTTTCAATTAATGTACTAACCTAATCGCCACGCTGTAAGTATAGTGGGTCCCATTGAGAGGAGCGACGCCTATAGAAAGGAGTGACGTGACACCCTTTTGTTTTATAACCTGAGCGTGACACATACCTACTACGTGGACGCGGATTTAGTGGCTTTTTTCTAATATTGCTTCTGGTCACGTCATTGCATAGCGCCGGTTTGTCCTAAGCCAGTTTTCCTGAAGGCCAAAACCAAATATGGCCGAAAGATAAATGAATTATCTCTACAAAGTTTCTAGCTTAGCGCTCCATAAATATTAATGATCAATAAATGTACAAGATAGCGGATTCCGATAAATAAGTTTCCTACAACTTAAGCTAACAATAAATATCTCAACGGGACAACTTAACACCGTAATCGTGTTTACGACTAACTTTGAAACCAGAGGTAATTATTAGGTAAGGCTTTATTTCATAGAAAATAAGATGGTGAAATTCATGCGCAAAAAAACTCTGTTTGCTGGTCAGCAGAGTTCGGGCGAGTAACAACGGCATTCTGTCGACTGTGGCGGAGAGATTAAACTCTCCTTTCTTGATTCACTTTATGGGAATGACTATCAACCGGGGCACGTTTCCCATAAATTGATGGTCCTTGCC